>JARBWK010000018.1:17399648-17999648 GCA_030556195.1 Anolis apletophallus
GGCTATAGGGCTGTGTGGAAGGGCCCTAAAACTATTTAGTGACAGTTGCAGTACCACTGCCATGATTAAAAATGCCCTCCCATACCACCAAAATAACCAGCAGCCACATCAGGCAAATGATGTCTTTTTCAGGTGCTGACTAGAACAAAGAGGATGACATTTCACAGAGTAGCTCTCTGCAGAAATTCAATATAACAATCAATTTATCTAGTGATTCTATGTAAAGAGATTTCACTTCTGTGTTTGAAAGTGCATTGTCTGTTTTTATACACGTGTGTGAGTGTAGCACAGCAGTTCTCGCTTGTGCCTGGAGGGCAGGGAATAGGTCCTGGGGTTCCATTAGCATTAGGGGCCTGCAGCAGCAGATGTGGATTCAGAGGATGAGCTAGATGATTGGGTGAAGCACAGGGCCCTTCGGATGGGCCTCGCTCGCCCACAGAGAGCTTGGCATGGGATGAGATGATGTTTGGGCCTAGCATAGATTCCGATCACCAGGTGGAGATGGGAAGCAGCGAAGGGAGTTATGAACACCCCTGGGAAGGAATTCCCAAGAGCTTGAAAGTGAAAACATGGACTTGCCGAGTGGGAAAGTGCTAGAGGAAAGTTCTCAGGAAGATAGCGACACAGCTGCTGAGAGGCAAGGTCGCTTCCTTCCGATAGGAGACGGGACATTGAGTCTACCAGGGAGGGCTTGGTCTAGGGTCCTAGACCGACCGAGGTCCGTGAGCAGAGTTTGGAGACTAAGAAGCCTAGAGCGTCGCGGGACCTCGGCCGAAGGATTAAGTATAGGATCCGTGGGAACGCATCCTCAGTTCTCCGGCCACGTCTTTCCTGAATAGGCGTGAAGCCGGAGTGGGACCACAAGCTAGCCGTGGTCATCAAGCCTTGCCTTGCATTTGCCTTGCCTTGTTTCTTGATCCGCATGGTTTGCGGAGCCCTGCCTTGTTTCCTGAACCGCATTGATTGCGGAGCCTTGCCAAGCTTCAAGCCTCTTTGCTACGTTACTTTGGACAATCTTGCTTACTACCTTTTTGGACAATTGCTTATCATTGACTATATATTCTTTGGAACTGTTTTTATACTCATAAAGTAGTTAGCCTTCAGTACGTCTCTGTGTGTGTGATTAAGGGCCCGCTAAGTCCGTGATCGTGACAGCTGGCCGGAGAACTCCAAGAACCCTTATCACACCACGGACGCCGGGACGCCGCAGAAAGCGCTCCACGACAGTGGTCGCCATGGCTAACTTGACGGATGCACAAGTGCAAGCGATGCAGCAGGAATTGGGAGAACTATGTACCTGACGAACGGCACCCAGGGGTGAGCCCACCGCCCGTTTCAATGGCAACCCGCCCAGGTGGGAGGTTTTTGTTTGCCAAGTGGAACTATACCTGGAGCAGCGCCCCAACGAGTTCGCCAATGATCGCGCCTAAGGTGGTGTTTATTTTCAACCTGATGGAAGGGACCGCAGCAACGTGGGCCACCGCGCTTGATCCGGGCCCAGTCCCCCATACCAACACGCTGCAGGCTTTCCTAGCGCGATCCGCGACATGGGGTGCTCCTAGAGAATGAAGAGCTGGCTGGAGAGAGATTGGTCCGGCTGACGATTACATGATCTATCCCTTTCGAGTCCTGGCTGCCCAGGGCAGTGGAACGTATCGGGCGTTATGTTACCACTATACTGCAGGGCTGACTTCGAAATGCAACAGGAGATGTTAAAACATCCTCGGCCTGATGATCTTGAGGCCGCCATTGCCCTGAGCCTTCGTGGGAAGCTGGACTGCAGACCAGGAGGCGGGACAAGGCCCCGCTGGAGAAACCGTGGCCAGGAAGAAGGGGGCCGGGCAGTCCAACCCCGGCAATTGCCAACGCCCGCTGGCCCTGACGACCCGGAGCCCATGCAGTTGGGGGACAGTACGGCCCAAAGTGGACCAGGCGGAGAAGGCTAGGCATCAGCGCCTCTCAACTTATGCTGGTACTGGCGGGGCTGGACATTTTTTCAAAGGAGTGCCCCAAAACCGCGTGAAAGACTCGGCCTCTGCCGCCTCGGAGGGGCCCCAGAGGCCGAAGAAGCCATCCAGGCGACGGGGAAGGGGCCGGCCGGGTGTAAGAGGGTTCCCGCTCACTCAGCCGACGCCGCTAACCTCCTCCCCCTGAACCCAAGACTGGACAATTGTTCCCTTGTAATGGTCAGCCTGTGGTCGCCCAAAAGGGGCCGATGATGGTCCATGCCATGATAGACCTGGGGGCCACCAACAACTTCATCGATGCAGACTATGCCAAGTCTGCTGGACTAAAAATTCTTGATCTCCAAGAGCCCAAGGGTGTTCAGACTATCGATGGGAGAGTTTGAAAACTGGGGCTGTGACTCAATATACAGCCCCTACCAGGATGTGGACTAGCTCCCCATAAAGAGGACATTTCTTTCAGACCAAGCTCCCAGATTTCCCCCATTGTCCTGGGGCCGGACGTCAGCTCGGGAGAGATGTGGGAAGGGGAATTTGCCCAACTGATTCCAGCTGCCATTCTTTGTCTGCATCCCAGGGAAAGTGTCTCTCCAGTGAAAACCAAACCGGAGGGGAGAACCAACACCTGTAAAACCCACCACCCTCCCCTTGTGAAAGACAGGCCGAGAAAAGGTGCCGAGGGCACACGAGGACCGGGGGGAGCGACTCACGCCTGGAAAGTTCAACCCGGCTTCCAAGAGGCAGTGCTTCACCCCGTCCTTTCTCCCATCCACAGTGAGGCAGTGCCCAGCGCATACAAAGGAAGGGCGCCACGGGCCAGCCCACGGGCCTACTCCCATCCCCCATCCCCCGCCCCATTTTGCAGTGCCGCCTCTTGGTGTTTAGCAGTCATAGAGGAAGCCTCTCTCGTAAGCTTGTTTAGGTCATTCCTAATGAGTCTGATCGCCCCGCCGCGGTTCAGACCCGGGCTGTTCTCCGAGGACGGCTCTGCTTCGACCTCGTGACCAAAGCAGCCGCTCCTCCCGCTTCCTTGTCGCCCGGCTCAAGGTGCTCTGAAGGCGGTTCGGCCCGACGTGGCGTCTGTGGCTTCTGGTTTACTTCCTTGACGTCGGGCGAACTCTTCCGGGAAGAGGGTCGCTGTCACTTGCTCAGCTTCTGCTTTCTCTCCTCTGGCTCCGCAGAACAACCGCGTGCTCTCTTGGACGACAAAGTTACAGCTTAGCGGTTCCTCCGCCTTCCCGGCGACGGCGACGGGAGAGACCACTTTCTTGGAACTCCTCTTCACCAACATGGTGCGAGCTCTTTCAGGCTGTTGGGGGACCCCGCGTGACGGGCTGCCCCACCCCTCCGGTCTGCGCTCCGGCGACATCTCCAAGGAGGCGACGCCATAAGGCATGCCCCCTTCGTCCGCGCGTGGATGAGCTACAGACACCACTTGCTTGGCCCGGGCGCGTTGCTTCATCCGCGGGTCCGACCGCCTCGCCAAATTCCTTCCCCAGTTGATGGGCATCCTCCCCAGCAAGTGCAGGTTGGGGTCGCCATTGTGCATCATAATGCTGTCAGCGATACAGGTTGTAAGCCTGCTGCACGGCCGCCTCCTCTTCACAGCTGAAACGAAGAAAACAAACAGTGTTCCTCACTTATGGCAGGTGGACGTTCCAGAACCACCCATGAAAAGTGAAAATCAGTACAGTAGGGACTCTCTCTCTCTCTATATATCTATATATAAAATCCTTCATGTCGTCCTGACAGGTTTATAGACAGCAAACCACACAAGGCAGACACCAAATCACCCACATACACACAAAACCCCACAAGGTATGTTTACCACACCCCCCCAAGAAATAAAAAATTAAACAACACAACCAAAAATACAAAAACCCCATTGCACTACAACTCTCATGATCCCCATGCCACCCTCTGGCAGTTTAGAGGTCGGAATGTTGGTGGTGCTGGCCACTAGAGGCATTATGCAAATACCCTCAGTTAGAATGCAAAGGCTGGGAGCCACCCCCTGGCAGTTTAGAGTTTCGGAATGTTGGTGGTGCTGGCCAATTAGAGGCATTATGCAAATACTCCCTCAGTTAGAATGTAGAGGCTGGGAGCCACCCCCCTCTGGCAGTTTAGAGTGTTGGAATGTTGGTGGTGCTGGCCAATCAGAGGCATTATGTAAATACTCCTCAGTTAGAATGTAGAGGCTGGGAGCCACCCTCTGGCAGTTTAGAGTGTTGGAATGTTGGTGGTGTTGGCCAATTAGAGGCCTTATGCCAATACTCCCTCAGTTGGAATCTAGAGGCTGGGCGCCACCCGCCTCTGGCCGTTTGGAGTGTCGGAATGTTGTGGTGCTGGCCAATTAGAGGCATTATGCAAATACTCCCTCAGTTAGAATGTAGAGGCTGGGAGCCACCTCCTCTGGCAGTTTAGAGTGTTGGAATGTTGGTGGTGGGCAATCAGAGGCATTATGTAAATACTCCCTCAGTTAGAATGTAGAGGCTGGAGCCACCCCCTGGCAGTTTAGAGTGTTGGAATGTTGGTGGTGCTGGCCAATCAGAGGCATTATGCAAATAGTCCCTCAGTTAGAATGCAAAGGCTGGGAGCCACCCCCCTCTGGCAGTTTAGAGTGTTGGAATGTTGGTGGTGCTGGACAATTAGAGGCATTATGCAAATACTCCCTCAGTTAGAATGTAGAGGCTGGGAGCCACCCCCCCTCTGGCAGTTTAGAGTGTTGGAATGTTGGTGGTTCTGGCCAATTAGAGGCATTATGCAAATACTCCCTCAGAATGCAAAGGCTGGGAGCCACCCCCCTCTGGCAGTTTACAGTGTCGGAATGTTGGTGGTAGGGAGGGAAGGAGAAGAGGCAGGAGGACAGAAAGAAGAGAAAAGCTGAGGGATGAGGGAAGAAAGGAAGTATAGAAGTATATATATTTGGGTGTCTTCTTCCCTATTCCGGATGGGCCAGTTGATGACTCCCTGGGCAATGCGCCCAGAGCCAGTGAGAGGGGCCCATAAGGAGGAAGGGGGCTTTCTTTCTCACCCATCATGATGTCCTTCATGACAGACTGGAGCACCACCTCCTCGTAGGTGTTCTCCACCAGGATGAAGCGGGCAAAGTCCTCAAAGATCAGCTCCTGGAATCTCCCCAGGTCCTGTTGGGAGAGCAGCTAAGGATTACAAGAGGCAGGCATGATGGGACGGATACAATAGGAAGTCAGCCTGAAGGAAAGGGAAGTCCTCTACCAGCCCGCACCACAGGAAGAACACCATCATCCCTACGTCCCTGTGTACAGAGCTATCGTGCTATCTATTCTCCTCTATGGGTCTGAAACATGGGTCACATATCGCCAACACCCACGACTCCTCGAACGCTTTCATCAGCGCTGTCTCTGGGACAGTTTTTCTCAACCCGTGGGTCTCCAGGTGTTTTGGCCTACAACTCCCAGAAATCCCAGCCAGTTTACCAGCTGAAACAAGGTTGTGTTCTTGCACCAACCCTATTCACAATCTCCTTCAGCATGATGCTCCAAAGGGCTACGGCAGACCTCGAAGAAGAAGAAGGTGGCGTATATATACGCTATCGTACTGATGGCAGCTTGTTCAACTTAAGCCGCCTGAGGGCTCGCACTAAGACTCTGAACTATCTTGTCCGTGAGCTGCTTTTTGCCGACGATGCTGCCCTTGTCGCCCGTCCAGAAGCAGCTCTGCAGTGCCTCACGTCCTGCTTTGCAACAGCTGCAGAGCCGTTTGGGCTGGAAGTCAGCCTGAAGGAAACGGAAGTCCTCTACCAGCCCGCACCACAGGAAGAACACCATCACCCCCACGTCAGCATAGGCACATCTGTGCTTAAGTCCGTTCAGCAGTTCACCTCCCTGGGAAGCATCATCCCTTCAGGCGCCAAGATTGACAAAGAGACAGATCACAGATTAGCAAAGGCATAGAGTGCATTCGGAAGGCTTCACAAAAGAGTCTGGAGCAACAAGCACCTGAGGCAAAGCACCAAAATCAGTGTGTACAGAGCGATCGTACTGTCCATTCTCCTCTATGGGTCTGAAACATGGGTCACCTATCGCCAACACCTACGACTCCTCGAACGCTTTCACCAGCGCTGTCTTCGCACAATCCTACATATACACTGGACCGACTATGTGACGGATGTTGCTGTCCTTGAGCAAGCAGGGGTCACCAGCGTTGAGGCCATGCTATTGAGAGCACAGCTGCGCTGGGCAGGGCATGAGGACTGTAGGATTGAGGACCACCGCCTCCCAAAGATACTACTCTACGGTGAACTCGCAAGAGAGGCGCCCCCAAAAAGAGATATGAGGACTCCCTGAAACAACACCTCAGGCTCGGCCAGATTGATCACCAACAACGGTCCACCCTGGCCTCACATCGGGAGGCATGGAGGCGCACTCTCCACAATGCTGCGGCCTCTTTCGAGAAGACACGCCGAATGGGTCTCGACAACGCAGAAAGCACCGCAACTTGGAGACAACATCACCCAAGGAGACTTTCTGCTGTGCTTTCTGCAACCGAACTTGCCTATCTCAGATTGGCCTTTTTAGTCATCAACGCGCTTGTAAAAAGTGTAGGATGAGTCCTCGCTAAGAATCTTCATTCGCGAAGTAATGTCGAGAGACCAGCTGTTAGGATTTCTGGGATTTCTGCCCCAAAACATCTGGGCACCAACTGGTTGAGGACCACTGGGGCGTCGGAGACATTTCCTTGCCATGTTTTGATCCTTCCAGGCCATATTGAATCTAGTAGATCAGTGGCACACTAGTGTGCCGTGAGCGATCCTCAGGTGTGCCGTGGGAAATTGGAACCTCCAATAGTCTTTCTTCTCCCTCCTGCCCACAGTGCTCTCTGGGTGTAGGTGAACTACAACTTTCAAACTCAAGGTCAATTCCCAAGCAAACCCTTTCAGTACTTTCTGTTGGTAATGAGAGTTCAATATGCCAAGTTTGGTTCAATTCCATTGTTGCAAGAGTTCAGGATGCTCTTTGATTGTAGGCGAACTATAAATCCCAGCAACTACAACTCCCAAATGTCAAGGTCTATTTCCCCCTGAACTCCATCTGTGTTCACATTTGGGCATATTGAGTATTCATGCCAAGTTTGGTCCTGATCCAACATGGTTTGAGTCCACAGTGCTCTCTGGGTGTAGGTGAACTACAACTCCAAATCCCAAGGTCAATGCCCACCAAACTCTTATAGTATTTTCTTGGTTATGGAGTTCTGTGTGGGAAGTGTGTGTCTTTCTGCCATTCCTGCCAGGATATCTATGTTGTGTTCATCGAAACAGGCCCAGGTTTCACACTGAGTGCATAAATACATTTAGAAACATATTAACTATACGTATGACTGTGTTAGAGTGTCGTTTTGTGTCATTTTGGTTGGTGGTGTGCCCCAGGTTTTTGTCAATGTAAAAAGTGTGTCGCAGCTCAAAAAAGGTTGGGAAACACTGTAGTACAACTCTCAGAACCTTCCAGCCGCTGGAGGGTCCTGGGGGTCACGGGCCAAGGGTGTGACCACGTTCGATCCTCGGGGGTCCCGCCCTGGCTTACCCCTTTGCAGGTGGGAGCGAGTTTCTTCAGCAGGAAGGGGATCGTGATCTGCAGGAGGGCCTCCCGGAAGAACTTCTTCCTCACCGTGCTGCTGTCGTAGTCGTATTTCTGGCGAGGAAGGAGGAGGCAAAGGAAGACACATGGCGTTACCAGGGGGGGGGTTCTGGGATCAGAAAACGCAGGATGAAAACAACAAGGCGCAGCCTCTACTCTGTGATGTAAAATGGCTCAAGCGCAGTCTATCTGGGGCCGGAGAGATAGCACAGTGGTAACAACAGCTGTGCTGGCAATCTGAAGATCTGAAGATTGCAGGATCGAATCCCGGGCTGAGTTTAGACGCCAGCTGTGAGCCCTGTCTACTGTTTACCCAAGCAGTTCAACAGCCCAGCTGTGAATTCACAACAAATTGGGGACCATAGAAGTGGGGAAGGACTTTTGCACAGACTTGTCTGAAATAGGCTGACGGAGAAGGGAGAGGCGGAAGTGGCGGAAACAAGAGTCTCCTGTCATGAGGATGGAACAACAGCACCCCCTTGTGACGTGAAGGCGCAATGACGCAGGGACATAACAACAATGATGTCATGGAGCATTCACACCCGATGACGCCCACCTGTATGACGCAGCCAGGAAAGAAGAAGTCCTTCTAAAAACTGCCCTGTATTTGTCTATGTGTAATTGTATGTCTTTCCGACAGGGACTGTCTGTCGTATGTGTATTGTAATCAAGACTGAGTTTCCTTCGGGTGAGAAGAGCGGAATAGAAATAAACAGTATTATTATTATTATTATCTTTGTGACCGCATCTCCCCCTATGGGCCAAGGTGGGCTCAAAGATCTGCCCAGGAGCCGTCACAAGCCCAGTTGGTGGGGGCGAGGGCCTTCTCAGTGGTGGCCCCCGACTTCGGAACACCCTCGCCAGGGATATTAAGCTAGCACCCACGCTGCCCTCCTTCCACAGGGACTATCCAAACAAGCTTTTGAGAAGGCCTAGCCCCTAGTTGTCCTGCACAATAGATACACAGCCTTGCACTTCACCCCATGCCTTCTTTCCATGGTTACAGCTCTGCACTTACCCCATTCCCTTGTCGTCCTCGTCTTATTATTATTATTATTATTATTATTATTATTCTACTAGCTGACCCTGGCACGCGTTGCTGTGCCCTATTTATTTATTTATTTATTTATTGTTTGGTTTTATATTCCGCCCCTCCCTGCAGGCTCGGGGCGGGTTACAACATATAAAACGGGCAGCACGCAACAGCCATGCAGCCCTACAATAAAACATTAAAACATTTAAAATTACATGTCACAACGCAGTAAGGAAGGAAATACAGGAAGTGCCTTAGGTCCGGGGCCCCAATAGGCAGGGCAGTTATGTCAGCATCAGCCGGCCGAGGGGCCTAGTCAAAGGCTGATCTAAATAGGGCAGTTTTACAGGCCCTCCGGGAGGGAATCAGTGCTGAAATGGTTCGAGTTTCCTCTGGGAGGGAGTTCCAGAGCACCGGGGCCACCACAGAAAAGGCTCGTTGCCTAGTTGTAGACAGATGGCAGGAGCGGATTGATGGTATCAGAAACGGATTTTGTTCTTCTGAACGGAGTGGTCTCGGGGGAATGTACGGGGCAAGGCGGTCCTTCAGATACGCAGGCCCTAGGCCGTGCAAGGCCTTAAAGGTCAACACCAACACCTTGAAGGCGATTCGGTACTCGATGGGGAGCCAGTGCAGTTGCCGAAGGATGGGAGTAATGTGCTCCCTTACTGGTGTTCCCGCCAGCAAGCGAGCAGCGGCATTCTGCACTAACTTGCGTTTCCGGAGCGTCGCCAAGGGAAGGCCAACGTAGAGGGCGTTACAGTAGTCCAGCCTCGAGATGACCGTCGCTTGATCACCGTGGCCAGGTCATCTCTGGACAGGTAGGGGGCCAGTCGCCTAGCCTGTCATAGGTGGAAGAACGCCACCCTGCTGACCGAGGAGACCTGGGCCTCCATGGTCAGCAGGGGGTCGAGCTGAACACCCAGGCTCTTAACAAGGGATGACGGGCTTAGTCGCTCGCCGTCCAGGGTAGGCAACCGGCACTCATCCAGCCCAGGGCGACCAGGCCACAAGATCTCCGTCTTCAACGGGTTCACCTTCAGCCGGCTGGCACGCAGCCAACCAGTCACGGCTTCCAGGCATTGATGGAAACAATCGGGTACGGAGTCCGGCCTGCCGTCCATTCTCAGCAGAAGCTGGGTGTCGTCAGCGTACTGATAACACTCCAGACCAAGGTCGCGAACCAGCTGGGCCAGGGGGGCGCGTATAAACGTTGAATAATAAGGGAGAGAGGATGGCCCCTGGGGACCCTCCCGAGACCTCCCGCCCCTCCACACGTTGTCCCCGGTCCTGGAGGAAGGAGGCCACCCATTTAAGGGCAGTCCCCCCAACCCCAGACACGGCTAAACGGTGGGTCAATTTAGGAGATGCGAGAAAGTCTGAGTATGTAAGGGTTGGAAATGCTGTGTTGTGTGGGTAGGAATGTGCTGGAGAATTGCTCCCTCAGAGTTTGGTTTTGGCAGTTTAACCCTCAAACACCAACTGAAATCTCTCAGCATTCTATCCTAGCCTTAGCCTTGCCAGCGTTGCTATGGTTACAGCAGTTATGCAAATCCGCCCTTATTGGCAGCCAATCATGTTGTTCAGAATGTAGAGGCTGGGTGAGTCTTTGGCTGCCCCGGAGGATGCTGGTAAATGTAGTTTTATTTTTACTCGTTGTTTTGGGGGCCTTTTAGGTTTTGGGGGGGAAAGTTTCTTTGCTACAAACGTACCTTGCTTGCGGCCTATTTCTGTTGGCAAATATTGTGTTTCTGCGTTGTGTGGTTTCTTTGTTTGAGGTATACATCACATGACGTGAACCCATTTATATAATAGATTACGCAGTGTTGACAGCGAGGCTGGCTCTCGTGCATGTTATTTCTCCAGAGGGGTGCATACACTAGATGGGGGACTCAATGGGGCCACTGGGTCCAGCGAAGCAGCCCTACCTTGAGCACACGCTCCAGGATGCGTTGGATGGCTTTGCACAGCTCGTCTTTGCTGAGCGACTTCCCCAGCTCCTGATGAAGGAGTGTCTCAAAGGTGTAGATGGTGTCGTCCATTTGCTGCATCGTGAAAGGACAGGGAAAAAAAACATACACAGAGTATACAACTCCCCTGTTACGCCACCTGCACTGGCTGCTGGTCTGCTACCGATTGCCCAGGCCTATGCAACACTAAGGCCAGGCTTTACATAGAACACGTCAATACACGACAAAGTAATAACTATTGCAACTTCTATACACACTGCTAAACCACAATGTTTAAAGGGGCAGTGTCAAAGGAATACCCAGACATGGCTCCTCCCCAGTATTGTAGTAGACCAATTTAGACTCAAAGTCAAAACGAGAGATTTCGCGTTTCCGCGTTTCAATACAGATCGCTCTTGTGAGTTATCTCCCAGGCTGCAATACTGGGGAGGAGCGGTCAGAAGTGATCAGCGCCCTGAGGAAGCGGTTACGCGAAACGGCCATCTTGGCGTCGTCAGCTTACCTCCAGCCGTTGGCGCCTGCCCACCATAGCAGCCACCAGCCCTGCCACCTACCAAGGTTCCCCTATTGACTCAGTCGCAGGTCCATGGGTCACTACACCCAGGACTTCACTAAGGGTTACTCAGTGCCAAGTGGAATACTCCTTCGCCCAACCATGTATATGGGCTTGTGATTCATGCTCATACTGTGTATTAATCGCATGATTGATTATTTGCATTACGTTGTACTGTTTGTAATATTGTTTATCAGATGTTTACGTGGCTCGCAGTGGTCTCAGGAAGTGAGTGAAGGTACTGCGAGTCCCATCGGCCATGGTCCATAGCTTTGAACCGGATTATATGAGTGTGGACTCAGAAAACCCAGTTCAAAGCTGATATGGTGGGTTTTTCTGCCTTATCACTCAGGGTTGTAAGCCTGTGGGGAAGGGCCCTGGGTTATCTGAGTTCCTCCCACCATGGCCGACTGCCTCAGGCCTTTGCCTTATCCCCCTCTGGCAGTTCAGAGGGTCGGAATGTTCGTGTTGGCGACTGCCTCAGGCCTTTGCCTTATCCCCCTCTGGCAGTTTAGAGTGTCGGAATGTTCGTGTTGGTGACTTCCTCAGGCCTTTGCCTTATTCCCCTCTGGCAGTTTAGAGTGTCGGAATGTTCGTGTTGGTGACTTCCTCAGGCCTTTGCCTTATCCCCCTCTGGCAGTTTAGAGTGTCGGAATGTTCGTGTTGGTGACTTCCTCAGGCCTTTGCCTTATCCTCCTCTGCCAGTTTAGAGGGTCGGAATGTTCGTGTTGGTGACTTCCTCAGGCCTTTGCCTTATCCTCCTCTGCCAGTTTAGAGGGTCGGAATGTTCGTGTTGGTGACTGCCTCAGGCCTTTGCCTTATCCCTCTCTGGCAGTTTAGAGTGTCGGAATGTTCGTGTTGGTGACTGCCTCAGGCCTTTGCCTTATCCCCCTCTGGCAGTTTAGAGTGTCGGAATGTTCGTGTTGGCTGACCAATTAGAGGCGTTATGCAAATCCTCCCTCACTGGCAACCAATCATGTTGTCAGAATGTAGAGGCCGGGACCAATCGGAACGCTGCCACTTACATACATACAAACATACATACAAACAAACAAACATTTCGCTTTATTATATATAGAGATAAGGGACATTTACCTAAAAATACGGGATTTTCCACAAAAATAAGGGACACTTCGTTCCGCGTGGCAAACTTGGGCCCTCCAGGGGTTTTGGAGTTCAACTCCCACCATTCCTAACAGCTCAGGCCGCTTCCTTTCCCCCCTCAGCTGCTTAAAGAGCAATGGTGCTTCACTAAACTACAACTCCCAGTATTCCGTTATATTGAGCCCCACCTGAACAGCCAGTGCTCTTGGGCAGAGAGGGTTAAATACCTTGTGAAACTACAACTCCCAAGATTCCTCAATTAAAAGTGGTGTCGAAGTGCATGAACTCTTCAGTGTAGAATAGACGCACCCTGAGACATGAGAGCAAAATAGACTGAAAGCATTGTTCACACCAACCAAACGGCAATTGTGTGCATGAACCCGAAGTCGCCGAGAGACTGCTCACCTCACCACTCGGCCTTCCTTCCCTGCCCGAGGGGGAGAAAAGGCAAGCGAGGCCGAGGCGAGGCTGGGGGCCCCGCAGTCCCCGGGACGGGCCACGTCCACCTACTCCAGAGGCAGCCAGGGCGAAGGAGGAAAGGGGCCAGGCGCGGGCACAAGCCCTGCGCCGATGCCTGGGCGGGGCAGAGGGGCGCGAGGAAGGCGCCAGCTTGGCCCTGCCCCACGCAAAGCTGGGCCTCAGCGACGGCAGCCTCAGTCCGTCCCCTCCCCCTCCCCTCAGCAGCGAAAGAGAAGGAGAGGGGACAGCGCATGTGCGCCAGGCCCGGATTACCCATAAGGCCACCTGAGACCACGGCCTAGGGCGGCGGCTTTGGGGGGGGCAGCAGATTCGGCCCCCGGAAAACTAAAAACCACCCTCTCGCAGTGCTTTCCCCCCGCCCTCTCCCGAGAGATAGTCATCATACCTCGGAGAGGGCGGGGAGAGCGCCAACAGGGGCAGGGAGAGGGAATGGCGCCTCCCTCGCCATCGCCCGCCTGGGCCGCCCCTTGTAAAGGAAGGAGACGCCGAGAGGAAGAAGGGAAGCCCCGCCTCGCCAGTGGGCATGCATGCATGCGCATGCATGCCTGCCACCTCCTCGCCGTCTCCTTCCTTTGCAAAGGGCGGCCCAGGCGGCGAGGAGGGTGAGACTTCACTTCCTCCTCCTCTCGCTCTCCTTTCGGTCGCGGGAGGAGGTGAAGGAAGCCGCACGGCACTGGTCGTGGGGCTTCCGTCCGCCTCCTCCTCCCGCGACCGAAAGGAGGGCGCGAGGAGGTGGATGGAAGCCGCACGGCCAGGGCTGGTGCCGTGCGGCTTCCGTCACCTCCTCCTTGCACCCTACTTTCATTCGCGGGAGGAGGTGGACGGAAGCTGCACGGCACCGGCCTCCTCCTCCTCCCACGACCGGGGGGCGGGGCTTTCCACGCCCTGGGCGCGGGGCTTTCCACGCCCTGGGAGCGGGGCTTTCCGCGCCCTGGGAGCGGGGCTTTCCACGCCCTGGGGGCGGGGCTTTCCACGCCCTGGGAGCGGGGCTTTCCACGCCCTGGGAGCGGGGCTTTCCACGCCCTGGGAGCGGGGCTTTTCGTGCCCTGGGGGCGGGGCTTTCCACGCCCTGGGAGCGGGGCTTTCCGCGCCCTGGGGGCGGGGCTTTCCACGCCCTGGGAGCGGGGCTTTCCGCGCCCTGGGGGCGGGGCTTTCCACGCCCTGGGAGCGGGGCTTTCCACGCCCTGGGAGCGGGGCTTTTCGTGCCCTGGGGGCGGGGCTTTCCACACCCTGGGGGCGGGGCTTTCCACGCCCTTCGTGCGGGGCCTGCCCCCTGGGGGCGGGGCTTTCCACGCCCTGAGGAGCGGGCTTTCCATGCCCTGGGGGCGGGGCTTTCCACGCCCTGGGAGCGGGGCTTTTCGAGCCCTGGGGGCGGGGCTTTCGCGCGCCCTGGGAGCGGGGCTCCCACGCCCTGGGAGCGGGCTTTCCGCGCCCTGGGGGCGGGGCTTTCCACGCCCTGGGTGCGGGGCTTTCCATGCCCTGGGTGAGGCGGGGCTTTCCACGCCCTGGGGATGGGGCTTTCCGCACCCTGGCGGCGGGGCTTTCCATGCCCTGGGAGCGGGGCTTTCCACGCCCTGGGGGCGGGGCTTTCCACGCCCTGGGGGCGGGGCTTTCCACGCCCTGGGAGCGGGGCTTTCCGCGCCCTGGGAGCGGGGCTTTCCACGCCCTGGGAGCGGGGCTTTTCGTGCCCTGGGAGCGGGGCTTTCTGCGCCCTGGGGGCGGGGCTTTCCACGCCCTGGGAGCGGGGCTTTCTGCGCCCTGGGGGCGGGGCTTTCCACGCCCTGGGAGCGGGGCTTTCCGCGCCCTGGGAGCGGGGCTTTTCGTGCCCTTGGGGCGGGGCTTTCCACGCCCTGGGAGCAGGGCTTTCTGCACCCTGGGGACAGAGCTTTCCGCGCCCTGGGGGCGGGGCTTTCCGCGCCCTGGGAGCGGGGCTTTCCACACCCTGGGGGTGGCGCAGGGAGTCTTTTGGCCTAGGGCACCAAAAGACATTAATCCAAGCCTGATGTGAGCACTCAAGCGTGCACATATACCTGTCCTGTCAATACGGGGCAGGAGCTGAAAATACGGGACACGAAATTTGGAGCAAAAATATGGGGCGTCGCGTATAATACGGGACGGGTGGCAACCCTAAGTGTGGAACACACCTCACCACATAAAAACAATGGCTGTGGCTCTTAATGAGACATGCCACATTATGTCGACACCCTACACTGCTAGAGAAATTATGCTGCTAAACTGGTATTGCGCCACCTGACATCCGCTGGGAAGGAGCGGCCTGCCATGAAAGGACAAAGGCAGTGACATCTCCGGCCCGCCCTCTGTTCGGGTGTCAGCCAGCAAGCCAATGACTTAATTAAAAGACACAGCTTCCTAAGATCTACAGAGATACTCGCAGGAACCCCTCCACAAGCGAGAGTCCAAAGGTGGCAGGCTCAAACCCAAAACTTCAATCAGTGGCTGATACCGGATGAGAGGCTCCCTCCTGGGCACACAGAAGTCTGGGCGACCTGGAAGGCGCTGGACAGGCTGCGCTCTGGCGCCACGAGGGCAGAGCCAACCTTAAGAAATGGGGCCACAAAGGGGAGTCCATGACACGCGAGTGTGGGGAAGAGCAAACCACAGGCCACTTACTGCAAAGCCCTGCCACCAGGCCCGGATTAACCCCTTTTGGCGCCCTAGGCCACACTTTGGAATTATAACCCCAAACCAATCTCTACCGCCGCCCCCCCCCACACACACATTCCTTCCTTTGCCTGCCCTGCCTCTCCGATGTCTCTCAGGGCCAGCAAAGCCTGCCCAGGCTGCCCGCCCGGCCCCCTTATGCAGCTGGGCCAGGCAGGGAGCCGCTCCCAGGCCCCTGGAAGAGGAGCAGGAAAGAAGGGAAGCCCCCAGGGCCGCTGCCGCCCATGCGCAGCACCCAGGAACATGGCAGGCGTCCTGCTGGGCCATGGCAGCGGCCCGGGGTGGCCCGCCTCCTCCTTTCCGCCCTCCTTCCTTGACAAGGGGGGGGGGACGGGGGTGCCATTTCCTTAGCACTCCCCCCCGCCCCTCCCAGAGAGAGAGAGACATCATAAATACGTTGTTTTGTTTGAACATTTTTTTGGGTCCTTGATCTTGCGCCCCCCTAGTCCTGCGCCCATAGGCCATGGCCTAGTGTGGCCTTATGGGTAATCTGGGCCTGCCTGCCACATGCGCAATGCAGGACTTCCTCACAGCGGCCAAACTTCGATAAAGGACCCGGACGTCAGTCCCAGCACACGATGACAGACTGGTGTCAAACCGGAGTAATTCTGCAGCCTTGATCGCAGCCGGATGGGTGCTTCTCAGAGGGGGCGGAGCCAGGCCGCACCAAGCCCCGCCCCTCCCTGGCTTCGGCACTCCCAGCAGCTGCTTCAGCCTTGTGCTAGCTATGCCACCACTGGCTTGGCACTGCCGTCCTCAAGCCTGGAGAAGCTGCTGGGAGCTCCAAAGCCAGAGAGAAGGGGGCGGGACTTGGCACGGACTGGCTCCACCCCCCTCTGGCTTTTGCTCTACCAGCAGCTTCTCCAGGCTTGAGGAGGGCAGTGCCAAGCCAGCCTTGTGCTAGCTATGCCACCACTGGCTTGGCACTGCCATCCTCAAGCCTGGAGAAGCTGCTGGGAGCTCCACAGCCAGAGGGGAGGGGGTGGGGCTTCGTGCAGCTGGCTCCGCCCCCTTTGGCTCCCGCTCTGGCTGTGGAGCTCCCAGCAGCTTCTCCAGGCTTGAGGAGGGCAGTGCCAATCAGCCTTGTACTAGCTATGCACACCACTGGCTTGGCACTGCCATCCTCAAGCCTGGAGAAGCTGCTGGTATGCCAAAGCCAGAGGGAGGAGGGCGGGGCTTTGTGCCAGCTGGCTCCCCCCCCTCCCCTCCCCAGCCTACCAGCAGCTTCTCCAGGCTTGACTTGGGCAATGCCAAGTAGCCATGCGGAAAAAGTCTTGTGCTAGCTATGTCACCACATGAGGCCATTGTGTGAATGAAGTGTCGCAGAAGCAATTTCCCATCACAGTGTGTAACAACATTTGAGAAAGGAATTCTGCGGCTGTTATGCTCCAGAAACGTGGCCGTGCCTGACGTGTGGAGAGCCTCCTGTTCCATACCCGGCCAAAGTTCTGGGGCTCGCTTACTTACCTGCCGCATCAGGATCTGGGCCCTCTGCTTGAACACGGAAGCGCTGGACACGTCAAACCTCTGCTGCAGCCCGTCCAACTTGAGCTGGTCCATCTTCTCGTAGCAGGGCTGCATCTTCACCGGGTGGAAAGCCAGCTGCGAAAGCTTTGCCATGTACTTCGGGGGAAAGGAGGAGAGAGAAAGAAGAAGAGCCGGGCGGCATAAGCTCCATGGCACACCAAGCGCCCGCATCTATGTATCTATGTATCTATCTATCTATGTATCTATCCATCTATCTATCTATCTATGTATATAATAAAAGACAGTGTTTGCAGGCGGTGGTGCGGTGGAAGGAATATGTGCCAGTGTTTCAATTGGTTGCCACTGTGGGATTATATGCATAAAGGACACTGATTGGCCAGCCTCAGAACTCCAACATTCTAAGGCACCAGACATAGGGGATTGGTTGCCACTGTGGGATTATATGCATAAAGGACACTGATTGGCCAGCCTCAGAACTCCAACATTCTAAGGCACCAGACAGAGGGGCTTGGTTGCCATGGAGGGAGTATTTGCATAAGGGACTCCGATTGGCCATCGCCAATCCAACATTCTAAGGTGGCGCAGAGGGAAAAGGAAAGGCCTCAGGCAGTCAGCCACTGCGGCCCACAGCAGTGACGGATCAGGACCAAACTTGGCACACAGGGGACCAATGGCCCACTTCACAACCTGGTGTGGTTTAGGGCAGGATGGGCCACGAATGATGGGATTTGCAGTACCTTCACCTGATTCACTTCCCTAACAACATTGTAGCCCCTTTAGTTACAGACCAAAATCACAGACCAGGCCCAAAATTGACAGTAAGGCTTCATTAACTTGATTTTCCCGACTAGGTCTCAGCTCATGGGACATTGTATATGGCCTGAATTGGCAGTAACCTACCTTGGCACACAGAGCCCCTATGACCCACGCTACATTCTACTGCACTTTGGAGGAGGGTGGACCATGGATGATGGGATTTGATGTACCTCCATGGATTATGGGATTTGTAGTACTTTCAAACCCTTCATTCCCCACAGACCACTGCGGCCCAGAACCAAGACTGATAAAGACCAAACTTAGCACACAATGTACCCACACTCCATCCGACTGCAGTTTAGAGGAGAGCGGACCATGCATGATGGGATTTCAAGTACCTCCATTCACTTACCAAGCCCGCTGCAACCCTCATCCAGTGATTGAGGAAGACCACACTTGGCACACAAAGCCCCCATGACTTTACATCTTGGTGCAATTCGGAGTAGGGTGGACCAGGGATGGTTCCCCCTCCCGGTAAGGGTGCCGAGCCTATTCTGGTTCGCCCGAAGAGACTTATGGAGCCTAGTAGGCTCCTGAATGCTCTAAGGGAATGGGAACTTCCCAGCGACTCAGTCGACGGGCAAGTGGATTACTGGAATGCCAGTCTCTCCATGTCCCTAGACGAGATCGCCCCAGGCGCTCTCCTCCCCGTAGGAATCGCTCGCCTTGGTTTTACCGAGGAGTTGCGGGCGATGAAACGGAGGAGGAGACAGCTAGAGGACGTGTGGCGGAGTCTCCGTGACGCGTCGAAATCGGCTTATAAACAGTTTAAAGAGGTTTATGAGCATGCTATCAAGGAAGCCAAAAGAGGTTACTATTCTTCCTTGATAGAGTCGGCTAACTCACGCCCAGCACAATTGTTTAGAATAGTTCGGTCGTTGACAGCAATTCCAACTGTCCCAAATGATAGGGGATTGGCGCCTTCTGCTGAGGCTTTTCAGAGTTATTTTACCGACAAGATTTGACCCTCCGCCGGGACATTCCTGCCACAATTGATACAGTTAGCGAGCTCGAGACGCCGCCGCCTCTCGGCGGGCCCCCCTACACCCGGTTCCAACTGCTGGACGCAGCAGCCGTCGACAAGTTACTAGCTGCAGCCAGACCCACTACCCGCTCCCGCGACCCGTGCCCCCCCTGGCTTGTTAGAGCTTGCCGGGAGGGACTCACGAGGCCCCCTGGGCACGATCATAAATAGCTCCCTTGAGCAAGGAGTCTTCCGGGGGATTAAAAGAGGCAATGGTGAGACCGCTGCTGAAGAAGCCGAATTTAGACCCTTCGGCTCCTCAATTACCGGCCAGTTTCCAACTTGCCTTTTAGGCAAGGTAATTGAGAGGGCAGCAGCGGATCAGCTGCAGCAGTTCTTGGAAGACACAGCTGGACTTGATCCCTACCAGTCCGGCTTCCGTATTGGGCACGGGACAGAGACCGTGCTTGTCGCCATTACAGACCAACTTCGCCGCCAGTTGGACCAGGGTGGATCGGCTCTGCTCGTCTTGTTAGATCTGACGGCAGCTTTCGATACTGTAGATCATGCCTTGTTAACCCACCGTTTAGCCGGTGCCGGGTCGGGGACTGCCCTTAAATGGGTGGCCTCCTTCCTCCGGGGCCGGGGACAACGTGTGGGGGCGAGGGGTCTCGGGAGAACCTCACTTGATTGTGGGGTCCCCAGGGGGCCATCCTCTCCCCTTATTATTCAACGTGTACATCGCCCCCTGGCCCAGCTGGCCCGCGACTTTGGTCTGGAGTGTTATCAGTATGCAGATGACACCCAGCTTCTGCTGAGAATGGACGGCAGGCCGGATACTGTACCCGATTGTTTCCATCGGTGCCTTGAAGCCGTGACTGGTTGGCTGCGGGCCAGCCGGCTGAAGGTGAACCCGTCGAAGACGGAGATCTTGTGGCCTGGTCGGCCTGGGGGGTGAGTGCCGGTTGCCTACCCTGGATGGCGAACGGCTTAATCCGTCGCCGATTGTTAAGAGCCTAGGTGTTCAGTTGGACCCCCTGCTGACCATGGAGACTCAGGTCTCTGCGGTCAGCAGGGCGTCGTTCTTTCACCTCGACAGGCTAGGCGCCTGGCACCCTACCTCTCCAGGGATGACCTGGCCACGGTGATCAAGCGACGGTCATCTCGAGACTAGACTACTGTAACGCCTCTACGTTGGCCTCCCTTGGCGACAGTTCGGAAGCTCAAGCTAGTGCAGAATGCCGCTGCTCGCTTACTGACGGAACGCCGGTGAGGAGCATATCACGCCCCTTCTGCGGCAACTGCACTGGCTGCCTGTTGCGTACCGACTTGCCTTCAAGGTGTTGGTGTTCCCCTTCACGGCCTTACACGGCCGAGGGCCGGCGTACTTGAGGGACCGCCTTGCCCCAGATGTACCCCGAGGTCACTACGTTCAGGGAGTCTAATCTTCTCCTACTCCCATCGGTCCGCACCTGCCATCTGTCCGTGACTAGGCAAAGGGCCTTTTCCGTGGCGGCACCGGTACTCTGGAACTCTCTCCCAGATGATGTCCGTGCCGCCGGGGAGCTCATCCCATTTCGCAGGGCCTGCAAGACCGCCCTGTTTAGACTGGCCTTCGGCTAGCTGAATTAGCCGAATGTATTCATTCTCTGACCAACACTCCGACACTGGAATGCCAGGATTTGACACAACTGTTAATCTCGGGACAATGTTGTATGTTTTATGCTTTTATTGTACGGCGACATGAATGCCTCATGTTAGCCGGGTTTTTATGCTGTGATCCGCCCCGAGCCTGCTGGGAGGAGCGGAATATAAGAAGGAATAATAAATAAATAAATAAATAAATAAATGATGGAACTTGTAGTACCCTCACTAACAGCATTTAGTTGCTGATTTTTTGTAACCCTGCAGAGTTAGTTGTAGTTTAAATTTAGAATAGTCTATCTGATGTTTTTAATCTGTTTTATGCTTGAGATTGTGAGCCGCTCCGAGCCCTCGGGGAGTGGCTGCACACGAGAACGATTAATACATAAATAAATAAATAAACAAATAAATAAATAATGGTACCTTGCAGTAATTAGCCCTGCTTGCTGTATAGGGTAGCTATCTGATTGCCAGCCCAGCTTCAGGTCACCTTTGACCTGGTCCTAGGTTTAGATAGGTGATTGAGAGGGCAGCAATGGACCAGCTGCAGGCATTCCTGGACAATGCAACCTGGCTTGACCCCTTCCAGTCCGGCTTCCGTTCAGGCCATGGGACGGAGACTGTCCTGGTCTCCATCACAGACCTACTCCGCTGCCACTTGGACCGAGGTGGATCGGCGCTGCTCGTGTTATTGGACCTCACGGCAGCGTTTGATACCGTCGATTACCAACTTTTGACACACGGGGGTGAGGGGGACAGCCCTCAACTGGCTGTCCTCCTTCCTCCAAAACCGCCGCGGCGAGTGAAGTGGGGAGGGGTGGTCTCCGAGGGCTCCCCCTTACACTCCGGGGTCCCTCAGGGGGCCATCCTCTCCCCCGCTGTTATTTAACATCTACATGCGACCACTCGCCCAACTGGCGCGGAGTTTTGGGCTGGAGGGCCACCAGTACGCTGATGACACCCAGCTCGTTCTGAGGATGGACCCCGGGGCGGACTCTGTACCCGATAATTTCCATCTCTGCCTGGAAGCCGTGACTGGATGGCTGTGAGCCAGTAAGTTGAAGGTGAACCCGGCGAAGACGGAGATCTTGTGGCTGGGCCGCCCGGGGGGGGGTAGAGACCCAGTTGCCGATGTTCGACGGCGTGGCACTTTGCCCGCAACCGTCAGTAAAGAGCCTAGGGGTCCGGCTGGACGCCCAGCTGTCTATGGAGGCGCAGATTGCCTGCGCCTGCAAGATAGCCTTCTACCACCTGCGACAGGCAAAACGTCTGGCTCCTTACCTCTTCTGCTGCGACCTGGCCACGGTGATCCAAGCCACGGTCATCTCGAGGCTCGACTACTGTAATGCGCTGTACATTGGCCTACCCTTGTCGGCGATCTGGAAACTCAAGCTGGTGCAGAACGCAGCAGCACGCTTGCTCTCGGGAGCATCAAGATCTGCCCACGTGACTCCACTCTTGCGCGAGCTGCACTGGCTCCCAATTGAATTCCGGGTCGCCTTCAAGGTGTTAGTTCTAACTTTCAAGGCCTTATATGGTTTGGGGCCAGTGTACCTGAGGGAGCGGCTCACCCCTTACGTGCCCAGGAGATCACTGCGCTCAGAGGGGCTCAACTTACTGGAGCTGCGTGGCATTAAGGCCTACAGGCTCTCCAGTACGTGGCAGAGAGCGTTCGCTGTGGCCGCCCCGACCTTGTGGAACACCCTCCCTGAGGAGATACTAAGGCAGACTTATTAAGGTAAACACATGTGGACTATCTGCTGTTCCGTGATTGGACCAGACAGGCACCACATGGCCAGCCCTCTGCTGTTCCGTGATTGGACCAGACAGGCACCATGTGATCAGCATCTGCTGTTCCGTGATTGGACCAGGAAGATGCCACATGATCAGCCATCTGCTGTTCCATGATTGGGCTAGAAGGCTATCACATGACTTCCCTGGAGTCAGGTGTTTTCTAAGAAACAAAACTTAAGGGAATCAGACTGGGCATGTGCAGGAATGCAAGAGATAAGAAACACTGTGTCTTCAAGAATGATGCGTGGACAGTTCGTGTTACATGAAGATTGGCTGCAATTTTAGCTGCGACACAAGAACTAACCAATGAATCATAGAGCAAACGTAAGCTTTACTAATTGGATGATAATGCAATTGCACCACAGAAATTAACCAATGAATTGAATGAAAGGGCGGCCTTAAGCTGAACCCGGAGGTGGTATAAATGTGAATGACTGGAGTCAATCGGGGTTCTGACCCTTCAGCGCCATGTTGCGCAAGGTTGGGACCTCTACAGCTGTGGATCAATAAAACTGCTTTCAAGAGTAACTTGGTTGCCTGTCTCCTGTGTTCCTGCAGCCTGCACGAAGCAGCCTATTCCAGGGGGACGAGCCTTCTCTGTTTCTGCTACAATACGAGTCATCCGCGACTTGCTGCCATTCCGCAGAGCCGTCAAGACCTGGCTATTTAGACAGGCATTTGGCCCGTAACTATGAGTATTAAATAAATAAGATAGGGAAGGAGTAGTTCCTTCACTTAAACAGCCGAGGGTCAGGGTGGGGAATGTCCTCGGGTTTCCCTGCCATTCTGAGGGAAGCAGAGGGACTCTTAGTTAACAACCCGAGGCATTTCCCAGTTTATTTTTGCAACCGTGCCAAGTCCGTCAAAGACTTTGTTTCTGAATAAACCATTTGCTCAACCTTAACCTGGAGTGTTTTTGGGGTTGTCGGACCCCCCAGCTTCTTCGGCAGAGCGTTCTGCAGTCCGCCAGGCAGGTAGGAAAGCACACCTGCCGTTTTAGTTTTGAAGGCACCTGGCGTGACGGCATACGGGCTACCTTTCCCTCTCCTCACCCGCGACCACCTCCTCCGTCTTACCTCCCCCAGCTTCTCGGTCCCTCCTTCGTTGACGATGTTCAAGTTCATGTCGGTGACCTCCTTGAAGAAGACCTCTCGGACCTCCGCAAAGCCCTGGCTGGTGGGGATCATCAGGGCCTCCAGGATGGAAGCAATGTAAGGCTGGACGTGGTTTCGGACGCAGATCTCGGCTTTGGAGAAGACAGACGCTGGGCGGGGGAAACAACAACAAGGTTAAGGCTGAAACAGGTGGACAGGTAGCAGTGGTGGGTATAAGGTTTCAACCCATACTCTCATGTGCCAGCGTTTTGATTGGCTGCTACTGTGGGATTATTTGCATAACAGGCTATGATTGGCCAGCCTCAGAACAACATTCTACGACCCCAGACAGAGGGGATTGGTTGCCACTGAAATGATATTTGCATAAAGGACTCCGAATGGCCAACCACATTCCAACATTCTAAAGTGACTCAGAGGGAAAAGGAAAGGCCTCAGGCAGTCAGCCACTGTGACCCACAGCAATGACGGATCAGGACCAATGGCCCACTTAAGAACATAAGAACGTAAGAAGAGCCATGCTGAATCGGACCTCAGCCCATCTAGTCCAGCATTCTGTATCACACAGTGGCCCACCAGTTGTACCACTTCACAACCTGGTGTGGTTTAGGGCAGGATGGTTCACAAATAATGGGATTTGCAGTACCTTCACCCAATTCATTTCCCAAACAACACTATAGCCCCTATAAATCACAGACCAGGCCCAAAATCGACAGCAAGGCTTCCTCAACTTGATTTTCCTGACTAGGCCTCAGCTCATGGGATGTTAGGCTTCCTCAACTTGATTTCCCTGACTAGGCCCCCAACAATGACAGAACAAGACCAAATTTGGCACACAGACCCCCCCCCAAGGTGCACTGGTGCAGTTTGAGGGAGGCTGGACCATGGATGATGGGACTTGCAGTACTTTAGTTCACTTCCTTAGAGCACTGTGGCCCACACCAATGACGAATCAGGCCCAAACTTGACACACAGAGGCCCAATGGCCCACTCTACATCCTGGTGCAGTTTTGAGTGGGACGGACCATGGATGATGGGAGTTGAAGTACCTTCACTCACTTTCTGAGACCGCTGCCACCCTCATCCAATGACTGATCAAGACCACACTTGGCACACACAGCCCCCATGACCCACTCTACACCCTGGTGCTGTTTGGAGGGGGATGGACCATGGCCGATGGGACTCGTAGTACCTTCCCTAAGTTCCTGAGACCACTGCAAGCCACATAAACATCTAATAGGAACCAACCTTGGCACACAATGCCTTCCTCAAATAGCCCGGGTCCTCAGCTAGTGAGCTATAAATCCCAGGAACTACAACTCCCAAGTGACAAAACCCCCCCTCCCAACCCCACCAGTATTCAAATGTTGGCGATCCAGGTATTTGTGCCAGATCTGGTCCAGCGAGTGAAAATCCACCCCGCATATCAGGTATGTACATGGCAATTCAGAACAGCAGCAAGATACCAGGTATGAAGTAGCCGTGGGAATAACGTCATGGTTGGGGGTCACCACAACACGAGGAACCGGATGAAGGGGTCGCGGCATTAGGATTAGAACGTGGAAGGATGTATGTGTCGTTTTTTCAATTCTACATACAGAATGCCTATTGGGAACGGCGTGTAGTTTCATTCCATTGAGTCAACCCGGCAGGGCTCTTCCGAGGATCTGAGCCTGTCCGGGGGGGGGGGGGCGAGGGGGGGCAAGCCACGCAAAGGCAGCGCTCAGTTGCCCACCTCTGATTTTGCTGGCCAGGTGCTCTTTGGACTGAATAATCTGATCCATGTCTGTGCGGATGGTGCCCTTCAGCTTGGGGACCTGAAGCTCGCACGTGGTCACCGTCGCGTCGTAACGATCCTTCGTCTGGTCGTAGACCATCTTGTACACGGCATCGGAGACCTACGAAAAAGAGGGAGAGAGGTTGAGGGAGGCAGGGGGAGGTCTCGGAGAGATGGCGCCCTCCTGCTTTGGTTTGGCCACTGACCCTGACTCCCCACAGCTGTGAGATCGTCAGTATTGTCAAGAAGTTCTGGGATATACTGCCCTCCATACCGGCGTTTCGTGAATTCCCCATGGTCGCGTATAAGCGCACCAGTAATTTTAAGGACCTGCTGGTGCATTCCACGTTATCCCGTAAACGTGTGTTCTCTCACTCCACGTCAGGTTTTTGGCCATGTGGGGGGTGTTCGTCCTGTACCCAAGCATTATGTTGCAAGGACATCACGAGTTTGAAGTCTCACAGATCGTTTACTATCCGGGACTTCCTTAACTGCAACACGGAGAATACCATTTACGTCATCATTTGTGGGTGTGGCCAGTATTACGTTGGGATGTCGTCACGCCCTTTACGTACCCGCATTTCGGAACATCGTTCCAGGATACGTACTTTACAGGACAACACCATCTTATACCGCCACTTTTTGACACAAGGCCACAACCCCGAATCCTTTCGATTCGCGGCCCTGGAAAGGGTCACCACCAGTGTACATGCAAATAATCATGATGCCCTCATCAGGCGTGAGACCTGGTGGATTCACAATCTACAGTCTGAGATTCCAGTCGGGCTCAATGAGCCCCTCCCCCTTTCGGCCCTACTCACATGAGTGGGGCCCAGGTGCGAGCATATATAACATCTGCATACTGAATATAAGTACATTGGTATTTCCTTTATTGTGTTTGTATTTCATGACCTTGAGTCCAGTGCCCTCCTGCTTTGCTCAGGCCCTCACCCGCTCACCTGGATCCACACTCGGTGCCTCTCCTGGGCTTTGCCCTTCAGCCGAGGGCCAATCATGCTCTTGAGTTCAGGAAGGAGCTCCTCCATCACCAAGTTGCACAAGACCTGGAAGGAGAAGAGAAGGAGCGCGCTCCCGGTGAGTTTGTCCCGGCATTCCCGCCTTCACCGTTGGACCAACGGAAGCTTCTGAACAGTCTACAAAGGTAGCCCCACGTAGAGAGAGTTGCGGTAGTCTATATGGGATGTAACTAGAGTGTGGACTACTGTGGCCAAGTCAGGCTTCCCAAGGTACGGGCGCAGCTGGCGCACGAGTCTTAACTGTGCAAATGCTCCCCTGGACGGCTCCCCTTCCAGACTCACCTGCGCCTCGTTGCCGCAGAGCATGTCCCAAGTGCCGTACTGCTCCTTCGACTGGCGGTACATGCGGACGGCGTCGGTGAAGGCCGGGGCTTCCACTTTGGAGTCCTCCGGGATTCCTGGAAAGCGGCAAAAAGGGGCAAAGGGTCAGATAAATCCACTTCCTCCCCATGACCTCCCCTCACATACTTATACATGGCTATCATGTCTCCTCTCCGCCTCCTCTTCTTCAGGCTAAACATGCCCAGCTCTTTCAGCCGCTCCTCATAGGGCTTGTCCTCCAGACCCTTGGTCATTTTAGTCGCCCTCCTCTGGACACTTTCCAGCTTAGAGTCAACATCTCCCTTCAGTTGTGGGGCCCAGAATTGGACACAGTGGGATTCCAGGCGTGGTCCGGATTAACGGTTTGTGGCGCCATAGGCCACACTCTGGAAGCGCTGCCCCCGGCGGGGGGGCGGGGGGCAGGGCCTCTTGTGGGGGAACAGGGCCGCAGGGGGGGGGCGGGGCCGCCGCTGCGGGGGGCAGGGCCGCTTGCAGGGGCGGGGCTCTCTGCGGGGGGGGGCCTCTTGTGGGGGGAACAGGGCCGCAGGGGCAGGGCCGCTTGCGGGGGGGGCTGCTGCGGGGGCAGGGCCGCTGCGGGGGGGGTCTCTCTTGGGGGCGGGGCCTCTTGTGGGGGAACAGGGCCGCTTGGGGGCAGGGCCGCTGCGGGGCTGCTGCGGGGGGCAGGGCCGCTTGCGGGGCGGGGCGTCTTGCGGGGCGGGGCCTCTTGTGGGTGGGGGGGGAACAGGGCCGCTTGGGGGGCGGGGCCGCTTGTGGGGCCGCTGGGGGGCAGGGCCGCTTGCGGGTGGGGCGGGGCCTCTTTAGGGGCGGGGCTGCTTGCGGGGGCAGGGCCGCTTGTGGGGGAACAGGGCCGCTTGGGGCGGGGCCGCTTGCGGGGCGGGGCTGCTGCGGGGGGCGGGGCCTCTTGCGGGGGCGGGGCGTCTTGCGGGGGGGGGCCGCTTGCGGGGAGCAGGGCCGCTGCGGGGGAACAGGGCCGCTTGGGGGCGGGGCCGCTTGCGGGGCTGCTGCGGGGGCAGGGCCGCTGCGGGGGAACAGGGCCGCAGGGGGCGGGGCCTCTTGGGGGGCGGGGCCGCTTGCAAGGGAACAGGGCCGCTGGGGCGGGGCCGCTTGCGGGAACAAGGGGGGCGGGCCTCTTGCGGGGCGGGGCCTCTTGGGGGCGGGGCCGCTTGGGGGCGGGGCCGCTTGGGGGGGCAAGGCTGCGGGGCAGGACCGCTTGCAGGGGCGGGGCCTCTTGCGGGGGCAGGGCTGTTAGCTGGGGAACAGGGCCGCTTGGGGCGGGGCCGCTTGCGGGGCCGCTGCGGGGGGCAGGGCCGCTTGCGGGGGGCGGGGTCTCTTGCGGGGGCGGGGCCGCTTGCAGGCATGCGCAAGTGGCGCGGCGTCCTCCGCCATGTTCCTGGGTGCCGCCCGGGAACTTCCCTTCCTTCCTCTTCCTTCTCCGAGGAGGAGGAGGGAAGGGAAACCCCCGGGCAGCCGCTGCAGCACCCAGGAACGCCATGTCGGCGGGGCCGGGTGACGTCAGGCGCGGCGGCGAGGTGGAAGAGGCGGAGCGAAGCCACGTCAGAGGCCCTAGGGGCAGGACTTTGCCCCGCCTCCTCCTCGCTCCCGTTGGCCCCGCCCCTCCTTCCTTCACTGAAGAAGGAAGGAGCGGCGGCCGCGCGAGCAACGAACAGGCAGGGGAAGTCCCGCCCCTATGGCGTCTGACGTGGCTTCCCCCCGCCTCCTCCTCGCTCGCGCCGGCCCCGCCCCTCCTTCCTTCACTGCGCAGGCGCAGAAGCAAGCGCCCGGAGATCAAACTTTTAAAAAAGAATTTTTTTAAAAAAAATTAATTTGGGGGGTCCGGACCTGCCGCCCCCCCCCCCCATGGTTGCCGCCCTAGAACTCCAACATTCTACGGCCCCAGACAGAGGGGATTGGTGGCCACTGAAATGGTATTTGCATAAAGGACTCCGATTGGCTATCCACATTCCAACATTCTAAGGCCACTCAGAGGGAAAAGGAAAGGCCTCAGGCAGTCAGCCACTGCGGCCCACAGCAATGACGGATCGGGACCAAACTTGGCAAACGGAACCAATGGCCCATTTCACAACCTGGTGTGGTTTAGGGCAGGAGGGGCCACGAATGATGGGATTTGCAGAGCCTTCACATCATTCACTTCCCAAACAACACTGGAGCCCCTAGACATCACAGACCAGGCCCAAAATTGACAACAAGACTTCCTCAACTTGATTTTCCTGACTAGGCCCCCAACAATGACAGAACAAGACCAAACTTGGCACACAGACCCCCCCACCCCCGAGGTGCACCCTACATCCTGGTGCAGTTTGAGGGAGGGTGGACCATGGATGATGGGACTTGCAGTACTTTAATTCACTTCCTTAGAGCACTGTGGCCCACACCAATGACGAATCAGGACCAAACTTGGCACACAGAGGCCCAATGGCCCACTTTACAAACCTGCTGCAGTTTACGGCACGATGGTTCACAAATGATGGGATTTGCAGTACCTTCACCCAATTCATTCCCCACAGAACATTGCAGCCCCTACAAATCAGAGACCAGGCCCTAACTTGGGACACAGAGTACCCATGACCCTACATCCTGGTGCAGTTTTGAGTGGGACGGACCACGGATGATGGGAGTTGAAGTACCTTCACTCACAGTCTGAGACCGCTGCGACCCTCATCCAATGACTGATCCAGACCACACTGGGCAAACAGGACCCCTATGGCCCACTCTACATCCTGGTGCAGTTTTGAGTGGGATGGACCATGGATAATGGGAGTTGAAGTACCTTCCCTCACTTCCAGAGACCGCTGCAACCCTCATCCAGAGAACGATCAAGACCATATGTGACACCCACAGCCCCCATGATCCACTCTACATCCTGGTGCTGTTTGGAGGGGGTGGACCATGGATGATGGGACTCGCAGTACCTTCACTCAGTTTCTGAGACCACTGCAAGCCACATACACATCTAATAGGAACCAACCTTGGCACACAATGCCTTCCTCAAATAACCCGGGCACCGCCGGGTCCCCAAGCTAGTAATAATAATAATAATAATAATAATAATAATATGATGACAAGCGTCTGGGAAAGCTGGCACGATAGGAGGGTTTACAGATCGAACTGCAGAGCCTGGCACAAGCCAGTCAAGGGGGTCCCGGTGGTGATCGGCACACTGGACGCAGTGCCTCCAGACCTTGGCCTGCACTTAAACCCAGTCAGCGCTGGGAAAATGACCACCTGGCACCTGCAAAAGGCCACCCTCCCGGGATCTGCACGTATTACTCGCCGACACATCACACAGCCCTAGACACTTGGGAAGCATATCCGACGTGTGATCCAATGCAACAGTCAGCACAGCGATCTCGTTTGCTATGTATTAATCTTGTTGTGTATCAAGTAATAATAATAACAACAACAACAGCATCGCGACTGTGGCACAGCTGGCTGGGAGTCAGCTGCATAAGATCTCTACTGACCAGAAGGTCATGAGTTCGAGGCCTGCCCAGGTCGGGGTGAGCTCTCAACCAAATAGTGTAGCTTGTTGTCGACCTTTGCAACCCGAAAGACAGTTGCATCTGTCAAGTAGGAAATTTAGGTACCACGTTATGGGGAGGATAATCTGATTTAACTGATTTCTTTCGGCATGACTTCGCGAACGAAGATTCTTAGGAAGGGCTCATCCCACGCTTTTTACAAGCGCGTTGATGACTAAAAAGGCCAATCTGAGATAGGCGAGTTCGGTTGCAGAAAGCACAGCAGAAAGTCTCCTTGGGTGATGTTGTTTCCAAGTTGCGGTTCTTTCTGCGTTGTCGTTTCTCTTCGAGAACCATTCGGCGTGTTTTCTCTAAAGACGGCCGCGGCATTGTGGATAGTGCGTCTCCACGCCTCCCAATGTGAGGCCAGGGTGGACCATTGTTGGGCAATCTGGCCGAGTCTGAGATGTTGTTTCAGGGAGTCCTTGTATCTCTTTTTTGGGGCGCCTCTCTTGTGAGTTCACCCTAGAGTAGTATCTTTGGGAGGCGGTGGTCCTCCATCCTAGAGACGTGCCCTGTGTTCTCAATAGCATGGCCTCAATGCTGGTGATCCCTGCTTGCTCAAGGACAGCAACATTCGTCACATAGTCAGCCCAGTGTATATTTAGGATTGTGTGAAGACAGCGCTGATGAAAGCGTTCGAGGAGTCATAGGTTTTGACGATAGGTGACCCATGTTTCAGACCCATAGAGGAGAATAGACAGTACGATAGCTCTGTACACACTGATTTTGGTGCTTTGCCTCAGGTGCTTGTTGCTCCAGACCCTTTTGTGAAGCCTTCCGAACGCACTCTATGCCTTTGCTAATCTGTGATCTCTCTCTTTGTCAATCTTGGCGTCTGAAGAGATGATGCTTCCCAGGGAGGTGAACTGCTGAACGGACTTAAGCACAGATGTGCCTATGCTGACGTGAGGATGGTGGTGTTCTTCCTGTGGTGCGGGCTGGTAGAGGACTTCCGTTTTCTTCAGGCTGACTTCCAGGCCATAAAATCTCCAGGAAGTACGCGAAGAATGAAGGCATGCGACAGCTCCCCTGGTGGACAGAAGCTGGAATGTTGGATAGCCTCTGAGTGTCTGTCTATATACGTCGCGTGTCTATGGGATTGAATGTTTGCCATGTATGCATACATTGTAATCTGCCCTGAGTCCCTTGTGGGGTGAGAAGGGCAGAAAATGAATGACGCAAATAAATAAATAAATAAATAAAGAGATAGATAGATAAATAAATAAATAGATAGATAAATAGATAGATAGATAGATAGATAGATAAATAGATAGATAGATAGATAAATAGATAGATAGATAAATAAATAGATAGATAGATAAATAGATAGATAGATAGATAAATAGATAAATAGATAGATAAATAAATAGATAGATAGATAGATAGATAAATAGATAGATAGATAAATAGATAGATAGATAAATAGATAGATAGATAAATAGATAGATAGATAAATAGATAGATAGATAAATAGATAGATAAATAGATAGATAGATAAATAGATAGATAGATAAATAGATAGATAGATAGATAGATAAATAGATAGATAAATAGATAGATAAATAGATAGATAGATAAATAGATAGATAGATAAATAGATAGATAGATAAATAGATAGATAAATAAATAGATAAATAGATAGATAAATAAATAGATAAATAGATAGATAGATAAATAGATAGATAGATAAATAGATAGATAAATAAATAGATAGATAGATAAATAGATAGATAGATAAATAGATAGATAAATAGATAGATAAATAGATAGATAGATAAATAGATAGATAAATAGATAGATAGATAAATAGATAGATAGATAAATAGATAGATAGATAGATAAATAGATAGATAAATAGATAGATAAATAGATAGATAAATAGATAGATAAATAGATAGATAAATAGATAGATAAATAGATAGATAAATAGATAGATAAATAGATAGATAAATAGATAGATCAATAGATAGATAAATAAATAGATAAATAGATAGATAAATAGATAGATAAATAGATAGATCAATAGATAGATAGATAAATAGATAATTAGATAAATAGATAGATAGATAAATAGATAGATAAATAGATAGATAAATAGATAGATAAATAGATAGATAGATAAATAAATAGATAAATAGATAGATAGATAAATAGATAAATAGATAGATAAATAGATAGATAAATAGATAGATAAATAGATAGATAAATAGATAGATAAATAGATAGATAAATAGATAGATAAATAGATAGATAAATAGATAGATAAATAGATAGATAAATAGATAGATAAATAAATAGATAAATAGATAGATAAATAGATAGATAAATAGATAGATCAATAGATAGATAGATAAATAGATAATTAGATAAATAGATAGATAGATAAATAGATAGATAAATAGATAGATAAATAAATAGATAGATAGATAAATAAATAAATATTGGTGACCAGGGGCTGCACCGCCTTCGTCACTTGTCTTCAGATCACCACATCCAGAGGTTCCCAAGGGCCAAGCCAAGGAGGAGGGCCGGACTGAGCTCAGGAAGAGCCAAGGGGGGAAGAGTTCGACGTGCGTGCCTCGAGTGGCGGCGTCTCTGCCGGCTGAGGAAGCCAGGGCTACATTGGCCACAGGAGGAGGCATGTCCGGAGGGGCAGGCCAGCGGAAGCCGAGTCTCCCAAAGGAAATTGCCACATTTTGGCCAAGTCCACGGAGGGAGGGGGGGGGGAACGTGACTAAAAATAGCACAAGATTTCGGAAAAAAAATTGTTGAGTTGTGTGGTGCCCACTTAGAAAGTTGTTGTTCCACTCCAGAAACGTTGTTGCTTTTGTGCCACAAACGAGGTTGACTTGGTTGAGACTCTAGGGTGAGAGATTCCGTGGAAAACTAGGACAAAACATGTTGCAGGAGGTCCCAAAGATTTTGCGGTGTAAGCAACGTTTTCCATGTTTTTCTGACAGAACCAATGAGGAAATGACATGCACGAGGGGCGCTCATGACAGATGTCCCCTGACCCACTTCTATTCACCACAGGAGGCTGAAAATGCACACGTGTCACGATATAAGTTGAACAAATTGAAAAAACAAATTGAAACTGAATCCAGACAAGACAGAGGCCCTCCTGGTCAGTCGAAAGGCCAAAGAGGGCGTAGGGTCACAGCCTGTGTTGGACGGGGTCACACTCCCCCTGAAGGCACAGGTTCGCAGCTGGGAGTGACCCTGGACTCATCACTCAGCCTGGAACCCCAGGTCTCAGCAGTGGCCAGGGGAGCTTTTGCACAGTTAAGACTCGTGCGCCAGCTGCGCCCGTACCTTGGGAAGTCTGACTTGGCCACGGTGGTCCACGCTCTGGTTACATCCCAAATAGACTACTGCAATGCTCTCTACGTGGGGCTGCCTTTGAAGACTGTTCAGAAGCTGCAACTAGTCCAGCCAGGTTGATAACAGGAGCGCCACTCAGAGAGCGCACTACTCCCCTGTTGTGCCAGCTCCACTGGCTGCCAGTTTGCTACCGGGCACCATTCAAAGGGCTGGCTTTAGCCTTCAAAGCCCTAAATGGTTCGGGTCCAACTTCCCTGTCCGAACGCATCTCTCCCTATGAACCATCGAGATGTTTAAGATCATCCGGAGAGGCCCTGCTCTCGGTCCCGCCTTCTTCGCAGGCGCGACTGGCGGGGACGAGAGACAGGGCCTTTTCAGTGGTGGCTCCTGGGCTTTGGAACGCCCTCCCTAGAGACATCAGATCGGCCCCCTCCCTCCTGACGTTTCGCAAGAAAGCCAAAACCTGGTTATTTGAGCAGGCATTTGTTGATGAAATATAAGGCTTAATTGGATATAAGGAATGACGACGATGTGACGGAAACTGATTTCAACATGACGCTGAGGCTGCAATTGTATGCTTTTAATTGTTAAATTGTTATTATATGGTTTTTTTCGGGGTTGACTTGTTGCTGTGTTGTATTGAGGGCAGAGACTGCCTGTGTAAACCCTCCCGAGTCGCCTTCGGGCTGAGAGGGGCCGTATAGAAACGTGACAAATAAATAAATAAACAAGTCTCCATAGGTTATGTGCCAATGTCCAACTCAGAACGGATAACGGTCTTGGTTTTTACAGGTGCGGAAGTGAGGTTGGAGCAGGGGTGGGCAATTACCGTCCCTCCAAGTGTTTTGGACTTCAACTCCCAGAAATCCTAGCCAGTTTACCAGCTGTTAGGATTTCTGGGAGTTGAAGTCCAAAACACTTGGAGGGACGGTACTTGCCCACCCCTGGGTTGGAGAATGGACCCCGTGGGAGGCAGTAGGGTTGGTTTCCGCGGTTTAAAAATTATTTGAAACCGGATTAAATTCGTATAAAAAGCCAATTTTGATGTTTACCGAACCTCGTGCGCCAACCCGGAAGTATAATTTCCTTACCGAACGTGGGGGCCTCCATTTTTGCATTTGTCACGTAATTCACGTAATTACGTCGTATGGCTTCTTTGCCCTTAGAAGACGCGTGTTCTCATTGGCTAATGAAGTCACCTGCTTCCCTTTAGCCAATCAGCCCCAAGGGGGGGGGGAGGAGCGAGTGGTTTGCGCCGGCGAGGAGGCGGGGGCGGAGTGGGGTGGGGGCAGAGCCTTTGGCCTAGGGCGCCAAAAGGGCCTGATCCGGGCCTGACCTTCAGGGTCATCGCTTGCAACGTCCATCCTTCCAAAGCCCTTTCTTGACCCTGGAGGCAGAAGAGGCATGCACCCCAAAGGAGTCCGGACGCCTTCTGCAATCTTTCAGGAACGGCCCTTGTGTAACCCAGGGACAAAAACCATTGTGTTACATGGTGTAAGTCGACCTCAAAGGCAATGACAGAAAAACACACACACACACACACACACACACACCCAAAGCAAGCAGAGAAACAGCAGCGAGAATCAAAATAAAACACTCAGAGATGACAGCTTAAGGAAGAAAGAAAGGAAGGGAGGGAGGGAGGAAGGGAGGAAGGAGGAAAGGAGAGACAAGGGTGGCCATTGTGTCGAGGGCAGCAGTCCGTGCCCAGTTCAAAATGCCAACAGGGAGGGAAAGCACCACCCGCGGCAGCCGGGCAGGGTGTGTTTACACACCGCCTGAGCTATTTCTTTACTCTCTCCAACCCATATATATATTCTGCAAACACACACACACACACACACACACCCCAGTGTGAAAGCAGAGAAGCCGCCAAGCCGAGGGACCGCGCAGGATGGGTGGGGACCACCGCATACCAACATTCATAATAAATCTGCCACTGCGCCAACAACGCCTCCTCTCCACCCCGGGCGGGTTGAGATTCCACGCTAGCAGAGCAGAGCATGGGAGGGGGGCGTTGGCGTAGAGTCCTACGGTTGGAAGGGAACCCCAAGGAGCATCCAGCCCAGCCCCCTTCTTTCTGCCAGGCAGGAAGGCACCATCCAAGCCCTCGTGGGTGAAACATCAGGAGAGAATGCTTCCGGAACATGGCCAGGCAGCCCGGAAACAGGGGCGGTCTCACCATGTAAGCCAACTATGTGGTTGCGTGGGGCGCCCTCTTGGATGGGCGCCGCCACGCCAGCCGCGCCGCCGTAGCAAACCTTCCTGAACTTCAGCTCTGGAGCTCCTGGGCATGTGTGAAAACCTCCGCGCATGCCCAGAAGCAATGTCGGACGCCGCTTCTACTTCTCCTACCCGCCCTTCCGCCTTCGCGCTACTCCGCTTCCTGGCCTCCCAGCTGGGGCTGTTCTTCGCCTGGCTTATGGCCGCCGCCAAAGGACGAGGCTGGTCAGTCAGGGAAGGCGAGAGGGGCGGCGGAGAAGAGGGAGCCATCGCCGCCTGCCAAGGGAGCCGAGTGGAAGGAGCCGGGGATAATGTTTTTTGGGGGGGCAAAAATAGTGCTTGCTTACCACCTAAAATTATCTTAGACCACCCCTGCCCGGAAAACTCGGCCACCCAGCAATTCCTGCCACGAAAGCACACGTCGTACAGTTCCTCTGTTTCTTTTCTCCAGAGACGTCTCCATCCAGCCGATCTTCCGTCCTTTTTCCAAGTGTAAACATTACGCCTGGTTACGTTCGTCGGAAACTTCGTAAAAATTTGGAATTAATTTTGATTAAATTCGCTTTTGAAGAGGTTTCGACGCGATGTAAGCAACCCAGAAGTGAATTTGCCGTTTTGAAGCCGCCGCCACTGCCATTTTCGGAAGGGAATCAGCTGGGTTTAACGCGGCTCCTGCCCCACGCCCTTCACACCCGCGAGGAGAGAGCCGTGGGGCAGGAGCCGTGTGTAACCCAGTTTGGAAGCGGATTTCTTCCCGCCTGCATCAGACTGAAGTTTTTTTTTGCAGGTTTTCACGCATTGTGCAATAGCGGACGCCATTAACGAAGCCATCCCGAAATCTCGGAATTTTTCTGGAAAAATCTCAAAATTTTTCTGGAAAATTTCAAAAATTTTCTGGGAAATTCCCAAAAAAAATTCTGGGAAATTCCCAAAAAAAATTCCCAAAAATCTGGGAAATTTCAAAAAATTTCTGGGAAAAATTTTTCTGGGAAATTCCCAAAAAAAATTCTGGGAAATTCCAAAAAATTTTCTGGGGAATTCCAAAAAAATTTTCTGGGAAATTCCAAAAAAAATTCTGGGAAATTTCAAAAATTTTCTGGGAAATTTCAAAAATTTTCTGGGAAATTTCAGAAGTCATTCAGATTTGAAGCGCCAGCGCCCCCGACATCCAGGACGAGTTTTGAACTATTTTTTTAATGGATCAACCAGGTTTAGTAAACATGCTCGGTGCTTAGTGGCAGCGCTGTTTACGGAGCAGCAAAAAACACCTGGGTGCAGTCAAGGCCATGCCTTCTTCGATGGCTTGGGAACAGTTCACGTGAAAGGGACTTAGGAGTCTATGTGGATCACAAGCCGAACAAGAGCCAGCGGTGTGATGCAGCAGCTCAAAAGGCCAACGCAATTGCCGGCTCTGACGTCTGGAGCACATGCACTTGATTGAATCTCCACTTGCTTTGAGTTCAAGGGGCACACTGCGCCTTTTCCAGCAGTACAGTGCCCCTGCTTACTATTACTACAAGACCGTAACTGGGAAGTAACTGGAACAGAGGCATGATGATTTCAAGCCAGTAGAGGCCCATTTGGAAACTCCTTTCCAGAACCGCCTTCCTTCCAAGCAACCTGGCACGTGTTCGCAAGAGCTGCCGTGGAAAAGCACTGCGTGGCTTCGCCTGGGGCCCTTCCATGATACGCAAAGGCAGCACGTGGCTTTCCCTTCCTCTGCTACGTCCGGAGCTGCCAAGCAATGTCCTTCGCAGTTCAATAAACTTTTCCCATGTCTTTATGACAGGACCATATAGCAAATGACATTGATAAGTTAGGATAGGAAACTAATAATAATAATAATAATAATAATAATAATCTGTATATCTGTATATTCTGTATATATATAATAAAGCGGAATGTTTGTATGTATATATGTGTGCGGAGGGCGGAAGGGCGGATATGTGGCAGCTTTCTGATTGGCTCCCACTGTGGGATTATTTGCATAAAGGACTCTGATTGGCCAGCCTCAGAACTCAAACATTCTAAGGGAGCAGACAGAGGGGATTGGTTGCCCTGAGGGAGTATTTGCATAAAACACGCTGATTGGGCAGCCAACACGAACATTCCGACACTCTAAACTGGCAGAGGGGATAAGGCAAAGGCCTGAGGCAGTCACTAACACGAACATTCCGACACTCTAAAGTGGCAGAGGGGATAAGGCAAAGGCCTCAGGCAGTCACTCAGGCATAAAGTGGCAGAGGATAAGGCCAAGGCCTCAGGCAGTCACCTTTGTGACCCCAAACAATGGCAGAGGGAACAAGACCAAACTTGGCACTCAGAACACCCCAAGACCATTCTCTACATCCTGGTGGCAGAGGATGGACAATGGATGATGGGACTTGCAGTACTTTAAATCACTGGCTTAGGGGATAAGGCAAAGGCCTCAGGCAGTCACAATGACGAAATCAGGCCCAAAGTGGCAGAGGGGATAAGGCCAATGGCCCAGGCAGTCACTAAACGAACATTCGGTTTATGGCAGGATGGCTCGGGAAAAATGATGGGATTTGCAGTAGTTTCAGGCCAAAACATTTCCCACAGAAAATTGCAGCCCCAAACAAATCACAGACCAGGCCCAAACTTGGCACACAGAACCCTCAAGACCCATGTTTCCTGTTGCAGTTTGAGGTAGGATGGAGCATTGGATGATGGGACTTGCAGCCTCTACATTCTGACATGATGATTGGTTGCCAGTGACCAATGCATAATCAGGCCCAAACTTGGCAGCACAGAGGCCCAATGGCCCACTTTACAAACCTAAACTGCCAGACAGGAATAAGGCAGGGCGCACAAATGATGGGATTTGCAGTACCTTCACCCTATTACTTAGGGTCTTAGGAGTCTATGTGGATCACAAGCCGAACAAGAGTTTCAGACCAAAACACTTTGCGGCTCCCAACAATGACAGAACAAGACCAAACTTGGCACACAAAACCCCCAAGACCCACTCTACACCCTGGTGCCGTTTGAAGGAGGGCGGACCATGGATGATATGACTTGAAGTACTTCCAATCACTTCTCCAGACCGCTGCTACCCTCATCCACTGACTGATCAAGACCAAACTTGGCACACAGAGCCCCATGACCCACACCACATCCTGGTGCAGTTTTGAGTGGGACGGACAACGGATGATGGGAGTTGAAGTACCTTCACTCACTTTCAGAGACCGCTGCCACCCTCATCCAATGACCGATCAAGATAACACTTGGCACACAGGACCCCTATGGCCCACTCTACATCCTGGTGCAGTTTTGAGTGGGACGGACCACGGATGATGGGACTTGAAGTACCTTCACTCACTTTCTAAGACCACCGCGACCCTCATCCAGTTACCAAAAAAGAACAAACTAGGCACACAGAGCCCACATGACCCATTCTACATCCTGGTGTATTTTCGAATAGGATGAACCATGGATGATGGGCCTTGAAGTACCTCCACTCACTTCCCGAGACCACTCCAACCCTCATCCAATGACTGATCCAGACTAAACTTGGCACACATAACTGCTATGACCCCCTTTCTGTCCTGGTGAGGTTTGGGGGAAGACAGACAACGGATTGTGAGATTTGTAGTACTTTCACACCCTCCGGTTCCCACAGACCTCTGCGGCCCCCAACAAAGACGGATAAGGACCAAACTTAACACGCAGAGCTCCCATGACCCACTCTACATCCTGCTGCAGTTTGGAGGAGGGGAGACCATGGATGATGGGACTTGAAGTACCTCCAACCACTTCCCGAGACCGCTGCAACCCTCATCCACTGACTGATCAAGACCAAACTTGGCACACAGAGCCCCCATGACCCACACCACATCCTGCTTCAGTTTGGAAGACATTGGACCACAGATGATGGGACTTGAAGTACCTTCACTCACTTCCTGAGACCACTGCGAGCCAAATAAACAACTGATAAGGACCAACCTTGGCACACAATGCCTTTCTCAATTAACCCGGGCACGGCCGGGTCCCCAAGCTAGTATAATAATAATAATAATAATAATAATAATAACAATAATAATAATCCGACGTGTGATCCAATAATGTCCGACGTGTGATCCAATACGATAGCAAACATAGTGATCTTGTTTGCTGTGTATCTGTTGAGTATCAAATAATAATAATAATAGTAATAATAATAATAATAATTGCGAGGCTTACCATTGTTACAGTGTCGCACACAATCTTGGAAGACAGCTCGCCACTTCTCTTGCTCCTTGCCGGTCATGACGCAGAAGTAGTAGTGCCGCGCGTACGGGTGCCAAAGGATGAGCGGGAACTCCGTGGGGCACTTCAGGATGGAGGCATTGCCCGATTTGGGCGTGGGGCCTAAAGCAGAGGGGGGCAATTATTTCTTTCCAAGGGGCCACGCGAGAGCCAAAATATATGATGGGGGGCCGCACCTGGAGGCGGAACTACATGCTAATCCACATAATTTATTTACTATATCTATATATATAAAAAGAGAATGGTCGTGCATTGACGATCACACACGGGAAAACTATAACCCCCAGAACCACAAAAACCACCAAACACATTTCCACATTGCCACATACCACGAGGTACATTCGTGGCACAAAAAATCCACCCTACATACCTCCGCAGACCCCTAAACACGACCCCCAAAAACCGCCATTCAAACCTATGGGGGGATTATATTATATTATTTATTATATTATTAGAATAAAATAATAATAAAAACCACTAAAATAAAATTAAATTAAAATTCAAGAAAACAAGTTGGAGGCTCTCAAGAGAGGAAGGATCCCAAGATGGAATGGCCCAATGGACCCAGCCCAGAGGATGGCAAAGCGGACCCAGCCGCCACTGTAGCAGAGCAGCAGACGATCGGAGGCTGCAGGCCTCCGCCCGCTCTCACCCCCAGCTGTCCCGTCAGAGGCGTTCCCGATCGGCTGATCGCCCTGCCATGGAGTGCCTGCCATCCCAGCTTTGGAGTGCCTGCCATCCCGGGAGGCGATCCGGGCCTGCAGCGGGAGCAGTCGGCGACCTGCGCGTGCTGATCGCCCGGAAGACGTCTTCCGGAAGACAATCAAGTCGCCGTAGGTCGCCGACTGCTCCCGCTGCAGGACCGGATCGCCTCCCGGGATGGCAGGCACTCCAAAGCCGACGCTCCTCCAATTGTTCTCTGGAGCGGCGAGCTGTCTGCCAACGCAGGCCCCACAGCCCGTGATGGGATGGCGGCAGCGGCAGCCCTTCCTCTTGCAGAAATGGCCCCGCCCCCAACGCCCTTCTCCCCGGGCTGGTCCGAATCAGCCGGTGGGCTGCATCCGGCCCGCGGGCCGTAAGATGCCCAGGTCTGGCCTAAAGCAAAACAAAAGGAAGGATGATGGGTTCCTTCAACTGCATGTACCCATATAGACTCAAGTATAAGCTGACCCCAATATAAGCCGAGACACCGAATTTTACCACAAAACCTGAGAAAATGTACTGACTCGAGTATAAGCCGAGGGTGAGAAATGCAGCCGCTCCTGGTAAATCTCAAAATAAAAATAGATACCAATAAATTTAATTAATTGATTCATCAGTAGGTTAAATGTTTACGAATATTTACATAAAACTGAAATTTAAGATGAACCTGCTCAACCTTCTTCAACGTAAATGTGTTTATGTACCCTAATAATAATGAGAGTAAATAATAAATGTAATAATAATAGAGTAAAATAATACATGTAATAAAAATAATAAAGTAGAATAATAAATATAATAATAATAGAATAAAATAATAAATGTAATAATAATAGAGTAAAATGATGTAAATTGAATAATAACAACAACAATAATAGAGTAAAATAATAAATGTAAAAATAAAAATAGAGTAAAATAACAAATGGAATAATAAAAATAATAATATAATAAAATAATAAAAGGAATAATAATAGAGTAAATAATGTAAATGGAATAACAACAATAATAATAGAATAAAATAATAAATGGAATAATAAAATAGAGTAAAATAATAAATGGAATAACAATAATAAAGTGGAATAATAAAAAATATAATAAAATAATAAATGGAATAATAAAAATAATAATATAATAAAATAATAAAAGGAATAATAATAGAGTAAATAATGTAAATGGAATAATAACAATAATATAATAAAATAATAAATGGAATAATAATAAATAGAGTAAAATAACAAATGGAATAATAAAAATAATAATATAATAAAATAATAAATGGAATAATAATAGAGTAAATAATGTAAATTAAATAATAACAATAATAGAGTAAAAATAATGGAATATTAAAAATAGAGTAAAATAATACATGTAATAAAAATAATAAAGTAGAATAATAAATAGAATAATAGAGTAAAATAATAAATGTAATAACAATAATAGAGTAAAATGATGTAAATTGAATAATAACAACAATAATAGAGTAAAATAATAAATGGAGTAATCAAAATAGAGTAATATAACAAATGCAATAATAAAAATAATATAATAAAATAATAAAAGGAATAATAATAAATATTGTAAATTGAATAATAACAATGATAGAGTAAAATAACAAATGGAATAATAAAAATAATAATTTAATAAAATAATAAATGGAATAAAAATAGAGTAAATAATGTAAATGGAATAATAACAATAATAATAGAGTAAAATAATAAATGGAATATTAAAAATAGAGTAAAATAATAAATGTAATCATAATAATAGAGTAAAATAACTTTCATAATAATAAATAGAGTAAAATAACAAATGTATAATAACAATAGTAATATCAGAGTAAAATAATATATAAGTTTAAGCTGGGGGGGGGGGCTTCTTCAGCCTAAAAAAGGGCTAAAAAAACTCAGCTTATGCTCAAGCATATACGATAATCAATATTTCGGGCTCATATTTCAGAGGCCACTATTTACCGCGCAAAGATTTCAGACAACTTTGCGACATCCACGGAGTCACAAGGCACGAGGAAAAAGAGGCTGAGTTCAAGTTCTGTCAATCAAAGGGAGATGCAAAGCAACCGCAGCCAAAGATATCTGGAACCGTATCCTTGCAGCAGGAAGTCGGGAGCCGCGCTCGGCCTGCCTTCCTCCCCTTGAGGCCAAGCAAATCTGCTGCCCATCTGCCGCCTCTGGATTCAATCGCTGGCGGCACATTCCCCGTTTTGCTGCTCTCCTCCAACACAACAGAGCAATTGGGAGACTCACCTGGCAGGTTGCTATTGAGCAGCGCCAGGTACTGGTCCAGGGAGGTGAGGATCTTGTAGCCGGCGCTGTTGATCAGGATACGAGGCTGGAGCCCCCTCTCAAAGGCCTACGAGGAGGGAGGAAGGAGGAGGCACATTTACTCAAAGAGACCCCGGGGCGTTTCATACCAGGGGTATTATTTCTTCATTGAGAAACTGCAAGTCGCTTCTGGTGTGAGAGAATTGGCCGTCTGCAAGGACCTTGCCCAGGGGACATTGCCCAGAGGACGTTTTGGTGTTTTCCCATTATCGTGGGAGGCTTCTCTCGTGTCCCCAGATGGGGAGCTGGAGCTGACAGAGGGAGCTCACCTGTGCTCTTCCCGGATTTGAATGATCACTTGGGGAGCTTTAAAGTTCAGACTCAGAACTGATTCGTTACCCCAGGGAGTTGTAGTTGCTGGGATTTATAGCTCCCCTAAAATCAAAGAGCATTCTGAACTCTTGCAACAATGGAATTGAACCAAACCATTGAACTCTCATTACCAACAGAAAGTACTGAAAGGGTTTGCTTGGGAATTGACCATGAATACTCAATATGTCCAAATGTGAACACAGATGGAGTTTGGGGAAAATAGACCTTCACATTTGGGAGTTACAGTTTCTAGAGGGGGGCCCTCGAAAGACCAGCAGTCTCCCTCTCACTTAAGTTGCCCCCCCAGGTTTGAATTGGGGTCGTGGGGAGCAGGAGCCTCACTCACTACCTGCGCAGCTCCTCGGGGGTCAGCGGGGCAGCCCGGGTGGGCATCTCGGGGCTGGCGAAGCAGGAAGGAAGGAAGGTGGCGGGCAGGGAGCCGGGGGGTGCTGGACTGAACCATCCGACATTAGGCCCGGGGAGGGGGGGGGAGGCAAGAGGAGGTCTCTACTTGGGGAAAGGGAGGCAGGCCTTCCCAATGCATGGAGAGGGAGAGACCAAGTAGAGAACGGGTGGGGAGGGGGGTGGTTGTAATTGTGTGCCTTTATAGAGGTACGTTTCTTAAGGTTTTTATACTTCAACACCCTAAACTCTCTTTTGCTCCCCAACGAAGGCCTCCTCACCAGCTTGTTCTCGTAGAGCACCAGCCCATAGTTGTGGGGCACGAGGCTGAAGCGGTTCCTCCACTTCTTGTTCTCCTCCAAGTATTGGAAGAGGTTCCCCGAGAAAATGGTGCATTCCTCCAGCGGGACCTGGAAAGAGAGAGAGGGAGGGAGAGAGAAAGACCCGTGAGCCGGGAAAGAGGCTGAATTCCGACAGATCGAACCTCCACTTCCGACCCCACAAACTTTCTGTGTTTATTATTTATTTACGGTATTTGTAGCCCGCCTTTCTCGGTCATAAGACGACCCAAGGCGGCTGACCAAAACGGCAGCCACTTGATGCCATACAATTCATAAAATACAATTAAAACATTCAACATAATATTATATAAAAAACATATAAAACCATTAAAAGCGTATGATCACCAGTGTCGTCCTGTGAAACTCATTGTCCAGTAGCATCGTCTCTAGACTTTCCATGTTCATTCTTCATAGTTCATAATTATTTATTTATTGCGCTGCACTTCCAAATGCTTGTTCGAAGAGCCAAGCTTTTACTTATTTTCTTTCTTTTTTTGAATTATTTTTTATTAATATGTATGTATGTGTGTGTGTGCATGTATATATATATATATGGCCTGTGCAACCATGGTTCTAAATGGTTCTAAAATACTTACAAAACTAAAGTTCTGGTGGTGAACCCTAGGTGGCGCTGGTGCTTTCCTTCTACAGTGTTGCTAAAGTTCTGGTGGTGAACACTAGGTGGCACTAATGCTTTGCTTCTACAGTGTTGCTAAAGTTCTGGTGGTGAACTCTAGGTGGCGCTGGTGCTTTGCTTCTACAGTGTTGCTAAAGTTCTGGTGGTGAACACTAGGTGGCGCTGGTGCTTTGCTTCTACAGCATTGCTAAAGTTCTGGTGGTGAACACTAGGTGGCGCTGGTGCTTTCCTTCTACAGTGTTGCTAAAGTTCTGGTGGTGAACTCTAGGTGGCGCTGGTGCTTTGCTTCGACAGTGTTGCTAAAGTTCTGGTGGTGAACACTAGGTGGCGCTGGTGCTTTGCTTCTACAGCATTGCTAAAGTTCTGGTGGTGAACACTAGGTGGCGCTGGTGCTTTCCTTCTACAGTGTTGCTAAAGTTCTGGTGGTGAACACTAGGTGGCGCTAATGCTTTGCTTCTACAGTGTTGCTAAAGTTCTGGTGGTGAGCACGAGGTGGCGCTGGTGCTTTGCTTCTACAGTGTTGCTAAAGTTCTGGTGGTGAACACTAGGTGGCGCTGGTGCTTTGCTTCTACAGTGTTGCTAAAGTTCTGGTGGTGAACACTAGGTGGCGCTGGTGCTTTCCTTCTACAGTGTTGCTAAAGTTCTGGTGGTGAGCACTAGGTGGCGCTGGTGCTTTCCTTCTACAGTGTTGCTAAAGTTCTGGTGGTGAACACTAGGTGGCGCTGGTGCTTTGCTTCTACAGTGTTGCTAAAGTTCTGGTGGTGAACACTAGGTGGCGCTGGTGCTTTCCTTCTACAGTGTTGCTAAAGTTCTGGTGGTGAACACTAGGTGGCGCTGGTGCTTTCCTTGTACAGCGTTGCTAAAGTGGACTACCGTGATGCTGGTGCATTCCCAATGACATCAGAAAGGTGGTGCTTTCCGGTGACACCAGAACCCTCCGGGGTCTTTCCCTTCCTCTGCTTCTTGCTGATTCAGGCCGTCTTGAGCCTCTCAAACATTGCTGTATTATGGCAACAGGCCCGGCTTTAGACGTTTCAAGGGTCACTCCACCCAGGCCTCCTTATGAGTCAGGGACACTTGCTTCCTGAGCTCATTCGTGTCACCGAGGTCCATAAACAGGAACAAGCGCAGTTTCCCGCCCGGCCCCAGACGCCTGTCTTGTGGGCAAACATTGCGACACGCCGTCCCAAAAGCAAGGCCAAGAGTAACCAAGTAAACACACTTTTTCCAAAAGAGGATGGGGAAAAGGAAGAGAAAGCCGGGGAGGAGAACGCAAGCCTTCTGGGATCGATAGTCCAATATATCGCAAAGGTGTAAATTCCAAAAACTTCAACTGCAACACTGGAAAGATAGTCAATCGCTCATCTCCCGCTGGCGCTTCGAATCTGAATGACTTCTGAAATTTTCTGGAAAATTTTCAGATTTTCCCAAATTAATTCCGAATTTTCAGAATGGTTTAGTTCAGGGCTGCCCAACTGGCGGCCCGCGGGCCGTATACGGCCCCCCAGCCCCTTCCCTCCGGCCCCCTACGTTTTTAAATAAAAAATAAAAATAGAAATAATAATTTTTTTAAAAAAAATCCCAAAAAAAGTGCGCATGCGCGCGGTTTTGCCCGCTTTGGGAGGGCGGGGGGAGCCCCCCGTGGCTCCTCCCTCTCTCCCAAAGCGTCACGCCAGCCTCGGAAGCTTCCGAGGCTGTTGTGATGCTTTGGGCGAGGGGGCGGAGCCACGGAAGCCTCCTCGCGGCTTCGCCCTCTCCCCCGAAGCGTCGCAACAGCTGTTGTGATGCTTTGGGCGAGGGGGCGGAGCTGTGGGAGGCTCCCCGTGGCTCCTCCTTCTCTCCCAAAGCGTCACAACAGACGTGTAAGTGGGCGAAATCGCCCGCTTCCAAGGCTATTGTGATGCTTTGGGAGAGGGGGCGGAGCTGCGTGGCCGGGGGCGTGGCCGAGTGGCCCCCAGGTGATCACTCACCAGAAGTCCGGCCCTTGGGCTGGCAGAAGTTGGACAGCCCTGGCTTAGTTAATGGCGGACACACATGTTTAACCCAGTTTGGACGTGGCTGTCGCCCCAGTTCTGACCCGGAGGGAAGGACGTCCGCCTCCAAACTTGCTTAAACAGCCAATGAGGGGAAAGCACCTCGGGAGATGTTAAATAATAATTATTTAACATCTACATGCGTCCCTTGACCCAGTTGGTGCGCAGCTTTGGCCTGGAGTGTCACCAGTACGCTGATGACACCCAGCTGGTGCTGAGGATGGAAGGCCGGCCGGACTCCGTACGCAATTCTTTCCATCAGAGCCTTGAGGCCGTGACTGGATGGCTGCGATCCAGCCGGTTGAAGGTGAATCCCTCGAAGACGAAGATCTTGTGGCTGGGTCGTCCGGGTGGGGGGGGGGGGGGTGCCAGTTGCCTATGCTGGATGGTGAGGCATTATGCCCGTCATCGCTAGTAAAAAGCTCGGGGGTCCAAATGGATCCATTGCTGTCTATGGAGACTCAGGTCTCCACGGTCAGCAAAGTCGCATTTTTCCACCTGCGCCAGGCTAGGCGGCTGGCACCCTACCTCTCCGTGAACGACTTGGCCACGGTGATCCAGGCCAGTGTTTCCCAACCTTTTTTGAGCCACGGCACACTTTTTACATCTGCAAAATCCTGAGGCAGACCACCAACCAAAATGACACAAAATGACACTCTTAACACAGTAATACATATAGTTAATATGTTTTTCAATGTATTTATACACTCGGTGTGAAACCCGGGCCTGTTTCGATGAACACAACATAGATATCCTGGCAGGAATGGCAGAAAGACACAAACTTCCCACACAGAACTCCCATAACCAAGAGGAAATGCTATAAGAGTTTGGTGGGCATTGACCTTGGGTTTTGGAGTTGTAGTTCACCTATATCCAGAGAGCACTGTGGACTCAAACAATGTTGGATCAGGACCAAACTTGGCATGAATACTCAATATGCCCAAATGTGAACACAGATGGAGTTCAGGGGAAATAGACCTTGACATTTGGGAGTTGTAGTTGCTGGTATTTATAGTTCCCCTGCAATCAAAGAGCATTCTGAACCCCAGCAATGACAGAACTGGGCCAAACTTCCCACACAGAACCCCCAGGAGGCAAGAGGAGGTCTCTGCTTGGGGAAAGGGAGGCGGGCCTTTCCAATGCATGGAGAGGGAGAGACCAAGTAGACAACGGGTGGGGAGGGGGGTGGTTGTAATTGTGTCCCTTTATAGAGGTACGTTTCTTAGGGTTTTTATACTTCAACACACTAGACTCCCCCCCCCCCCCTTTCCTGGAGGTTACAATTTCCCACGGCACACCTGATGATCACTCATGGTACACTAGTGTGCCCCAGCACACTGGTTGAGAAACACTGATCCAGGCGACGGTCATCTCAAGACTGGATTACTGTAATGCCCTTTACATTGGCCTTCCCTTGAGGTTGATCGGGAAGCTCAACCCTAACCCGGGGCTCCGGCGAGATGCCACATTACACCAATATTGCGGCAACTACACTGGCTGCCCATCGAGCACCGGATCTCCTTCAAGGTGCTGGTACTAACCTTTAAGGCCTTGTATGGTCTTGGGCCAGCGTACTTGAGGGACCGCCTCTCCCCATATTGCCCTCAGAGATCCTTACGCTCCAATGAACAACATCTCCTAAACGTCCCCTCCATCCGGCAATACCATCTTTCCAGGCCCAGATTTCCCATAAGGCCACCCGAGGCCATGGCCTCGGGCGGCAGATTTGGGGGGCGGCATTTCCGGGCCTGAAGGAAGGGGTGAAGGAAGGAGTGGCGCCTGCCCGTGCGAGGGACAAGAAGCCGGGGGGAAGCCCCGCCGCCCCTAGGGCGATTGACGCGGCTTTCCCCGCCGCCGCCCCGCTCGCGCGGGCAAGCACCATTCCTTCTTTTAGTGAAGGAAGGAGGGGTGCGAGTGCGGCGGCAGCGGGGGAAGCCGCGTGCGTCTCCCTAAGGGCGGGATTTTCAGCGGCGCCTTGTCCGTCACGCTGGCAGCGGCTCCACCCCTCCTCCCTTCAGTGAAGGGAGGGGGGCGGAACTGGCGTGACGGACAAGGCGCCTCGGCTCCAGCTCTCCCACAGCTTCTCCAGCCTTGAGGGGGCAATGCCAAGTCAGCAGTGGCAGAGCCAGCACAATCCTGGCTTGGCACGGCCCCCTCAAGGCTGGAGAAGCTGTGGGAGAGCTGAAGCCGGGGGCAGAGCCAGGCCATGCCATGCCCGCCCCTCCTCGGCTCCAGCTCTCGCACAGCTTCTCCAGCCTTGAGGGGGCAGTGCCAAGTCAGCGGTGGCAGAGCCAGCACAATGCTGGCTTGGCACGGCCCCCTCAAGGCTGGAGAACCTTTGGGAGAGCTGAAGCCGGGGGGGGCAGAGCCAGGCCATGCCATGCCCCGCCCCTCCCCCCGGCTTCAGCTCTCCCACAGCTTCTCCATCCTTGAGGGGCAATGCCAAGTCAGCAGTGGCAGAGCCAGCACAATCCTGGCTTGGCACGGCCCCTCAAGGCTGGAGAAGCTGTGGGAGAGCTGAAGCCGGGGGGGGCAGAGCCGGCCATGCCATGCCCCACCCCTCCCCCCGGCTTCAGCTCTCCCATAGCTTCTCCAGCCTTGAGGAGGCAGTGCCAAGTCAGCGGTGGCAGAGCCAGCACAATGCTGGCTTGGCACGGCCCCTCAAGGCTGGAGAAGCAGTGGGAGAGCTGAAGCCGGGGGCAGAGCCAGGCCATGCCATGCCCGCCCCTCCTTCCGGCTTCAGCTCTCCCACAGCTTCTCCATCCTTGAGGGGGCAATGCCAAGTCAGCAGTGGCAGAGCCAGCACAATCCTGGCTTGGCACGGCCCCCTCAAGGCTGGAGAAGCTGTGGGAGAGCTGAAGCCGGGGGCAGAGCCAGGCCATGGCATGCCCGCTCCTCCCCGGCTTCAGCTCTCCCACAGCTTCTCCATCCTTGAGGGGGCAGTGCCAAGTCAGCAGTGGCAGAGCCAGCACAATCCTGGCTTGGCACGGCCCCCTCAAGGATGGAGGAGCTGTGGGAGAGCTGAAGCCGAGGGAGGGGGCGGGGCATGGCACAGCCTGGCTCCTCCCCCTCCCCCAGCTTCGGCACTCCCAGCATCACATTGGGTTGGGCGCAAGTGTAGGGTAGAGCAGTGTTTCCCAACCTTTTTTGAGCCGCGGCACACTTTTTTACATTTGCAAAATCCTGGGGCACACCACCGACCAAAATGACACAAAATGACACTCTAACACAGTCATACATATAGTTAATATGTTTTTAAACGTATTTATACACTCAGTGTGAAACCTGGGCCTGTTTCAATGAACACAACATAGATATCCCGGCAGGAATGGCGGAAAGACACAAACTTCCCACACAGAACTCCCATAACCAAGAGAAAATACTATAAGAGTTTGGTGGGCATTGACCTTGAGTTTTGGAGTTGTAGTTCACCTATATCCAGAGAGCACTGTGGACTCAAACAATGTTGGATCAGGACCAAACTTGGCACAAATACTCAATATGCCCAAATGTGAACACAGATGGAGTTTGGGGAAAATAGACCTTGACGTTTGGGAGTTACAGTTTCTGGGATTTATAGTTAACACACAAGCAAAGAGCATCCTGAACTCTTGCAACAATGGAATTGAACCAAACTTGGCCCATTGAACTCTCATTACCAACAGAAAGTACTGAAAGGGTTTGCTTGGGAATTGACCTGGAGTTTGGAAGTTGTAGTTCACCTACACCCAGAGAGCACTTTGGACTCAAACAATGTTATGTTATGTTGTTGTTTGTTTTCTATCCAGAATCACAATGTTGGAAGGAGGCTCACCACTTTAAGGTCCCTCAAACAGGCACGGGAAAACTTCGGCCCTCTGGGTGCTTTGGACTCCAACTCCCACCATTCCTCACAGCCTGAGGCCCTTTCCTGCTTAAGTGGCTTGGGGGGGGGGAGGAAAAGGGCCTGAGGCTGCTAGGAATGGTGGGAGTTGTAGTCCAAAACACTTGGAAGGTCCAAGTGTGCCCATGCCAGCTTTGGGCAGAGACCTCTTCCTCCCCCTCCGCGCCCTTTCTTCTCCCTCCTGCCCAACACTCACTTTTCCTTCTCCACTGCCGCTTCTGCCGCCATTTTGATCCGAGGGGGCAGCGTGAGCGTGTTCAGGAGGGGAGGGGGAGGGAGGAAGGCGTGACCCGTGCGGGCGCTACTGCGCAGACTCACCCCAGAGCAAAGCGAGGGCAAAGCGAGCAGAGCGAGGCTGGGAAGAAGGGAGCCCGAGCGGAGAAGAAAAAGTGTTCGGCAGGAGGGGGAAGAAATTGGAGGTTCTAGTTTCCCACGGCACACCTGATGATCACTCACGGCACACTAGTGTGCCACGGCACACTGGTTGGGAAACACTGATCTAAACTTTGCTTGGATTGGAAAACGGGCCTTCCCAGTGCATGGAGAGGGAGAGACCAAGTAGACAACTGGTGTAGAGGGGGGTGGTTGTAATTTTGTGCCTTTATAGAGGTACGTTTCTTAGGGTTTTTATACTTCAACACACTAGACTCTTCCCGCCCCCCCCCCCTACCTTTCCTGGAGGTTCCAATTTTCCACGGCACACCTGATGATCGCTCATGGCACACTAGTGTGCCACGGCACACTGGTTGGGAAACACTGGGGTAGAGCATTCTTTCAAAACGGAGTATGACTGAGCATGATGATAAGCATCCTCTCCCAAACACTTCCCTGCTTCAATGTGATGAACTCCCCTGTGTTGCTTTGTGGTTTCAACCAACCAGAGCAGATGCTCCTCCAGCACAGACCTTGACGGAGACGTTTTCCTTTCCTCGTGACCGAAAGGGAGTTCTTTCCCGAGAAACTCTTTCCGTAGTAGAGGATCCTGAATCACCCCGGTCTGAGGGAAAACACGTTGGGAAATCTGGGTTGCAAAAAGCAAGGTCGGGGAAACGGCAAGTAAAGCAACACGGGGGAAGCCTCCCTTCGCTACAGATGCGTGTATGACACACACAGAGCGAAGTATCCGGTAACAGGTCAGCCAGTGTCCTTCCTCGTTGGTCAAGGCTGGGCTCAACCACAAGGGCAGGGCCTTATTAAAGGTGCTTATTAAAGCCTAGATGTTTACATGCTGTGGGTGCCCCATGGCACACGCAACCAGCAAAGGACAGAATTAAAAAGCACCCTCTCCCTTCAAGGAGCACGAGACCAACTAAGCCAATAGCAGCACTTTGTAATTCGGAATAAATTCGGATCAAATTCCTTTTTGGAGCGATTTCGAAGCGTTTTGGGGACCCGGAAGTATCCTTGCCGTTGCGAAGCATTTTCCGCCATTTCTCTTACAAATCAGTACATGAGTCGGAAATTATTCAGCTTTTCAAACCAGTACGGACGGCTTTCCTTCGGTTCCCTTTCTCTCCACACACCAAGTAGACAACGGGTGGGGAGGGGGGTGGTTGTAATCTTGTGCCTTTATCGAGGTAGGTTTCTTAAGGTTTTTATACTTCAACACACTAAACTCTCCCCTCCTGGAGGTTTCAATTTCCCAAGGCACACCTGATGATCGCTCACGGCGCACTAGCGTGCCCCGGCACACTGGTTGGGAAACACTGCCTTAGGCCATGGCCTAGGTTGGCCCTATGGGTAATCCGGGCCTGCTTTTGAGCTGCTACATCACACCATTGACTCATGTTCAGCTTGTTGTCTCCTGAGACTCCTAGGTCCCTGTCACACGAACCGTTTCCAAGCCGTAAAAGGAGAAGGAGGAGACCGACTTCCTGGCTCCTCCCTGCCACAAGGGGCGGTCTTTCCATTAGGCGAACTACGCGACCGCGTAAGGCACCATCTTGGAGGCGACAGCGTGGGGCGCCATCGTGGGGGGCCGCGCTGCCGTATCTCCGTGCTGCTGCCGCACTGCGCCTACAGGCGCTTCTGGGTATGCGCTGAGGTTTTGCGCGCATGCCCAGTGCCTACGGAGCTCACTTGAGCTCCGTAGACACAGCGCATGCGCACGAAAATCTCCGCGCACATGCGCTGTGTCTACAGAGCTCAAGTGAACTCCGTAGACACAGCGCATGCGCGCTGAGGTTTTGCGCGCATGCCCAGTGCCTACAGAGCTCCACTTGAGCTCCGTAGACACAGCGCATGTGCACAAAAATCTCCGCGCACATGCGCTGTGTCTACAAAGCTCAAGTGAACTCCGTGGACACAGCGCATGCACGCTGAGTTTTTGCGCACATGCCCAGTGCCTACGGAGCTCCACTTGAGCTCCGTAGACACAGCGCATGCGCGTGAAAATCTCCGCGCACATGCGCTGTGTCTACAGAGCTCAAGTGGAGCTCCGTAGGCACAGCGCATGCGCGCCGAGATTTTTCGCGCGCATGCGCAGTGCCTACGGAGCTCAGGTGGAACTCCATAGGCACTGGGCATGCGCGCAAAACCTCCGCGCATGCCCAGAAGCGCCTGTAGGCGCAGCGCGGCAACAGAGGGTGATACGGGTGGCGTGCTTGGGAGCCGCGGGGGGGGAAAATAATGTTCGCTTACCCGCCCGGGAGAGCTCAGACCGCCCCTGCCTGCCACCCACCAAGTCACAAGGCGGGGGGGGGGAGAGGATCCCGAATATTTGCAGGATCCCCTTGGATCAAAGGCGCAAAGCAGACGACACACTGCGTGGCCTTGTCTGCACCCAGGCGCCTTTTGGCCCTCGGCAGACAGCGCTGCAATTAAGCACTTGGCGTGTTTACACTTGGAAGAAGGAGAGAAGATCAGCTGGAGGGAAAGGAGGAAAGGAAGGCCCCTGGCTCTCGCGTCAAGGCAGCCAAGGGAGAGAAAAGGAAACCCAGCCGCGCAAAGAACACAACCACAGTCTGTGGGGAACCTTCTCCGGTTTCAGAAAGCCCAGTCACAGACCTGCACGCAATAGAGGGACTGTTGCTGCGGCAGAGCGTGCGTCCGGAGGGATCCAGCCCAAATCAGAAGTTACTAGTCCACAATGGGTATGCGTTTACGTAGGTCACAACCTAAAGTACGCAACCTAAAGAAAACCTTCTGAAGCTTTTTCAGTGTCAGAGTGCAGTGCAGTTTGGGGAAAATAGACCTCGACATTTGGGAGTTGTAGTGGCCGGGAGGTATAGTTCACCTACAATCAAAGAGCATCCTGAAGTCTAGCAATGATGGAATTGGGCAAACAGACCCAACATGGGCGACTGCGAATCCTGGCAGGGTTTGGAGGTGATTGCCCTGGGAATCTGGGAGTTGTAGTTCACCCTTATCCAGAGAACACTGAACCCAGTTGATGACGGATCTGGGCCAAACTTGGCACATGGACCCAACATGGCCAACTATGCAGACTGGCGGGGGTTGGGCGTGATTGCCCTGGGAATCTGGGAGTTGTAGTTCACCCTTATCCAGAGAACACTGAACCCAGTTGATGACGGATCTGGGCCAAACTTGGCACATGGACCCAACATGGCCAACTGTGCATACTGGCGGGGTTTGGGCGTGATTGCCCTGGGAATCTGGGAGTTGTAGTTCACCCTTATCCAGAGAACACTGAACCCAGTTGATGACGGATCTGGGCCAAACTTGGCACATGGACCCAACATGGCCAACTATGCATACTGGCGGGGTTTGGGCGTGATTGCCCTGGGAATCTGGGAGTTGTAGTTCACCCTTATCCAGAGAACACTGAACCCAGTTGATGACGGATCTGGGCCAAACTTGGCACATGGACCCAACATGGCCAACTGTGCATACTGGCGGGGTTTGGGCGTGATTGCCCTGGGAATCTGGGAGTTGTAGTTCACCCTTATCCAGAGAACACTGAACCCAGTTGATGACGGATCTGGGCCAAACTTGGCACATGGACTCAACATGGCCAACTGTGCATACTGGCGGGGTTTGGGCGTGATTGCCCTGGGAATCTGGGAGTTGTAGTTCACCCTTATCCAGAGAACACTGAACCCAGTTGATGACGGATCTGGGCCAAACTTGGCACATGGACTCAACATGGCCAACTGTGCATACTGGCGGGTTTTGGGGGTGATTGCCCTGGGAATCTGGGAGTTGTAGTTCACCCTTATCCAGAGAACACTGAACCCAGTTGATGACAGATCTGGGCCAAACTTGGCACATGGACCCAACATGGCCAACTGGCGGGTTTTGGGGGTAATAGCGACCTCTTCGAAACAGAAGATCCATGTTTTGGGCCAAACGAGGGCCAAATGGCAAAGGTTCCCACTAGTCTGGGTTTCCCCTTGCAAGGAAAAAACAGGTTAGGAGACGGCAGCAATTTTATTGTACGTTGGGGTGGGAGGAAGACGGTTTCACTGCAACACTTCGGCACGCCTCAAAAGAGCCGCCAACCCTAGGCATTTGCACTTGGCTGAGGAATTCATGGAGTCCGATCCCTCCCCAGCCCCAAGATACGGCACGGCAACCCCCTGAGTGGGTGCCTCTGCACACCCGTCCCGAGCCTCCAAAGGAAGCCTTTCCCACCCCGTCTCCTAACAACACCCCCGATGCTTATCTCAAGCACGCTGTCGCCTCCTTCCTCTTGCCAAATCCGTTCCCAAATCACACAAGATCTCGCTTTCCATCTGGATTATTAGTCAGGGTGAGAAAAAAAGCAAGCCACACGTATACACAGGCCCGGATTACCCATAAGGCCACCCTAGGCCAAGGCCTAGGGGCGCAGCCATGGGGGGGGGGGCACCGGATCCGGACCCCACAATTTTTTTTTTAAAAAGGTCGATCTTCGGGCCTTCACTCAAGGAAGAAGGGGCGAGCGAGGAGCAAGAGGCCGAGGGGAGGGGAGCCGCGTCACAGGGCCTCTGACGCGGCTCCCCTCCGCTTCTTCCTCCTCGCTCGCCCCTCCTTCCTTCCTTCACAAGGTACTGCAAATCCCATCATTCGTGGCCCATCTTACCCTAGAGTGCTCCAGGCTGTAAAGTGGGCCATTGGGCCTCTGTGTGCCAAGTGTGGCCCTGATCCATCATTTGTGTAGGCCACAATGCTCTAAGGAAGTGAGTTAAAGTACTTCAAGTCCCGTCACCCCTCAAACTGCACCAGGATGTAGAGTGGGTCTTGGGGGTTCTGTGTTGCAAGTTTGGTGTTGTTCTCTCATTGTTGGGGGCCGCAAAGTGTTTTGGCCTTCAACTCCCACCATGCCTGACTGCCTCAGGCCTTTTCCTTACCCCCCTCTGCCACTTTAGAGTGTCGGAATGTTAGTGGTGCTGGCCAATCAGAGGTGTTATGCAAATAATCCCACAGTGGTAACCAATCAGAAAGCTGGCACATATCCACAAACCCACATACAAACATTCTTTTTAAAATTATATATAGAGACTAGCTGTACCCGGCACACGTTGCTGTGCCCTTTTTAGGAGATGCGAGAAAGTCCAATCATCCACGGTGTGCCCTCCTCTAAACTGCAGTTGGATGGAGTGTGGGTCATGGGGGGCATGGTGTGCCAAGTTGGGTCTGTATTGGTCTTGGTTCTGGGCCACAGTGGTCTGTGGGGAATGATGGGTTTTGAAGTACTACAAATCCCATTTTCCATGGTGGTACTTCAAGTCCCATCATGCATGGCCGGGGCTCTGTGTGCCAAGGTAGGTTACTGTAAATTCAGGCCATACACAATGTCCCATGAGCTGAGGCCTAGTCGGGAGAATCAAGTTAATGAAGCCTTACTGTCAATTCAGGACATACACAATGTCCAACGAGCTGAGGCCTAGTCGGGAGAATCAAGTTAATGAAGCCTTACTGTCAATTCAGAGTGTAAACAGCTTCCCAGTAAGTGAGGGCTAGTTAGGGAAATCAAGTTAATGAAGCCTTACTGTCAATTCAGGCCGTACACAATGTCCAATGAGCTGAGGCCTAGTCGGGAGAATCAAGTTAATGAAGCCTTACTGTCAATTCAGAGCGTAAACAGCTTCCCAGTAAGTGAGGGCTAGTTAGGGAAATCAAGTTAATGAAGCCTTACTGTCAATTTTGGGCGTGGTCTGTGATTTTGTGGGGTGTAAATTTTCGGTTGGAAGTGATTTGGGTGTTTGTGTTGGGGATTGGCTCAGGCCTTTTCCTTATTCTGTTTTGGCAGTTTATTATGGTTCGGAATTTTCATGTTGGCTGGCCAGTGCAGCAGTTATGCAAATCCGCCCTTATTGGCAGCCAATCATGTTGTTCAGAATGTAGAGGCTGGGTGAGTCTTTGGCTGCCCCGGAGGATGCTGGTAAATGTAGTTTTATTTTTACTCGTTGTTTTGGGGGCCTTTTAGGTTTTGGGGGGGAAAGTTTCTTTGCTACAAACGTACCTTGCTTGAGGCCTATTTTTGTTGGCAAGTATTGTGTTTCTGCGTTGTGTGGTTTCTTTGTTTGAGGTATACATCACATGACGTGAACCCATTTATATAATAGATTGTATTGATATGTCCTGTCGAGAGGGATTACGTGGTTCCCTGTTGAATATAATGCACAGCTCCCTTGAGCACGGAGTTCTTCCAGAGGGCTTAAAAGAGGCCGTGGTCTCTCCGCTGCTGAAGAAACCGAATTTAGACCAATCGCTTCCCTCCAGTTACTGCCCAGTTTCGAATCTTTCGTTCCTGGGCAAGGTAATTGAGAGGGCAGCAATGGAGCAGTTGGTTAAACCCCTTCCAGTCCGGCTTCCGCTCGGGTCACGGGACGGAGACGGTCCTGGACTCCATCACAGACAAGCTACGTTGCCAGCTCGATCCGGGCGGATTGGCGCTGCTCGTGTTATTGGACCTCACGGCAGCGTTCGATACTGTCGATTACGACCTTTTGACCCACCGCCTTGCTGGACCCGGGGTGAGGGGGACGGCCTTAAGTTGGCTGTCCTCCTTCCTCCAGAACCGGACACAGCGAGTGAAGAGGGGCGAGGACGTCTCCGAGGGCATCCCACTTCCTTTTGGGGTGCCCCAGGGGGCAATCCTCTCCCCTCTATTATTTAACATCTGCGTCCGACCACTTGCTCGGCTGATTCGTAGCTTCGGGCTGGAGTGTCACCAATACGCGGATGACACCCAGCTCGTTCTGGGGATGGAGGGCCGGCCCGACTCCGTACCTGATAATTTCCATCAGTGCCTCGAGGCCGTCACTGGATGGCTGCGAGCCAGTAGGTTGAGGGTGAATCCAGCAAAGACGGAGATCCTGTGGCTGGGCCGCCCGGGTGGGGTGGAGATCCAGCTTCCTCCCCTGGACGGCGTGACATTACGTCCGTCGTCGACAGTTAAAAGTCTTGCCATCACTCTGGACTCTCGACTGACGATGGAGGCGCAAATCTCCGCCGCCAGCCGAGTTGCTTTTTTCCATCTCCGGCAGGCGAGGAAGCTGGCCCCCTACCTTTCCCGCTGCGACCTGGCCACAGTGGTCCAAGCCACGGTCATCTCGAGACTGGACTACTGTAATGCTCTCTACGTTGGAAACTGAAGCTGGTCCAGAACGCGGCAGCTATTTATTAATTATTTATTTACAGCATTTTACCCCGCCCTTCTCAACCCCCGAGGGAGGGAGGGGGGACTCAGAGCGGCTTCCAAAAGGCACAATTTGATGCCTACATCACAATCGCAGCATAAAACACAATATAAAGCCCTCCAGCATTCGACACTAAGATACATTAAAATACCATTATATCCACACATCCTATGCATTCACCTATGTCGAAAACAGTCTTCCGTCCATAAAAGCATTGAGCCCTATTCACCAACTTTCCATTAAAACTAATCTAAAGTGATATCCCGTGCTACTATGCGGACGCCTGGTCCCACATCCAGGCTTTCACTTTTTTCCTAAATGTCAGGAGGGTTGGAATTGATCGTATGTCGCTAGGGAGCGCATTCCACAGGCGGGGAGCCACCACCGAGAAGGCCCTCTCCCTCGTCCCCACCAGCCGCGCCTGGGAAGCCGGCGGGAGCGAGAGCAGGGCCTCCCCGGATGATCTTAGATTACAAGGTGGGATGTAGCGGCAGATGCGTTCGGACAAGTAAGCTGGGCCAGAACCGTATAGAGCTTTAAAGGTCAAAACCAGAACTTTGAATTGAGCCCGCAATTGGACAGGCAGCCAGTGGAGCTGGCACGACAGGGGGGTGGCATGCTCCCTGTATGTCGCTCCGGTTAGTAGTCTGGCTGCCGCCCGCTGGACTAGTTGTAATTTCCGAACTGTCTTCAAAGGCAGCCCCACCTAGAGCGCGTTGCAGTAATCTATTCGGGATGTGACCAGAGCGTGGACGACCGTAGCCAGATCAGACTTCCCAAGGTACGGGCGCAACTGGCGCACGAATCTCAACTGTGCAAAAGCTCCCCTGGCCACCGCCGAGACCTTCCGAACAGTCTTCAAAGGCAGCCCCACGTAGAGTGCCTTGCAGTAGTCTATTCGGGATGTGACCAGAGCGTGGACCACCGTAGCCAGATCAGACTTCCCAAGGTACGGGCGCAACTGGCGCACGAATCTCAACTGTGCAAAAGCTCCCCTGGCCACTGCCGAGACCTTCCGAACAGTCTTCAAAGGCAGCCCCACGTCAAAGGCAGAGTGCGCTGCAGTAGTCTATTCGGGATGTGACCAGAGCGTGGACCACCGTAGCCAGATCAGACTTCCCAAGGTACGGGCGCAGCTGGCGCACGAGTCTTAACTGTGCAAAAGCTCCCCTGGCCACTGCCGAGACCTTCCGAACAGTCTTCAAAGGCAGCCCCACGTAGAGTGCCTTGCAGTAGTCTATTCGGGATGTGACCAGAGCGTGGACCACCGTAGCCAGATCAGACTTCCCAAGGTACGGGCGCAGCTGGCGCACGAGTCTCAACTGTGCAAAAGCTCCCCCGGCCACCGCCCAGACCTGGGCTTCCAGGCTCAGCGATGAATCCAGGATCACTCCCAGGCTGCGAACCTGCGTCTTCAGGGGGAGTGTGACCCCGTCCAACACAGGCTGTGACCCTATGCCCTGTTCGGCCTTTCGACTGACCAGGAGGGCCTCTGTCTTGTCTGGATTGAGTTTCAATGTGCTAGCCCTCATCCAGTCCGACACAGCGGCCAAGCACCGGTTCAAGGTCTGGACAGCCTCCTTGGTGACAGGTGGGAAGGAGTGACAGGTCTGGACGTCACCTGCGTACAGGTAACACCTTACTCCGAAACTCCGAATGATCTCTCCCAGCGGCTTCATGTAGATGTTAAATAACATCGGGGACAGAACTGAACCCTAGCTAGACTCCTGGCTGGCGTCCCGGCGACCAGCCACATAACACCGGTCTTGCGGGAGCTGCACTGGCTTCCAGCGGAAGGCCGGATCACCTTCAAAGTGCTGGTTCTGACCTTTAAGGCCTTGAACGGTCTGGGGCCAGCATACCTTAGGGACCGCCTCATCCCATACTGGCCCTCTAGGCCACTACGTTCAGAGGTAGGCCAACTCCGAGAGGTGCCCGGCGTTCAAACATACCACCTGACGGCCACAAGGCGGAGGGCCTTCTCAGTAATCGCCCCCACCCTGTGGACCGCGCTGCCTTCCGGAGTCCGTGTCCGTACGGACTTAGTGGCCTTCCGGAAGGCGTGCAAAACCCTCCTGTTCCGGCAGGCCTTTGGGCATTAATGCTGAGATCAGTAGGCTACTCTGCCTCCTTGCGTTGCGTATGCCGATGTAGATATACACACTTGTGCCACCGGCTTGCTGTGTATTTTATTGTGTGTTAGATGTGTTTTATGGTATTTTATTTTCCGTTTTTAATTCTGAATTCATGGTGTAAGTCGCCCCGAGCCACCCGGGAGTGGCGACTCACAAATTTGAATAATAAATAAATAAATAAATATCTACCTCTACTTCGAAAATTCTTACTATCGGCCACAGCAACGCGTGGCAGGGCACAGCTAGTGTTTAATAAATGCGAAAAATGGTCTGTTGCTTACAAAGGGCACTGAAGATGTGTGTGTGTGTGTGTGAGAGAGAGAGAGAGAGCGCACTCACACACACACTTTCCTGACCAAGTGGTCTCTGGAGAGGCCCCACGTGAAACTGAACGAGAGGCCTCTTCAGTACGCAATGACTCCTTCAATGCTCAGTGAGAGAGAACGCAGGAGGAAAAGGAGACGGGCACCGAAAACCAGGAGGGCCAAAGGGCCAAGGCACCAAGGCACCTCCCCTTGACGTCCCTAGGGGTTGGAGAAGGCCGTAAGGAAAGCCCTTGAAACCAACTCTCCAGCTGTTGGGATTGTTGTGCCACTAAGGCTGAGGACCGCATCACACTAGAGCCGTGTTTCCCAACCTTTTTTGAGCCGCGGCACACTTTTTACATTTGCAAAATCCTGGGGCACACCACCAACCAAAATGACATTAGTAACCTGGCTGCTGCCCGCTTGACCATCTGAAGTTTCCAAACAGTCTTCAAAAGATACCAAAATGACACGTTGCAGTAGTCTAACACAGTCATTCATATAGTTAATATGTTTTTACACTTTTTACATTTGCAAAATCCTGGGGCACACCACCCACCAAAAGGACACAAAATGACACTCTAACACAGTCATACATAGAGTTAATATGTTTTTAATGTATTTATACACTCAGTGTGAAACCTGGACCTGTTTCGACGAACACAACATAGATATCCTGGCAGGAATGGCAGAAAGACACAAACTTCCCACACAGAACTCCCATAACCAAGACAAAATGCTATAAGAGTTTGGTGGGCATTGACCTTGGGTTTTGGAGTTGTAGTTCACCTATATCCAGAGAGCACTGTGGACTCAAACAATGTTGGATCAGGACCAAACTTGGCATGAATACTCAATGTGCCCAAATGTGAACACAGATGGAGTTCGGGGAAAATAGACTTTGACACTTGGGAGTTACAGTTTCTGGGATGTATAGTTAACACACAATCAAAGAGCATCCTGAACTCTTGCAACAACAGAATGGAACCAAAGTTGGCATAATGAACTCTCATTACCAACAGAAAGTACTGAAGGGGTTTGCTTGGGAATTGACCTTGAGTTTGGACGTTGTAGTTCACCTACACCACTGTGGACTCAAATAAGTGGAGAAATAAAAGTGAACACACATGAAGTGCAGGAGGGGGAAGACAGGGTATTGGAGGTTCCCATTTCCCACGGCACACCTGATGATTGCTCACGGCACACTAGTGTGCCACGGGACACTAGTTGGGAAACACTGGTGTAGATGACCCTGATGTATTTAACCATGCCGATGCTCAGTGCTGCAGGTAGTTTTACTACTTCATCACACTGAAGAATAAATGCAACACCACTTTAAATACATCGGTTTCTGCCTCCTGCAGAATTCTGGGGTTGTACCCTTCCTTTAGGGAGGAGCCTTCTTAACGGCCTCACTGAACTACAAACCCCAGTAATTCTGCAGGAGTTCAAGAAACCAAGTTTTTAATTCCTTTGTTGCAAGAGTTCAGGATTCTCTAGTGCAGTGTTTCTCAACCAGTGTGCCGGGGCACACTAGTGTGCCGTGAGCGATCTTCATTCCAAGTTTGGTCCTGATCCAACATTGTTTGAGTCCACAGTGCTCTCTGGATATAGGTGAACTACAACTCCCAAACCCAAGGTCAATGCCCACCAAACTCTAATAGTATTTATCTTGCTTTTGGGAATTCTGTGTGTGTCTTTCTGCCATTCCTGCCAGGATATCTATGTTGTGTCCGTCAAAACAGGCCCAGGTTTCACACTGAGTGTATAAATACATTGAAAAACATATTAACTCTATGTATGACTGTGTTAGGTTGACATTTTGTGTCATTTTGGTTGGTGGTGTGCCCCGGGATTTTGGAAATGTAAAGAAAGGTTGAAAAACACTGATCTACACTCTATATCAGTGTTTCCCAACCGCTGTGACGCGGCGCAGTCGTGTGCCGTGACGGACCTCCTGCTGTGCCGCGAGAAAAGCTCCCTGCCCCCCTTCCTTCCCCCCTCCTCCTGCTGAACTCCTGCTGCTTGGGGGGGGGAGGACGAAGGGCCGGGGGGCGGCGAGGAAAAAGAAGAAGGGGCCGGGGTGCCGTCTCCTTCGGCTGTTTCCCCAGCCAGCCTCCAATCCGCCATAACTCCCGCCATGACTCTTCCCACTCGCTCGCTGAAGCCGCACAGAGGAGGAAGCTGGGGGGGGGGAGGGCGGCCTGGGCATGGCTTCCACTCTCCCACAGCTTCTCCAGCCTTGAGGGACAGTGCCAAGCCAGCATTGTGCCACCCCCTTGGCATTGCCCCTCAAGGCTGGGAAGCTCTCCCACAGCTTCTCCAGCCTTGCTTCTCCAGCCTTGGGGCAATGCCAAGCCAGGATTGTGCTGGCTCTGCCACCGCTGGCTTGGCATTGCCCCTCAAGGCTGGGCTGGGGAAGGCATGGCCTGGTGTGGCCTGGCTGAAGCTCTCCAGTCTTGGGGCGTGGCCTGGGATTGGCCTGGCTCTGCCACCCTGGCTTGGCATTGCCCCTCAAGGCCCAGCTTCAGCCTCTCCACCCCCACAGCTTCTCCAGCCTTGAGGACAGTGCCAGGCCAGGATTGTGCTGGCTCTGCCACCGCTGGCTTGGCATTGCCCCCTCAAGGCTGGAGAAGCTGTGGGAGAGCTGCTCTCCCACAGCTTCTCCAGCCTTGAGGGACAGTGGAGGATTGTGCTGGCTCTGGCTGGCTTGGGCAAGGCTGGCTGTGAAAGCTGAAGCTGGAGGGGCGTGGCCTGGCCTGGCTCCGCCCCTCCTTCAGCCTCAGCTTCTCCCAGGGCAGGCCACCATCTCCCAGCTGGCTTGGCTTTCAAGGCAGTGTTAGAGTGTCATGTTGTGTCACTTCTCAGCCTTGGTGACAGTGTGCCAAGCCAGGATTGTGCTGGCTCTTTTTTTAATGTTAAGGGGTGGCCTGGTGTGGCCTGCTCTGCAGCTTCTGCTCTCAAAAAGGTTGGGAAACACTGCTCTATATGGAGCCCTTGGTAGTGCAGTGGGTTAAACCGCTGAGCTGCTGAACTTGTTGACCAAAAGACTGCAGGTTCAAATCTGGGGAGTGGCGTGATCTCCTGCTGTTAGCCCCAGCTTCTGCCAACCTAGCAGTTAGAAATCATGCAAATGTAAGTAGATCAATATTTTATTTATTTATTTATTTCGGATATTTGTACCCGCCCTTCTCACCCCCCGGGGGGGGGGGGATGGACGGACGATGACTCAGGGCGGCTTCCAGCCAGCACATATCTGATGCCCTCCCATAAAATACAAGAAAATACACATCAAAATCAATAGTTAACTAGTTAAAACATTAAATGTAAACATTTTGCTCCCTCCCGCCCTTCCTTTTTGCCGGACACAAAGCATCATGTTGCTTTGTAGCTGCCCTCGCCTCCCTCTCTTCGGCAAGGAAGCCGGGGGCTGGATGGCATCACCCGGAGGGCCGGATGCGGCCCGCGGGCCGTAGGTTGCCCACCCCTGATACAGTAATTTACAAAAAGAAATAAAGAAAAAAGACACAGAACACTACTTGGGAGAGAAATATTAAGTGATTGTCAAAGAAATGTATAATTGTGAGTATTGATACCTGATTGAAATGTATTTGTATGAAAATATGCTCAAGCTAATGTGTTACAATATGCTTACACATAGTTGCCTGAGGAAGACTAAAAAACTCGAAACGGGTCGTCCGCTCGACCGACTCTTCAGTTCAACGGACTGACGTCACAAGCGGCCAATTTATGTTTGGTTTGTTACTCATTCTGATGTATGGAACATCAACATCTATATATATAAAATCCTTCATGTCGTCCCGACAGGCTTATAGACAAAGAAACCACAGTGGGCAGACACACAAAAACAGTCCACATACCCAGAAAACCCTACGAGGTATGTTTACCACCAAAAAAACCCCAAAAAAGAGCCAACGGCCACAAATCCAAAAAAACATTGTGGACTACAACTCCCATGATCCCCCACGCCAAGCCCTCTGGCAGCTTAGATGGTCAGAATGTTGGTGGTGCTGGCCAATTAGAAGCATTATGCAAATAATCCCTCAGTTAGAATGTAGAGGCTGGGAGCCACCCCCACCCCTCTGGCAGTTTAGAGTGTCGGAATGTTGGTGGTGCTGGCAAAGTAAAGGCATTATGCAAATACCCCCTCAGTTAGAATGTAGAGGCTGGGAGCCACCCCCACCCCTCTGGCAGTTTAGAGTGTCGGAATGTGCTCGGTGCTGGCAAAGTAAAGGCATTATGCAAATACCCCCTCAGTTAGAATGTAGAGGCTGGGAGCCACCCCCACCCCTCTGGCAGTTTAGAGTGTCGGAATGTTGGTGGTGCTGGCAAAGTAAAGGCATTATGCAACCTACCCCCTCAGTTAGAATGTAGAGGCTGGGAGCCACCCCCACCCCTCTGGCAGTTTAGAGTGTCGGAATGTTGGTGGTGCTGGCAAATTAAAGGCATTATGCAAATACCCCCTCAGTTAGAATGTAGAGGCTGGGAGCCACCCCCACCCCTCTGGCAGTTTAGAGTGTCGGAATGTTGGTGGTGCTGGCAAAGTAAAGGCATTATGCAAATACCCCCTCAGTTAGAATGTAGAGGCTGGGAGCCACCCCCACCCCTCTGGCAGTTTAGAGTGTCGGAATGTTGGTGGTGCTGGCAAAGTAAAGGCATTATGCAAATACCCCCTCAGTTAGAATGTAGAGGCTGGGAGCCACCCCCACCCCTCTGGCAGTTTAGAGTGTCGGAATGTTGGTGGTGCTGGCCACTCAGAGGCGTTATGCAAAACAGACAGGTAATACAGGGCAATCCAAGAGGTAGAAGCTGGTGAAGGGAGCAGCAAAAGGAAGGGAAAAAAGGTAGGGAGGGAATGGAGGGAGGGAGACAAGGGGAGCAAGGACTGAAACAGAAAGGGGAGGGATGGCAGGAAGGAGGGAAAGGAAAGAAGGGAGGGAGGGAGAAGAGGCAGGAGGACAGAGAGAAGAGAAAAGCTGAGGGATGAGGGGGAGAGGGAAGAAAGGAAGGGATGTTACTGTTGGTCTTCACCACATGCACTCACGTATGTACATACAGACATGCACATATACACACATATATACATGCACTGAAATATACACATGCACACATACATACACACATCTACACATATACACGCATATACGTATACAAAAACACAAATATACATAAGTACACACATATACATATACACATATACATAAGTACACATAGACACAAACCCATATATATACATACATACACACAAAACACACACATATATAGACTGGGACACAGGAAAGAGAAAAAGCCACAGCAGTGCGTGGCCGGGTTCAGCTAGTTATACCTGTAAATTTTACCCAATGTAAGTTTATATTTCATACCCGTTTACTGACTATTGACCTAAACATACGGTTGTATTTGTGGGTATACATTACTTTGGCGCATTGCCCAAGACTCATAGACTTCCCAAACAGCCCTTTCGTTGACCCTCAACAACACCCACGGCCAACCTTACCTTCCGATGGAGAAGCTGAGGCTGGGGTCCCCCGCCGCCTTCAATCTCATAGCGAACGCTGTTGAAGAGCGCAACGCCAAATTGCTCCTCGTAGAAGCGGCAGAAGTCGGCAAGGACCGTGTTCGTCTTGTCTGGAAAACAGAGATAGAAGAGGCAAAGTAAGCATAGAGAAATGAGGTGCAGAGTCGGAACTAGGAACTCTGGGAGACGAGGCTTCACATCTGGGCTGTGGGCAGCCAGTTAGTAGCCGCTAGGCATGGTTTAGAACCCAAAAATGGCGATTCTAAAATCAAATGGGGGGGGGGGGTTGATTAGTAATAGAAAGACTTACAAAAAAAATTCCAAAAAGTTCTAAAATGTAACGTAATTACTAACGAAATTCTAAATTGGTTCTAAAGTCTGAGAAGCAGGGAAACAGGACTGACACTGTTTTAAGCACAGGCAAATCAAGGGGCAACATTTCCCTTGGTTTCCTTGCAGGGAGATATAAAGCATTAATATATTATTATTATTATTATTATTATTATTATTATTAATAAAATAGTCAAGGCTTGCTTCTCCAGAGCATTTATTAGAATTAAATAATAAATTCTAATAGTAAGAATGTAGTAAGGGTGATAGTGACCTGGAGGGTATGAGGAACGTGCTCTTGGTAAACTAGAACAGGGCTGTCCAACTGGCCTGGGTCGGGTTATATCTTAGCAGGAAAGGGGCCGCCCGCGACTCCCTTTCCTGCTAAGATATAAGCTGACCCAGGCTTGGGTCAGCTTATATCTTAGCGGGGAAAGGGCTGCCGTGCGGGCGGCCCCTTCCCCGCTAAGAAATAACCCGACCCAAGCCTGGGTCGGCTTATATCTCAGCCATGAAGACGCTGGCCGTGGCCAGCCTCTTCTTGGCTAAGATATCAGCCGACTGAAGCCCAATCCAACCTGTGTTCCCCTTAACACGGGTTGGATTGTGAGCTCGCAGGTGGGAAGGGTGGCATCGATGTCCCTGCAGTTTAAAGTGCTTTTTTCCTGAGTCCTCCAGCCGCCCTAGGACTTCCGGTTTCGATCTCTCTATGGTTCTGGCTGGTTTTTCTCTTCCTGGAGGAAGGCCTTTCAGTTAAAGTAGGCCTCGAGCATGGAAAGGCCCCATCTGACTGTGAGTAATGTCTGGGATTTGGGATTTTGGATTTTGGAGGGGGTAATAGGGAGCCTTCCGAAATATTTAGAATTCTAACGAAATTTTGGGCCCAGGGGGTTTGATAAAGAAAGTCCACTTCCGGGATTGACCTTGCGATCCGTAAAAGCTCAAAAGTCCCATTACATACGAATCACTTACGACTTCTTTTAATTTCCGTTACTTTTTTCTCATGCCTAATAGCCGCCAGCATTAAATCACGACTAAGAAGTCATGAGTTCGAAGCCAGCCTGGGTTGGAGTGAGCTCCCGATCATTAATAGTCTAACTTGCTGTTGACCTATGCAGCCCGAAAGACAGTTGCATCTGTCAAGTAGGAAATTTAGACACCACTTTATGCGGGGAGGCTACCGTATATACTCGAGTATAAGCAGACCTGAATATAAGCCAAGGCACCTAATTTTACCACAACAAAACCTGGGAAAACTTATTGACTAGAGCAGTGTTTCCCAACCAGTGTGCCGTGAGCGATCCTCAGGAGTGCCGTGGGAAACGGGAGCCTCCAATGCCCTTCCTTCCCCCTCCTGCCGAACACTTTTCCTTCTCCGCTCGGGCTCCCTTCTTCCCAGCTTCGCTCTGCTCGCTTTGCTCGGGGGCGAGTCTGCGCAGTAGCGCCCGCGTGGGTCACATCTTCCTCCCTCCCTCCCCCCTCCCCTCCTGAACACGCTCACGCCGCCCCCTCGGATCAAAATGGCGGCAGAAGTGGCAGTGTAGAAGGAAAAGTAAGTGTTCGGCAGGAGGGGGAAGATAGGGCGCGAAGGGGGAGGAAGAAAGCTGGCATGGGCACACTTGGGCCTTCCAGGTGTTTTGGACTCCACCTCCCACCATTCCTACCAGCCTCAGGCCCTTTTCCTTTCCCCCCCTCAGCCACTTAAGCAGGAAAGGGCCTCAGGCTGTTAGGAATGGTGGGAGTTGGAGTCCAAAGCACCCAGAGGGCCAAAGTTTCCCATGCCTGTTTGAGGGACCTTAAACTGGTGAGCCTCCTTCCAACTTTGTGATTCTGGATAGAAAACAAACAACAACATAACATCGTTTGAGTCCACAGTGCTCTCTGGGTGTAGGTGAACTACAACTTCCAAACTCAAGGTCAATTCCCAAGCAAACCCTTTCAGTACTTTTGGTGGTAATGAGAGTTCAATATGCCAAGTTTGGTTCAATTCAATTGTTGCAAGAGTTCAGGATGCTCTTTGATTGTGTGTTGACTATAAATCCCAGCAACTGCAACTCCCAAATGTCAAGGTCTATTTTTCCCAAACTCCATCTGTGTTAACATTTGGGCATATTGAGTATTCGTGCCAAGTTTGGTCCTGATCCAACATTGTTTGAGCCCACAGTGCTGTCTGGATATTGGTGAACTACAACTCCAAAACCCAAGGTCAATGCCCACCAAACTCTTATAGTATTTTCTCTTGGTTATGGGAGTTCTGTGTGGGAAGTTTGATTCCATTCCATCATTGGTGGAGTTCAGAATGCTCTTTGATTGCGGATGAACTATAACTCCCAGCAACTACAACTCCCAAATGACAAAATCAATTTTTTGACCGATAGTCCCTCCTTGAGTTAGTATTAGTATGTTTTGTGCCAGGATATCTATGTCGTGTTCATCGAAACAGGCCCAGGTTTCACACTGAGTGTATCAATACATTTAAAAACATATTAACTATACGTATGACTGTGTTAGAGTGTCATTTTGTATACGGAGTGTATAAATACATTTAAAAACATATTAACTATACGTATGACTGTGTTAGAGTGTCATTTTGTATACGGAGTGTATAAATACATTTAAAAACATATTAACTATACGTATGACTGTGTTAGAGTGTCATTTTGTATATGGAGTTTATCAATACATTTAAAAACATATTAACTATACGTATGACTGTGTTAGAGTGTCATTTTGTATACGGAGTGTATAAATACATTTAAAAACATATTAACTATACATATTACTGTGTTAGAGTGTCGTTTTGTATACGGAGTGTATAAATACATTTAAAAACATATTAACTATACGTATGACTGTGTTAGAGTGTCGTTTTGTATACGGAGTGTATAAATACATTTAAAAACATATTAACTATACGTATGACTGTGTTAGAGTGTCATTTTGTATATGGAGTGTATCAATACATTTAAAAACATATTAACTATACGTATGACTGTGTTAGAGTGTCATTTTGTATACGGAGTGTATAAATACATTTTAAAACATATTAACTATACGTATGACTGTGTTAGAGTGTCATTTTGTATACGGAGTGTATAAATACATTTAAAAACATATTAACTATACGTATGACTGTGTTAGAGTGTCATTTTGTATACGGAGTGTATAAATACATTTAAAAACATATTAACTATACATTTGACTGTGTTAGAGTGTCGTTTTGTATACGGAGTGTATAAATACATTTAAAAACATATTAACTATACATATGACTGTGTTAGAGTGTCGTTTTGTATATGGAGTGTATAAATACATTTAAAAACATATTAACTATATGTATGACTGTGTTAGAGTGTCGTTTTGTATACGGAGTGTATAAATACATTGAAAAACATATTAACTATATGTATGACTGTGTTAGAGTGTCGTTTTGTATACGGAGTGTATAAATACATTTAAAAACATATTAACTATACGTATGACTGTGTTAGAGTGTCGTTTTGTATCGTTTCGGTTGGTGGTGTGCCCCAGGGTTTTGGAAATGTAAAAAATGTGCCGCGGCTCAAAAAAGGTTGAAAAACACTGGTCTATGGCATTGAACGTTTGCCGTGCATGTGTACATTGTAATCCGCATTGAGTCCCCTGCGGGGTGAGGAGAAGGGCGGAATATAAATACTGTAAGTAAATAAAAAAAAGAACTTCCTGACTGCGAGAGCCGTTCAGCAGTGGAACTCTCTGCCTCGGAATGTGGTGGAGGCTTCTTCTTTTGGAGGCTTTGAAACAGAGGCTGGATGGCCATCTGTCGGGGGTGCTCTGAATGCAGTTTTCCTGCTTCTTGGCAGAATGGGGTTGGGCCGTGTGGCCCACGAGGTCTCTTCCAACTGGATCCCAGTTGCTTACTGGCTTAGTCACTGGGTTGCTTGGCCCAGCGGTGTGGGCGGGGGAAGCCTAGCGGTGACTTTCCTCCTCAAAGGCGGTGAGTGATTCAGAGCCCAAAACTGCAAAACACGCAGCAGGGTATGGGGGGGGGAGGAGAGGGGTCAAAGGGAAACCTTGAGCTCTTTCCAAGACTGGCGAGACAAACAAGAGCCTCCGAGGAGAGAACGCATCTGGAAGAGGCTTCCTGGGAGCGCAGTGGAGCCTTCTTCTCTGGAGCTCTTCACTCAGACAGGCCCGGATTCACCCCTTTCGGCACTTTAGGCCACACTTTGGAATTACGCCCCCAAACCAAACTCTACCGCACCCCCTCCTCCGAGGCAGAGAGTTCCTCGCAGCGCCACACGCCCTACTTCCTTGAGTCAATCCTAGCAACAAAAACTTCCAAATGTCAAGATCTATTTTCCCCCAAACTCCATCCGTGTTCACATTTGGGCATATTGAGTGTCCGTATCAAGTTTGGTCCTGATCCAGTATTGTTTGAGTCCACAGTGCTCTCTGGGTGTAGGTGAACTACAACTTCCAAACTCAAGGTCAATTCCCAAGCAAACCCTTTCAGTACTTTCTGTTGGTCATGAGAGTTCAATGTGCCAAGTTTGGTTCAATTCCATTCTTGCAAGAGTTCAGGATGCTCTTTGATTGTGTGTTAACTATAAATCCCAGCAACTACAACTCCCAAATGTCAAGGTCTATTTCCCCAAACTCCATCTGTGTTCACATTTGGGCATATTGAGTATTCATGCCAAGTTTGGTCCTGATCCAACATGGTTTCTGTCCACAGTGCTCTCTGGATTTAGGTGAACTACAACTCCAAAACCCAAGGTCAATGCCCACCAGACCCTTGTAGTATTTGCTCTTGGTGATGGGGGTTCTGTGTGGAATGTTGGCCCAATTCTATCATTGGTGGGCGTCAGGATGCTCTTTGATTGTGTGTTAACTATAAATCACAGAAACTGTAACTCCCAAATGTCAAGGTCTATTCTCCCCAAACTCCATCCGTGTTCACATTTGGGCATATTGAGTATCCGTGCCAAGTTTGGTCCACATCCATCATTCTTTGAGTCCATGGTGCTCTCTGGGAGTAGGTGAACTACAACTCCCAAACTCAAGGTCAATTCCCACCAAACCCTTCCAGTATTTTCTGTGTGTCAGGGGAGCCCTGTGTGCAAAAATTGGCGGAGTTCAGAATGGTCTTTGATTGTAGGTGAACTGTAAATCCCACCAACTACAACTCCCAAATGGCAAAATCGCCACTTTCCCCCATGACAATAACTCTTTCGGGAGTGAATTCCCCTTCCTTCCGAGGGGTAGGTTTCTCTCACTTCCTGTTGCCTCACCTCTGTTCTTAACTTGGAGTCTTTTGTAAGTCTGATGTCTGTAACTCTGGGACATTCTGTACAAACACAAAGTACGAATCCCGCGTAACGTGTCCAATTTATCCACCGTGCCGTCTAAAAATCTTAAATGGTTTGGAGCTTCCTTTATGGCCAGGGGCGGTCCAATGGGTAGGCCAAGGAAGCGGCCACGTGGGGCGCCATCTGGGGAGGGGCGAATTCCCCCGCCTGCCGCGCCCTGGCCCTGCCGATGTTCCTCAGGGAGCGCCGCGGCTGCCTGCTTTTGGGCCCCGGCCTTGTGCGCTCCGACGCTGCTTCTGGGCACGCGCAGAGGTTTTCGCGCAGGCGCAGTTGCTCCGGAGCTGAAGTTGAGCGCAGGAGCAACTGCACATGCGTGAAAACCCCCGCGCATGCCCAGTAGCTCCCTTGCGCAGAAGCCTGTAAGCAAAGCACTCCCTATCGGGCAGGCAGGGAGTGCTCCCCCTCTCCCTGTGTCTCCGCCGCGCACGCGTTTGCGGGGAAGGAGAAAAGAATCCGTGAAGGAAGCGTAAGTGAACATGTTTAGTAGAGGATAATTGTATTTAAATAAATAATTTTATTTATTATTTTATAATAATAATAATAGAATAGAACGTTATATTATATTATAATGTCAATATATTATAATGTAATTATATGGTAATGTAGTATAATATAATTATGGTATAATATAGTATGAGTATGTACTATAATATATCGTATATGCATTGATACAATATAATACTACTAGTGGTATTGTGATATTATAATTGTATATTTGTTTTTTTGGAGGGGCATCAAAATAATGTTTTTGGGGCGCCAAAATAATGTTTTGGGGTGTGCCAAAATAATGTTTTTTGGGGCACCAAAATGATGTTTTTAGGGGGCGCCAAAATGATGTTTTTGGGGGGGCACCAAAATAATGTTTTTGGGAGGGACGGCAAATAATGTTTTTTGGGCGGGCAAAATAATGTTATTTGGGGGGCACCAAAATAATGTTTTTTTGGGGGCACCAAAATAATGTTTTTCTGGAGGTGCCAAAATAATGTTTTGGGGGGACGCCAAAATAATGTTTTTTGGGGGGGCGCCAAAATGTTTGGGGGGCGCCAAAATAATGTTATTTGGGGCGCCGCCAAAATAATGTTTTAGGCGGGGCACCAAAATGTTTTTTTGGGGGTGCCAAAATAATGGTTTTTTTTGGGGGGGCACCAAAATAATGTTATTTGGGGTGCCGCCAAAATAATGTTTTTGGGGCACCAAAATAATGTTTGGGGGCACCAAAATAATGTTTTAGGCGGGGGCACCAAAATAATGTTTGGGGGCACCAAAATGATGTTTTGGGGGCACCAAAATAATGTTTTTGGGGGACGCCAAAATAATGTTTTTTGGGGCACCGCCAAAATAATGTTTTGGGGCACCAAAATAATGTTTTTGGGGGTGCCATGTTATTTGGGGTGGGATCCAAAATAATTTTTTTGGCGCCAAAATAATGGGGCACCAAAATAATGTTTTTGGGGTGCGCAAAATAATGTTTTTGGGGGATGCCAAAATAATGGTTTTTGGGGGCGCCAAAATAATGTTTGTTTGGGGGGTGCCAAAATAATGTTATTTGGGGTGCCTCCAAAATAATGTTTTGGATGGGGCACCAAAATAATGTTTTTGGGGGGTGCCAAAATAATGTTTTTGGGGGGGATGCCAAAATAATGGTTTTTTTGGGGGCACCAAAATAATGTTATTTGGGGCGGCGCCAAAATAATGTTTTTGGGGGGCACCAAAATAATGTTTTTGGGGGATGATGCCAAAAAAATGTTTTTTTGTTATTTGGGGCACCAAAATAATGTTTTGTGGGCACCAAAATAATGTTTTTGGGGGGTGCCAAAACAATGTTTTTGGGGGGGATAATGTTTTTTGTGGGCGCCAAAATAATGTTTTTGGGGCGCCAAAATAATGTTTGCTTACCATTTAAAATCACCTTCGACCGCCCCTGCTTGTGGCACAAAAGCGGTCTTTCCTCCCACAAGACCTGGGCCCATAAGACAATGGGAAGGGGAGAGGAGGCTCCTGGCAACGTAGGCCCAGCTCTCTATTTCCCGAGCCCAGTTCTCGTCCTCTCCCTCTCTCTCTGCAGGGTCAGCTGACTGCACTCCGCCACTTTGGAGGCTATTTCGAGAACGCATTCATTTTCACATGATATTTTTTTCAAAGAGAGAGAGCGAAAAGGAAGGGGCGGCTGCGACTTCTCCTTCCTTCTCCTGGCGGCCGGCCCTGGCTTCCAAACCTGTCTGTCTGGTCTCTCTCTGGGTTCGGGAGCCACGTGAGCCAAGCATCTCGAGGCCCCGTCAGCAGAAAGCGGCGCAAAGAGAGGCCTACCCTCGCTCACCATGGAGTGAGGGGCGCAGGCGCGGGTCCTCACTGAGCTGGATCAGCCGTCAAACCACCTTCTGCTTTGAAAAAACATGTATTTATGTATTTACTAGCTAACCCGTGCACGCGTTGCTGTGCCATACGCCATTCTCTCTCTCTCTCTTTCTCTCTCTCTCTTTCTCTGTCTCTCTGTCTCTGTCTCTCTCTATCTCTCTCTCTTTCGTTCTCTCTCTCTCTTTCTCTCTCGCCCATTTTTGGGGGTTGTGTTTGGGGGTGTTGCGAGGTATGTAGGTCAGGTTTTTTTGGCCGTACACGTACCTCGTGGTATGTTGGAATGTGTTGCCGATTTTAGTGCTTCTGCGGCTTATAGTTTAGTAGTCTACTAGCTGTACCCGGCCCGCGTTGCTGTGCCCTTTTTAGGAGATGCGAGAAAGTCCAATCATCCACGGTGTGCCCTCCTCTAAACTGCAGTTGGATGGAGTGTGGGTCATGGGGGGCATGGTGTGCCAAGTTGGGTCTTTATTGGTCTTGGTTCTGGGCCACAGTGGTCTGTGGGGAATGATGGGTTTTGAAGTACTACAAATCCCATTTTCCATGGTGGTACTTCAAGTCCCATCATGCATGGTCGGGGCTCTGTGTGCCAAGGTAGGTTACTGTAAATTCAGGCCATACACAATGTCCCATGAGCTGAGGCCTAGTTAGGAACAGCAAGTTAATGAAGCCTTACTGTCAATTCAGGCCATACACAATGTCCAATGAGCTGAGGCCTAGTCGAGAGAATCAAGTTAGTGAAGCCTTACTGTCAATTCAGAGCGTAAACAGCTTCCCAGTAAGTGAGGGCTAGTTAGGGAAATCAAGTTAATGAAGTCTTACTGTCAATTTAGAGCGTAAACAGCTTCCCAGTAAGTGAGGGTTTGTGTTGGGGATTGGCTCAGGCCTTTTCCTTATTCTGAAGTTTTTCATGTTGGCTGGCCAGTGCAGCAGTTATGCAAATCCGCCCTTATTGGCAGCCAATCATGTTGTTCAGAATGTAGAGGCTGGGTGAGTCTTTGGCTGCCCGGAGGATGCTGGTAAATGTAGTTTTATTTTTACTCGTTATTTTGGGGCCTTTTAGGTTTTGGGGGGGGAAAGTTTCTTTGCTACAAACGTACCTTGCTTGAGGCCTATTTCTGTTGGCAAGTATTGTTTTTCTGCGTTGTATGGTTTCTTTGTTTGAGGTATACATCACATGACGTGAACCCATTTAGATAATAGGTTATCTTCCTTTCTACCCGTCCTTCTCCCACAGGGGGACTCCGGGCAGCATCACGTATGCATCAATGATGCAATCCACATATACATTCAATTGAAACAATGGGCACAGTTAAAAACATTATTATAAAATCATCAATAAAATTCCTTAACATTCAAGGAACCCTAGACATCCCTTTCATGGCACGATGGTTCACTTTAAGTGGCAAACCGGGTAATAAACTAACCATTATCTATCTATCTATCTATTTATCTATGTATATAATAAAAGTCAGTGTTTGCGGGCGGTGGGTAGGTGGTGCGACCGAGCGAATATGTGCCAGCGTTTCGATTGGCTGCAACTGTCGGATTATTTGCATAAATGGCTGTGACTGGCCAGCCTCCCAACATTCCAACACAGCACAGAGAGGAAAGGGAAGGGCCTGAGGCAGGCATCAATGGCTGGAGTTGACAGTTTTTCTGTTGGAAACGGAATGTTCAGTCCCTTCACCAGTCCCTATACATAGAGGGAAAATGAAAGGCCTCAGGCACTCAGCCACTGCGGCCCACAACAATGACGGATCCGGACCAAACTTGGCAAACAGGGGCTCACAGGCCCACGTCACAACCTGGTGTGATTTAGGGCAGGATGGGCCACGAATGAATGATGGGATTTGCAGCACCTTCACCTCATTCACTTCCCAAACAACACTGCAGCCCCTATACATCACAGACCAGGCCCAAACTTGGCACTTGGCAAAGAGTACCCATGACCCACTCTACATCCTGGTGCAGATTTGAGGGGGACAGACCATGGATGATGGGATTTGAAGTACCTTCACTCATTCACTTCTGAGACAACACTGCAACACTCATCCTGAGACTTCCAGTGAAAGGCCTCACTCCCAGACACCACTGCCACCCTCACCCAGAGAATGACCAAGACCAAACTTGGCAAACAGGGCCCCCATGACCCACTCTACACCCTGGTGCAGTTTGGAGAATGGGGACCATGGATGATAGGACTTCCAGTACCTTCCCTCACTTCCCAACACCACTGCAACCCTCACCCAGAGATCAGATCAAGACCAAATGTGACACACACAGCCCCCATGACCCACTCTACATCCTGATGCAGTTTGGAGGGGGGTGGACCATGGATGATAGGACTTCCAGTACCTTCCCTCACTCCCAGACACCACTGCCACCCTCACCCAGAGAATGATCAAGACCAAATGTGACACACACAGCCCCCATGACCCACTCTACATCCTGGTGCTGTTTGGAGGGGGGTGGACCATGGCCGATGGGACTTGCAGTACCTTCACTAAGTTCCTGAGACCACTGCAAGCCACATAAACATCTCATAGGAACCAACCTTGGCACACAAGGCCTTCCTCAAATAACCCGGGCACCGCCGGGTCCTCAGCTAGTTACATAATAAAGGTCAGTGTTTGCGGGCGGTGGTGCGGACAAGCGACCGAGCGGAGGGAGGAATATGTGCAAGTGTTTCGATTGGCTGCCACTGTGGGATTATTTGCATAACGGGCTCAGACTGGCCAGCCTCAGAACTCCAACATTCTACAGCCCCAGACAGAGGGGATTGGCTGCCACTGAAATGGTATTTGCATAACGTACTCCGATTGGCCAACCACATTCCACCATTCCAAGGTGACTCAGAGGGAAAAGGAAAGGCCTCAGGCAGTCACCAACTGCGGCCCACAGCAATGACGGATCAGGACCAAACTTGGCAAACAGGGGCCCAAGGGCCCACTTCACAACCTGGTGTGGTTTAGGGCAGGATGGGCCACGAATGATGGGATTTGCAGTACATTCACAATCGTCTTTATTTCAGTTAACAAACCTTCGTGTTGGATAAGCGAAGGTCGGATAAGAGAGATTCTAGGTTGAATTGCTTGACACGCAACGAGACAGTCGAACTAAGGTGTTGCGGATTAGTTTTGGCAAACTCATTGGACCATTTCCATGTTTTGATGACACAACGAATTAGGAAATGACATTGACAACTCAGGACCAAAAAACGTGTTGCATCATTGGGTGCTGTTTCTTGCTTTTGGAGTGTTTTCTCTCTCCCGTTTCCCTCCAGGAAATATGGGAAGGTGAACCGGGATACGTTGTGCCTCTCTGTCTCGCCGGCAGGGCTTCATCTCTACGTCGAGTGATGACAGATGATAATTATCTGAAGAGCAGTATCGACAGCTCTCACGTCTGCGGGTGATACCGGAGACACCTGAACTCTCACCCTCTCCTCCTGTCTCTGCCTGTGTCTTCCCCGGCTTCTCCTTTAGCCCCAGAAACAGGGGTGAAACGGAGTGGTTGCATTCGGAGGGGGGGGTAAGAGCCCTATGCCGTGGAGCAACTTGTCCCTTGACCAGGACAGACGGACACTGGGCAGCCGGTCCAGTTGGCGCTTGTATATCAGGTTGAAGGAGGCAACCGTTCCGCTGCCTGTTTTGGGGCACATCTGGTCCGACCTTCTGCCATCAGGCCCGGATTACCCATAAGGCCAACCTAGGCCATGGGCTAGGGGCGCAAGACAGGCCCGGATTACCCATAAGGCCATCCTAGGCCATGGGTTAGGGACGCAAGCCAGACCCGGATTACCCATAAGGCCACCCTAGGGAGGAGGGAATGGAGCCCTCCCCTCACCATCGCCCGCCTGGGCCGCCCTTACAGCGACACTGTGTAAAGGAGCCAAGGGGGCTTGCCCTGGCTTGTACAGCGTCACTCTTGGGGAGGGTGGTGAGGAGGAGGAAGGGAAGCCCGCCCTTACACCATCACCGGCGCAGGCATGCATGCCCCATGCGCCCGCATTGGCCCCCAGGTGATAAGTCACTGGGATTCCGGCCCCTGGGCCTCCCCTCTTCACAAGCCGACCAGATTACCCTTCCTTTGCCATGGCCTTGAGCGGCAGTTATGGGGGTGAACCCCAAAAACTTTTTTAAAATGGCCAGGCGAGAGAGTCATCATACCTCGGGAGGGCGGGGGGCGGAGGGGCGGGAGGAGGGAATGGCGCCCTCCCCCGCCATCACCCGCCTGGGCCGCCCCTTGTAAAGGAAGGAGGCGGCAGCCCGCCCCACCAGCGGGGCGGGACGCATTCCCGCCCCTTCCTCCTCCTCCTCTTGCCTTCCTTTGCAAGGGGCGGGCCAGGCGGCGGGAGGAGGCGGACAGAAGCGCACGGCCAGGGCAGCAGCGCCCTGGGGCACTTCCCTTCCTCCTCCTCTTGCCTTCCATTCGGTCCAGCCGCATGGCCTCCTCCTCCTCCCGCGACCGGAAGGAGGGCGTGAAGAGGAGGCGACGGAAGCCCCACGTCCGGGGCTGCTGCCGCACATGCGCAGCAGCGCCCTGGGGGCGGGGCTTTCTGTGCCCTGGGGGCAGGGCTTTCCGCACCCTGCGGAGCATCTTTTGACCTAGGGCACCAAAAGACGCTAATCCGGGCCTGGCGCAAGCCGAGGGGGGCGCAGATCACGGACCCAAAAAAATATGTTGAAACAAAAACGCAACACGTTTTTCCCACCCTCCCTCGGCCTCGCCCATAGAGACGTCTATGAGAGCGAGCCCTGCCCTGAAGACTACACTTCCCGTCGTGCACCTCTCTCCGCTTCCGCCTCCCTCCCCGCAGGAGAAAGACTACGCCTCCCGGCATGCCCCGCGGGGGCTGCGGTGGGGACGGGCCAATGGGAGGCGGCGAGGGCGGAGCCAGGGGGCGTGGCTGGGCGGCGGAGAGAGAGCGAGCGGACTCGCGGGGATGGAGGAGGGTGCCGAGGAGGGTACGCCCTTCCAGCTGTGCAGGCCGTGCTTCGAGCAGGCAAGCGCCGGGGCGTCGCGCAACGGGGACCGGGAAGGCCGCTCCGGAGATGTGGGGACGAGCCAATGGGAGCCGGCGAGGGCGGAGCCAGGGGGCATGGCTGGGCGGTGGAGAGAGAGCGAGCGGACTCACAGGGATGGCGGAGGGCGCCAAGGAGTGTCTGCCCTTCCAGCTGGGCAGGCCGCGCTTTGAGCAGGGAAGCACCACGCAACGGGGACCGGGAAGGCCTCACCGGAGATGTGGGGACGAGCCAATGGGAGCCGGCAAGGGCGGAGCTAGGGGGCGTGGCTGGGCGGTGGAGAGAGAGCGAGCGGACTCGTGGCCATGGCAGAGGGCGCCGAGGTGGGTCCGCCCTTCCAGCTAGGCAGGCCGCGCTTCGAGCAGGCAAACGCCGGGGCGCCGCACAACAGGGACCGGGAAGGCCTCACCGGAGATGGAGTAGCTCCCTCAGGGAGCCCGCGTCGCCTGCCTCAGGTGGCCCCGCCCCCTCGGCGCCATCCCGTCCCCTCATTGGCCCTGCCGGGTGTCACTCTCCCATTTGAATTCCCGCCCTTGAGAAAGCGCTTCTGTGATTGGCTCCCGCTTCCCTTGACTCCTCTTCGGGGGCAGCGCTTCAGTCTTAGCGTCCTGAGTTCGAGTCCCGCTTCGAGCGGAAAGCGTGACTGTGGAACTCCCTGCCACTGCATTGGGATGGCATTTTAAAAATTGGTCTGAGTGATGTGGGGGGTGCGGTAGAGGTTGGTTTGGGGGCGTAATTCCAAAGTGTGGCCTAGGGCCAGCCTGAAGAAAACGGCCTGGGAAGTCCTCTACCAGCCCGCACCACAGGAAGAACACCATCATCCCCACGTCAGCATAGGCACATCTGTGCTTAAGTCCGTTCAGCAGTTCACCTCCCTGGGAAGCATCATGCAAAAAGCACAATAAAAGCCCACTTGACAGATGGCCATCCAGCCTGTTTCAAAGCCGCCAAAGAAGGAGCGTCCATCACACTCCAAGGCTGACCGTTCCATTGCTGACTGGCCCTCACAGTCATTATATGGCAGTGTGGATCCAGCTGTTAGAAGCATGCGCAGAACCCCATTGGGAGCGAATGGGGAAACGGGCCAGCCACATGCAAAGCTTTCGATTTTGCCACGGAGGAAGATTTTCCAAACGAAACAAAAACTCATCTCCTTCTAGTATTTTTTTTTACTCCAACGGAAGGAAGCAAACACACAAGTTGGATTCCATCAGGACCGGGGGGGGCGGAAACCGCTGGCAAAAAAGGAAGGGGGGGGCTTTCCTCCTGCTTCAGACTTGAGCTATTTGCAGTATTTCCGGCTTCCTTTCCCCCCGCCTGGCGTGGAATGTCTCCACAAACAGGACGGCGCAACAACACCCACCAACGGCTGGAGGAAAACACACAGAAGCATCATATCTCATTTCCAAAGGTCAATATATGCTTAGGGGTCGAAACCCGTTTGCGTTGCGCCCAAAGACTACCGGACGGGAGAAGAAGAGCCCCGAGCCTGACGAGAGTTTCCGATTACAAAATGCTTTCGACTCAATTTTTTTTCTGGTGACCTGGAAGAATACGAGGGGCGTTCGTGAAGGATTTCCCCGACCCACTCCCTGTGGATGGAGAGCAATCAGGCACGGATTACCCATAAGGCCACCTTAGGCCATGGCCTAGGGCGGCACCCATGCGGGGGGCGGCCGGTCCAGACCCCCAAATTTTAAAAAATGTATTTTTAAAAAAAGTTTGATCTTCGGGCGGGGGCGGGGCCAACGTGAGGTGGGGCGGGGCCAACGCAAGGTGGGGCGGGGCCAACGCGAGGTGGGGCGGGGCCAATGCGAGGTGGGGCGGGGCCAACGCGAGTGAGGAGGAGGCAGAGGGAAGCCACGTCAGACGCCCTAGGGGCGGGACTTCCCCCCGCCTGTTCGTTGCTCACGCGGGGCCGCTTGCGGGCATGCGCGGCAGGGTGCGAATGGCTCGGCGCCCTCCGCCATGTTCCTGGGTGCTGCATCGGCCGCCCGGGAGCTTACCTTCCTTTCTCTTCCTTCTCCGAAGGAAGGGAAACCCCCGGGCGGCCGCTGCAGCACCCAGGAAAATGGCGGAGGGCGCCACGCCGCTAGCGCCCTGCCGCACATGCCCAGCGTCCTGCGCGGCACCTGCCCCTTTTAGTGGGGCTTTCAGCAGGGGCGAGGAGGAAGAGGGGGAGGGAAGCCTCTTCGCAAGCGCTGTGCCCTCTGCCTCCTCCGCCATGTTCCTGGGTGCCGCAGTGGCGGGAACATGGCGGAGGAGGCAGAAAGGAAGAGGCTATCGTACTGATGGCAGCTTGTTCAAACCGCCTGAGGGCTCGCTAAGACTCTAAACTATTTAGTCCGTGAGCTGCTTTTTGCTGACGACGCTGCCCTTGTCGCCCATTCAGAAGCAGCCCTGCCATCCTCTTTAGCCAGTTCAGCCCACTCTGCACCACAGGAAGCATCAGCAGAGGCACATCTGTCTTAAGTCCGTTCTTCAGATTGACAAAGAGATAGATCACAGATGAGCAAAGGCATAGAGTGCATTCGGAAGAGTCTGGAGAAACAAGCACCTGAGACAAAGCACCAAAATCAGTGTGTACAGAGCTATCGTACTGTCTATCCTCCTCTATGGGTCTGAAACATGGGTCACCTATCGCCAACACCTACGACCCCTCGAACGCTTTAATCAGTGATGTCTTCACACAATCCTAAACATACACTGGACCGACTATGTGACGAACGTTGCTGTCCTTGAGCAAGCAGGGGTCACCAGCATTGAGGCCACGCTATTGAGAACACAGCTGCGCTGGGCAGGGCACGAGGTCTCTAGGATGGAGGCCCACCACCTCCCAAAGATACTACTCTATGGGTGAATGGGTCAGCGCAAGAGAGGCGCCTCCAAAAAGAGATATAAGGACTCCCTGAAACAACACCCCAGGCTCGGCCAGATTGATCACCAACAATGGTCCACCCTGGCCTCACATCGGGAGCCATGGAGACGCAACATCCACAATGCTGCGGCCTCTTTCGAGAAGACACGCCGAACGGGTCTCGACAACGCAGAAAGAAGCGCAACTTGGAAACAACATCCCCAAGGAGACTTTCTGCCGTGCTTTCTGCAACCGAACTTGCCTATCTCAGATTGGCCTTTTTAGTCATCAACGCGCTTGTAAAAAGCGTGGGGCGAGTCCTTCCTGAGAATCTTCGTCCGCGAAGTCATGCCGAGAGAGGGATTGCCAGGGAGCCGACTTCTGAATTAATCCGAAACCGAACGCCGCAGCTCCAAGGGCACCTTCGCTTACGGAAATGGCAAAGCCAAAGGAGGGGGAGGGGAAACGCCCAAACCAGGTGAGCAAAGAGCAAAGCAGAACCTGAAAGGCAGTCCCTATCGAGACACGGCTAATCTAGGATTCAAGTCAATGTTTAGCTCTGCTCCAATCTCGGACGGCGGAAAAGGAATGGCTGCAGGCGAGAGAGGAAGAGGAGGAAGCTTGGGAAGTGAATGAGGTGAAGGTACTGCAAATCGGGACACCTTTCCGAGCTTCAGTCCCAGTGGATCGGCCTCCTTTCCATGTTTGGTCCTGATCCGTCATTGCTCCCAAGCATCAGCTTGCAGTCCCAGTGGCGCTCCTTTCCCTTGATGAGAAGATGGACAGCTGGATTGATCAGAACTCAGAACCAATGCGAGGCAACGCAAGCGGCCAAGCCCTTGGAGCTCAGCGCACGGTGCTGCAGAGATCACGCCACTTTCACACGCAAACACTTGGATCGATTCGAACTGCATGAGACACCACTGTTTATGTTTCATATTATTTTATTTTAGTGGTTTTTATTATTATTTTATAATAATTTCATAACAATAATATAATAATATAATAAATAATATAACATGTTATATTATAATTTCAATATGTTATAATGTCTATATATATACACTATCTATGTATATAAGAAAAGTCAGTGTTTGCGGGCGGTGGGTGGGTGGTGCGACCAAGTGAATATGTGCCGACATTTTGATTGGCTTCAACTGTGGGATTATTTGCATAAATGGCTCTGACTGGCCAGCCTCCCAACATTCCAACACAGCACAGAGAGGAAAGGGAAGGGCCTGAGGCTGGAGTTGAAGTTAGCCAGTGGACAGTTCTTTCTGTTGGAAATGGAATGTTCAGGACCTTCGCCCAAGACACTTCTAAGGTGACGCAGAGGGAAAGCAAAAGGCCTCAGGCACTCAGCCACTGCGGCCCACAGCAATGACGGATCAGGACCAAACATGGCAAACAAGGGACCAATGGCCCACTTCACAACCTGGTGTGGTTTAGGGCAGGAGGGGCCACGAATGATGGGATTTGCAGCACCTTCACCTCATTCACTTCCCAAACAACACTGCAGCCCCTATACATCACAGACCAGGCCCAAACTTGGCACACAGAGTACCCATGACCCACTCTACATCCTGGTACCTTCACCAACACTGCAGCCCCTATACATAGAGGGCAAATGAAAGGCCTCTGGCAGTCAGCCACTGTGGCCCACAGCAATGACGGATCAGGACCAAACTTGCCAAACAGGGGCCCAATGGCCCACTTCGCAACCTGGTTTGATTTAGGGTAGGCTGGGCCACGAATGATGGGATTTGCAGCACCTTCACCTCATTCACTTCCCAAACAACACTGCAGCCCCTATACATAGAGGGCAAATGAAAGGCCTCAGGCAGTCAGCCACTGCGGCCCACAGCAATGACGGATCAGGACCAAACTTGGCAAACAGGGGCCCAATGGCCCACTTCACAACCTGGTGTGATTTAGGGCAGGATGGGCCACGAATGATGGGATTTGCAGCACCGTCACCTCATTCACTTCCCAAACAACACTGCTGCCCCTATACATCACAGACCAGGCCCAAACTTGGCACACAGAGTAACCATGACCCACTCTACATCCTGGTGCAGTTTTGAGTGGGACAGACCACGGATGATGGGATTTGAAGTACCTTCGCTCACTTTCTGAGACGGCTGCAACACTCATCCTGAGACTTCCAGTACCTTCCCTCACTCCCAGACACCACTGCCACCCTCGTCCAGAGAATGATCAAGACCAAATGTGACACACACAGCCCCCGTGACCCACTCTACACCCTGGTGCTGTTTGGAGGGGGATGGACCATGGCCGATGGGACTCGCAGTACCTTCACTCAGTTCCTGAGACCACTGCAAGCCACATCATCTCAATAATGATGGATAAAGGCCTAGTATAATATCATTATTATGCTAATATTATGGTCACCTGATGCTGAGCCAAAGCAAAAGGAGAAGCTGCTTCAGAAGTACCTGGAGCGCCTCTTGGAGCAATGCCACCTCTCATTTCAATGCCCTGCAATGCTGGGATTTGTAGTTTGGCGAGGCACCTGCATTCTTTGGCAGTCCCCATGACCCCCCAATCCCATAGCGTTGAGACAGGGTAGTCAAAATGGGTTCATTCTGCAGCATAGATGCGCCTCAAGGGCTCTCTTTTCCATTGCTGGGAGCTTTGGTGTGCGAAGGAGCCCGAAGCAGGCGGCAACCGCAACGCGCACCTCTTGGGGCCAAATGAAGATGGTACCTTGCCATGCTGCGTATTACATTTGGCAGGAAATACTTCTTTCGGTGTCAAGGTTTCGGAAATTGGGGTGCGCACTAGATTCGACGGCGCATGAGACTCAAGTCAAGAGGGGTATTTATTTGTGCCCATTTCCCAGCCGAGCAGAGGGTGCCGGGACCCCGACGCAAGCGCCTCCTCTTCTCACGCAAGCAGGCAGGTGCCACAGGGCAAGGGATGGCAACCGAGGCGAGATAAGGGCACCCGAACCAGTTTGGCAGGGGCAGGGCGAGCCCGTCTTCTCCGCTGACATGCCTGCCATGACTCACTCGGAACGAAATTGGGAGGTTGCCCCACGGCCCAGCCTTAACCTCTCCCTGCGAAACCATAGAGACCCAGAGCTGGAAGGGACCCCGAGGGGCGCTCGGGGGAGGGGTTAACGCCACACAGTTGGCACCAATGTGCTGTTGGCATTCTTTCCATAGACTCCTAGGGCTCGAGGAGACCCCAAAGGCCATCCGGTCCAACCCCCTTCTGCTGCCAGGCAGGTGGACACAATCCAAGCCCTCCAGACAGATGGCCATCCAGCCATAGATAAGATTGGGAAATTATAGATAGATAGATAGATAGATAGATAGATAGATAGATGATAGAGATATATCACCTAAAGGTGGAAGGGTCCTCCAAAGGCCATCCAGTCCAACCCCCTTCTGCTGCCAGGCAGGTGGACACAATCCAAGCCCTCCCGACAGATGGCCATCCAGCCACAGATAAGATTGGGAAATTATAGATAGATAGATAGATGATAGAGATATATTACCTAGAGCTGGAAGGGTCCTCCAAAGGCCATCCAGTCCAACCCCCTTCTGCTGCCAGGCAGGTGGACACAATCCAAGCCCTCCAGACAGATGGCCATCCAGCCATAGATAAGATTGGGAAATTATAGATAGATAGATAGATAGATAGATAGATAGATGATAGAGATATATTACCTAAAGGTGGAAGGGTCCTCCAAAGGCCATCCAGTCCAACCCCCTTCTGCTGCCAGGCAGGTGGACACAATCCAAGCCCTCCCGACAGATGGCCATCCAGCCACAGATATGATTAGGCGAGATAGATAGATAGATAGATATATCACCTAGAGGTGGAAGGGAGCCCCAAAGGCCATCCAGTCCCAGCCCCTTCTGCTGCCAGGCAGGAAGACACAATTGAAGCCCTCCCGACAGATGGCCATCCAGCCATAGATACGATTGGGAAATTATAGATAGAGATAGAGGTATATTACCTAAAGGTGGAAGGGTCCTCCAAAGGCCATCCAGTCCAACCCTTCTGCGGCCAGGCAGGTGGACGCAATCCAAACCCTCCCAACAGATGGCTATCCAGCCACATATATGTTTGGGAGATGTTATAGATATACCACCTAAAGGTGGGCAGGATCTCCAAAGGCCATCCGGTCCAACCCCCTTCTGCTGCCAGGCAGGAAGGCACACTCCAAGCCCCAGGCCCGGATTACCCATAAGGCCACCCTAGGGGCCTAAGCCGAGGGGGGCGCAATTCACGGACCAAAATAAAATGTTGATACAAAACCGCAACGCGCGGCATGATGACTCTCTCTCTCTCTCGGGGAAGGGTGGGGGGAGAGCGCTACGAGGGACGGGGGAGGAGGGAATGCCGCCCGCCATCGCCCCTTGTCACCCTCGCCCTCAGCATAATGGGCAACTGCTGCACCGAAGGCGGGAGCCAGGCCCACGTGCACCAGCTGGGAGGCATCCCGCCCCTTGGTGAGTGAGGAGAAGCAGGCGGAAAGAAGGAATGTGGGCGGAGGGGGGGTGCGGTAGAGGCGTAATTCCAAAGTGTGGCCTAGCGCAGTGTTTCCCAATCTTTTTTGAGCCGCGGCACACTTTTTATATTTGCAAAATCCTGGGGCACACCACCAACCAAAATGACACAAAACGACACTCTAACACAGTCATACATATAGTTAATATGTTTTTAAATGTATTTATACACTCAGTGTGAAACCTGGGCCTGTTTCGATGAACACAACATAGATATCCTGGCAGGAATGGCAGAAAGACACACACTTCCCACACAGAACTCCCATAACCAAGAGAAAATGCTATAAGAGTTTGGTGGGCATTGACCTTGGGTTTTGGAGTTGTAGTTCACCTATATCCAGAGAGCACTGTGGACTGAAATAATGTTGGATCAGGACCAAACTTGGCATGAATACTCAATATGCCCAAATGTGAACACAGATGGAGTTCAGGGGAAATAGACCTTGACATTTGGGAGTTGTAGTTGCTGGGATTTATAGTTCCCCTACAATGAAAGAGCATTCTGAACCCCACCAATGATAGAACTGGGCCAAACGTCCCACGCAGAACCCCCAGGAGGCAAGAGGAGGTCTCTACTTGGGGAAAGGGAAGCGGGCCTTCCCAATGCATGGAGAGGGAGAGACCAAGTAGACAACGGGTGGGAAGGGGGGTGGTTGTAATTTTGTGCCTTTATAGAGGTAGGTTTCTTAGAGTTTTTATACTTCAACACACTAGACTCCCCCCCCCCCTTTCCTGGCGGTTCCAATTTCCCACGGCACACCTGATGATCGCTCACGGCACACTGGTTGGGAAACACTGGCCTAGGGTACCAAAAGGGGTTGATCCGGGCCTGCCAAGCCTTCCCTACAGATGGCCATCCAGCCTCTACTGAGAAACCTCCAGAGAAGGACCTTTTCCCACTTTGAAACGTATCTGATGTCCTTCCTGATGTTCCAGTGGCATCTCTTTCCCTGCAGCCTGAGTCCCTTCCTCCCTCGTGTCGTCGTCAGCAGGGGAAATAAGAGACTTGCCCCTTTCTCCTCAATGGGACATCCTTTCCAATATTTAACATGGTGATCACGACCCATCTCTTCTCCAAGCTCAAGACACCCAGCTCCCTCGGCTGTTCCTTATATAGGGCTCTAATTACAGACCTTTGACCCTTTTGGCCCCTCTGATAGATGTTTGTCATGCAGATCGAGTGCTGTTATTGATGCAAATTTGTCGAGAGCAGAACCCAAACGTGTACCGAGATGCTCGTAATTAATTGCCTTGCACAAGGGAGGCCTCGCGTAACTCGTATTACGTCACTAATGCAAGACGGATCCCTGCTCTGCTTTTGCAACTGGCGAGAAGAAGCGTGTGTGGCCTCCCGACTCAGGGATATGGAGTTGCTGCATCGGGCTTTCAAAGCAGACACATGAATCCGACGACTTTCAAATAATGAGAAATGAACATGCCATTTAGAATTGCATCTGCAGTAACAATGCGTGGGTCCATGAACCCTAATGCCCCCCCCCTTTATGTCGCATTTAGTAATTTAGGGGGCAGGAAGGCAGTTTCATCTTGCCTCCTGCACTGTGAATATAATAATCTATATATATAAAATACTTCATGTCGTCCTGACAGGCTTATAGACAGCAAAACCACACAAGGCAGACACACCAAATCAGCCCACATACCCCCCAATGAAACAACACGACCAATTTTTTTTAAACCATTGGACTACAACTCCCATGATCCCCCATGCCACCCCCCTCTGGCAGTTTAGAGTGTCGGAATGTTGGTGGTGCTGGCCAATCAGAGGCATTATGCAAATACTCCCTCAGTTAGAATGTAGAGGCTGGGAGCCACCCCCCTCTGGCAGTTTAGAGTGTCGGAATGTTGGTGGTGCTGGCCAATTAGAGGCATTATGCAAATACTCCCTCAGTTAGAATGTAGAGGCTGGGAGCCCTCCCCCCCTGGCAGTTTAGAGTGTTGGAATGTTGGTGGTGCTGGCCAATTAGAGGCATTATGCAAATACTCCCTCAGTTAGAATGTAGAGGCTGGGAGCCACCCCCCCCGGCAGTTTAGAGTGTCGGAATGTTGGTGGTGCTGGCCAATCAGAGGCGTTATGCAAATGCAAATATTCCCTCACTCAGTTAGAATGTAGAGGCTGGGAGCCACCCCCCCCCCTCTGGCAGTTTAGAGTGTCGGAATGTTGGTGGTGCTGGCCAATTAGAGGCATTATGCAAATACTCCCTCAGTTAGAATGTAGGTGGCTGGGAGCCACCACCCTCTGGCAGTTTAGAGTGTCGGAGTGTTGGTGGTAGGGAGGGAGGGAGAAGAGGCAGGAGGACAGAAAGAAGAGAAAAGCTGAGGGATGAGGGAAGAAAGGAAGTATAAAAGGCAGGAAGGGATGTTACTGCATCTGTAGTAACAGATAAAAATGTGTGGGTCCTTGAACCGTAATGCCCCCTTTATGTCGCATTTAGTAATTTAGGGGGCAGGAAGGCAGTTCCATCTTGCCTCCTGCACTATGAATATAATATAATATTATTGTATATACATATAATATTGATAATATTATAATGTCATACAATATAATACTACTACTAATATGATATTATAAATATATATTTTATATTACATGTAATATTACTAATAATATTACAGTATAATGTTATAGTACAATGTAAAATATAATATTAATATTGTGCTATGGCAATGATATAATATATGGTGTTTACATTTTACTTGTAAGCCGCTCTGAGACCCCTTCGGAGTGAGAAGGGCGGCATATAAATGCCGTAAATAATAAACAAACAAACAAACTCTGTATTGGCTTGGTATGATGTAATACATTGTTTCCCAACCTTCCTAATGCCGCGACCCCTTAATACAGTTAGTTCTTCATATTGTGGTGACCCCCAACCATAACATTACTTTCGTTGCTACTTCACAACTGTCATGTTGCTACTGTTAGGAATCGTCACGTAAATTTCTGATATGCAGGATGTATTTTCCTTCGCTGGACCAAATTTGGCACACATACCCGATACACCCAAGGCTGAATACTGGTGGGGTTGAGGGGAATTGTCCTTTGGGAGATGTAGTTGCTGGGATGTATAGTTCACCTACAATCAAAGAGAATTCCAAACTCCGCCAACGATGGAATTGAACCAAACTTGGCACACAGGACTCCCATGGCCAACAAAAAATACTGGAAGGGTTTGGTGGGCATTGACCTTGAGTTTGGGAGTTGTAGTTCATCTACAACCAGAGAGCACTGTGGACACAAACAATGATGGATCTGGACCAAATATTCAATATGCCCAGATGTGAACACCGGTGGAGTTTGTGGAAAATAGACCTTGCCATTTGGGAGTTGTAGTTTCTGGGATTTATAGTTCACCCACAATCAGAGCATTCTGAATATTCAGTGTGCCCAGATGTGAACACCGGTGGAGTTTGTGGAAAATAGACCTTGACATTTGGGAGTTGTAGTTTCTGGGATTTATAGTTCACCCACAATCAGAGCATTCTGAATATTCAGTGTGCCCAGATGTGAACACCGGTGGAGTTTGTGGAAAATAGACCTTGACATTTGGGAGTTGTAGTTTCTGGGATTTATAGTTCACCCACAATCAGAGCATTCTGAATATTCAGTGTGCCCAGATGTGAACACTCATGGAGTTTGGGGAAAATAGACCTTGACATTTGGGAGTTGTAGTTTCTGGGATTTATAGTTCACCCACAATCAGAGCATTCTGAATATTCAGTGTGCCCAGATGTGAACACTCATGGAGTTTGGAGAAAATAGACCTTGGCATTTGGGAGTTGTAGTTTTTGGGATTTATAGTTCATCCACAATCAAAGAGCATTCTGAACCCCACCAATGATAGCATTGGGCCAAACTTCCCACACCGAACTCCCATGCCTTGAAGGGATTTTTTTCTTGTCTGAAATTCTCATTTTTGGGGGAATCCCAACAAAGGATTCCCCCAGGCATCAATCAGCCAGACCTTGAAACTGCTAGGCCATTAAATGCTAATCAAGGTGGCCAATTGCAACATCCACACCTACCTCAAACAGACTAGAGTTCTTTCTCCCACCCTGGACCATTCTACAGGTATATAAACCCCATTTTCCTAGTTCCCAACAGACCTCACAACCTCTGCGGATGCTTGTCGTAAATGCAGGCGGAAGGTCAGGAGAGAATGCTTCTGCAGCATGACCAGACAGCCTGGAAGACTCACAGCAACCCAGTGATTCCGGCCATGAAAGCCTTTGACAATATATTATTATTATTATTATTATTATTATTAAGGTATCATTCTTCCCTGCCGCTGATGATAAGTTAGGAAAATTGACTGGCTCTTTAAACTTAAAATTCCAATTTATTTGGAGGAGCAAAATAAATAAATAAATAAAATCTGCATCTACTGTTGTCTAAACCAGTGTTTTTCAACCTTTTTTTTTGAGCCGCGGCACATTTTTTACATTGACGAAATCCTGGGGCGCACCACCAACCAAAATGACACAAAATGACACTCTTAACACAGTCATACATATAGTTAATATGTCTTTAAATGTATTTATACACTCAGTGTGAAACCTGGGCCTGTTTCAATGAACTCAACATAGAGATCCTGGCAGGAATGGCAGAAAGGCACAAACTTCCCACACAGAACTCCCATAACCAAGAGAAAATGCTATAAGAGTTTGGTGGGCATTGACCTTGAGTTTGGGAGTTGTAGTTCACCTATATCCAGAGAGCACTGTGGACTCAAACAATGTTGGATCAGGACCAAACTTGGCATGAATACTCAATATGCCCAAATGTGAACACAGATGGAGTTCAGGGAAAATAGACCTTGACATTTGGGAGTTACAGTTTCTGGGATTTATAGTTAACACACAATCAAAGAGCATCCTGAACTCTTGCAACAATGGAATTGAACCAAACTTAGCCTATTGAACTCTCATTACGAACGGTAAGTACTGAAAGGGTTTGCTTGGGAATTGACCTTGAGTTTGGAAGTTGTAGGTCACCTACACCCAGAGAGCACTGTGGACTCAAACCATGTTATGTTGTTGTTTGTTTCCTATCCAGAATCACAATGTTGGAAGGAGGCTCACCGCTTTAGAGTCCCTAAAACAGGCATGGGGAAACTTCGTCCCTCTGGGTGCTTTGGACTCCAACTCCCACGATTCCTCACAGCCTGAGGCCCTTTCCTGCTTAAGGGGGAAAAAGGAAAAGGACCTGAGGCTGCTAGGAATGGTGGGAGTTGGAGTCCAAAACACCCGGAAGGTCCAAGTGTGCCCATGCCAGCTTTCGACAGAGGCCTCTTCCTCCCCCTTCGCGCCCTTTCCCCCCTCCTGCTGAACACTTACTTTTGCTTCTACACTGCCGCTTCTGCCGCCATTTTGATCCGAGGGGCAGCGTGAGCGTGTTCAGGAGGGGAGGGGGGAGGGAGGAAGGCGTGACCCGTGTGGACGCTACTGAGCAGACTCGCCCCAGAGCAAAGCGAGGGGAAAGCGAGCAGAGCGAGGCTGGGAAGAAGGGAGCCCGAGGGGAGAAGGAAAAGTGTTCGGCAGGAGGGGCAAGAAATTGGAGATTCTAGTTTCCCACGGCACACCTGATGATCGCTCACGGCACACTAGTGTGCCACGGCACACTGGCGGGGAAACCCTGATCTAAAACTTTGCTTGGTTTGGAAAACGGGCCTTCCCAATGCATGGAGAGGGAGAGACCAAGTAGACAACTGGTGCGGAGGGGAGGTGGTTGTAATTTTGTGCCTTTATAGAGGTACGTTTCTTAGGGTTTTTATACTTCAACACACTAGACTCTCCCCCCCCCCCTTTCCTGGAGGTTCCAATTTTCCACGGCACACCTGATGATTGCTCACGGCACACTGATTGGGAAACACTGATCTAAACTTCGCTTGGATTGGAAAACAAGTTACCAATTGCTATCAGAATAGATTTGGGATTGGCGAAGCTTTTGCAAGCTGCACCCAAGCATCTATACAGTGTTGCAAGTTGTGATACTTGTGTGATGGCTTAGGGCCAATGTGGAAACAAACACAAAGGCAGGGAAAGAGAGGTTACATTGAATCCAGAGTATTTGGAACCAGGACCAAAAGAAATGTATCCCTGTGGTGGGCCGTATTTCCCTCCTAGAAAGGACTGGAACGGACGTCCCAGGGTGCATCCAAACTGTGGAATTAATGCAGTTTGATACCACTTGAACGGCCATGGCTGAAGTCTATGGGGTCATGGGATTTGTAGTTTGGTCAGGCACCAGCCTTCTTTGGCAGACAAAGAACGCATGGAGACGTATCATCTTCCTTTGTTGTGCTTCTTTAAAGGTGGAGACAACATCTCAAGCTCAACCAGAAAGTTGTGAAAGACGCGAAGGGAGAGTTCGGAGGAAGGTTCGGAGAGGAAGAGAGACCAAGACAAGGGAAGGCAGGCCCTGCCCTTGACAATGCCAGCAGGTCTCTTCCTGGTTCTCCCATCGAGCGAGCAAGGGAGCGATACCACCCTGTCAGTCACAAGGACAGGCCTCAACTGTTTCCTCGGCCGCAAAAAACATGCCAAAACATCCGGAAGCAAACAACGGCGCCAAGGCAGAGGCCGTCATTATGTTCCCAAAGCTGGGCAGAGACGCCTTTCGCACAAACCACACAAATCCTGAAGCACTCTCCGCAGGGATTAACCGTTACACAGATTGCTCTCGCTGACAAGGGAAGAATGCCTCTGGTTCTCCACTGGGAAAGAAGAAAGGAAGAAAGAAAGAAAGAAAAGGAGAGAGAGAGAGAGAGAGAGAAAGGGAAGGGTTGGACTGGATGGCTCTTGTGGTTTCTTCTAACTGTATGATTGTATGAAACGGAAAGGAAAAAGGAAAAGGAAGGGAAGGGAAAGGAAAGGAAAGGTAAAGTAAGGTAAGGAAAGGAAAGGAAAAGGAAAGGGAAAGGGAAGGGAAGGGAAAGTAAGGAAAGGAAAGGAAAAGGAAAGGAAAGGAAGGGAAAGGGAAGGAAAGGAAAGGAAAAGGAAAAGGAAAGGAAAGGAAAAGGAAAGGAAAGGAAGGAAAGGAAAGAAAAAAGGAAAAGGAAAAGGAAAGGAAGGGAAAGGGAAGGGAAAGGTAAATGAAGGAAAAAAGGAAAGGAAAGGAAAAGGGAAGGGAAAGGAAAAGAAGGAAAGGAAAGGAAAAGGAAAGGAAAGGAAAAGGAATGGAAAGGGAAGGAAAGGTAAACTAAGGTAAGGAAAAGGAAAGGAAAGGGAAAGGGAAGGGTATAGTTTACTTTAGTAAGGAAAGGAAAGTAAGGTCCTTTCCTTACTACTTTAGTAAGGAAAGGAAAGAAGAAAGGAAGGGAAAGGGAAGGAAAGGGAAAGTAAGGTAAGGAAAGGAAAAGGAAAGGACAAGGGAAGGGAAAGGAAAAGGAAAGTAAGGAAAGGAAAGAAAAAAGGGAAAGGAAAGGAAGGGAAAGGGAAGGGAAAGGTAAATGAAAGGTAAAGTTAGGAAAGGAAAGGATAAGGAAAGGAAAGGGGAAGGGAAGGGAAAGGGAAAGGAAGGAAAGGAAAGGAAAAAGGAAAAGGAAAGGAAGGGAAAGGGAAGGAAAGGTAAATAAAAGGAAAGTAAGGGAAGGAAAGGAAAGGAAAGGATAAGGGAAGGGAAGGGGAAGGGAAGGGAAGGGAAAGGGAAAGTAAAGAAAGGAAAGAAAAAAGGAAAAGGAAAGGAAGGGAAAGGGAAGGAAAGGTAAATGAAAAGGAAAGGAAAGGAAAGGAAAGGAAAGGAAGGAAATGAAAAGGGAAGGGAAAGGAAAAGGAAAGTAAAGGAAAGTAAGGAAAGAAAAGGAAAAAGTAATGGAAAGGGAAGGGAAAGGGAAGGAAAGGAAAAGGGAAAGGAAGGAAAGGGAAAAGGAAAAGGAATGGAAAGGGAAGGAAAGGTAAATGAAAAGGAAAGGAAGGAAAGGAAAGGAAAAAGGAAAAGGAAAAGGAAAGGAAAGGAAAAAGGAAAAGGAAAGGAAGGGAAAGGGAAAGGAAAGGAAAAGGGAAGGAAAAGGGAAGGGAAGGGGAAAGTAAAGTAAGGAAAGAAAAGAAAGGGTGAGACTGGATGGCTGTTGTGGTCTCTTCCAACTCGATGAGCCTATAATCTTCCAGATGAAGCAGAGAGTGTTTGAGGGTCGGGACTTCCGAAGGGAGACCAAAGGGCTTGCTTACAAAGCTGTTGTCGTCCAACGACTCCATCCGTGTTTCCTCTGAAAAAATCCTACAAATCTCTTGGGAAGAGAGGTGGAAGGAGCAAAGACCACCAGCACGGAAGTGATGCTCCAATGCCACCCACTCCGCTGGACTGGATGCCACGTTGTTCAAATGCCCGATCACCATCACCCAAAGCAGTTACTCTTTGGGAGTACAACTAGAAAATGGACATTTTCGAATAACCTGGGCAACACCGGGTGCCCAAGCTAGTATCTCTTCTCTATGTATTAATAAAGCGGAATGTTTGTATGTTTGTGGGTTTGTATGTATGTATGTATGTGGCAGCATTCTGATTGGCTCCCGGCCCCAACATTCTGACAACATGATTGGTTGCCAGTGAGGGAGTATTTGCATAACGCCTCTATTGGCCAGCCAACACGAACATTCCGACCCTCTAAACTGCCAGAGGGGGATAAGGCCAAGGCCTGAGGCAGTCGCCAACACGAACATTCCGACACTCTAAAGTGGCCGAGGGGAAAAGGAAAAGGCCTGAGGCAGTCAGGCATGGTGGGAGTTTCAGGCCAAAACACTTTGCGACCCCTTTGCGACCCCAAACAATGAGAGAACAAGACCAAACTTGGCACACAGAACCCTCAAGACCCACTCTACATCCTGGTGCACTTTGAGGGAGGATGGACCATGGATGACGGGACTTGCAGTACTTAAACTCACTTCCTTACAGCACTGTGGCCCACACCAATTACGGATCAGAACCAAACTTGGCACACAAATCCCCCATGACCCACTTTACATCTTGGTGCAGTTTACGGCAGGATGGGCCACAAATGATGGGATTTGCAGTACCTTCACCTGATTCATTTCCCACAGAACATTGAAGCCCCTACAAATCACAGACCAGGCCCAAACTTGGCACACAGAGTACCCATGACCCACTCTACATCCTGCTGCAGTTTGGAGGAGGGCAGACCATGGGTGTTGGGACTTGAAGTACCTCCAATCACTTCCCGAGACTGCTGCAACCCTCATCCACTGACCGATCAAGACCACACTTGGCACACAGAGTCCCCATGACCCACTCTACCTCCTGGTGCAATTTGGAGGAGGATGGACCATGGATTATGGGACTTGAAGTACCTTCACTCACTTCCCGAGACCACTGAAAGCCAAATATACAACTGATAAGGACCAACCTTGGCACACAATGCCTTTCTCAATTGACCCGGGCAGGGCCGGGCCCCCAAGCTAGTGGATAATAAATGCACGAGGGACCCCCTTTTGCTTTGGCCTGCTGTGCTTAGGCCTGGAGCGCCATCGTATTTTTGCAAGGGGAGTGGAATTCTCCTTCGCCTCGAACACTCCGTCTTTTGTCCCTCGCGAGGAGGAGAGCCGAGATGCCAGGAGCCTTGCCCTTTGAGCGCGGCCAGACTATTTGCTTTGGTTCCCCCTCCCTCCCACGGGCCCTCCCGCCTGGACTCTGGAAGGGAGGAGAATCAGGCCCATTCTTCCCTTCCTCTCCCTCCTGGCAGGCTTTTGGGAAAGGCTGAAGGGCTGGCCTGTTTTCTCTTTGTGGTTCGGACAGGGCTCTTCCTTCACCTGCCGGCTCTCCAGCCTGGCATCGCATGTCCGCTCCTTGTGCCAGCAGCAGCAGCTCTGCCCCAAACCACGGGTTGCCTGCCCAGAATCTCTCGTTTTCTCCCTCCTTCCTCTAAGCTAGCCAAGTTTTCCCGGGCGGTGGCCAATGTAGGCACATGGCTGCACATCGCAACATCAGGCTTCCTACAGGTAATTTTATATGGTAAGCGAACATTATTTTGGCGGCCCCAAATTATTTTGCCGCCCCCATGTAAAACAAATCTACCAGTATAATATCACAATACCATTAGTAGTATTATATTGGACCATACTCATACTGTATTATATCCTAATTATATTATACTACATTACAATATAATTATATTATAATATATTGACATTATAATATAATATAACGTTCTATTATATTATTATTATTATTATAAAATAATAAATAAAATAATTTATTTAAATAAAATTATCCTCTACTACAGTGTTTCTCAACCTGGGGGTCGGGACCCCCAGGGGGGTCGCGAGAGGGTTTCAGAGGGGTCACCAAAGATAATCAGAAAACATGTATTTCTGGTGGTCTTAGGAAGCCCTTTGGCAGAGAAGGCTGAAGATCTCTCCGCTTGTCCTTCTTTTTCTTTTTGGAAACAGACTGTGAATTCTCCCACCTAAAGCTCTCCTCTGCTCTGATTGGCAGGCCTCCTAGCCAAGGGGAGAGCTGTTTCTGAGGCTCCAAGTGGGGAGGAGAGAGCAGGCGTGCTTGGCGCATGGCAGCATGATGCGCATGTGTGGGTGAGGGAGAGTGACTGAGGTGGGATGGAGGCTCATGCCAGCTAGTCCCTTCAAGGCATGAGGGTTCTGTGTAGGAAGATTGACCCAATTCTATCACTGGTGGGGTGCAAGGGGCTCTTTGATTGTAGGTAAACTATAAATCCCAGCAACTACAACTCCCAAATGTCAAGATCTATTTTCCCCAAACTCCACCAGTGTTCACATTTGGATATATGGAGGATTTGTGTCAAGTGTGGTCCAGATCCATCATTGTTGAGTCTATAGCGCTTTCTGGATGTAGGTGAACTACAACTCCCAAACTCAAGGTCAATGCCCACCAACCCCTTCCAGTATTTGCTGTTGGTCATGGGAGTTTTGTGTACCAAGTTTGGTTCAATTCCATTGTTGGTGAATTCAGAAGGCTCTTTGATTGTAGGTGAACTATAAATCCCAGCAACTACAACTCTCAAATGTCAAGATCTATTTTCCCCAAACTCCACCAGTGTTCACATTTGGATATATGGAGGATTTGTGTCAAGTGTGGTCCAGATCCATCATTGTTGAGTCTATAGTGCTCTTTGGATGTAGGTGAACTACAACTCCCAAACTCAAGGTCAGTGCCCACCAAACCCTTCCAGTATTTGCTGTTGGTCATGGGAGTTTTGTGTACCAAGTTTGGTTCAATTCCATTGTTGGTGAATTCAGAAGGCTCTTTGATTGTAGGTGAACTATAAATCCCAGCAACTACAACTCTCAAATGTCAAGATCGTGTTCACATTTGGATATATGGAGGATTTGTGTCAAGTGTGGTCCAGATCCATCATTGTTGAGTCTATAGTGCTCTTTGGATGTAGGTGAACTACAACTCCCAAACTCAAGGTCAGTGCCCACCAAACCCTTCCAGTATTTGCTGTTGGTCATGGGAGTTTTGTGTACCAAGTTTGGTTCAATTCCATTGTTGGTGAATTCAGAAGGCTCTTTGATTGTAGGTAAACTATAAATCCCAGCAACTACAACTCCCAAATGTCAAGATCTATTTTCCCCAAACTCCACCAGTGTTCACATTTGGATATATGGAGGATTTGTGTTAAGTGTGGTCCAGATCCATCATTGTTGAGTCTATAGTGCTCTTTGGATGTAGGTGAACTACAACTCCCAAACTCAAGGTCAATTCCCAAGCAAACCCTTCCAGTATTTGCTGTTGGTCATGGGAGTTTTGTGTACCAAGTTTGGTTCAATTCCATTGTTGGTGAATTCAGAAGGCTCTTTGGTTGTAGGTGAACTATAAATCCCAGCAACTACAATTTCCAAATGACAAAATCAACCCCCCGCCCACCATCAAAAAATATATAGTTAATGAAGTAGCAATGAAAATAATGTTATGGTTAGGGTCTCCACAACTCGAGAACTGTATTAAGGGGTCGCGCATGAGGAAGGGTTGAGAAACACTGCTCTACTAAATATTCTCACGACCCTATAAAACTCAAATAACCCAAAATAGAGTAAAATAAAATATTATATAGTACTATTTGCCTCGCCAGTTGCGCCTGTCTCTCTCTTTTGGGGGAGGTGGGGTGTGGTGGGGTTCACACTTTGGATTGGGCTGGAGGGAGTGATATAATTTGGGGGGTCCGGACCTGCTGCCCCTTCCATGGCTGCCGCCCTAGGGTGGCCTTGTGGATAATCCGGGCCTGGCATTGGCAGGGCTCTTGGGCATGTCCGTGGCGCTCACTATCACCTGCAATGCCTTTGGTGTCTCCTGAGAAGTGGGAGCAGGAGCTTGTTTGCGTAAGTGGACACCCCAGTCGCATACACACCTACCTATTTTCACTTTTTATTATACGTAAAGATAGATAATTATTATGTATTGGGGAAGTGGAAAGAGCGGAGTCAGCCGCATCACCTACGCAGGCGGAGAGGTGGGTCCCTGCAAGCAAACCCGTTCTCGTGGCTCCCTGGAGGTCTTTTGCAAAGTAGAGGAGCCTTAATGACCGGTTCCAGCCAAAGCCCGTCGCCAGTCGAAATGAGAACCATTGCCATTTAGACCAAATGGGATGCAAAGGAGATACTGCAATTAAGCACACCTGTGCATCCCATTTGGCCTCCCTTGACCTCGGCTGCCTTAAGTGCCCTCCTACCTAGGAGGGCACTTACGGCAGCCGAGGTCAAGGGAGGCTCAAAGGTAGGCCTTTCGAAATGGCAACTCTCACCAGCCAAAGCCAAGGAGAACAGGATCTCCAGTCAAACAACATCCCGTCCAGTGTTTCTCAACCGGGGGGCCAGGCTCCCTGGGGGGATCGTGAGGGTGTTTCAGGGGGGGTCACCAACGACCATCAGAAAACACATATTTCTGATGGTCTTAGGAACCCCTTTGGCATAGTCGTTTGAGTCCACAGTGCTCTCTGGGTGTAGGTGAACTACAACTTCCAAACTCAAGGTCAATTCCCAAGCAAACCCTTTCAGTACTTTCTGTTGGTAATGAGAGTTCAATATGCCAAGTTTGGTTCAATTCCATTGTTGCAAGAGTTCAGGATACTCTTTGATTGTGTGTTAACTATAAATCCCAGAAACTGTAACTCCCAAATGTCAAGGTCTATTTCCCCCAAATTCCACCGGTGTTCACATCTGGGCATATTGAGGATTTGTACCAAGTTTGGTCCAGATCCATCATTGTCCACAGTGCTCTCTGGATGTAGGTGAACTACAACTCCAAAACTCAAGGACTATGCCCATCAAACCCAGTATTTTCTGTTGGTCATGGGAATTCTGTGTGCTAAGTTTGGATCAATTCCATCGTTGGTGGGGTTCAGAATGCTCTTTGATTGTAGGTGAACTATAAATCCCAGCAACTTCAACTCCCAAATGTCAAGGTCTATTTCCCCCAAACTCCGTAAGTGTTCATATCTGGGCATACTGAATATTCAGAATGCTCTTTGATTGCGGGTGAACTATAAATCCCAGCAACTACAACTCCCAAATGTCAAGGTCTATTTCCCCCAAACTCCAGAAGTGTTCATATCTGGGCATACTGAATATTCAGAATGCTCTTTGATTGCGGGTGAACTATAAATCCCAGCAACTACAACTCCCAAATGTCAAGGTCTATTTCCCCCAAACTCCATAAGTGTTCATATCTGGGCATACTGAATATTCAGAATGCTCTTTGATTCTTAGGTGAACTATAAATCCCAGCAACTACAACTCCCAAATGTCAAGGTCTATTTCCTCCAAACTCCATAAGTGTTCATATCTGGGCATACTGAATATTCAGAATGCTCTTTGATTCGGGTGAACTATAAATCCCAGCAACTACAACTCCCAAATGTCAAGGGCTATTTTCCCCAAACTCCATAAGTGTTCATATCTGGGCATACTGAATATTCAGAATGCTCTTTGATTGCGGGTGAACTATAAATCCCAGCAACTACAACTCCCAAATGTCAATGACTATTTCCCCCAAACTCCATAAGTGTTCATATCTGGGCATATTGAATATTCAGAATGCTCTTTGATTGCGGGTGAACTATAAATCCCAGCAACTACAACTCCCAAATGTCAAGGTCTATTTCCTCCAAACTCCATAAGTGTTCATATCTGGGCATACTGAATATTCAGAATGCTCTTTGATTGCGGGTGAACTATAAATCCCAGCAACTACAACTCCCAAATGTCAAGGTCTATTTTCCCCAAACTCCATAAGTGTTCATATCTGGGCATATTGAATATTCAGAATGCTCTTTGATTGCGGGTGAACTATAAATCCCAGCAACTACAACTCCCAAATGTCAATGACTATTTCCCCCAAACTCCATAAGTGTTCATATCTGGGCATATTGAATATTCAGAATGCTCTTTGATTGCGGGTGAACTATAAATCCCAGCAACTACAACTCCCAAATGTCAAGGTCTATTTCCCCCAAACTCCATAAGTGTTCACATCTGGGCATACTGAATATTCAGAATGCTCTTTGATTGCGGGTGAACTATAAATCACAGCAACTACAACTCCCAAATGTCAAGGTCTATTTCCCCCAAACTCCATAAGTGTTCATATCTGGGCATACTGAATATTCAGAATGCTCTTTGATTGCGGGTGAACTATAAATCCCAGCAACTACAACTCCCAAATGTCAAGGTCTATTTTCCCCCAAACTCCATAAGTGTTCATATCTGGGCATACTGAATATTCAGAATGCTCTTTGATTGCGGGTGAACTATAAATCCCAGCAACTACAACTCCCAAATGTCAAGGTCTATTTCCCCCAAACTCCAGAAGTGTTCATATCTGGGCATACTGAATATTCAGAATGCTCTTTGATTGTGGGCGAACTATAAATCCCAGCACTACAACTCCCAAATGTCAAGGTCTATTTCCCCCAAACTCCATAAGTGTTCATATCTGGGCATATTGAGGATCCATCATTGTTTGTGTCCACAGTGCTCTCTGGATGTAGGTGAACTACAACTCCCAAACTCAAGGACAATGCCCACCAAACCCTTCCAGTGTTTTCTGTTGAAATAGAGGAGAATTCCCCATGTTTGTTTGCTGAATTTGCAGCCAAGAGACTCATTCCTTCCTCTTCTTTGTTAACAGTGATTTTCCTCCCAAACCAAAGCCCGTTTGGCGCCGAGGCCCAACTTAATCCAAATTAGAAGCAGAACCGCTTCATCGTCGCATTCCTCCGCAAGTATTTCTGCTCGGAGCCGGAAGCCGACTGCTGGAACCGGCCCTCTGGCTGCAAAGCCGAAATCCACAGAATAGCAGCATCCAAGTAGGTTAAAATAACCCAGGGAATGGTTGGAGGCAGCAGCTCACCAGCCAATGGGAGCCGGCTTGCCCAGAAGGGCTGAGAAGGCCTGTTGTGAAAGGACCCCCATGAACACTTGCCCTTCCCCGTTCAAGTCAGGCCCGGATCAAGCCCTTTCGGCGCCCTAGCCCACACTTTGGAATTACGTCCCCAAACCAACCTCTACTGCAGTGTTTCCCAACCAGTGTGCCGTGAGCGATCCTCAGGTGTGCCGTGGGAAATTGGGACCTCCAAGACCCTTCCTTCCCCCTCCTCCCGAACACTTTTTCTTCTCCCCTCGGGCTCCCTTCTTCCCAGCCTCGCTCTGCTCGCTTTGCCTCGCTTTGCTCTGGGCCGAGTCTGCGCAGTAGCGCCAGCACAGGTCACGCCTCCCTCCCCCTCCCCTCCTGAACACGCTCGCGCTGCCCCCTCGGATCAAAATGGCGGCAGAAGTGGCAGTGGAGAAGGAAAAGTAAGTGTTGGGCAGGAGGGGGAAGAGAGGGCGCGAAGGGGGAGGGAGAGGTCTCTGTCAAAAGCTGGCATGGGCAAACTTGGGCCTTCCGGGTGTTTTGGACTCCAACTCCCACCATTCCTAGCAGCCTCAGGCCCTTTTCCTTTCCCCCCCTCAGCCACTTAAGCAGGAAAGGGCCTCAGGCTGTTGGGAATGGTGGGAGTTGGAGTCCAAAGCACCCAGAGGGCCGGAGTTTTCCCACGCCTGTTTGAGGGACCTTAAAGTAGTGAGCCTCCTTCCAACATGGTGATGCTGGATAGAAAACAAACAACAACATAACATAACATTGCTTGAGTCCACAGTGCTCTCTGGGTGTAGGTGAACTACAACTTCCAAACTCAAGTTCAATTCCCAAGCAAACACTTTCAGTATTTTCTGTTGGTCATGAGAGCTCAATAGGCCAAGTTTGGTTCAATTCCATTGTTGCAAGAGTTCAGGATGCTCTTGGATGGTGTGTTAACTATACATCCCAGAAACTGCAACTCCCAAATGTCAAGGTCTATTTTCCCCAAACTCCATCTGTGTTCACATTTGGGCATATTGAGTATCCATGCCAAGTTTGGTCCTGATCCAACACTGTTTGAGTCCACAGTGCTCTCTGGACGTAGGTGAACTACAACTCCAAAACCCAAGGTCAATGCCCACCAAACTCTTACAGCATTTTCTCTTGGTTATGGGAGTTCTGTGTGGGAAGTTTGTGTCTTTCTGCCATTCCTGCCAGGATATCTATGTTGTGTTCATCGAAACAGGCCCAGGTTTCACGCTGAGTGTATAAATACATTTAAAAACATATTAACTATATGTATGACTGTGTTAGAGCGTCATTTTGTGTCATTTTGGTTGGTGGTGTGCCCCAGGATTTGGGAAATGTCAAAAATGGGCCGCGACTCAAAAAAGGTTGAAAAACACTGCTTCAAGGCATGGAGGTTCTGCGTGGGAAGTTATGGGAGGCTTTTCTCACGTCCCCGCAGGGGGAGCTGGAGTTGACAGAGGGAGCTCACCCGCCCTCTCCCCGAATTCGAACCTACGACCTGCCGGTCTTCAGTCCTGCTGGCACAAGGGTTCGACCCACGGCGCCACTGGGGACTCCAACCTGCAGGTTGAGAAATGCTGATACTGGGGAAAACAATATAATCTTGCGGGACCTCACGCGTCAATGGCCAGGGGTCTGAGCAGGTGTCCCCCACAGGCCTGGATTATCCATAAGGCCAACCTAGGCCATGGCCTAGGGACGCAAGCCGAGGAGGGCACAGATCACGAACCAAAAAAAACGTTGAAGCAAATAAAAACGCCGTGGCCGGCCCCTGGGGTCTCTCCCAACTCTCAGAGCTTGCGAATGCCAAGGGGGAGTTGGGTGTGTTGGTTGTGGGGAAGGTGCCTGGATCTGTCCCCGAGTCCAATCCCGAGGACCTGGCCCTCTTCTCCCTCCCTCCTTCCCTTCCCTTCCAGTTCCGGACATGGCTTCCTTTGTTGAGGGAGGGAGCGAATGGCGTACGGGCGGGTGCCCCCTCCCTCTTTCCCGGGGAGGCTGTCCCCGGGGCCCTTGGCTGCTCCCTTGGCTGGGAAGGAGAAGGAGGCCAGGTGGGGGCTCTGCTTGGGGGGGGGAAAGAGAAGAAGAGCTTCCTGACTGTGTGTGTGCGTGAGAGAGAGCTATTGTTCACCAGGGGAACTCTCTGCTTTTGTGCAAATAATGACCCTTAGGAGGGTGTGTGTGTGTTCTGAATGGGTTGCGCGGAGGGGGGGGAGGCAGTCCCAGGAGGAGAGTCTTTGTTGCCGGAGTCTCCTCGTGGCTTCTATCATCAAAACATGGGTGGGGAGAGGGGAGGGAGGGGGCCCCCTTTCGCTCTCGTTTGGCAACAGACCCACCCCTTCGGAGAGCACATCTTCGGGGGGGGGGGGCAGCCCAGGTCCTTTGCAACCGGCAGGCAGGGAGGGAGGGAGGAGGCTCCTCCAGAAGACTTGGGCCAAGCGAGGGTCGGGGTCAAGGCTCAGGGTCCACGTGGGGGGGGAGGACACGTGGTTCATCGGGGGAGGGGGACTGGCTGTGGCCTGCCCCTTGCCCTGCCAGGCGGGACTCTTCTGCCTTCCTGGCACACCGGCCAGGCACGGACGGACGGACACAGGGACGGAGGACACCCGCCCGCCCACCCGCTTCGCCTCGGCTCTCCTGTCCCGGCCCGGCCCCTGGCTCTCGGCTGCCCGGGACACTCCTCCTTCCACCTGGCCATGGGAAGCGCCTGCCAGAGCCTCCTGGTGGCCTTGGCCTTCCTGTTCTGCCACCCGGCAGGTAAGGAGGGGGCCCGGCCCTTTCGGGGGGGGGGGGGGGTGCGGTAGAGGTTGGCTTAAAGGGGGCGTAATTCCAAAGTGTGGCCTAGGGTGCAAAAAGGTGTTAATCCGGGCCTGGTCCCCCAGCATCACCACCTGGCCACTGCAGAGTAGTGCCCGCAAGGCCATTTCGGAGAGTCGATCCAGAAGGAGACCACGGCCAATAGTCTGGAAAGCCACTTAGAGACCAAAGCGGTCTCCGTTCCATGACCAGGCCTAAAGCCAGCCTGCCAGCCGGGCGGTACAAGGCCTCCACCCAACTCAGTCCTGCAGTCGTAAGGAATGACGGGGTTTGCAGTCTTGCAGTAAACAATAGCAAAACTACGCATTTCCAGGGCGGCCGAGCCGGGCTTCGGCCTCCGGGCAAAAGCTGTGCTTTCTTTTAAGCACTGGCATTAACCTGACAAGGCACTCTCTAGCAATAGTAACAACCGAGTAATTATCCTGACTCCGAAGTTGGGGCCGTACCTCGCATATTGCATGCAAATCCACGCAGGTTCCTTGCGAATCCACCTACAATGGCAACTATGCCTGCAAACCTGTTTGGTTTGGTTTTTTTGGCACGGGGCTGCGTGAGGTGCGCCCTTGCAAAGAGGAAGCTGGCGCAAAGGGGCCATCCATCACATTCCTACCGAGCAAGGCTTTCAGCCCTCGGGTCGCCAGGGCGTTTTGGGCTTCAACTGCCAATATCCCCAGGCCGGCGGGACGTCTGGGAGCTGAAGTCCAAAACGCTGAAAGACCCAATGTTGGAGGATAAGGTGACCGGCCTTCTTCCCCGCTTTGTTTTGAGTCCGGATTTCCTCCGACAAGAGCAACGTACAGTACTACTACTACATACAGTAGTACTATCTATCTATCTATCTATCTATATAATAAAAGTCAGTGTTTGCGGTCGGTGGTGTGGTGGTGCGACGGGAGGAATATGTGCCAGCGTTTCGATTGGCTGCAACTGTGGGATTATTTGCATAAAGGGCTCTGATTGGCCAGCCTCAGAACTCCAGACAGAGGGGATTGTTCGCCACTGAAATGGTATTTGCATAAAGGACTCCGATTGGCCAACCACATTCCAACATTCCAAAGTGACTCGGAGGGAAAAGGAAAGGCCTCCGGCAGTCAGCCACTGCGGCCCAGAGCAATGACGGATCAGGACCAAACTTGGCAAACCTGGTGTGGTTTAGGGCAGGAGTGGCCACGAATGATGGGATTTGCAGTACCTTCACATCATGCACTTCCCAAACAACACTGCAGCCCCTATAAATCACAGACCAGGCCCAAAATTGACGACAAGGCTTCCTTAACTTGATTTTCCTGACTAGGCTTCAGCTCATGGGATACTGAGCTGTTTGCTAGCTCCCTCCCTCCCTCGTCCGTCCCCCCCGTCCCCGTCCCCCGTGCTTCTGTCAGCGAATTAAATGGTAGGCTGCCCATTTTTTCCTGAAATGGTTGGGGTTGCAGGAAAAAATGGGCAAATTCCTAACCCCCCCCCCCCAAAAGGCAGTAAGCCTCCCTGACCTGCTCCCTGCTAAGTTCCAACACTTGGAATGCGATCTTCTGTGGGCTCCAGGCCTGGCTCTCTCTCTCTTGCTCTCTCGGTGTCGTCCTGCTCTCAGCTCAGCCTTGTGGTGTCTCTGCGGCTCTCGCCTCTCACTCGTGCGCACGCTCTGTGGTGGCCTGCCCCCATTGGCTGACCTGAGCGGAGCCTGCCATAGGGCAGGGGGCAGGCCAGGAAGAAGATGGTGGATGCTGGCCTGGCGGCAAAGCAAGGCGCCACCTGTGGCCGGGCAGGTGCGCCGCTGCTGGGGCTGTTCTGCTGCCTGTTGTGCCTGTGAGTGAGTGAAAGGCGAGCGAGTGAGCGCAAGCGCCAAGGAGAAGCTGCTGGCGGTGCGGTGGTGCTCACTGCTGGCCCGGCCTCGCCTCCGGCTGCCACCTGTCCTGTCCTGTCAATACGGGACAAGAGCTGAAAATATGGGACACGAAATTCAGAGCAAAAATATGGGACATCCCGTATAATACGGGGCAGGTGGCCATTAAACGTCTGGATTGGGGCGTATTAAGTTTTGTCAACATTTAGGAAGATTTTGAAATGTTAATCAAATCGACGCGTTGTGTGTCCCATCCATCGATCCCCAGGGTGGCGGCGAAACGCCTTGCGCTGCCATAAGTTTGCAACTGCTAATGAATATGCATGCGCCATTTAGGAAGGAGCCGGAGTCGCAAAGAAGCAAAACAGAGGAGTCCAAGGGGTTTGCATACCGACTCCACAGGCCTGCCTTGTTGCCGTGGTTTGCAATGTGCGCCAACTGGTTACGGAGTTTTCTGGGGCTGAGGACGTGTGACTTGGCCAAGGGTCACCTCTGGGCTTTCCATGGCGGAGCAGGGATTCGAATCCTGGTCTCCACAGTTGCAGCCGAACACTCAAACTGCTAGTAATGATACAATATAATAATTGTATATTATATGTATACTAGTTTGGGGGCCCGGCCCTGCCCGGGTTATTTGAGAAAGGCATCGTGTGCCAAGGGTGGTCCTTATCAGATGTTTACGTGGCTTGCAGTGGTCTCAGGAAGTGAGTGAAGGTACTGCAAGTCCCATCGGCCATGGTCCACCCCCCTCCCAACAGCACCAGGATGTAGAGTGGGTCATGGAGGCTCTGTGTGCCAAGTTTGGTCTTGATCAGTCAGTGGATGCGGATTGCAGCGGTCTGGGGAAGTGATTGGAGGTACTTAAAGTCCCATCATCCATGGTCTGCCCTCCCTCAAACTGCACCAGGATGTAGAGTGGGTCTTGGGGGTTTTGTGTGCCAAGTTTGGTCTTGTTCTCTCAATGTTTGGGGTCGCAAAGGGGTCGCAAAGTGTTTTGGGCTTAAACTCCCACCATGCCTGACTGCGAGGAGGCGGGGGCGGGGCAGAGCCGAGGGCGGGGGCAGGGCTGAGGGGAGCAGAGCAAGGGGGGGGACGGCCGTGGATGGCGCTTACGCCGCCGCGTGCATGCGCCCTTTTATTATTATTATTATTTAATTTTTTTAAAAAAATCAAAATTTTTAAATACTTTTTTGGGGGGTCCGGACCTGCTGCCCCCTCAAAGGTGCCGCCCTAGGCCATGGCCTAGGGTGGCCTTATGGGTAATCCGGGCCTGACTCAAGAATACAAAATGTAATGTTGGTGGACAGGAAAAGAGATTTTAAAGATTTTCGCGCATGCCCAGAAGCTCCGGAGCTGAAGTTCAGGGAGGTTTGCTACGGCGGCATGGCCGGCGCCCATCCAAGATGGCGCCCCACGCAACCGCGTAGTTTGCTTACATGGTGAGACCGCCCCTGCGTTCCAGTCTCAGCAGCAGAAAAGGAAGGGATCGAGGAGCCTTCGAAGGCCGCAAGCTAAACACGAGCCAGGAGTGCGATTTGGCAGCGGAAAAGGCCAAAGTGATTCCCCAAATGTGACATCTTTTCAAATATTCAAACAATGGCTCCCACGACCCCGTTCTCGCCGCCTTCTTTTGCCATGTTTTCATGAGAGTCCCAATTAGGAAATGACACTGATGACCCAGGAACGCAAAGAGTGCTACACAGCGTGGTGCAGACGCTAGCGAAAGCTGCTCCGATCCCTGACACACTCGTGACGCCCAACCGCGTCGACCCTGATGATGCCCGGCTTCCAGAAAAGTCTGAATCACCCTCCGCAAAGGGGAAGGAACCGGGGGGTCTGCAATGGTTCTCATTCTTTTTCCCACTAAGTGGCCGACTCATGTGTTCCACTCGGTCACATGAAGGCCGCGTATCTTGAGTCATGAAGAGGACGGACCCTCTCTTGTGAATCAGCCCCGTTGCTTTGGCCGAAGAACACACACACACCCCCAACACACCAACACCACAGCTGGCTTAGATCTCAATGGAAAGAAGGAGTGCATTCCGAACATGCTCAGAAACACATCAAAGTAGTAGATTCTGATGGTCTGAGCAAGGTGATCTCCAGGGTCGACACGGAGATGCCGGCCCTTGACCATACACGGCCTTAAAGGTTAGAACCAGCACCTTGTGAGTAATGCGGAACTCGACCAGAAGCCAGTGCAGTCGGTATATATAGGTGTTATATTACATTATATTCATGTAATATAATGTAATATATTAAAGTGTCAGTATATTATATTATATCTATATATATAAAGGAAGACCCTGCATCGAACGACTGCCAGAGGCAGAGAAACCTTCCAAGGCAGAGACACCAAACTTGCCAACAAAAATAGGCCTCAGGCAAGGAAGGATTTTAGCAAAGAAACTTTCCCCTCCAAAACCTAGGAGGCCCCCAAAACAACGATGCAAAAACTACATTTCCCAGCATCCTCTGTGGCCGCCAGCGAATCCCATTGGCCAATATCAGCCCACACAAAATGCAGGGAGGTTGAGTTCCCATAGTAACGGTGGGCGAAGCCAGCCAAGGCTAGGTTAGAATGCTGAGTGATTTGAGTTTAGTCAGTTGGTGTTTGTGGGCTAAACTGCCAAGGCCAAGCTCTAGGAGGGAGCAGGTTCCCGCACTCGAGAAACACAATCCAAAAGACCAAGCCAGCACAAAATACCACACATGACAGCCACACAACTCGCAATGCCTACCTCTACAGACCCACAACACAGCAGACATATTGTATCAATGTACATACTCATACTATATTATATCCTAATTATATTATACTACATTACAATATAAATATATTATAATATATTGACATTATAATATAATATAACGTTCTATTATATTATTATTATAAAATAATAAATTAAAATAATTTATTTAAATAAAATTATCCTCTACTACAGTGTTTCTCAACCTGGGGGTCGGGACCCCCAGGAAGTCGTGAGAGGGGTTTCAGAGGGTCACCAAAGATAATCAGAAAACATGTATTTCTGATGGTCTTGAATCCCTTTTGGCAGAGAAGGCTGAAGATCTCTCCGCTTGTCCTTCTCTTTCTTTTGAAACAGACTGCGAATTCTCCCACCTAAAGCTATCCTCTGCTGTGATTGGCAGGCCTCCCTGCCAAGGGAGAGCTGTTTCTGAGACTCCAAGTGGGAGGAGAGAGCAGGCGTGCTTGGCGCATGGCAGCATGATGCGCATGTGTGGGTGAGGAGAGTGACTGAGGTGGGATGGAGGCTCATGCCAGTTAGTCCCTTCAAGGCATGAGGGTTCTGTGTAGGAAAGATTGACCCAATTCTATCATTGGTGGGGTGCAAGGGGCTCTTTGATTGTAGGTGAACTATAAATCCCAGCAACTACAACTCTCAAATGTCAAGATCTATTTTCCCCAAACTCCACCAGTGTTCACATTTGGATATATGGAGGATTTGTGTCAAGTGTGGTCCAGATCCATCATTGTTGAGTCTATAGTGCTCTTTGGATGTAGGTGAACTACAACTCCCAAACTCAAGGTCAGTGCCCACCAAACCCTTCCAGTATTTGCTGTTGGTCATGGGAGTTTTGTGTACCAAGTTTGGTTCAATTCCATTGTTGGTGAATTCAGAATGCTCTTTGGTTGTAGGTGAACTATAAATCCCAGCAACTACAACTCCCAAATGTCAAGATCTATTTTCCCCAAACTCCACCAGTGTTCACATTTGGATATATGGAGGATTTGTGTCAAGTGTGGTCCAGATCCATCATTGTTGAGTCTATAGCGCTCTCTGGATGTAGGTGAACTACAACTCCCAAACTCAAGGTCAATGCCCACCAACCCCTTCCAGTATTTGCTGTTGGTCATGGGAGTTTTGTGTACCAAGTTTGGTTCAATTCCATTGTTGGTGAATTCAGAAGGCTCTTTGGTTGTAGGTGAACTATAAATCCCAGCAACTACAATTTCCAAATGACAAAATCAACCCACCTCCCCCCACCAGAAAAAAATATAGTTATGAAGTAGCAATGAAAATAATGTTATGGTTAGGGGTCTCCACAACATGAGGAACTGTATTAAGGGGTCGCAGCATGAGGAAGGTTGAGAAGCACTGCTCTACTAAATATTCTCACGACTCCTATAAAACTCAAATAACCCAAAATAAAGTAAAATAAAATATTATATCGTACTATTTGCCTGCGCAGTTGCGCCTGTCTCTCCTTGCGTGCGGGGGGAGGTGGGCGGGTGTGGTAGGGTTCACACTTGATTGGGCCTGGCGAGGGAGTGATATAATTTGGGGGGTCCGGACCTGCTGCCCCTTCCATGGCATGGCCTAGGGTGGCCTTGTGGATAATCCGGGCCTGGCATTGGCAGGGCTCTTGGGCATGTCCGTGGCGCTCACTATCACCTGCCATGCCTTTGGTGTCTCCTGAGAAGTGGGAGCAGGAGCTTGTTTGCGTAAGTGGACACCCCAGTCGCATACACACCTACCTATTTTCACTTTTTGTTATATGTAAAGATAGATAATTATTACTTATTGGGGAAGTGGAAAGAGCGGAGTCAGCCGCATCACCTATGCAGGCGGAGAGGTGGGTCCCTGCAAGCAAACCCGTTCTGGTGGCTCCCTGGAGGTCTTTTGTGAAGTCGAGGAGCCTTAATGACCTGTTCCAGCCAAAGCCCGTCGCCAGTCGAAATGAGAACCCTTGCCATTTAGACCAAATGGGATGCAAAGGAGATGCTGCAATTAAGCCCTGGCGGGAGGGCACTTAAGGCAGCCGAGGTCAAGGGAGGCCGCCAGGTAGGCCTTTCGAAATGGCAACTCTCACCAGCCAAAGCCAAGGAGAACAGGATCTCCAGTCAAACAACATCTCTCAACCGAGGGGGGGGGTCAGGCTCCCGGGGGGGGATCGGGAGGGTGGTTCAGGGGGTCACCAACGACCATCAGAAAACACATATCTCTGATGGTCTTAGGAACCCCTTTGGCATAGTCGTTTGAGTCCACAGTGCTCTCTGGGTGTAGGTGAACTACAACTTCCAAATTCAAGGTCAATTCCCAAGCAAACCCTTTCAGTACTTTCTGTTGGTGATCAGAGTTCAAAATGCCAAGTTTGGTTCAATTCCATTGTTGCAAGAGTTCGGGATGCTCTTTGATTGTGTGTTCACTATAAATCCCAGAAACTGTAACTCCCAAATGTCAAGGTCTATTTTCCCCAAATTCCACCGGTGTTCACATCTGGGCATATTGAGGATTTGTACCTAGTTTGGTCCAGATCCATCATTGTCCACAGTGCTCTCTGGATGTAGGTGAACTACAACTCCAAAACTCAAGGACTATGCCCATCAAACCCAGTATTTTCTGTTGGTCATGGGAATTCTGTGTGCTAAGTTTGGATCAATTCCATCGTTGGTGGGGTTCAGAATGCTCTTTGATTGTAGGTGAACTATAAATCCCAGCAACTTCAACTCCCAAATGTCAAGGTCTATTTCCCCAAACTCCATAAGTGTTCATATCTGGGCATACTGAATATTCAGAATGCTCTTCGATTCTTGGTGAACTATAAATCCCAGCAACTTCAACTCCCAAATGTCAAAGGTCTATTTCCCCAAACTCCATAAGTGTTCATATCTGGGCATACTGAATATTCAGAATGCTCTTTGATTCTTGGTGAACTATAAATCCCAGCACTACAACTCCCAAATGTCAAGGTCTATTTCCCCCAAACTCCATAAGTGTTCATATCTGGGCATAAGGTGAACTATAAATCCCAGCAACTTCAACTCCCAAATGTCAAGGTCTATTTCCCCCAAACTCCATAAGTGTTCATATCTGGGCATACTGAATATTCAGAATGCTCTTCGATTGCGGGTGAACTATAAATCCCAGCAACTACAACTCCCAAATGTCAAGGTCTATTTTCCCCAAACTCCATAAGTGTTCATATCTGGGCATACTGAATATTCAGAATGCTCTTTGATTGCGGGTGAACTATAAATCCCAGCAACTTCAACTCCCAAATGTCAAGGGCTATTTTCCCCAAACTCCATAAGTGTTCATATCTGGGCATACTGAATATTCAGAATGCTCTTTGATTGCGGGTGAACTATAAATCCCAGCAACTACAACTCCCAAATGTCAAGGTCTATTTCCCTTAAACTCCACCGGTGTTCACATCTGGGCATATTGAGGATCCATCATTGTTTGTGTCCACAGTGCTCTCTGGATGTAGGTGAACTACAACTCCCAAACTCAAGGACAATGCCCACCAAACCCTTCCAGTGTTTTCTGTTGAAATAGAGGAGAATTCCCGATGTTTGTTTGCTGAATTTGCAGCCAAGAGACTCATTCCTTCCTCTTCTAAGTTAACAGTGATTTTCCTCCCAAACCAAAGCCCGTTTGGCGCCGAGGCCCAACTGAATCCAAATTAAAAGCAGAACCGCTTCATCGTCGCATTCCTCCGCAAGTATTTCTGCTCGGAGCCGGAAGCCGACTGCTGGAACCGGCCCTCTGGCTGCAAAGCCGGAATCCACAGAATAGCAGCATCCAAGTAGGTTGAAATAACCCAGGGAATGGTTGGAGGCAGCAGCTCACAGGCCAAGAGGAGCCGGCTGGCCCAGAAGGGCTGAGGAGGCCTGTTGTGAAAGGGATCCCCCCCCCCCTCCATGAACATTTTCCCTTCCCCGTTCAAGTCAGGCCCGGATCAAGCCCTTTCGGCGCCCTAGCCCACACTTTGGAATTACGCCCCCAAACCAACCTCTACTGCAGTGTTTCCCAACCAGTGTGCCGTGGCACAATCGTGTGCCGTGAGCGATCCTCAAGTGTGCCGTGGGAAATTGGGACCCCCAACCCCCTTTCTTCCCCCTCCTGCCGAACACTTTTCCTTCTCCCCTCGGGATCCCTTCTTCCCAGCCTCGCTCTGCTCACTTTGCCTCGCTTTGCTTTGGGGCGAGTCTGCGCAGTAGCGCCCGCACGCGTCACGTATTCCTCCCTCCCCCCTCCCCTCCTGAACACGCTCGCGCTGCCCCCTCGGACCAAAATGGCGGCAGAAGCGGCAGTGGAGAGAAGAAAAAAGTGAGTGTTGGGCAGGAGGGGAAGGAAGCGAAGCGGGGGGAGGGGGAGGAAGAGGTTTCTGTCAAAAGCTGGCATGGGCAAACTTGGGCCTTCCGGGTGTTTTGGACTCCAACTCCCACCATTCCTAGCAGCCTCAGGCCCTTTTCCTCCCCCCCCCCTCAGCCACTTAAGCAGGAAAGGGCCTCAGGCTGTTGGGAATGGTGGGAGTTGGAGTCCAAAGCACCAGAGAACAAAGTTTTCCCACGCCTGTTTGAGGGACCTTAAAGTGTTGAGCCTCCTTCCGACATTGTGATTCTGGATAGAAAACAAACCCAACATAACATAACATTGTTTGAGTCCACAGTGCTCTCTGGGTGTAGGTGAACTACAACTTCCAAACTCAAAGGTCAATTCCCAAGTAAACCCTTTCAGTTCTTTCTGTTGGTAATGAGAGTTCAATATGCCAAGTTCGGTTCAATTCCTTTGTTGCAAGAGTTCAGGATGCTCTTGGATTGTGTGTTCACTATAAATCCCAGAAACTGTAACTCCCAAATGTCAAGGTCTATTTTCCCCAAACTCCGTCTGTGTTCACATTTGGGCATATTGAGTATTCATGCCAAGTTTGGTCCTGATCCAACATTGTTTCAGTCCACAGTACTCTCTGGATATAGGTGAACTACAACTCCAAAACTCAAGGTCAATGCCCAGCAAACTCTTATAGCATTTTCTCTTGGTTCTGGGAGTTCTGTGTGGGAAGTTTGTGTCTTTCTGCCATTCCTGCCAGGATATCTATGTTGTGTTCATATGGAAACAGGCCCAGGTTTCACACTGAGTGTATCAATACATTTAGAAACATATTAACGATATGTATTACTGTGTAAGAGTGTCATTTTGTGTCATTTTGGGTTAGTATTAGTATGTTTTGTGTGCGTGTGTCTTTCTGCCATTCCTGCCAGGATATCTATGTTGTGTTCCTCAAAACAGGCCCAGGTTTCACACTGAGTGTATAAATACATCTAGAAACATATTAACTATATGTATTACTGTGTAAGAGTGTCGTTTTGTGTCATTTTGGGTTAGTATTAGTATGTTTTGTGTGCGTGTGTCTTTCTGCCATTCCTGCCAGGATATCTATGTTGTGTTCATCGAAACAGGCCCGGGTTTCACACTGAGTGTATAAATACATCTAGAAACATATTAACTATATGTATTACTGTGTAAGAGTGTCATTTTGTGTCATTTTGTGTTAGTATTAGTATGTTTTGTGTGCGTGTGTTTTTCTGCCATTCCTGCCAGGATATCTATGTTGTGTTCCTCAAAACAGGCCCAGGTTTCACACTGAGTGTATAAATACATCTAGAAACATATTAACTATATGTATTACTGTGTAAGAGTGTCGTTTTGTGTCATTTTGGGTTAGTATTAGTATGTTTTGTGTGCGTGTGTCTTTCTGCCATTCCTGCCAGGATATCTATGTTGTGTTCCTCAAAACAGGCCCAGGTTTCACACTGAGTGTATAAATACATCTAGAAACATATTAACTATATGTATTACTGTGTAAGAGTGTCGTTTTGTGTCATTTTGGGTTAGTATTAGTATGTTTTGTGTGCGTGTGTCTTTCTGCCATTCCTGCCAGGATATCTATGTTGTGTTCCTCAAAACAGGCCCAGGTTTCACACTGAGTGTATAAATACATCTAGAAACATATTAACTATATGTATTACTGTGTAAGAGTGTCATTTTGTGTCATTTTGTGTTAGTATTAGTATGTTTTGTGTGCGTGTGTCTTTCTGCCATTCCTGCCAGGATATCTATGTTGTGTTCCTCAAAACAGGCCCAGGTTTCACACTGAGTGTATAAATACATCTAGAAACATATTAACTATATGTATTACTGTGTAAGAGTGTCGTTTTGTGTCATTTTGGGTTAGTATTAGTATGTTTTGTGTGCGTGTGTCTTTCTGCCATTCCTGCCAGGATATCTATGTTGTGTTCATCGAAACAGGCCCGGGTTTCACACTGAGTGTATAAATACATTTAAAACCATATTAACGATATGTATGACTGTGTTAGAGTGTCATTTTGTGTCATTTTGGTTGGTGGTGTGCCCCAGGTTTTTGCAAATGGAAAAAGTGTGCCGCGACTGAAAAAAGGTTGGGAAGCACTGGTTTAACCCCCGGCGCCACTGGGGACTGCAAACTGCAGGTTGAGAAATGCTGATACTGATGTTTAAAAGCATGGGGGAAATAATATAGTCTTGCGGGGCCTCGTGCGTCAATGGCCAGGGGTCTGAGCAGGTGTCCCCCAGCATCACCACTGGGCCCGATCCTTCAGGAAGGAGTGGAGCCACTGCAGAGTAGTGCCCGCAAGGCCATTTCGGAGCGTCGATCCAGAAGGAGACCATGGCCAATAGTCTGGAAAGCCACTTAGAGACCAAAGCGGTCTCCGTTCCATGACCAGGCCTAAAGCCAGCCTGCCAGTCGGGCGGTACAAGGCCTCCACCCAACTCAGTCCGGCAGTCGTAAGGAATGACGGGGTTTGCAGTCTTGCAGTAAACAATAGCAAAACTACGCATTTCCAGGGCGGCCGGTCCGGGCTTCGGCCTCCGGGCCAAAGCTGTGCTTTATTTTAAGCACTGGCATTAACCTGACAAGGCACTCTCTAGCAATAGTAACAACCGAGTAATTATCCTGACTCCGAAGTTGGGGCCGTACCTCGCATTTTGCATGCAAATCCACGCAGGTTCGTTGCGAATCCACCTACAATGGCAACTATGCCTGCAAACCTGTTTGGTTTGGTTTTTTTGGCACGGGGCTGCGCGAGGTGTGCCCTTGCAAAGAGGAAGCTGGCGCAAAGGGGCCATCCATCACATTCCTACACAGCAAGGCTTTCAGCCCTCGGGTCGCCAGGGCGTTTTGGGCTTCAATTGCCAATATCCTTATACCGGCGGGACGTCTGGGAGCTGAAGTCCAAAACGCTGAAAGACCCAACGTTGGGGAAAAGGTGACCGGCCAGAACGAAAGAGGCCTTCTTCCCCGCTTGGTTTTGAGTCCGGATTTCCTCCGACAAGAGCGAGGCAGCTAGCATGGCCACTTTTGATATAAGGAATAACGGACATTTACCTAAAAATACGGGATTTTTCACAAAAATAAGGGCATAAAAACTTCAGCATCAAACCTTAGGTAGAAATAGTTTTATTCACAGAAAAAGATAATGATTGAAATTCATAAAAGAAACTGACTTACACCCTCTTAACAGTACGTAGTATGCTTCTGCATGCTTTGTCATACCATGGATTGTACTGTATGTACTACATACAGTACCACCACCACTACTACTACTAATAGCAGCTGCAGAGCCGTTTGGGCTGGAAGTCAGCCTGAAGAAAAGGGAAGTCCTCTACCAGCCCGCACCACAGGAAGAACACCACCATCCCCACGTCAACATAGGCAAATGATGATGCTGTCCTTGTCGCCCATTCAGAAGCAGCCCTGCAGCCCTTCACGTCCTGCTTTGCAGCAGCTGCAGAGCTGTTCGGGCCGGAAGTCAGCCTGAAGAAAAGGGAAGTCCTCTACCAGCCCGCACCACAGCAAGAACACCACCATCCCCACGTCAACATAGGCAAATGATGATGCTGTCCTTGTCGCCCATTCAGAAGCAGCCCTGCAGCGCCTCACATCCTGCTTTGCAGCAGCTGCAGAGCTGTTCGGGCTGGAAGTCAGCCTGAAGAAAAGGGAAGTCCTCTACCAGCCCACACCACAGCAAGAACACCACCATCCCCACGTCAACATAGGCAAATGATGATGCTGCCCTTGTCGCCCATGCAGAAGCAGCCCTGCAGCCCTTCACGTCCTGCTTTGCAACAGCTGCAGAGCTGTTTGGGCTGGAAGTCAGCCTGAAGAAAAGGGAAGTCCTCTACCAGCCCACACTACAGCAAGAACACCACCATCCCCACGTCAACTTAGGCAAATGATGATGCTGTCCTTGTCGCCCATTCAGAAGCAGCCCTGCAGCGCCTCACACCCTGCTTTGCAGCAGCTGCAGACCTGTTTGGGCTGGAAGTCAACCTGAAGGAAAAGGAAGTCCTCTACCAGCCCGCACCACAGGAAGAACACCATCATACCCACGTCAGCAAAGGCACATCTGTGCTTAAGTCCACAGATGTGCATTATCTCTTCAGATGCCAAGATTAACATGCCTCACGTCGGGAGGCATGGAGGCGCACTATCCACAGTGCTGCGGCCTCTCTCGAGAAGACACGCCGAACGGGTCTCGACAACGCAGAAAGATCCGCAACTTGGAAACAACATCACCCAGGGAGACTTTCTGCTGTGCTTTCTGCAACCGGACTTGCCTATCTCAGATTGGCCTTTTTAGTCATCAACGCGCTTGTAAAAAGCGTGGGATGAGTCCTTCCCAAGAATCTTCGTTTGTGAAATAATGCCGAGATATGAGAGACTACATACAGTACTACTACTACTACTACTACTAATAATAATAATAGCTTTATAATAGCGGTACAATGCATTAGGTATGACAAAACCTCTCTCTCTCTCTCTCTCGCTCCCTTGTTCTCTTGCTCTCTCGGTGTCGTCCTGCTCTCAGCTCAGCCTTGTGGTGTCTTTGCGCCTCTCGCCTCTCGCCCATGCGCATGCTCTGTGCTGGCCTGCCCCCATTGGCTGACCTGAGCGGAGCCCGCCATAGGACAGGCCAGGAAGAAGGTGGATGCTGGCCTGGCGGCAAAGCAAGGCACTTCCTGTGGCTGGGCAGGCGCACCGCTGGTGGGGCTGCTCTGCTGCCTGCTGTGCCTGGGAGTGAGTGCGAGGTGAGCGAGCGAGCGCAAGCGCCACGGAGAAGCTGCTGACGGTGTGGTGGCGCTCACTGCTGGCCCGGCCTCGCCTCCGGCTGCCACCTGTCCTGTCCTGTCAATACGGGACAAGAGCTGAAAATATGGGACACGAAATTCAGAGCAAAAATACGGGACATCCCGTATAATACGGGGCAGGTGGCCATTAAACGTCTGGACTGGGGCGTATTAAGTTTTGTCAACATTTAGGAAGATTTTGAAATGTTAATCAAATCGACGCGTTGTGTGTCCCATCCATCGATCCCCAGGGTGGCGGCGAAACGCCTTGCGCTGCCATAAGTTTGCAACTGCTAATGAATATGCATGCGCCATTTAGGAAGGAGCCGGAGTCGCAAAGTAGCAAAACAGAGGAGTCCAAGGTGTTTGCATACCGACTCCACAGGCCTGTCTTGTTGCCGTGGTTTGCAATGTGCGCCAACGGGTTACGGAGTTTTCTGGGGCTGAGAATGTGTGACTGGGCCAAGGGTCACCTCCGGGCTTTCCATGGCGGAGCAGGGATTCGAATCCTGGTCTCCACAGTCGCAGCCAAACACGCAAACTGCTAGTAATAATACAATATAATAACTGTATATTATATATCAGGGCTGTCCAACCGGAAGAAATGTCACTGATCACCTGGGGGCCGCAGGTGATCAGTGAGAGGGGGGGCGCTCGCGGGGCGGGGCGGGTGCGAGGCCGCTCGCTCACGTAGCCCCTCCTCCTTCTCCCCGGGCGCGCCGCTGCTCGGATCCCAAGCGGCGGCGCGGGCGGGAAAAAGGAGGAGGGGCTATGGAGGGAGAAGGCAGCCGGCTCCCCCGCCCTTCCTAGCAGTAGGCGGCGCCAAGGGCGGCGCGTCACCCAAAAAATATATTTTAAAAAACATATATTTTTTAAAAAAAATATTTTTTTTAAATAAATTTTTCAGGAGGGTAGCGGGGGCCGTGTCCAACAGGCTGGGGGGGCCTGTACGGGCCGCGGGCCGCCTGTTGGACAGCCCTGTTATATATTACATGTAATATCTCTATCTCTGTATCTCTTCTCTATATATTATTATTATTATATATAATAAAGCAGAAAGTTTGTATGTTTGTATGTGGCAGCGTTCTGATTGGCTGCCACTTCCACAGGCCACAGCGACCAGCGCAGGTGATGGACCTGCACCAAACTTGGCACACATAACCCCCCTGACCCCCCTTTACATCCTGGTGCGGTTTGGGGGACATGGACCACAGATTATGGGATTTGTAGTACTTTAAATCCCTTTGGTTCCCACGGACCACTGCGGCCCCCATCAAAGACTGATAAAGACCAGACTTGGCACACGGAGCCCCCATGACCCACTCTACATCCTGCTGCAGTTTGAAGGAGGCCGGACCATGGATGATGGGACTTGAAGTACTTCTACTCATTTCCTGAGACCACTGCTCCACTCATCCAATGACGAATCAAGACCACACTTGGCACACATAACCCCCCTGACCCCCTTTACGTCCTGGTGCGGTTTGAGGGACATGACCCACGGATTATGGGATTTATAGTACTTTCAAACACTTTGGTTCCCACAGACCACTGAGGCCACCAAAAAGGACCAATAGAGACCACACTTGGCACACACAGCCCCCATGACCTACTCTACGTCCTGGTCCAGTTCGGAGGAGGGTGAACCACGGATGATGGGACTTGAAGTACCTCTACTCACTTCCCAAGTCTGCTGCGAGCCTTATCCAATTACTGATCGAGACCAAACTTGGCACACGGAGCCCTCATGACCCACTCTACATCCTGGTGCAGTTTTCTGTGAGACGGACCACGGATGATGGGACTTGAAGTACCTTCACTCACTTCCTCAAAACAATGCAACCCTCATCCATTCACCAATACAGACCAAACTTGGCACACACAGCCCCCATGACCCACTCTACATCCTGCTGCAGGTTGGAGGAGGGTGGACCACAAATGATGGGACTTGCAGTACATTCAGTAATTTCATGATACCACTGCAACTCCCAATACTGATGGATCAAGACCAAACTTCGCACACAGAGCCCCCTTGACCCACTCTACATCCTGCTACACTTCTCAAATGACCCGGGCACCGCCGGGTCCCCAAGCTAGTTACTAATAATAGTAAGACAGGCAGACAAATGTCAGCGTGCTGGAAGAAGCAAAGACCACCAGCACTGAAGTCATGCTCCTATGCCATCAACTCCGCTGGACTGGCCACCTTGTCCGAATGCCCGATCACCGTCTCTCAAAGCAGTTACTCTACTCCAAACTCAAGAATATAAAATGTCATGTTGGTGGACAGGAAAAAAAAATTGAAGATGGGTTTAAAGCTAACCTTTAAAACCGTGGCATTGACACCGAGAGAGAACTGGGAAGCCCTGGCTCTTGAGCGCTCTAACTGGAGGTCAGCTGTGACCAGCAGTGCTGTGGAATTCAAAGGATGGAGGGCAAAACATGCCAAGAGGAAGGCACAAACCAGGACCAGGACCACCTTGCGCCTGCGGGTCAAGAAGAGTGCCGTTTGAATTCCTTGCTCCAGTTCAGTTATTGCGTTCCAGTCTCAGTAGCGGAAAAGGAAGGGATCGAGGAGCCTTCGAAGGCCACAAGCTGTGCGATTTGGCAGCAGAAAAGGCCAAAGTGATTCCCCAAATGTGACATCTTTCCAAATATTCAAACAATGGCTCCCACGACCCCGTTCTCGCCGCCTTCTTTTGCCATGTTTTCATGATAGTCCCAATTAGGAAATGACACTGACGACCCAGGAACGCAAAGAGTGCTACACAGCGTGGTGCAGACGCTAGCGAAAGCTGCTCCGATCCCTGACACGCTTGTGACGCCCAACCGCGTCGACCCTGATGATGCCCGGCTTCCAGAAAGTCTGAATCACCCTCCGCAAAGGGAAGGAACCGGGGGGGGGGTCTGAAATGGTTCTCATTCTTTTTCCCACTAAGTGGCCGACTCATCTGTTCCACTCGGTCACATGAAGGCCGCGTATCTTGAGTCATGAAGAGGACGGACCCTCTCTTGTGAATCAGCCCCGTTGCTTTGGCCGAAGAACACACACACACCCCCAACACACCAACACCACAGCTGGCTTAGATCTCAATGGAAAGAAGGAGTGCACTCCGAACATGCTCAGAAACACATCAAAGTAGTAGATTCTGATGGTCTGAGCGAGGTGGTCTCCAGGGTCGACACGGAGATGCCGGCCCTTGACCATACACGGCCTTAAAGGTTAGAACCAGCACCTTGTGAGTAATGCGGAACTCGACCAGAAGCCAGTGCAGTCGGTATATATAGGCGTTATATTACATTATATTCATGTAATATAATGTAATATATTAAAGTGTCAGTATATTATATTATATCTATATATATAAAGGAAGACCCGTCATCGAACGACTGCCAGAGGCAGAGAAACCTTCCAAGGCAGAGACACCAAACTTGCCAACACAAATAGGCCTCAGGCAAGGAAGGTTTTTAGCAAAGAAACTTTCCCCTCCAAAACCTAGGAGGCCCCCAAAACAACGATGCAAAAACTACATTTCCCAGCATCCTCTGCGGCCGCCAGCGAATCCCATTGGCCAACATCAGCCCACACAAAATGCAGGGAGGTTGAGTTCCCATAGTAACGGTGGGCGAAGCCAGCCAAGGCTAGGTTAGAATGCTGAGTGATTTGAGTTTAGTCAGTTGGTGTTTGTGGGCTAAACTGCCAAGGCCAAGCTCTAGGAGGGAGCAGGTTCCCACACTCGAGAAACACAATCCAAAAGACCAAGCCAGCAACAAATACTACACATAACAGCCACACAACTCGCAATGCCTACCTCTACAGACCCACAACACAACAGACACACAACACACACAACACATACATACCACTGCTAAACAGAAACCTACACAGTACAACCAACTAACACAGGAGGACATAACAACTACCAGGAGGACGTAACACTAACACAAATAGGGCACCAGGGACACAGGCACCACTGACAAACACATACCGCCGGAATAACACAAACTTGCAAAACCCACAAAACAATACTGCAACACAAAAACCCACCCCAACCAAAAATTCACAACAAACACCACTGGCAAAAGCAACACCCCCTCCACATCACAACCAGCACAAAGCCAGACTGAGACAACTATGTCACCACAACACACACAAAATACACCCCACAAATACCTGACAACTTCCCCAACACAAAACCCAGGACTGCACTCACTACTCACACACACACCTCCAAATACACGTACGTCCCAGGCACAATACTCCAGCAATTCCTACCCACACAACACAACACAACTTCCTATCACAACCCATCCCCCTCAACCTTACGGGACCCCGCACACACAACACCTACCACCACCACAAACAAAAACCAACTCCACCTATACTCCAACCACAACACTGCACTGATACTCTACAAACACACACAAATACCCAAAACACTCCACCCACCCAAGCATTCCACAACATACTACCACCCACAATGCCACCACACACCCACTAACTCATCAAAAAAGTAATACCTACACACAACACAATACGCACATAACACAACCTTGCGTCTCCTAAATAGGGCACAGCAACGCGTGCCGGGTACAGCTAGTTATAATATAATAATTGTAATGTAATATAATGTAATATATTATAATATATTACATTATATTACAATGTGATGTGTAGTACTGATATTCTGCTATGGCAGTAATGTCGTTTGTTGTGTTTCCAGTTTGCTGTAAGCCGATCTGAGTCCCCTTTGGGGTTGAAAAGGGCGGCATATAAATATCCTGAAATCTATCTATCTATCTATCTATCTATCTATCTATCTATCTAATAAATGAGAATGTTTGCGGTGGTACGGTGGTACGGAGGGAGGAATATGTGCCAACGTTTCGATTGGTTGCCACTGTGGGATTATTTGAATAATGATGGACACAGATTGGCCAGCCTCAGAACTCCAACATTCTACGGCCCCAGACAGAGGGGATTGGTTGCCACTGAAATGGAAATTGCATAAAGGACTCTGATTGGCCATCTACATTCCAACATTCTAAGAGGTGATGCAGAGGGGAAAGTAAAGGTCTCAGGCAGTCAGCCACTGCGGCCCACAGCAATAACGGATCAGGAACAAACATGGCACACAGGGGCCCAATGGCCCACTTCACAACCTGGTGTGGTTTAGGGCAGGATGGGCCACGAATGTTGGGATTTGCAGTACCTTCACCCGATTCACTTCTCAAACGACACTGCAGCCCCTATAAATCACAGACCAGGCCCAAAATTGACAGCAAGGCTTCCTTAACTTGATTTCCCTGACTAGGCCTCAGCTCATGGGATATTGTTTAGAGCCTGAATTGACAGCAAGGCTTCCTCAACTTGATTTTCCTGACTAGGCCCCCAACAATGACAGAACAAGACCACACTTGGCACACAGATTCCCCAAGATGCACTCTACATCCTGGTGCAGTTTGAGGGAGGGTGGACCATGGATGATGGGACTTGCAGTACCTTCACTCACTTCCTGAAAACAACACGACCCTCACCCAATGACCACTACAGACCAAAATTAGCACACAGAGCCCCCTTGACCCACTCTACACCCTGGTGCTGTTTCAAGGAGGATGGACCACTGATGATGGGACTTGAAGTACCTTCACTCACCTTCCGAGACCGCTGCCACCCTCATCCAAAGAATGATCAAGACCAAATGTGACACACGGAGCCCCCATGACCCACACTATCTTCTACTGCAGTTTGGAGGAGGGTGGACCGTGGACCGTGGATGATGGGACTTGAAGTACCAAAGACCAATCTGGGCACACAATGCCTTTCTCAAATAACCCAAGCTAGTAAGTAAATAAATACGACTCTGGTGGGAAAGTAACGGCACTCTACGCAGTCATGCCGGCCACATGACCTTGGAGATGTCTATGGATGACGCCAACTCTTCAGCTTAGAAATGGAGATGAGCACCACAGCCCAGAATCGGACACAACAGAAAAGTGAAGCATAAAGGGTAGCCCTTCGTATTGGGCTCCCCTTTCCCTGCATTTCGGTGGAGGCAGGCCCGCATTAAGCCCTTTTGGCGCCCTAGGCCAAAGGCTCCGCCTCTGCCCGTGGCTCCGCCCCCTCCCCACCCCACGGCTCCGCCCCCGCCTGCAGCTCCGCCTCTTCCTCTTCGCCGGTGCGAGGAGGAGGAGGAAGGAAAGCCCCATTCCCGGAGCTGATGCCGCGCATGCGCAGCAGCAGCCCTGAGGGCGGGGCTTCCCTCCGCGGCTCCGCCCCTTCCTCCTCGCGCCAGCCTGAGAAAAAAAGGGCGCTCTTCGGCCGCTTCTCAGGCTGGCGTGGTGGCTTTAGAAGGGAGGGTTGCCAGTGTGGGATTATTTGCATAAAGGACACCGATTGGCCAGCCTCAGAACTCCAACATTCTACGGCCCCAGACAGAGGGGATTGGTTGCCGCTGAAATGGTATTTGCATAAAGGACTCTGATTGGCCGCCTCCCCGCGGCTCCTCTCTCCTTCCTAAAGCCACCACGCAAGAGGAAAAAAAGGGCGATCTTTGGTCACGTCTGCGCCTGCGCGGGGGGCGCCATAGACTCTCAGAGGCCGTTCCACCCCCCAAATCCCCCCCCAAATTTTCGGCCGCTTCTGCGCCTGCGCACAGGGCGCCATAGACTCTCAGAGGCCGTTCGGAATTTTCGGCCGCTTCTGCGCCTGGGCGCACGGGGCGCCATAGACTCTCAGAGGCCGTTCCACCCCGAATCCCCCAAATTTTCGGCCACTTCTGCGCCTGCGCACGGGGCGCCATAGACTCTCAGAGGCCGTTCCACCCCCCGAATCCCCCCCCCAAATTTTCGGCCACTTCTGCGCCTGCGCACGGGGCAGAAGCGGCCGAAAATTTGGGGGGGGGGATTTGGGGTGTGTGGATCTGGCACCCCCCCCCCCCCATGGCTGCGCCCCTAGGCCGTGGCCTAGTATGGCCTTATGGCTAATCCGGGCCTGGGTGGAGGGAGGAGAGTGGGAACGGGTTGGGTCGCATCGATGAGCGAGCGGAGTATTGGGTGAATCACCGTCACCTTCAGCCCCAAACAGGTATGGCCTCATCCGGGCCAAGGCTGCTCCCGTCTCTGTGGCAAAGGTGTGCTTCCCGTGTTCCGTAAACAGCCGTCACGGGGGAGCCAAACATGCATATCACACACCACGGCGGCTGTTTGCCGGAAACAAGTGCCGTAAATACATTTTGCAATAATAACAGCTTCAAATTGCACGAAAGGCCCAAATTGTTGGGGTAAATACACTTTATGTAACAGCTTGCTCGTATAACTAACTCACTAACTACAGGCTGAAAGTCACCCCGGGGCCAGAAATCATCGGAAATAACCATGAGTGAAAATGACACCAAGGACAAAAGGAGGGGGGGAGGGGGGGCAAAAATATTAATTTCATATAATAACATACAGCCAGAACGGTATTATTACCTCAAAGTGGTAATATTATTTTTTGTCCTTGGTGTCACTGGGGACAGAACTGGGGCACCCGCGGCAGTCAAAGTAGTGCCAAACTACTATATTAATTCTACAGTGTAGTGATCTACACAAGTGTTTTTCAACCTTTTTTGAGCCGCGGCACATTTTTGACATTTACAAAATCCTGGGGCACAACACCAACGAAAACGACACTCTAATGACACTCTAACACAGTAATACATATAGTTAATATGTCTTTGAATGTATTTATACACTCAGTGTGAAACCTGGGCCTGTTTCGATGAACACAACATAGATATCCTGGCAGGAATGGCAGAAACACACACACACACAAAACATACTAATACTAACCCAAAATGACACAAAACGACACTCTAACACAGTCATACATATAGTTAATATGTTTTTAAATGTATTTATACACTCAGTGTGAAACCTGGGCCCGTTTCAATGAACACAACAATGATGGAATGGAATCAAACTTCCCACACAGAACTCCCATAACCAAGAGAAAATGCTATAAGAGTTTGGTGGGCATTGACCTTGGGTTTTGGAGTTGTAGTTCACCTCCATCCAGAGAGCACTCTGGACTCAAACAATGTTGGATCAGGACCAAACTTGGCATGAATACTCAACATGCCCAAATGTGAACACAGAGGCAGTTTGGGGAAAATAGACCCTGACATTTGGGAGTTGCAGTTTCTGGGATTTATAGTTAACACACAACCAAAGAGCATCCTGAACTCTTGCAACAATGGAATTGAACCAAACTTGGCATATTGAACTCTCGTTACCAACAGAAAGTACTGAAAGGGTTTGCTTGGGAATTGACCTTGAGTTTGGGAGTTGTAGTTCACCTACACCCAGAGAGCACTGTGGACTCAAACAATGTTGGATCAGGACCAAACTTGGGGAAAATAGACCTTGACATTTGGGAATTACAGTTTCTGCAGGGGGGCCCTCGAAAGACCAGCAGTCTCCCTCTCACTTAGGTTGCCCCCCCCCGCCATGTTTGAATTGGGGTCGTGGGGACCAGGAGCCTCACTCACTACCTGCGCAGCTCCTCGGGGGTCAGCGGGGCAGCTCGGGTGGGCATCTCGGGGCTGGCGAAGCAGGAAGGAAGGAAGGCGGTGGGCAGGGAGCCGGAGGGGTGCTGGACTGAACCATCCGACATTAGGCCCGGGGAGGGGGGAGGCAAGAGGAGGTCTCTACTTGGGGAAAGGGAGGCGGGCCTTCCCAATGCATGGAGAGGGAGAGACCAAGTAGACAATGGGTGGGGAGGGGGGTGGTTGTAATTTTGTGCCTTTATAGAGGTACGTTTCTTAGGGTTTTTATACTTCAACACACTAGACCTCTCCCCTCCCCCCTTCCTGGAGGTTCCAATTTCCCACGGCACACCTGATGATCGCTTACGGCACACTGGTTGGGAAACACTGGCCTAATAGTTAGATAAGAGCCCTCTTGCCATATTTCCAACCGATCTCTCAACCTCTGAGGATACCTGCCAAGGATGTCGGTGAAACGTCAGGACAAAACGCTTCTGGAACGTGAGCAGACAGCCCGGAAAACTCACAGCAAGCTAGTGATTCTGGCCAAGGAAACTTTCGACACCACAATGAATGGGGAAAAGGTGGTTTCGTGGACGGGTCTGAAGGAAAGGCCGAGAAAGGGCGAGAAGTTCCACAGAGCTTGGCACGTTCTCAAGAGTCCACAGCACTGAGCCATAGCCAGGGGCGGCCTAAGGCTATCTTATATAGTAAGCAAACATTATTTGGCGCCCCCTTGTCTCCGCCCCCTCTCCCTTTGCCTCCGCCCCCTGCCTACTTGCATGGGCGCCGCCATAGCAGACCTCCCTGCTGCTAGCCTGCTGCCTGCAGGAGCTTCTGAGCATGCGCTGACATTTTCGCCCATGCCCAGAACTGTCGGAGCTGAAGTTCAGCTCCGGAGGTTCTGGGCATGCGTGAAAATGTCTGGTTTCTGCAGACAGCAGCAGGGAGGTTTGCTATGGCAGCGCGGCCGGCGCCGATCCCTGCTGCTGCCTGCAGCAGCTTCTGAGCATGCGCGGACATTTTCGCGCATGCCCAGAACTGCCGGAGCTGAAGTTCAGCTCCGGAGGTTCTGGGCATGCGCGAAAATGTCCGGTTTCTGCAGGCAGCAGCAGGGAGGTTTGCTACGGCGGCGCGGCCGGCGTGGCGGCGCCCATCCAACATGGCGCCCCACGCGGCCGCATAGTTTGCTTACATGGACGGACCGCCCCTGGCCATAGCAATGAAAGCGGTATCAACCCGCATCAATTCCACAATGTAGACGCACCCTTTGTCCAGTTCTCGAACCCCGAAAGAACAACTCGGGCAAAGGCACCACGTTGGCAGGAAGGCGAAGTCTGGTGCGCACAGGCGCCTGCCATAAGTAGGTGTGACCTGAGAGGCAAAGTGCCGAAGGAAGGAAAAGTAGATCTCTCTCTCTCTCTCTCCTCCTTTCCCACTCCCCCCTTCCTCCCCTTCTCCCCAGTGAAAGAGCTCTTTGCCCAGGCTTGCTTTGGCAGGCCGGCCCCTCACACCCCCCCCCCCCGTCCTCCAGGAGCGACAAGGAGAGGGAGGGGCCGGGAGCGGGAAATAGCCTTGCAACGTGGAGAGGAAAGCAGGAAGCGCCGGAGGAAAAGCCTCCTTCCAAGCAAGCCTGGAAAAGTCGCACCAGGCGCCCGAGGAGGAGGTCGGTGGTAGGCTTCAGGGCGCCTGCACTTTCGGGTTTCGTGCCGCCGTCTCTCAACTGTCCAGCAACCGCGCGCAATGCTTCATCAATGAATACGAGGCCTGCTTGACCCAGAAAAAATGGGTCCAAACCTCGTTTCGGATGTAGCGGGCGCTGGCGCTTCGGTTCTGAGAGACTTCCGGCAGTTTCCAAAAAACAACAACAACAAATTATCGGAATGTTTCCGAATTACTTCTGAAATTTCGGAATGGCTTCGATAATGTCAGAACACGCACGTTTCGCCCAGTTTAAACACGACAGGTTTTTTAACCCAGTTTTGAAGCCCATGCCGGGCGGTTTGGACGAGGCTTTCCCATCCCTTTCCGAAAATGGCGGCGCCGGCTTCAAAATGGCAAATTCACTTCCTTAAAGCGCTTCAAAACCCTTTTCGAAAGTGAATTAGATCCGAATCTAAGAGCATTCCGACGAACCTAACCAGGCCTAATGAATACCACGAACAATACTATATTGTTGATATAACACCTCCCAACAAAGGATTCCCCCAGGAAGGAAGCAGTCAGGCTTTGAAGCTGCAAAGCTATTCAATGTTAACCTTTTGGAGCATTCCGACGAACCTAACCAGGCCTAATGAATACCATGAACAATACTATACTGTTGACATAACACCTCCCAACAAAGGATTCCCCCCAGGAAGGAAGCAGTCAGGCTTTGAAGCTGCAAAGCTATTCAATGCTAACCTAACCAGGCCTAATGAATACCACTAACAATACTATACTGTTGATATAACACCTCCCAACAAAGGATTCCCCCAGGAAGGAAGCAGTCAGGCTTTGAAGCTGCAAAGCTATTCAATGCTAACCTTTTGGAGCATTCCGACGAACCTAACCAGGCCTAATGAATACCACTAACAATACTATATTGTTGATATAACACCTCCCAACAAAGGATTCCCCCAGGAAGGAAGCAGTCAGGCTTTGAAGCTGCAAAGCTATTCAATGTTAACCTTTTGGAGCATTCGACGAACCTAACCAGGCCTAATGAATACCATGAACAATACTATACTGTTGACATAACACCTCCCAACAAAGGATTCCCCCAGGAAGGAAGCAGTCAGGCTTTGAAGCTGCAAAGCTATTCAATGCTAACCTAACCAGGCCTAATGAATACCACTAACAATACTATACTGTTGATATAACACCTCCCAACAAAGGATTCCCCCAGGAGGGCTGCAGTCAGGCTTTGAAGCTGCAAAGCCATTCAATGCTAACCTTTGGAGCAGCTGGCCTAACCAGGCCTAACATTCACCCTTGCCTACTGTTGTGACGGTCCCCAGGGGAACTCCCAGGAAGCATCTGGCTTTGAAGCAATTGCAAAGCTATTCAGTTAACCTTTTGGAGCATTCCGATGAACCTAACCAGGCCTAATGATTCCTTCCCAGGTAATCCCCAGAGCTCAAGATGCGGGTCTGTCCTGAAGGTGAGATGCACATGCCTGCATTTACTGTTGATATAACACCTCCCAACGGGTGGTGCAACATTCACCCTTGCCTCCAACTGACGGTCCAGGGCAACTCCCAGGTAAGGATTCCTTCCCCACCTCAAGATGCGGGTCTGTCCTGAAGGTGAGATGCACATGCCTGCCTGTTCAATCATAAAGCTTCAAAGTTCAATCATTTCAAAGCTCCCTGCTAATTTAACTGATTTACGAGGCCATAAAAATTTCCAGGAAGTATGCAAAGAACGAGGAAGCGACAGCTCCCCTGGTGGTCGGAAGCCGGAATGTTAAATAGCCTCTGAGTGCCTGTCTATATATGTTGTGTGTGTCTATGGCATTGAATGTTTGCCATGTATAGGTACATTGTAATCCGCCCCGAGTCCCCTGCGAAGGGGGCGAGGAGGAGGGCGGGATATCAATGCTGTAAACAAATCAAATTTAATGAATTAATTACTTAATTTAAATAAATAAATAGGCGGTGATGAAACTCTCTGTCCCTTCCGACAGGACCGTAAACAAAGAACAACACTAAAAAAAACCAGGAGAATTCCAACAGGAAACAATCAGGGCCAGCTAACACCTCCCCACAAAGCATTCCCCTTGGCAGGAAGCAGCCAGGCTTTGAGGCTGCAAGGCCGTTCAGTGCTAACCAGGGTGGCCAATGGCAACATTCAGACTTATCTCCAACAGACAAGAGTTCTTTCTTTCTCCCACCGTGGGCATCATTCCAAGGGTGCATACAGCAAACATTCCCCTTGGCAGGAAGCAGCCAGGCTTCGAAGCTGCAAGGCTGTTCAATGCCAATCAGGGTGGCCAATGGCAACATTCAGACTTGCCTCCAACAGACAAGAGCTCTTTCTCTACACCCTGGGCATCATTCCAAAGGCGCATAAGCCAAGCATTCCCCTTGGCAGGAAGCAGCCAGGCTTTGAAGCTGCAAAGCTGCTCAATGCTAATCAGGGTGGCCAATGGCAACATTCAGACTTGCCTCCAACAGGCAAGAGCTCTTCCTTCCTCCCACCCTGGGCATCATTCCAAAGGCGCATAAGCCAAGCATTCCCCTTGGCAGGAAGCAGCCAGGCTTTGAAGCTGCAAAGCTGCTCAATGCTAATCAGGGTGGCCAATGGCAAGGCATTCAGACTTAGGTCCAGATCCTCCAACAGGCAAGAGCTCTTTCTCTACACCCTGGGCATCATTCAAAAGCGCATGAACCAAGCATTCCCCTTGGCAGGAAGCAGCCAGGCTTTGGAGCTGCAAGGCCGTTCAGTGCTAACCAGGGTGGCCAATGGCAACATTCAGACTTGCCTCCAACAGGCAAGAGCTCTTTCTCTACACCCTGGGCATCATTCCAGAGGCGCATGAACCAAGCATTCCCCTTGGCAGGAAGCAGCCAGGCTTTGGAGCTGCAAGGCCGTTCAGTGCTAACCAGGGTGGCCAATGGGAGGGCGGGGCCCCCTCTTCCCTGGGTCTCTGAGGAGAGAAGGGGAGCAAGGGGAGGGGTCCTGGGAGGGAGGGAGGAAGCCCCCCCTCCTTCCCCGGCCAAGGCTTCCCGCGGGCTCACCTGCGATGAAGTGCCGGCGGCTCTCGTCCAGGTGTGCCGAGAGGACGTCCCCCATGGCGGCGGGCAGGGAGAGAGGGGAGGCAGGCAGGGAGAGGCGAGCGGAGGGCCTGTCCCTCTGTCTCTAGCAGCCGAGGAGGAGGAGGAGGAGAAGGCGGGCAGGAGGGGGCCGGGCCGGGCCGGGCTGGGCCATGAGCTGCTCCCTGGACGGAGCACGAAGAAGAAGAAGAAGAAGGAGGAGAGCCCCAGCACCCCGACGCCGACGCCTCGCCCTCGCGCCTCCCACTGGCCCCGCCCCCCTCCTCCCTCCCTCCCCCTCCTCCTCTCAGGGAGGAGACGCCCTTCTCGGCGGCCGGCTTGCCCCTCCCCTTTTGGCAAATCCAGATGCACCCCCCCCTCCCCTCTCCCCTTGGCTTGCTCCCTGTCCCTGATTGGGCTCCACTGGAGGATTGAGGGTCCAAGGTTTCCCCCTCCCTCCCTCTCTCTCTCCCTCACTGTCACCCTCCCTCCCCCTCTCTCCCACCCCTTCCCCCTCTCTCCCTCTCTTTCTCTCCCCCTCCTCACCATTACCCCCTCCCTCCCCTCCCCCCCCCCCCCTCCCTCCCCTCCCCCTCCCTCGTTCTCCCTCTCCGTCACTGTCACCCTCCCCCTCTCACTCTCTACCACCCCTCCCTCCCCTCTCCCCCTTCCTCCCTCCCTCGTCCCCCCTCACTCCCCTCTCACTTTTTCTCCTTCCCTCTCTCCCCCTCTCTTCCCATCTCCTTTCTCCCGTCCCTCCTTCCCTCCCTCTCTCCCTCCCCCTCTCTCCCTCCCTCCCTCCCTCTTCCCATCTCCCTCTCCCTCACTGTCTCCCTCACTATCTCCCTCCCTCTTCCTCCCCTTCCCCCTCTCCCCCTCTTTTTCTCCTTCCCTCTCCCCTCCCCTCCTTCCCCCCTTCCCTCTCTCTCTTCCCTCTCCCTCCCCCTCACTGTCTTCCCTCCCCCCTCTCCCTCCTCTCCCTCTGTTCCCTCTCCCTTCCCTCACCTCTCCCCCCCTCCCTCCCCTCTCCCTCCCTCTGTTTCCTCCCTCCTCCCTCCCCTCTCCCCCTCCCTCCCCCGTTCTCCCTCTCCCTCTCCGTCACTGTCACCCTCCCCCTCTCACTCTCTACCACCTCTCCCTCCCCTCTCCCCCTTTCTCCCTCCCTCCCTCGTCCCCCCTCTCTCCCCCTCACTCCCCTCTCCCCTCCTCTCACTTTTTCTCCTTCCCTCTCTACCCCCTCCCCTCCCTTTCTCTCCCCCTCTCTCCCTCCCTCTTCCCATCTCCCTCTCCCTCACTGTCTCCCTCACTATCTCCCTCCCTCCCTTCCCTCTCCCCCTCTCTCCCTCTTTCTCTCCCCTCCCCTCCTTCCCTTCCTTTCTCTCTCCCTCTCTCCCCCTCTGCTTCCCTCCCACTCTCCCTCCCTCTGTTTCTCTCCCTCACAGTCACCCTCCCTCTCTCCCCCTCTCCCCCCTCTCTACCTCCCCCCCCCCCTCCTCTCTCCCATTTTCCCGTTCCCTCTCTATCCCTCCCCCTCTTTCTCCCCCTCCCTCCCTCTCCACCTTCCCCTCTCTACCTCCCCCCTCCTCTCTCCCTCTTTCTCTCCCCCTCCCCCTCCCCTCCCTCCCTTTCTCTCCCCATCTCTCCCTCTGCTTCCCTCTCTCTCCCTCCCTCCCCCTCTCATCTCCCCCTTTCTCCCTCCCCCTCACTGTCACCCTCGCTCTCTCCACCTTCCCGTCTCTACCACCCCCCTCCTCTCTCCCTCTCCCTCCCTCTCCCACTCCCCTCCCTCCTTCCCTCACTGTCACCCTCCCTCTCTCCCCCTCCCTCCCCTCTTCACCTCTCCCCTCTCTACCTCCCCCCTCCCCTCCTCTCTCCCTTTTTTCTCCTTCCCTCTCTATCCCGCTCCCTCTTTCTTTCTCCCTCTCCCTCCCTCCCTCCCCTCTATGCCTCTCCTCCTTCCTTCCCTCTGTTCCCTCCCTCCCTCTCACTCCCATAACCAAGAGAAAATGCTATAAGAGTTTGGTGGGCATTGACCTTGGGTTTTGGAGTTGTAGTTCACCTATATCCAGAGAGCACTGTGGACTCAAACAATGTTGGATCAGGACCAAACTTGGCATGAATGCTCAATATGCCCAAATGTGAACACAGATGGGTTTGGGAAAAATAGACCTTGACATTTGGGAGTTACAGTTTCTGGGATTTATAGTTAACACACAATCAAAGAGCATCCTGGACTCTTGCAACAATGGAATTGAACCAAACTTGGCCTATTGAACTCTCATTACCAACAGAAAGTACTGAAAGGGTTTGCTTGGGAATTGACCTTGAGTTTGGAAGTTGTAGTTCACCTACACCCAGAGAGCCCTGTGGACTCAAACAATGTTATGTTATGTTGTTTGTTTCCTCTCCAGAATCACAATGTTGGAAGGAGGCTCACCGCTTTAAGGTCCCTCAAACAGGCATGGGGAAACTCCGGCCCTCTGGGTGCTTTGGACTCCAACTCCCACCATTCCTAACAGCCTGAGGCCCTTTCCTGCTTAAGTGGCTGAGGGGGAAAAGGAAAAGGGCCTGGGGCTGCTAGGAATGGTGGGAGTTGGAGTCCAAAACACCTGAAAGGCCCAAGTGTGCCCATGCCAGCTTTCGACAGAGACCTCCTCCTCCCCCTTCGCGCCCTTTTTCCCCCTCCCCCAACACTTACTTTTTCTTCTCTACAGCCGCTTCTGCCGCCATTTTGATCCGAGGGGGCAGCGTGAGCGTGTTCAGGAGGGAAAGGGGAGGGAGGAAGACGTGACCCGTGCGGGCGGTACTGCGCAGACTCGCCCCAGAGCAGAGCGAGGCTGGGAAGAAGGGAGCCCGAGGGGAGAAGGAAAAGTGTTCGGCAGGAGGGGGAAGGAAGGGGATTGGAGGCTCCCATTTCCCACGGCACACCTGGTGATGGCTCACGGCACACTGGTTGGGAAGCACTGCTCTAGACTGATCCACAAGTCCATAGCGTAAACATGGCTCTTCTTTGCGACTCACAGCCCTCTTTGGCCCAGCCATAGGAATGGCCTTTGCAGCCCCCCCCCCCCCAATGGCTGATGCTGGCTGGCCCGGCCATTGCTGGCGATGGCTTTTTGGCCCTGGCTTGGCTTTGGTTGTGATTTTGAGAGACGCCCATCCCGGCCCGCCTGGAGTCGTTCTCCCCGCGAAACCTGTCGTGCCAGCTGGGCTTTGTCCCTGCCTCATCTCCAGGTGTGTCTCGCTGGGATCGGATATGGAACAGAAAGCCCAAAAAGAGGTAGGCGGGCAAGCACAATCTCTATCTCTCTCTCTCTCTCTCGGCATTACTTCACGAACGAAGATTCAGGAAGGACTCATCCCAGGCTTTTTACAAGCGCGTTGATGACTCAAAAGGCCAACCTGAGATAGGCAAGTCCGGTTGCAGAAAGCACAGCAGAAAGTCTCCTCAGGTGATGTTGTTTCCAAGTTGCGGTTCTTTCTGTGTTGTCGAGACCCGTTCGGCGTGTCTTCTCGAAAGTGGGTAGTAAAACCCGCCCCCTCGCAGCTCTCCCCCCACCCTCTCCCGAGAGAGAGAGAGGGTCATCATACCTCGGGGGAGGGCGGGGGGAGAGCGCTGCGAGGGGGCAGGGGAGGAGGGAATGGCGCCCTCCCCTCGCCATCGCCCGCCTGGCCCGCCCCCTTGTCAAGGGCAGGAGGAGGAGGAGGAAGGGAAGCCCTGCCTAGCCGGGGCTGCTGGTGGGCATGCATGCATGCATGCGCACACTGCAGGAGGGCGCCTCTTCCTCCTCCGCCGTGTTCCTGGGTGCCGCGCATGGCCGGCAGCGTCCCCAGGGGCTTCTCCCGAGGAGGAGGAGGGAAGAAGGGAAACTCCCGGGGCCGCTGTTGGCTGTGCACGGCACCCAGGAACACGGCGGAGGAAGAGGCGCCATCCTGCCACACGCGCATGCCCGCCAGTGGCCCTGGAGGGGTGGGCCTTCCCTTCTCCTCCTCGTGCCCTCCTTCCGGCCGCAGGAGGAGGAGGAGGCGGACGGAAGCCGCACGGCAGCGGCCCCGGCCATGGAGCTTCCATCCGCCTCCTCCACCCGCGACCAGAAAGAGGACGCGAGGAGGTGGCGGACGGAAGCAGCATGGCCGGGGCCACTGCCGCGCATGTGCCCTGAGGGCGGGACTTCTCTCCGCAACCAACTTACGGTCACGGGAGGAGGCAGATGGAAGCCCCATGGCCGGGGCCGCTGCCGCGCATGCGCCCTGGGGGCGGGACTTCCCTCCTCTCCGCAACCAAATTCCAGTCGCAGGAGGTGGCGTACGGAAGCGGCATGGCCGGGGCCACGGCCGCGCATGTGCCCTGAGGGTGGGATTTCCCTCCTCCTCTCCGCAACCAACTTCCGGTCACAGGAGGAGGCGGATGGAAGCCCCATGGCCGGAGCCACTGCCGTGCATGCGCAGCAGCGCCCTGGGGGCGGGACTTCCTCCTCCTCCCCGTGACCAACTTCCAGTCGCGAGAGGAGGCGGAGGGAAGCCCCGGGGGTGGCCCGGCTTCTTTTGGCCTAGGGCCCCAAAAGAAGTTAATCCAGGCCTGCTCCCACCTTCTCCTCGCTTGCCTCGTTCCCATTTAACCTCACAACCTTTGAGGATGCCTGCCTTAGATGTGGGTCATGCCACGCCAGGGAGGAGGGGGTGGGGAGAAGCCTTGTCGCTCCGCCTCCCTGGCGGCGTCGGCGTCGGCCCGTCCTTCAGTGGGGAGGAAGGAGGGCCCCCCCGCAAGCGGCCCCGTCCCCCGCAAGGGCCGGCGCTTCCAAAGTGTGGCCTAGGGCGCCACCATCAGTTGACCCGGGCCTGCGATATCAGACTCTCTTGGTTGGGTCTGACTGGCCTCTGCCCCCCAACTTCTTGCTCGAGATCAAGTGTACCAGTTCGCAACTCACCTGTTGCCCAAATGGAAGGAGCATGCTCTGGTGGCTTTGCAAGCATTTTTCCGACGAGGAGACTCCGATTTCCGAAGTCGCAACGTGGCTTTTGGAGCATCCGGTCAGCTTCTACAAGCAAGATGTTTACAGTAGCTTGGAAAGACGGGAGAAGTGTGTGTCCCGAGGCGACACTGATGGAGAGAAGGGCTCAACAGGGCCAAGATCCATCGCTCTCGGTCCACAGGAAGTGGTTCATCGAAAACCTTTAGTGAACACCCCTCGTAGGCCCACATTACCCATAAGGCCACCCTAGGCCATGGCCTAGGGCGGCAGCCATGGAAGGGCGGTCAATCCGGATCCCCCCCCCCAAATTTTTTTTTTTTTTAAAAAATTCGATCTTCGGGTGCTCCTGTGCCTGTGCGCCTGAAGGAAGAAGGGGTGGGGCCGACGCCGATGCGAGCGAGGAGGAGACCGAGGGACGTCCCACCGCCCCTTTCACTCACTTTCGCATCGGTTCCTCCTTCCTTCCTTCACTGAAGGAAGGAGGGAGGGCCGACGCCGACGTGAGTGAGAAGGAAGGAGGGGTGGGGCTGACGCCGACGTGAGTGAGGAGGCAAAGGGAAGTCCCACCGCCCCCTCCTCACTCGCGTCGGCGTCGGCCCTCCTTCCTTCCTTCACTGAAGGAGGGGCGGGGCTGACGCCGACGTGAGCAAAGAGGCAAAGGGAAGCCCCATCGCCCCTCCTCACTCAAGGCCGGGCGCCGGCCCTCCTTCCTTCCTTCACTGAAGGAAGGAGGGGCGGGGCCGGCGCTGGCGCAAGCAAGGGGCACAGGGAACTCCCGCCGCCCCCTCCTCCTCGCCGGCGTCAGCCTTCCTTCCTTCCTTCACTGAAGGAAGGAGGGGCGGGCTGACGCCGACGTGAGCGAGGAGGCAAAGGGAAGTCCCACCGCCCTCTCACAGCCGGTGTCGTCCCTCCTTCCTTCCTTCACTGAAGGAAGGAGGGGCAGGGCCGATGCCGACGTGAGCGAGGAGGCAAAGGGAAATCCCACCGCCCCCTCCTCGCTCGCGTCGGTGTCGGGCCCTCCTTCCTTCACTGAAGGAAGGAGGGGCGGGGCTGACGCCGACGTGAGCGAGGAGGCAAAGGGAAGTCCCACCGCCCCCTCCTCACTCGCGTCGGTGTCGGCCTTCCTTCCTTCAGTGAAGGAACCACATATATATACAGATACACAAATATACACACAGCAACGCGTGGCAGGGGACAGCTAGTCTATATCTCCTATATCTATCTATATTCTATATTATATAACAAAAGTCGGTGTTTGTATGTTTGTATGTATGTATGTGTGTGGAGGTGTAGGTATGTGGCAGCTTTCTGATTGGTTGCAACTTTCACAGACCACTGCGACCAGCACGGGTGACAGAGCTGGACCAAACTTGGCACACATAACCCCCATGACGCACTTTACATCCTGGTGAGGTTTGGGGGAGGACGGACAATGGATGATGTGAAGGAAGGAGGGGTGGGGCCGACGCGAGCGAGGAGGAGACGGAGGGAAGTCCTGCCCCCCCTCCTCGCTCACGTCGGCCCCGCCCTCCTTCCTTCAGTGAGGAGGAAGGAGGCCCCCCGCGCAAGCGGCCCCGCCCCCCACAAGCGCCCCCCCCGCAAGCAGCCCAGCCCCCTGGGGTGGGGGCAGCGCTTCCAGAGTGGCCTAGGGCGCCACAAACGGTTAATCCGGACCTGAGTGCTGGGCCTCAAGTCTGTTCTTGCCTGCTCTTAAGAGTCATCTATACTGTAGAATTAATGCACTTTGACCCCTCTTGGACTGCTATGGCTCAATGCTTAAAAAAAACACCCTGGGAGCCAGAAAGGTTTTGCTCCCGATTTCCCACTCCTAGAACCGTGGGAGTTGAGGTCCAAAACACCCCGAGCACCGAAGTTTGCCCAAGCCTGTGCTAGGACAATGTTTGGTCCAAGCACAGGGCAGGCCGGCCAAAACAAACCCAACACTCCAAACTGTCCCTCTCCCGCAACAAACGCCTTCGACCCGGTCTGAGGCCAGGCCCGGATTAACCCTTTATTGCGCCCGAGGCCACAGTTTGGAATGACGGCCCCCTTGAAGCCAACCTCCCGCCACCTCCAAGGTCCCCAGGCACTCCCCCCAGCTGGGAAGCTCCGCTGCGCTCCGAAGGTCCCCAAGTCGGGAGGCTTGGGGAGAGCGCAGCGGGGGCAAACTCGCTCCAAAGGCATGCACGAGAGAGAGAGAGAGAGAGAGCGTGCACATGAGAGACAGTGCATGTGTGCGCGCGAGAGAGAGAGCACGCAAGAGAGAGAGAGAAAGAAAGAGAGCACACAAGAGAGAGAGAGAGCAAAAAAGCAAGAGAGAGCGCGCGTGCGTGAGAGAGAGTGGGCGAGAAAGCGAGAGAGAGCAAAAAAGCAAGAGAGAAAGAGAGCACGCAAGAGAGAGAGAGAGAGAGCGAAAAAGCAAGAGAGAGCGCATGCATGAGAGAGAGCGTGAGAGAGAGAGCGTGAGAGAGAGCAAGGGAGAGAGAGTGTGAGAGAGTGTGAGAGAGAGACAGAGAGAGCACGCGCAAGAGAGAGCGAGAGAGAGAGCACACGAGAGAGAGTGCAAGAGAGAGAGCGAGAGAGCGAAAAAGCAATAGAGAGCGCGTACGTGAAAGAGCGTGAGAAAGAGAGAGAGCAAGAGAGAGAGAGCGTGAGAGACAGAGAGAGCACGTGAGAGAGAGAGAGCACAAGAGAGAGAGGGAGGAGAGAGAAGAGAGAGAGCGTGAGAGAGAGCGTGAGACAGAGAGAGCATGCGAGAGAGCACGCGAGAGAGCGAGAGAGAGCGCGCACACGCGCACGAGAGAGAGAGAGAGGGCGTGCGAGAGAGTGAGAGGCGGAGGGGACAGAGCAGATACTTTGCCAGAAGGAGCAAGGAAGGGCATGAGAAAGGGGGAAAGAGGGGCGCAGACCAGTTTTGTTTTTGTTTGGTCCGTGATCTGCGCCCCCCCCCGGCTTGCGCCCCTAGGCCATATGGGTAATCCGGGCATGGCTGAGAGAGTGGCCACAGAGCAAAGGAGGGGAGTGTGGGGGTGTCTTCCAGGATGCTGTGAAGGCGCTTTCCCTTGGGAGTGTGTACCCACCCAAGTGCCGGCCCCGCTGCCCAAAGGGTGGGAGGCTGTGGTCTGATGCATGGCTGCCCGGCACATGAAGTGCGCTGCCTCTTCTCCCTGGTATTGCTTTCCTTGGCGGACGGAGCAGTGGAATATTCTGCCGAGAGTGCCAGGCGAGACTTCTCCGACCATTTTTGAGCCTGAATCGGTGGAACTCTGTGGCGTGCATTGTGGTTTCCCTTCCATTTTGGGGAAGAAAGGGGTGGCGCACATTAGCTGCTACTAAGGGACATGAGTACGGGAAACACGAAGGGAGGAAGGGAGGGAAATGAAAGAGGAAGGAAGGAAGGAAGGAAGGAAGGAAGGGAGAAGGACAAGAAGATGGGGGAAGAAAAAAAAAGGATGGACTTAAGGAGCCACTATGGCGCAATGGTTTAGAGCCTTGAGCTGTTGAACTGCTGACCTGAAGGCAGGCCCGGATTACCCATAAGGCCATCCTAGGCCATGGCCTCGGGCAACACTTTGGGGGGGGCACAGCAGATCCGGACCCCCCAATTTTTTAAAAAAAAAATCCCCCAATTTTTTTTGATAAAAATTCTAATTTTTTTTTAAAGGGCGCATGCGCGCCGCCCCTCCCTTGCTCTGTTCCCTTGGCTCTGCTTTAGGAGGGAGGATCGGCTCCGCCCCTGACTCCGCCCCTCCTCACCGGGCGGGAGCCGATCCGCCTCCCTCCTCAAGCCGGCCTGAAAATGGTGTGATGGCGCAAGGGAGGAGGGCCGGCGGCGCGAATTCTCTCTGCCTCCTCCTCCCTGCCTGGCGACACCAAGCCAGGGAGGCGGAGAGAAGCCGCGCCGCCGCCCCTCCTCCCTTGCGTCACCACGCCACGCAAGGGAGGAGGGGCGGTGGCGGGACTCCTCTCTGCCTCCTCCCTGGCTTGGCGTCGCCAGGCAGGGAGAAGCCGCGCCACCGCCCCTCCTCCCTTGCATTGCGCCAGCCCCGCCGAAAGAAGTGGGTGGCGCGCAGGACGCGCGGCGGGCGGGCGCCTCATTCTCCTCCTCGCCCCGCCCTCCTTCCTTCAATCTGGTGAGGAGGCGGGGGTGGGGAGGGGCGGAGCCGGGGGGCGGAGGCAGACCCTTTGGCCTTGGGCGGCGAAAGGCCCTGATCCGGGCCTGCCTGAAGGTTCGCTGGACTACTGACTTGAAGGTCGGCAACTCGGAATCCCTGAGATGGGAGGAGGTCCCGTCTGTCAGCTCCAGTTCCTGCCAACCTAGCAGTTCGAAAAGACGCAAATGTGAGTGGATAAATAGCGTGCCCGCTATTAACGAAGCCATTCTGAAATTTCGGAATTAATTTGGGAAATTCTGTAATTTTCCGGAAAAATTTCAGGAAGTCGTTCTGATTTGAAGCACCAGCGCCCCCGACATCCGGAACGAGATTTGAACCATTTTTTAAAATCAAAGAGGCCTAATATCGAGAGAGAGAGAGAGAGCACGAGAGAGAGTGTGAGAGAGAGAGCGTGAGAGAGAGACAGAGAGAGCAGCGTGAGAGAGAGAGAGAGAGAGAGCGCAAGAGAGAGAGAGAGAGCGAAAAAGCAATAGAGAGCGCGTGCGTGAGAGAGAGCGAGAGAGAGAGAGCGAGAGAGAGAGCGAGAGAGAGCAAGAGAGAGAGAGCACGAGAGAGAGAGGGAGGAAGAGAGAGCAAGAGAGAGAGAGTGTGAGAGAGAGTGTGAGAGAGACAGAGAGAAGCACGCGAGAGAGAGAGAGCGAGAGAGAGAGAGCGAAAAAGCAATAGAGAGCGCGTGCGTGAGAGAGTGTGAGAGAGAGAGCGTGAGAAAGAGAGAGAGAGCGTGAGAGACAGAGAGGGCACGCGAGAGAGAGAGAGCACGAGAGAGGGAGGGAGGAAGAGAGCACGCGAGAGAGAGAGAGCACGAGAGAGAGAGGGAGGAAGAGAGAACAAGAGAGAGAGAGCGTGAGAGAGAGAGCGTGAGAGACAGAGAGAGAGCGAGAGAGAGAGCACGAGAGAGAGAGAGTGAGAGACAGAGAGAGCATGCGAGAGAGAGAGAGCACGAGAGAGAGAGCGTGAGAGACAGAGAGAGCATGCGAGAGAGAGAGAGAGAGTGAGAGAGCGTGAGAGAGAGACAGAGAGAGCACGAGAGAGAGAGAGAGAGAGCGAGAGAGAGAGCACGAGAGAGAGTGAGAGAGCGAGAGAGAGCGTGCGAGAGAGAGAGAGAGCACGAGAGAGAGAGTGAGAGAGCAGAGAGAGAGAGTGCGAGAGAGAGAGAGCAGAGAGAGAGAGAGTGAGAGAGAGAGACAGAGAGAGCACGCGCGAGAGAGAGAGCACGAGAGAGAGAGAGCACGAGAGAGAGAGAGTGAGAGAGAGCGAGAGAGAGCAAGAGAGAGAGAGAGCGAAAAAGCAATAGAGAGCGCGTGCGTGAGAGAGAGCGTGAGAGAGAGAGCGTGAGAAAGAGAGAGAGAGCACGAAAGAGAGAGCACGAGAGAGAGAGCACGAGAGAGAGAGCACGAGAGAGCGTGAGAGACAGAGAGAGCACGCGAGAGAGAGAGAGCGAGAGAGAGAGCACGAGAGAGAGAGGGAGGAAGAGAGCACGCGAGAGAGAGAGAGAGCACGAGAGAGAGAGGGAGGAAGAGAGAACAAGAGAGAGAGAGCGCAAGAGAGAGAGCGAAAAAGCAATAGAGAGCGCGTGCGTGAGAGAGAGAGCGTGAGAAAGAGAGAGAGAGCACGAGAGAGCACGAGAGAGAGCGTGAGAGACAGAGAGAGCATGCGAGAGAGAGAGAGAGAGAGAGGGAGGAAGAGAGAGAGAGAGAGAGAGAGCACACTTTGCCCAAGCCCACCCGTGTTTATCACACATCACATTCGACGGATTGTTTTTTTCCCCCTAAGGTTTTTATTTTAATCCAAGGAACTTTGCTTCATACAAAATGTAATTTTAGAAACGAGAGCGGGATCCAAAGTTTGGCTGATAAATATTAATTAATTCAGGCAGCAGGTAGATATTACTCAAACCCTCGACCGCAGAACCCGTCTCCTCTCCCGCGAAGTTCCGATTGTGTTGCATGTTTGGAAACTTTCCGGGTTTTTTCTCCTTTCCGTTTCCTTTTCTTGTATTTTTTTTTATAACACTGTTTTATTGGTTTTCAATATAAAGTTTTGCAACAAACCCCCCGAAGTTTGATATCAAATATAATTAAAAATTAACAACCGAAGAATACATGGTATCAAAAAGTATGAAGATAAACATTTTCCCATGCACAGTTTTTTTTGTATTTATATATATACTATATACTATATATATATAGTATGTATATATTTATATCATATGTATATATAATTTTTTTAACATGCAAACATTACTTATTCAAAATACAGCCACCACTAGATTGATTTCGGGATGCAGAAAACGGGAGTGTCGTACTTCAAGTTTTGGCAATTTGGGAGACATTTGGGCCGTGATGGAGCTAAAGTTAGCACAAACTATGTCCCACTGAACCCAGAGAACAGTCAAGTCCGGGGCTGAGTCAAGCCTCAGCGACGACTCGGTCTCCGTTGTGCAAAAATGTCAACCATAGACTCCATATTCAGTTGTGTTGTTTTGTTGTGTTTTGTTTTTGAACTGGGACATGGGAAGACAATTGATCTTCCAAATCAGATATTTTTTTTTTGGTTTCAAATGCAACCCTTTGACGGAGCAGGACCCCAATCGAGTACCTCGAAGGCACCGCTGTGCTTTGGATGAGACATAGTCGTGAAAGAACTTTAACTGCAACAGAGCCTTGACAGAGAAAGACGACGTTAAGGCTGTTTTCACAACAAGCATTCATCTCCCCCGCAATTGGAGAAGGCCTACTACTCTCCTACTAGCTGCTTACTGACCACCCATAACGTTGCTGCTGGGTTGCAGCTCCCAGCACTCCTCACCTTTGGTGAGTTGGTCTTGCCAGTCGGGTTGCTACCTTTCCTTCCTTCTTCCCTTCCTTACACTTTCCTTCCCTGGTCTCTCTCCTGCCTGTTTGCATGCCTTCCTGCTTGCCTGCTTACCTGCTTTCCTGTCAGCTTGCTTGCTTAGCTTGCCAGCATACCTGCCTACCTGTTTGCCTGCTTGCCAGCGTGCTTGCTTACCAGCCTACCTGCCTGTTTGCTTGCTTGCCAGCTTTCCAGCCTACTTGCCTGCCTGTTTGCCTCCTTGAGAGCTTGCTTGCTTGCCAGCTTTCCAGCCTACTTGCCTGCCTGTTTGCCTGCTTGCCAGCGTGCTTGCTTACCAGCCTACCTGCCTATTTGCCTGCTTGCCAGCTTTCCAGCCTACTTGCCTACTGGCTGTTTGCTTGTCTACCTTGTCTTGCCTTTCTTGCTTCTTTCCTTCCCTAGTTTTCTTCTCCCTTCCCTCCTTCCCTTTCCTTCTTTTCTTCTTTCCTTCCTTCCTTCCTTCCTTTGCTTTCTTTCCTTCCTTCACTTTCTTTCTTTCCTTCCTTTGCTTTCTTTCCTTCCTTCCTTTCTTTGTTTCCTCCCTTCCTTCGCTTTCTTTCCTTTGCTTCCTTCCTTCCTTCTTTCCTTCCTTCCTTCCTTTCTTTCTTTCTTTCTTTCCTTCCTTCCTTCGCTTTCTTCCTTTCCTTCCTTCCTTCGCTTTCTTACTTTCTTTCCTTCCTTCTTTCCTTCGCTTTCTTTCCTTCCTTCCTTCGCTTTCTTTCCTTCCTTCTTTCTTTCCTTCCTTCCTTTCTTTCCTTCCTTCCTTCCTTCCTTTGCTTCCTTCCTTCCTTCCTTCCTTCCTTCGCTTTCTTTCTTTCCTTCCTTCGCTTTCTTCCTTTCCTTCCTTCCTTCGCTTTCTTACTTTCTTTCCTTCCTTCTTTCCTTCCTTCTTTCCTTCGCTTTCTTTCCTCTTTCCTTCCTTCTTTCCTTCCTTTGCTTTCTTTCGTTCTTTCCTTCCTTCCTTTGCTTTCTTTCTTTCCTTTCCTTCCTTCCTTCGCTTTCTTTCTTTCCTTCCTTCCTTCCTTTCCTTCTTTTTTCCCTTCCCTACTTTTTCCTTCTTTAATGGAAGTTCATTGTCCTGCCGCGTAGCTCGAAGCTGGCTTCCAACTAGCTAGCTTGGAAGTGCGTTAAATGGCCAGTGTAGACGGGGGCTTGCTTTGCGGTCGCGACCCCACCCGTCCCTTTCAGTGGGCCTGTCACATTAAACGGACACATACGAAGGTGGGGAGCGGAGACTGGAATTAACCGGGACCGTGATGAAGAAGACCAAGCCACGTGCCTCCACCTCGTATGGATGGCATGCACAGTCGGAGAAGTGTTTCCGCCCCACGATCTCCAGGAGTCGGGTGGAATCGTCTTTAAAAAAAGGTTTCCTGTTTCTTTAAAAAAATTTCCCGCCAAGAAAAGTTATTGTGCCTTTGACAGTAAAACGTAGAAAACATTTGGTCACGGTCATGCTGTCGCCCGAAACAGGGGGGGGGGGGAACCCAGCAGGGAAAGCTCCGGAACGGATGACGAGGACTCTGTATCTATCTATTTATGCATTTATTTATATTTTTTTGCTCGTTGGCCTCTCTTCCCTCCCACCTTGCCCATTTGGCGAAATTTGCGAAATTTGTGAAATTTGCGAAACTTGCGAAAAAAAGCTTCTTCCTGTTGCATAGCCGTACAACATTGTTGTTGGTGGTTTCGAAAAGGAAAAAAAAAAAGGAATCACATCCACAATCCATAAACAACAGATCCTCCTGGCTTTTCACAAACTTGCCAGGCACCAGCCCTGTCTCTCATTTGCCTCAATTTGCATATGTCCAGATGCAAATCTCTCTATATAATAAAGCGGAATGTTTGTTTGTATGTTTGTATGCATGTATGTGGCAGCGTTCTGATTGGCTCCCGGCCTCTACATTCTGACAACATGATTGGTTGCCAGTGAGGGAGTATTTGCATAACGCCTCTAATTGGCCAGCCAACGCCAACACGAACATTCCGACACTCTAAACTGCCAGGGGATAAGGCCAAGGCCTGAGGCAGTCGCCAACACGAACATTCCGACACTCTAAACTGCCAGAGGGGGATAAGGCCAAGGCCTGAGGCAGTCGCCAACACGAACATTCCGACACTCTAAACTGCCAGAGGGGGATAAGGCCAAGGCCTGAGGCAGTCGCCAACATGAACATTCCGACCCTCTAAACTGCCAGAGGGGGATAACGCCAAGGCCCGAGGCAGTCGCCAACACGAACATTCCGACACTCTAAACTGCCAGAGGAGGATAAGGCCCAGGCCTGAGGCAGTCGCCAACACGAACATTCCGACACTCTAAACTGCCAGAGGGGGATAAGGCCCAGGCCTGAGGCAGTCGCCAACACGAACATTCCGACACTCTAAACTGCCAGAGGGGGATAAGGCCCAGGCCCGAGGCAGTCGCCAACATGAACATTCCGACACTCTAAACTGCCAGAGGAGGATAAGGCCTGAGACAGTCAGCCATGGTGGGAGTTTCAGACCAAAACACTTTGTGGCTCCCAACAATGACAGAACAAGACCAAACTTGCCACACAAAACCCCCAAGACCCACTCTACATCCTGGTGCAGTTTGAAAGGGGGGGGGGTCAGAGCATGGATGATGGGACTTTAAGTACCTCCAATCACTTCCCCAGACCCTATGACCCACTCTACATCCTGCTTCAGTTTGAAGGAGGATGGACCATGGATGATGGGACTTGCAGTATCTTCACTCACTTCCTGAAAACAATGCTACCCTCATCCACTCACCAATAAAGACAAAATTTGGCATACAGAGCCCCCATGACCCACTCTACATCCTGCTTCAGTTTGAAGGAGGATGGACCATGGATGATGGGAGTTGAAGTACCTCTACTCACTTCCTGAGACTGCTGCAACCCTCATCCAATGATTGATCAAGAACAAACTTGCCACACAGAGCCCCCATGACCCACTCTACATCCTGGTGCTGTTTGGAGGAGGGTGGACCACAGATGATGGGACTTGCAGTACCTTCAGTAATTTCATGATACCACTGCAACTCCCAATAATGATGGATCAAGGCCAAACTTGGCAGACAGAGCCTCCATGGCCCACTCTACATCCTGGTGCTGTTTGGAGAAAGGTAGACCATGGACAATGGGACTCGCAGTGCCTTCACTAACTTCCTGACACCACTGCCAGCCACATAAATAACTGCTAAAAACCAACTAATACGTTTCTCAAATAACCCGGGCAGGGTCATAAATAATGACTAGCATCAGTCCTGTGAAAGGGACAGGGCGTGGGCCACATGCAGTTCCAGAGCCCCAGAAAGCGTTCAGACCATTCAACTCCAGACCTCTCTTGGTGTTTGAATCCTTCTCGAAACGGCACCCAAATGCAATCTCACATCCGGTGGCCTTTACTGAGCAGGACTTGGGCGGACATAGAAGCGCATCTAGGGCCACCGTTTGGGTTGCAACTCACAAAGGGGAGGGTTGCCACACTTCCATGCGGTTGTCCCTTCGTGATACGTCTCCCAGCCCAATGAATCACTACAAGGCAGTGTTTCCCAACCAGTGTGCCGTGAGTGATCATCAGGTGTACCGTGGGAAATTGGAATCTCTGGGGAGGGGGGGGGGGAGAGTCTAGTGTGTTGAAGTATAAGAACCCTAAGAAACGTACCTCGATAAAGGCACAAAATTACAACCACCCCCCTCCCCACCCGTTGTCTACTTGGTCTCTCCCTCTCCATTCATTTAGAAGGCCTGCCTCCCTTTCCCCAAGTAGAGACCTCCTCTTGCCTTCTAGGGGTTCTGTGTGGGAAGTTTGGCCCAGTTCTATCATTGGTGGGGTTCAGAATGCTCTTTGATTGTAGGGGAACTATAAATCCCAGCAACCACAACTCCCAAATGTCAAGGTCTATTTCCCCTGAACTTCATCTGTGTTCACATTTGGGCATTTTGAGTATTCAAGCCAAGTTTGGTCCTGATCCAACATTGTTTGAGTCCACAGTGCTCTCTGGATATAGGTGAACTACAACTCCAAAACTCAAGGTCAATGCCCACCAAACTCTTATAGCATTTTCTCTTGGTGATGGGAGTTCTGTGTGGGAAACGTTTGTGTCTTTCTGCCATTCCTGCCAGGAGATCTCTGTTGTGTTCATCGAAACAGGCCCAAGTTTCACACTGAGTGTATAAATACATTCAAAAACATATTAACTATATGTATGACTGTGTTAGAGTGTCGTTAGAGTGTTAGAGTGTCGTTTTGCGTCATTTTGGTTGGTAGTGTGCCCCAGGGTTTTGGAAATGTAAAAAGTGTGCCGCGGCTCAAAAAAGGTTGGGAAACACTGCTACAAGGAACCAAGGCTTCCCCCATTCCCGGAACCCCTAAGGTTGCTTCCAACCCCATTCTCACAAGCAGAGGGGCGCTTCAAAGAGAGAAGATCCCTCGGCGGATCTCCAATTTCCACACCAAAAGTCGCGCGTGGGTTCCCTTGAAAGAGCAAAGGGAGCAGCAAGAGGACGTTCAAAGCATTGGGATGAGATCGATTGGAGGACAGAAATAAGGAAAACACACTTGAAGTGTGTGTGTGTGTGTGGCCTTCTGTTGCCTTGCTCTGCTCCGCTTGTGTTGCGGAAAGGGCTTCTCTTGGAACCTTAAAGTTTGCACTCAATCTCGGAACGGATGCGCCCTCCCCTTCACTTGAGAGTCACTGGCTAGACCCCTTATAGTGACTGTTGGTACTTCGGTATTGCAATCTGGGATTCTCGAATCATATTAAGGACCTACCCAGGCCCGGATTACCCATAAGGCCACACTAGGCCATGGCCTAGCGTGGCACTTGGGGGGGGGGGCAGCAGGTCCGGACCCCAAATTTTTTTTAAAAAATAAAAAAATAAAAAATAAAAAAAATAAAAAAAAATTCAAAAGGGGGCGCAGTTCACACAGACCAAAAAATAATGTTGAAACAAAACCGCAACGCGCGGCATGGAGATGACACTTTTTCTCTCTCGGGGGGGGGGGGGTCAGGGAGAGCGCTGAGAGGGGGTGGGGGAGGAGGGAATGGCGCCCCCCTCACCATCACCCCCGCCCCTTTGTCAAGGAAGGAGGAGGCAGAGGGAACCCCCCGGGGCCAGGCATGCGTGGCACCCATGAACATGGCGGAGGTAGAGGCGCTCGCGCCCTCCTGCTGCGCATGCCCGGCAGCGGCCCCGGGGGCAGGGCTTCCCTTCGCCTCCTCGTGCCCTCCTTCCTTGACTCAAGGAAGGAGGGCACGCGACGCCGTGAGGAGGAGGTGGGGGGGTGCGGTAGAGGTTGGTTTGGGGGCGTAATTCCACAGTGTGGCCTAGGGTGCCAAAAGGGGTGAATCCGGGTCCGGACCTCCTCCAAGCCTAGACAACAGCTATGGGCAAACTCTTTGATCAAGGGGCGCATGCTAAGCACTTCCTGCGAAGAGGACTGGCCGCCGGGTGATGGAAGGAAGGAAGGGAAAGAGGAAGGAAAGGGGGAAAGAAGGAAGGACAGAAGGGAGGGAGGAAGGAAGGAAAAAGAGAGGGGGGAAGGAAAGAGATAAGGAAGGAAGGACACAAATGTGGAAAGATGGAAGGAAGGAAGGAAGGAAGGAAGGAAAGAAGGAAGGAAGGAAGGAAGGAAGGGAAGGAGGACTGAAAGAGAGAAGGAAGGTTGAAAGGGAGGAAGGGAAAGGTGGCAGGAAGAAAAGGGAGCGAGGGAAGGAGGAAGGAAAGAGGGAAAGAAGGAAGGATGGAAGGAAAAAGAGAGAGGGAGGAAGGTAAGGAGGAAGGAAAGGGGGAAAGAAGGAAGGACAGAAGGGAGGAAGGAAGGAAAAAGAGAGGGGGGAAGGAAAGAGATAAGGAAGGAAGGACAAAAATGTGGAAGGATGGAAGGAAGGAAAGGAGGACTGAAAGGTTGAAAGGGAGGAAGGGAAAGATGGCAGGAAGAAAAGAGAGCGAGGGAAGGACGAAGGAAAGAGGGAAAGAAGGAAGGACAGGAGGGAAGGAGGGAAGGAAAGAGATAAGGAAGAAAGGACAAAAATGTGGAAGGAAGGAAGGAAGGAAGGAAGGGAAGGAAGACTGAAAGAGAGAAGGAAGGATGAAAGGGAGGAAGGGAAAGATGGCAGGAAGAAAAGGGAGCGAGGGAAGGAGGAAGGAAAGAGGGAAAGAAAGGAAGGATGGAAGGAAAAAGAGAGAGGGAGGAAGGTAAGGAGGAAGGAAAGAGATAAGGAAGGAAGGACAAAAATGTGGATGGAAGGAAGGAAGGAAGGAAGGAAGGAAGGAAGGGAAGGGAAGGGAAGGAGGACTGAAAGGGAGAAGGAAGGATGAAAGGGAGGAAGGGAAAGATGGCAGGAAGAAAAAGGGAGCGAGGGAAGGAGGAAGGAAAGAGGGAAAGAAGGAAGGACAGAAGGGAAGGAGGGAAGGAAAGAGATAAAGAAGAAAGAACAAAAATGTAGAAGGAAGGAAGGAAGGGAAGGAAGACTGAAAGAGGGAGGAAGGATGAAAGGGAGGAAGGGAAAGATGGCAGGAAGAAAAGGGAGCGAGGGAAGGAGGAAGGAAAGAGGGAAAGAAGGAAGGATGGAAGGTAAAAGAGAGGGGGAGGAAGGTAAGGAGGAAGGAAAGAGATAAGGAAGGACAAAAATGTGGATGGAAGGAAGGAAGGAAGGAAGAAAGGGAAGGGAAGGAGGACTGAAAGGGAGAAGGAAGGATGAAAGGGAGGAAGGGAAAGATGGCAGAAAGAAAAAGGGAGCGAGGGAAGGAGGAAGGAAAGAGGGAAAGAAGGAAGGACAGAAGGGAAGGAGGGAAGGAAAGAGATAAAGAAGAAAGAACAAAAATGTAGAAGGAAGGAAGGAAGGAAGGAAGGGAAGGACGACTGAAAGAGAGAAGGAAGGTTGAAAGGGAGGAAGGGAAAGGTGGCAGGAAGAAAAGGGAGCGAGGGAAGGAGGAAGGAAAGAGGGAAAGAAGGAAGGATGGAAGGAAAAAGAGAGAGGGAGGAAGGTAAGGAGGAAGGAAAGGGGGAAAGAAGGAAGGACAGAAGGGAGGAAGGAAGGAAGGAAGGAAGGAAGGGAAGGAAGGAGAACTGAAAGGGAGAAAGAAGAACAAAAGGGAGGAAGGGAAGGAAGAAGGAGAAAGAGAAGGAAAGACAAAAGGGAAGGACAAAAAGGTGGAAGGGAAAGCTGGAAGGAAGAAGGGAAGAGAGAAGGAAGAAGGGAAGGATGAAAAGGTGGAAGGGAATGGAAGGAGGGAGAAAGAGGGAAGGAAGTAAAGACAAATGGGAAGAAGGATGAAAGTGTGGAAGGGAAGGAAGGATGGACGGAGAGGGAAAGAGGAAGGAAAGAGAGAAGGAAGGAAAGATAAAAGGGAAGGAAGGAAGGCCAGATGAAAGGTTGGAAGAAAGGAAGGGAAGGGGGAATGAAAAAGAGAAGAAAAGGAGAGTGGCTGGAAGGAGGGAGGAAAGAGAGAAGGAAGGAAGGATGAATGGGGGGGAAGGAAATGGAGGGAGGGAGAAAGAGAGAGGGAAGGGAGAAGACAAAAGGAAGGAGAAAGAGGCAAGGAGACAGAAAGAGGCAAGGAAGGGTGGAAGGGAAGGAGGAAGGGAAGAGAGAAAGAAGGAAGGAAGGAAAGGGAAGGAGAGAGAGAGAGAGAGAGAGAGAGAGAGGAGGGTCTTGGGAAAGAGCCCAAGGGGCCACATCCACCCCCTGGGCCTGGGTCTGCCCATGCCTGCTATACAAGCTTTCGGCAGTGGCAGTGGGTGCTTTCCCCCTCTTCTCTCTACTAGCAGTTCTGATTCTGACGCCTTTTTTGCTCAACCGAAAGCCCTGCAGCGACACCTAGTGTCCATGTAAAGCAACAACTCTTAGAAAAATAAAGAGGGGCAGCTTTTGCCACTAACTCACCCCAATTGCCCTCACAGAAAAAAAAAGAAAACCCCAATGCAATTTTCTGAATCAGCCCCCCAACAAAAAGACCCAAGAAACCCCCTAACTGCTTTCTCTCACCTCTTCGCCATGGGCGCATCGCCACGAGGAAGGCTGTCATTCGTATTTTAGTTTTTAGTTCTTGCAGACCACTGGGGGTCTGCAAACAATAGGTTGGCTCTGATCCCGCCCCCGGCTCCACCCCCGGCTCTGGCTCCGCCCCCGCCTCCTCGCCGGCGCAGCCCGACAAGGCCCTTTTCAGGGCGCCATGACGGCTTTAGGAGGGAGGGAGGAGCTGCGGCTCCTCCCTCCCTCCTAAAGCCGTCATGGTGGCCTGAAAAGGGCCTTTTCGGCCGGCCGCGCGGGGGAGGAGCCGGGGGGGGGCAGAGCAGGGGGCAGAGCCTTTAGAGCCGAGCAAAGGGGGGGGGCGGCGGGGCGGCCGTGGATGGCGCTTCTGCCGCCGCGCGCATGCACACATTTTTGGGAATTTTTTTGCATTTTTTTGAAACTTTTTTTGGGGGGGTCCGGACCTGCTGTCCCCCCCCCATGGCTGCCGCCCTAGGACATGGCCTAGGGTGGCCTTATGGGTAATCCGGGCCCGTGAACATCTTTGTTCATGGGGGCAGAGCCTTTGGAGCCGAGCAAAGGGGGGGGGGGCGGCGAGGCGGCCGTGGATGGCGCTTTTTTTGGGATTTTTTTTTGAATTTTCAAAATAACTTTGGGGGGGGGGTCCGGCCCTGCTGCCCCCTCCCCATGGCTGCCGCCCAAGGCCATGGCCTAGGGTGGCCTTATGGGTAATCCGGGCCCGTGAACATCTTTGTTTCATTAACAATATCATCCCCAGTTTTGTGACAAGCATGTGCATATACAGAAATACACACATACACCAAAGAAAAAGCCAACGCACACATGCATGCACACACGCACGTAGGCACACGGATCAAAGGAAAAGAGGAACGAAACCGAAACAGAAATCTCATCCCTGAGAATTGGAATCAGGTTCCCGCCTTCCTCTACCTCACTTCTCTCACAGAGCGGCAGGTCCCCCTCCAATGGCCCTTGCTATTCGCAGTAGTCGCAGCCTAGTCTGCAACCCTAGTCTGCAAAAGGTAATTTCCTTGCAACGACAACATGTTTCAACGAACATTTCGACCCTCCCTGCTGATCGCTTTCCAACTTGGCGAGACAAAAAAGATTGGCTCCGGTCCAAATCGAGCCCAGAGCCCTTCGGAAGCAGCTTCCCCTCCTTGTAATGTGGGACACAGGGGCGGCCTAACCGTTACGGCAAGTACGCGGCAGCGTAGGGCGCCATCTTGGAGGGGCGAATTCGCTTGCCGGGCGCCGGCCAGCGTCCTGGCTGGCCCTGCCGATGTTCTGACCTCAGACAGCGCCGCAGTTGCCTGCTTTTGGGCAGAGGCCCCAATGCTGCGGGGAAGGCCTACCTCCCTGGCCTGCTGCTGCCTACTCAGGGGCCCTGAGGCGGTCCTACCTATACGCGGGGGTGCCACCTGGGATTTTCGCGCATGGCCAGAAGCTCCAGGCGCTACAGCGGCTGTAGGAGCTTCTGTGCATGCGCGAATCTCCGCGCATGCGCACTGGCTCCCGAGCGCGCCTCTAGTTTTGGAACCAGTGCGCATGCGCGGAGATTCACGCATGCGCACTGGCTCCAAAGCTGGAGGGCGCTGGAGCCAGTGCGCATGCGTGAAATTCTGCGCATGCGTGGAAATTCACGCATGTGCACTGGCTCCAGAGCGTGACTCGCGCTCGAGAGCCACGGGAGGGGGGGCGCCAAAATAATATTCGCTTACCCCCCCGGGATAGGTAGGACCGCCCCTGGTGGGACATAACGTTCCCTGCCTCTCTTCTTATGTCCTCACTCAATGATGCGCCCTCGACATCAGACTGCATCGTCACTGTGAGAGATTCTCAAGGTTAGGCACTTAAGAAGTGAAGAACGGGCGCCTCTAGTACGAAAAAAAACCAACAACGGTAGTAGGGCTGGAATGACAACCGGGTGAGTTCTCTGCAGCAGAGGACTCTGTGGGTTTTTTTGTTTGTTTCCTTCGCTTCTTCTTTTTAACTGTACGTTTGACCCAAAAAATGCACACAATGGAAAGTTAACGTTTCTCTAATTGCTCGAATAGAAAACTTGCGTTACATGGCCTTCGCCTGCCCCTCCCCGGCTTTCCCTCTCCGGGTTTCGCCCCCTCTTGTCTTTGCACAAACACGGATTTGGAAACAAGGTGAAGCGATCCAAGCGCCACCTTGCGTCCACACAGAGGAGATCTCAAAGAAGTTAGCCGCAGCTTGGAAGCTGTCCTGGCCCCAAAACCGCTCCCCTTGGGGACGTCCCAAAACGTTGACCTCAATGTGGAGACGAAACAAAGGAACCCAACCGATGCTGAATGGCAACTTGGTGCTTCTCGTTGTGTTTTCTGGCTCCGTTGAAGAGGATTGTTGGTCCGCAAGGAAGAAGCCCACGTGTCTCGCTGGGCAACCTCACGACTTAGAAGGAGCGGAGAAGAGAAGCCAGCTTCGGGAGTTTGTGTACAAGTGTCTTCTCCTTCCCACTGACCGTCAGGCCCGGATTACCCATAAGGCCACCCTAGGCCATGGCCTAGGGCGGCACTTTTGGCGGGGCAGCAGGTCCGGACTCCCCAAAAAATTCAAATAAAATTCAAAAAAATTTCAAAAAAATTTCAAAAAAATTTCAAAAAAATTTCAAAAAAATTTCAAAAAATTTCAAAAAAATTTCAAAAAAATTTCAAAAAAATTTCAAAAATTTCAAAAATTTCAAAAATTTCAAAAAATTCAATTTTAAAATTTCCCCCAAAAAACAATTTAAAAGGGTGCATACGCACAGCAGCGTAAGCGCCAGCCACGGCCGCCCCCTCCTTTGCTCTGCTCCCCTCGGCTCTGCCCTCGCCCTCGGCTCCGCCCCACCCCCAGCTCCGCCCCCACCTCCTCACCAGCACGAGGAGGAGGAAGAAAGCCCACCCGGAGCTGATGCGGGGCCTCCCCTCAGCTCTTTCCTCCCTCCTAAAGCTGCGATTTCGGCCGCTTCTCAGGCCGGCATGGTGGCTTTAGGAGGGAGGGAGGGAGGGAGGAGCAGTGGGGGGCCCCGCATCGGCTCCGGGGGTGGGGCTTTCCTTCCTACTCCTCGCGGCGGTGAGGAGGCGGGGGCGGAGCCGGGGGCGGGGGCAGAGCCAGGGGCGGGGGCAGAGCCTTTGGCCTAGGGCGCCAAAAGGGCCTGATCCGGGCCTGCTGACCGTGAAGAGGTTCTAGTGCCAGAAAGGTCTACAGAACTAAATGCGGGCTTCCTCCCTCTTGGCTCTTGGTTGGTCATCTGGGTGGGCAGGCAAGGGGAGAAGTTGACCTCGATGAGGGAAGAGGTTGACCAGTTCCTCCCACCTTGGCCTTCCAAGGAATGGACTTTCGCCCTCCAATTTGATCAAGCGCCCTCGAGTGCCCAAAAAGAGGCAGGCGGCACCTCCCACGGTCTGGCAGGTGCATCGTAGGGCAGTCGTCTTGGTGTGTGTGGGTTTTCCACGAGGACGGACTTGTTGCCTCCTCTTTCCGCTCCCAGCCCAGATACCATGGAGCTGAGCATTGCGTGCGAGCACAGACACAGAGCTTCTGGATGATAAAACTCATCAATTCCCAGTGCGCAGAGAGTGGGTTTGTTCCTGCTAGCACCAATCATCTGCGTCTCGTTCGTGGTAATAGCTACGCGCCCGGGTGCTTGTCCCGGGGCCGGCGCTGAGGCCCAAGGTATAGTGAAATCCATTGGGGACTCTACGGATTTGATGGGATTGCGACGTCAGCGAGGAGACGTAAGATGTCCGGGAGGACCTTCCCGAATTCGTGGCCAGGGCCTCCTCGAAGGTGAGCGTGTCCTCAGGCACCGCACGGTAGGGGCTGTCGCTGTCCTCCCGGTGGGCCAGGTAAGGGTCCGAACCGATCCGCGCCACCAGGGTCTGCGAGGAAGGGCCCTGGGAGTCGCCATGCAGCAAATTGTTGTGCTCAGAAAGGCCCCGGCTCAGGCGTCCCGGGGAGAAGGTCGGCAGGCCAGTCTGGTAACCCGAGAAGTGCACCGGCGAGGAATTGGCGGTCTTGTACGTGATGCTGGGGCGCGGGGTCAGCGGCGTCTGTGGCAGCTGTCTCCGGCCGCGGCACGGGGTGCTAGCACCAGAGGTCGACAGCAAGGGGCTCCCATTAACTGAGCCACTGCCCTACATGAAAATTGGAACAAAGCAAATGAACAAAAAGAACGGGGAAAAAAGAATAACCGGGGCGGGGAGAAGGCAAACGGAAACATACCGGACAAACACGAAGGCGCATGGTAGGGTGGGTGGGCGGGTGGGTGGGTAGGGGGCAACCAAACAACAGAAGAACAAGTGGCGTGAATGGAAGGGCATGTCAGAAGATGAAAGAAAAAGCAAAGGAGAGAGTTTAGACGGGCACAACCAGGGAGTGAGGGAGGAGGTGCTCAAGGGACAATCGAGACCAGCGTTTCACAACCTGGGGGTTGGGGCCACTGGGGGTCGCGAGGGGGTTTCAGAGGGGTCACCAAAGACTATCAGGAAAAATATATTTCCGATGGTCTTAGGAGCAAGCCCAGATTAACTTCTTTTGGCGGCCTAGGCCAAAAGAAGCCAGGCCGCCCCCGGGGCTTCTGTCCGCCTCCTCCCGCGACCGGAAGTTGGTCGGGGGCAGGGGGAGGAGGAAAGGAAGTCCCGCCCCCAGGGTGCTGCTGCGCATGCGCGACAGTGGCCCCGCCCGTGGGGCTTCCGTCCACCTCCTCCCATGACCGGAAGTTGGTCGCAGGGAGGAGGAGGAGGAAAGGAAGTCCCGCCCCCAGGGCGCTGCTGCGCATGCGTGAGCAGTGGCCCCCGCCGTGGGGCTTCCGTCCGCCTCCTCCTGCGACCGGAAGTTGGTCGCAGGGAGGAGGAAAGGAAGTCCCGCCCCCAGGGCGCTGCTACGCATGTACGGCAGTGGCCCCGGCCGTGGGGCTTCCATCCGACTCCTCCCGTGACCGGAAGTTGGTCGCAGGGAGGAGGAGGAAAGGAAGTCCCGCCCCCAGGGCGCTGCTGTGCATGCGCAGCAGCGGCCCCGGCCGTGGGGCTTCCGTCTGCCTCCTCCTGCGAACGGAAGTTGGTCGCGGGGAGGAGGAAAGGACGTCCCGCCCCAGGGTGCTGTGGATGCGTGACAGTCCGGGGCTTCCATCCGCCTCCTCCCGTGACCGGAAGTTGGTCGCAGGGAGGAGGAGGAAAGGAAGTCCCACCCCCAGGGCGCTGCTACGCATGTACGGCAGTGGCCCCGGCTGTGGGGCTTCCGTCCGCCTCCTCCTCGCATCCTCGTTCCGGTCGTGGGTGGAGGAGGCGGACGGAAGCCCCACGGCCGGGGCCGCTGCCGTGCGGCTTCCGTCCGCTTCCTCCTCCCGCGACCGGAAGGAGGGCACGAGGAGGAGGAGAAGGGAAGCCCTGCCCCCAGGGCCGCTGGTGGGCATGTGCGCACGGCAGGAGGGCGCCTCTTCCTCCTTTGCTGTGTTCCTGGGTGCCGCGCATGGCCAGCTGCGGCCCCAGGAGCTTCCCTTCCTTCCTCCTCCTCCTAACCCTAACCCCAAAACCAAAAGTCAATGCCCACCATGCCCTTCCGGTATTTTCTGTTGGTCATTTTCAAGTTTGGTTCAATTCCATCGTTGGCGGAGTTCAGAATTGTAGGTGAATTATAAATCCAAATAGAAAACACTGTGTTTTCCGATGGTCTTTGGCGACCCCTCTGGATTCCCCATCGCAACCCCCCTCCCCCCAGGGGTCCCGACCCCTAGGTTGAGAAACACTGATCTAGACCCAGGAAACCAAAGACAGGGAAAAGAAGGACATGGGAACATAGACGCATAGGGACATCGGAAGCTGAAAGATCCCAAAGAGCTACATGCCATCAACGGGGAGTTGTTGTGGCCGACGATTTCCACGTGGGCAGAGTGGTGAATGGACTCAGGGTTCTGGCCCTATTTTGGGGACTGGACACCACTGTGGCTTGCCCATCCTAATCTTTAAAGACACTTTGACATGTAATATGAAGATGGGACAGAACTATAGCAGTGCCATTCCGGGCCCGGAAATTCCAAGGCCGGAACCACTGATGATGTAATCGGAATGAGACACCAAGCACGAGCCACGGCTGTTCACAGTATGTCATTCAAGCAAGCAAGCAAACAAAACAAGACCCATATATTTTAAGGTAATGGTGGGTCCAAAAGTGATCCCTCCATCACTCTAACCTTTCTTTCTTTCTTTCTTTCACAGCTAATGGACTACCAACGCATGATACGATAGAGGTAACCTTTCGACCTTTGCAACCCGAATGACAGTTGCGTCTATCAAGTAGGAAATTTAGGTACCACTTTGTGGGGCTAATTTAACTGGTTTACGAGGCCATAAATCTCCAGGAAGTCTGAAAAAAGAACGAAGGAATACGACAGCTCCCCCTGGTGGCCAGAAGCCGGAATGTTAAATTGCCTCTGAGTGCCTGTCTATATATGTTGTATGTCTATGGCATTGAATGTTTGCCTGCATATGTGCATTGTGATCCGCCCTGAGTCAGGCCCGGATTAACAGATTGTGGCGCCCTAGGCCACACTCTGGAAGGCCCGCCCCTGGGGGCGGGGCCGCTTGCGAGGGGCAGGGTCGCTTGCAGGGGGCGGGGCCGATGCAGGCATGCACTTGCAGGGGCAAGGCCACTTGCAGGGGCGGGGCCGATGCAGGCATCCGCCTCTTCCTCCTCACCCTCACCGCCACCGCCGCGCCTGACGTCACCGTCGCGCCTGACATCCTGTGTGGCGCCTGCCCCTTTTTAGTGGGGCTGGGTGATGTCAGGCGCAGCGGCGGTGGCGAGGGCAAGGAGGTGGAGGGTAGCTGCGGCACCGCGTCCATTCTGCCTCCTCTACCATGTTCCTGCAGCTGCGGCACCCAGAAACATGGCGGAGGAGGCAGAGGCGTGAAGAGGCGCCGCGACTTCCCTCCACCTCTTCCTCCTTGTCCTCGCCGCTGCGGCCGCGCCTGACGTCACCCAGCCCCGCCGAAAAGGGGTGGGCGCAGCGCAGGACGCCGGGTGTGAGCGGCGCGGCGCCCTCCGCCATGTTCCTGAGTACTGCAGTGGCTGCCCGGGGATTTCCCTTCCTTCGGAGAAGGAAGAGGAAGGAAGGTAAGCTCCCGGGCGGCTGCTGCAGCACCCAGGAACATGGCGGAGGGTGCCGAGCCGTTCTGTGAAGGAAGGAGCAGCGCCCGTGCAAGCGACAAACAGGCGTGGGAAGTCCCGCCCCTAGGGCGTCTGACGTGACTTCCCTCCGCCACGTCCTCCCTTGCGTTGGCCCCGCTCCTCCTTCCTTCACTGCGCAGGCGCAGAAGCAAGCGCCCGAAGATTGAATTTTTTAAAAAAAGTTTTTTAAATTTTTTTTTTTTGGGGGTCCGGACCTGCTGCCCCCCCCCCCCCATGGCTGTTGCCCTAGGCCATGGCCTAGGGTGGCCTTAAGGGTAATCCGGGCCTGCCCCGAGTCCCCTGCGGGGTGAGAAGGGCGGAATACCAATGATGTAAATAAACAAACAAACAAATAAATAAATAACTCTACTGGAAACAGTTTTTTCTTTTTCTGAACGACTGATTAGAACTATGTTTCCGAAGCGAAAAGCAAGAGTCGCCACTGAATTTCTGGCAAAAGAAGGTTGTGCACCTAAGGAAATGCATCATCACGTGAATAATGCCTATGATTTGGCACCTTCTGAGTGTTACGTGTTTGGACCTCTGATAGACAAGCTACGTGGCTTCAGAGTCAATGGGCCGGGCTTTAGCGCAGCCGGGTAATTCCCCAGCGGCAATAGCTCTTACCAATTGAAAGGTTGGCAGTGTGAAGCTCAGGGCGTTCAGCCCCGCTTCCTGCCCACCTACGCAGTTGGGAACCATTGTGAGCTGTGAGTAGAGAAATTACGCACCGCTTAAGCGGGGAGGTATTTGACGGCACCAAAAAAAGAAATACCAGAAGTTGCCAGTGACCAAAGGAAGGAGGAAGTCTGTGATCAAGGCCTTTCCTCATAGCGGATGGAGCGACAGCGCCCCCTACAGAGGCTGAGAAGTCCTGCTATGGCTTATTTTATGAGTATGTCCTATTTTCGGGGAAACAGGGTAAGTACGGGAGGAGCGAGCAAGCTTGTTTTCTGCCGCCCTGGAGACTAGGGCGCAACGGAGCAATGGCTTCCAACTACAGGGAAGGAGATTGCAGCTGAACATGAGGAAGGACTTTCTATCTGTGAGAGCTGTTCAGTGGTGGAACTCAGGCCCGAGTTACCCATAAGGCCACCCTAGGCCATGGCCTTGGGCGGCAGCCATGGGGGGAGCAGCAGATCTGGACCCCCCAATTTTTTAAAATTTCTTTTAATTTTTTTTTTAAAAAATGATTTTCAGGTGCTCTTGCGCCTGCGCGGCATGCCATAGGCCCTATGACCTCTGATGCGGTGCGAGGGAGGAGGGGGCGGAGAGAAGCCCTGCCACCCCCTCCTCGCTCGCGCCGTTGGCCCTGCCCGTCAGTCACTGAAGGACTGATAGGCGGGGACGACGCGACGCGAGGGAGGAGGGGGCAGAGAGAAGCCCCACCGCCCCTCCCGCTCGCGTTGTCGGCGTCGGACCCTCCTTCAGTGAGAAGCGCCCCGCCCGCCTCGAGCGGCCCCACCCCGGGGGTGAGGGCGGCGCTTCCAGAGTGTGGCCATGGCGCCACGATAAGGTAATCTGGGCCTGGTGGAAGTCTCTGCCCCAAAGTGTGGTGGAGGCTCCTTCTTTGGAGGCTTTGAAACGGAGGCTGGGTGGCCATCTGTTGGGGGTGCTTTGAACGCAATTGTCCTGCTTCTTGGCAGAATGGGGTTGGGCTGGATGGCCCGCGAGGTCTCTTCCAACTCTAGGATTCTACGGCAAATAAATAAATATACCACCTCATTTTGAAGGTTCCCAGTCGGCTGGGTTAGGTTTTTCGTATCTTGATCAAATTTGTATCAAATTCGATCCTAAATTAGTTGTGAACCGTTTCCAAAGTTAATTATCAAATTCGAAGCCACTGCCGCCATTTTCAGAAAGAAATCGCCATTTTTGTCAAGGGGTTTCCCTTCCCTGGCCTTCCCTTCCGGGTTTGGAGGGGCCGTTCAGAAGCGAAGGGGAGGCCTGAGCTTTCAAACCAGATAATGAAGCCATTCCGAAATTTTGGAATTAATCCGAAACAATTTTGATTTTTTTCCAATTTTTTTAAGGCATTCAGATTCGAAGTGCCAATGCCCCCTACACCCGAATCAACCAGGCCTAGTTCCCAGTCGGCCACCCAGGCCCGGATTACCCATAGGTCCAACCTAGGCCGTGGCCTAGGGGCGCAAGCCGAGGGGGGTGCAGAATCACGGACCTAAAAACGTTATAACTAAAAATGTTATAAAATAATTTAAAAACCGTGCCACGATTGGCTCCTGCCGCCTGGTACCCAAAAGGAGGCGGAGCCAAGGCCGGGCTCCGCGGAGGCAGCACTCGTGCTCGCCGCGTCAGCCTCAGCCCATCCATCAGCCAGTGCTTCTGCGCCGGAGGGGAGGGGAGGGGGCGCCTGGCCTGGCTCGGAGCGGCTTCCTTCGCCGGCTGCTGAGGGAAGAGGAGGCCGTGGGAATGAAGGGCAGTGGGCGGCAGCGTGGAGGCCCGGAGGGGAGCCTGAGGCGGAGGAAGGCCCCGACTCTCTGCAGCCGCTGGGCCATGAGCTGCACGTGGGGCCGCCTCTGAAGCCGCTGCCCCGGACGAAGAGCATGCTCTGCACCCAGCCCGGCTTTCCCCGTCCCTTTGGGCCTGGGCTCTGCGGCACTTGCTTGCCCTCTTCTCCCTCCTTCCTAAGGGGTAACGAACTCGCTCCCTGCCACACAAAGGCAGGCCCGGATTACCCATAAGGCCACCCTAGGCCCCTGGGGGGGGGGGCGGCCGGTCCGGACCCCCCAAAAAAGGTTTTTAAGAAATTCAAAAAAAATTCAAAAAAAATTCAAATAAAATAAGTGTGCATGTGCGTGGCGGCGGAAGCGCCATCCACGGCCGCCCTGCGCCCCCGCCCCCTTTGCTCTGCTCCCCTCAGCTCCTCCCTCCCTCACTGCTTGTGCTGGCCCCGCCCCTCTTCCTTCTGACGCGAGCAAGGACGGAGCGGAGGGAAGTTCCGCCAGCACCGCGCCCTCCTCGCTGCTCGCGCCGGCCCCTCCGCCCCTCTTCCTTCAGTGAAGGAAGAGGGGCGGGGGGTCGGCGCGAGCAGCGAGGAGGGGGCGGTGCTGGCGGGACTTCTCTCCGCCTCCTTCTCGCTCGCGTCGCTGCCTTCAGTAAAGGAAGAGGGGCGGGGCCGGCGCTGATGTGAGCAAGGAGGAGCGGAGAGGAATCCCGCCGGCACCGCCCCCTCCTCGCTGCTCACGCCCGGCCCCTCCGCCCCTCTTCCTTCAGTGAAGGAAGAGGGGGCGGGATCGGCCTTGAGCAGCGAGGAGGGGCGGCGCTGGAGGGACTCTCTCCGCCCCTTCGCTCGCGTCGCTGCCTTCAGTAAAGGAAGAGGGGCAGGGCCGGCGCTGACGTGAGCAAGGAGGGAGCGGAGGGAAGTCCCGCCAGCACCGCCCCCTCCTCGCTGCTCATGCCGGCCCCTCCGCCCCTCTTCCCTCAGTGAAGGAAGAGGGGCGGGGGGAGTCGGCGCGAGCAGTGAGGAGGGGGCGGCGCTGGCGGGACTTCTCTCCGCCCCCTTCTCGCTCGCGTCGCTGCCTTCAGTGAAGGAAGAGGGGCGGGGGGAGTTGGCGCGAGCAGCGAGGAGGGGGCGGCGCTGGCGGGACTTCTCTCCGCCCCCTTTTCACTCGCGTCGCTGCTTCCAGAGTGTGGCCTAGGGCGCCACACTCGGTTAATCCGGGCCTGCACCAAGGGGCCTGTTCCCTTCTCTTCAGAGACCGTGAACACACACCTTTCACCTCGGCCCCATTGGCACAGGACGGGGAGGGGGGAGGGGGGGAGAGGTGGGGGGTGCGGTAGAGGTTGGCTTAAAGGGGGCGTACTTCCAAAGTGTGGCCCCCAGATTCCATAGGAATCCTGATCATCAAAATCCTGGGGTCGTCATGGCATAGTGTGAAAAGGACCATAACTTTGTCCTTCGTGGTGTTCCAACGGATTGGGTCCTTGATCTGGATTACAAATTTGATCTGCGGGACTCGGGCAGGCAACACAAGCAGACGCTCCCATCTCCGATTCAGATGCGAGTCTCTGTTTGTGCTGAGCAACGGTCGCTCTGTGCCGAAATAGGCCAAAGGCACCAGATTATCTGCCACTGTTTTATTCAAGCATTATGAGGCTATTGTTCTGGTATTTCTCCATAGCCTCGCTCACCACCCCAGACCTTTGAGTTGATGGGGGCTGTAGTCCAGGACATTTGCCCTCCTGTTTAAGACACCAAGTCCTCAAACCCGTCATGGGATTGCCTTTGGATGCTCTCCACTTCACTGACCACAAAAGGCCACCTTCTTCAGTCCGGTCAGGTGGCCCCTCAGGATGACCAAAGATCATGAATGACGCGTGACCAAGTCCAGCCACCTCCTAAGGGGCCCAAACTGGGAAAGGCTCTTCCAGATTCAGAACTCTCTTGGTCGGAGGGCCACCTAGGCATCCATGGGGAGTAGGCACAAGGTCTCTTTCAAGGCTAGGGCAGGTTGGCCGTGGATTCTCACCTGTTTGTGTGTCTCGTGCTCCGGCCCGCCGTTGGGGGAGGTTGGCCGGCTGCGCTCCGACAGCTTGGGCTGAGAATGCTCTCGGCTTCCGTATCTGTCGCAGGAGTAGAAGCGCTGCTTTTCGGAGGAAGAAGAGGAGTGCAGCTTCCGTTCTTGGGACCGCCCCCGCTCTAGCTTCTTCACTTTGGACGCAGGATCGGCTCCTGGAAGAAGAACCAAAAGGAAACCCAGCCTACAAATGCTGACTTTAGCAACACCTAGTGTTCACCACCAGAACTTTAGCAACACTGTAGAAGCAAGGCACCAGTGCCACCTAGTGTTCACCACCAGAACTTTAGCAACACTGTAAAAGGAAAGCACCAGCGCGACCTAGCGTTCACCACCAGAACTTTAGCAACACTGTAGAAGGAAAGCACCAGCGCCACCTAGCGTTCACCACCAGAACTTTAGCAACACTGTAGAAGGAAAGCACCAGCGCCACCTAGTGTTCACTACCACAACTTTAGCAACACTGTAGAAGCAAAGCACCAGCGCGACCTAGCGTTCACCACCAGAACTTTAGCAACACTGTAGAAGGAAAGCACCAGCGCCACCTAGTGTTCACCACCAGAACTTTAGCAACACTGTAGAAGCAAAGCACCAGCGCGACCTAGTGTTCACCACCGGAACTTTAGCAACACTGTAGAAGGAAAGCACCAGCGCCACCTAGTGTTCACCACCAGAACTTTAGCAACACTGTAGAAGCAAAGCACCAGCGCGACCTAGCGTTCACCACCAGAACTTTAGCAACACTGTAGAAGGAAAGCACCAGGAAAGCACCAGCGCCACCTAGTGTTCACTACCAGAACTTTAGCAACACTGTAGAAGCAAAGCACCAGCGCCACCTAGTGTTCACCACCAGAACTTTAGCAACACTGTAGAAGGAAAGCACCAGCGCCCCCTAGTGTTCACCACCAGAACTTTAGCAACACTGTAGAAGCAATGCGCCAGCGCCACCTAGTGTTCACCACCAGAACTTTAGCAACACTGTAGAAGCAAAGCAGCAGCGCCACCTAGTGTTCACCACCAGAACTTTAGCAACACTGTAGAAGCAAAGCACCAGAGCCACCTAGTGTTCACTACCAGAACTTTAGCAACACTGTAGAAGCAAAGCACCAGCGCCTCCTAGTGTTCACCACCAGAACTTTAGCAACACTGTAGAAGCAAAGCACCAGAGCCACCTAGTGTTCACCACCAGAACTTTAGCAACACTGTAGAAGCAAAGCACCAGAGCCACCTAGTGTTCACTACCAGAACTTTAGCAACACTGTAGAAGCAAAGCACCAGCGCCACCTAGTGTTCACCACCAGAACTTTAGCAACACTGTAGAAGCAGAGCACCAGAGCCACCTAGTGTTCACCACCAGAACTTTAGCAACACTGTAGAAGCAAAGCACCAGCGCCTCCTAGTGTTCACCACCAGAACTTTAGCAACACCGTAGAAGCAAAGCACCAGCGCCACCTAGTGTTCACTACCAGAACTTTAGCAACACTGTAGAAGCAATGCACCAGCGCCACCTAGTGTTCACCACCAGAACTTGAGCAACACTGTGGAAGCAAAGCACCAGCGCCACCTAGTGTTCACCACCAGAACTTTAGCAACACTGTAGAAGCAAAGCACCAGCGCGACCTAGCGTTCACCACCAGAACTTTAGCAACACTGTAGAAGCAAAGCACCAGCGCCACCTCGTGTTCACCACCAGAACTTTAGCAACACTGTAGAAGCAAAGCACCAGCGCCACCTAGTGTTCATCACCAGAACTTGAGCAACACTGTGGAAGCAAAGCACCAGCAACACCTAGTGTTCACCACCAGAACTTTAGCAACACTGTAGAAGCAAAGCACCAGCGCCACCTAGCGTTCACCACCAGAACTTTAGCAACACCGTAGAAGCAAAGCACCAGCGCCACCTCGTGTTCACCACCAGAACTTTAGCAACACTGTAGAAGCAAAGCACCAGCGCCACCTCGTGTTCACCACCAGAACTTGAGCAACACCATAGAAGCAAAGCACCAGTGCTACCTCGTGTTCACCACCAGAACTTTAGCAACACTGTAGAAGCAAAGCACCAGCGCCACCTGTGGTCACCACCAGAACTTTAGCAACACTGTAGAAGGAAAGCACCAGCGCCACCTAGTGTTCACCACCAGAACTTTAGTTTTGTAAGTACTTTAGAACCATTTAGAACCATGATTGCCCAGGCCTAGTATGTGCCTGCGCTGTGATTTTGTGGGTATATGCCAATAAACACTATGTGTGTGTAATTAATGACAGTCAAATGAAACAAATATATTCAGAGGTAACTATTAGAGTTGTGCACAGAAAGCGTTTCTCCTGTTTCCTTCTTTTCTTTTGTGTGTTTTGTCTCTTCGGGAGCATGAAACAGGAAAGCCCCTCTCACTAGATAAATCAACTCGACACGAAAGCAAACAGGAGCGGATCCCAGCTCCTGGCCTGCTTTTTAGCATCACAGAGTAAGAGGCGCTCGGCTGCAGGTCCTGCACCCCACACACGCACTCTTCTTTGAAAGAGGGTGTGTGTGTGGTGTACAGGAGTGCCTGCACCTGCCAAGGCCTACAGCCAAGCACCTCTTACTCTAGAGTAAGAGGCTCTCCGCTGCAGTCTTACCTGCTGTTTGTGCTCTAGAGCAGGGAGTCAGCCGCAGGCCTGGCAGGTGCGGGCACTCCTGCCGCGCACACGCACTCTTCTTTGAAAGAGAGTGTGTGTGGTGTACAGAAGCGCCTGCACCTGCCAAGGCCTACAGCCAAGCACCTCTTACTCTAGAGTAAGAGGCTCTCAGCTGCAGTCTTACCTGCTGTTTGTGCTCTAGAGGAGGCAGTCAGCCGCAGGCCCTGGCAGGTGCGGGCACTCCTGCACCGCACACACGCACTCTTCTTTGAAAGAGAGTGTGTGTGGTGTACAGAAGCGCCTGCACCTGCCAAGGCCTACAGCCAAGCACCTCTTACTCTAGAGTAAGAGGCTCTCAGCTGCAGTCTTACCTGCTGTTTGTGCTCTAGAGGAGGCAGTCAGCTGAAGGCCCTGGCAGGTGCGGGCACTCCTGCACCGCACACACGCACTCTTCTTTGAAAGAGAGTGTGTGTGGTATACAGGAGCGCCTGCACCTGCCAAGGCCTACAGCCAAGCACCTCTTACTCTAGAGTAAGAGGCTCTCCGCTGCAGTCTTACCTGCTGTTTGTGCTCTAGAGGAGGCAGTCAGCTGAAGGCCCTGGCAGGTGCGGGCACTCCTGCACCCCATACACACACTTTTCTTTGAAAGAGAGTGTGTGTGGTGTCCAGAAGCGCCTGCACCTGCCAAGGCCTACAGCCAAGCCTCTTACTCTAGAGTAAGAGGCTCTCCGCTGCAGTCTTACCTGCTGTTTGTGCTCTAGAGCAGTGTTTCCCAACCTTTTTTTTGAGCCGCGGCACACTTTTAACATTAAAAACTCCGGGGCACACTACCAACCAAAATGACACAAAATGATACTGTAACACAGAAAAGAACGGCTGGGGGATGGTGAGCTGCTGGGAGCAGCTGCTGGAAGTGCTGAAGCCAGGGAGGAGCCAGGCCACACCATGCCCTGCCCCCTCCCTGGTTTCAGTTCTCCCACAGCTTCGCCAGCCTTGAGGGGGCAGTGCCAAGCCAGCATTGCGCTGGCTCTGCCACCGCTGGCTTGGCACTGCCCCTCAAGGCTGGCGAAGCTGTGGGAGCGCTGAAGCTGGGGGAGGGGGCGGAGCCAGGCTGCATCATGCCCCCCTCCCCCTGGTTTCAGCTCTCACAGAGGAGCATGAGCGGTGGACGGGCTTCAGTAGGCGGGGCTCCTCCTCCGCGCGGCTTCAACAAGCAAGGGGCGAGAGTCATGGCGGGAGTCATGGCAGATTGGAGGCTGGTTGGGGAAACGGCTGAAGGAGGCGGTGCCCCGGTCCCTTCTTCTTTTTCTTCACCGCCGCCCGTCCCTTCCTCCTCCTCTCCCAAGCAGCACGAGTTCGACAGGAGGAGGGGGGAAGGAAGGGGGGCAGAGAGCTTTTCTCGCGGCACACCTGATGATCGCTCACGGCACACTAGTGTGCCACGGCACATTGGTTGAGAAACACTGCTCTAGAGGAGGCAGTCAGCTGAAGGCCCTGGCAGGTGCGGGCCCTCCTGCACCCCACACACACACTCTTCTTTGAAAGAGAGTGTGTGTGGTGTCCAGAAGCGCCTGCACCTGCCAAGGCCTACAGCCAAGCACCTCTTACTCTAGAGTAAGAGGCTCTCAGCTGCAGTATTACCTGCTGTTTGTGCTGTAGAGCAGTCATTGTCAACCGGTGTGACGCGGCACACCAGTGTGCCGTGCGAGAGCACGTGGTGTGCCGCGAAAACGTCCCCTCCCCCCGCCTTTCTTCCCCCTCCTTCTGCTGCTTGGAGGAGGAGGCCAAGTGGGCGGAGGCGGATCCGGGCCTACCGGGTGAGGCGGGCTCTGAGGTCTTGTGTGTGTGTGTGAGAGAGAGGAGAGGGTTGGAGGAGTCGGAAGGACGCGAGAGCCGGGCGAAAAGCTTCCCCCGTGAGCCAAAGAGGCCTGTGGGAGGCGTCTCCGCCTGTCCCCCGCGCCCTTCCCAAATTGGGGACGGGCGAGGGGGCCAGGAGGTGCACTTCCCCAAGGCAGCAAGGTCCTTGCTGCCTCAGGGAGGCGTCTCCACCTGTCCCCCGCACCCTTCCCAAATTGGGGACGGGCGAGGGGGGCAGGAGGAGCACTTCCCCCAGGCAGCGACTTTGAAGTTGGAAGGCCATTAAATGCTAATCAACATGGCCATTTGCAACATTCGCACTTGCCTAAAGCAGGCAAGAGTTCTTTCTTCCACCCTGGACATTATTCCACAGATATATACACGTCACTTGCCTAGTTTCTAACAGCTTACCACCTCTGAGGATGCCTGTCATAGATGTGACTGAAACGTCAGGAGAGAATGCTTCTGGAACATGGCCATACAGCCTGAAAACCTCACAGCAACCCGGTGATTCTGGCCATGAAAGCCTTTAGCAAAAGCTCGTTGATTTCTGCCAGGGTATCTATGTTGTGTTCATTGAAACAGGCCCAGGTTTCACACCAAGTGTATACTTTCAAAAATCATAACTATATGTATTACTGTGTTAGAGTGTCATTTTGTTTCATTTTGGTTGGTGGTGTGCCCCGGGATTTTTTAAATGTCAAAAGTGTGCCTCGGCTCAAAAAAAGGTTGAGAAACACTGCTCTAGAGGAGGCAGTCAGCTGAAGGCCCTGGCAGGTGTGCGCACTCCTGCACCCCCCCCCCCACACTCTTCTTTGAAAGAGAGTGTGTGTGGTATACAGAAGCGCCTGCACCTGCCAAGGCCTACAGCCAAGCACCTCTTACTCTAGAGTAAGAGGCTCTCAGCTGCAGTCTTACCTGCTGTTTGTGCTCTAGAGGAGGCAGTCAGCTGAAGGCCCTGGCAGGTTCGGGCACTTCTGCACCCCCCACACACACTCTTCTTTGAAAGAGAGTGTGTGTGGTGTACAGAAGTGCCTGCACCTGCCAAAGCCTACAGCCAAATACCTCTTACTCTAGAGTAAGAGGCCTCAGCCGCAGTATTACCTGCTGTTTGTGCTCTAGAGGAGGCAGTCAGCTGAAGGCCCTGGCAGGTGCAGGCACTCCTGCACCCACACACACTCTTCTTGAAAGAGAGTGTGTGTGGTGTACAGAAGCGCCTGCACCTGCCAAGGCCTACAGCCACACCTCTTACTCTAGAGTAAGAGGCCTCAGCTGCAGTCTTACCTGCTGTTTGTGCTCTAGAGGAGGCAGTCAGCCGCAGGCCCTGGCAGGTGCGGGCACTCCTGCACCGCACACATGCACTCTTCTTGAAAGAGAGTGTGTGGTGTACAGGAGCGCCTGCACCTGCCAAGGCCTATTAGCCAAGCACCTCTTACTCTAGAGTAAGAGGCTCTCAGCTGCAGTCTTACCTGCTGTTTGTGCTCTAGAGGAGGCAGTCAGCTGAGGCCCTGGCAGGTGCGGGCACTCCAGATCCCCCCACACACACTCTTCTTTGAAAGAGAATGTGTGTGGTGTACAGAAGTGCCTGCACCTGCCAAAGCCTACAGCCAAATACCTCTTACTCTAGAGTAAGAGGCTCTCAGCTGCAGTATTACCTGCTGTTTGTGCTCTAGAGGAGACAGTCAGCTGAAGGCCCTGGCAGGTGCGGGCACTCCTGCACCCCACACACACACACTCTCTTGAAAGAGAGTGTGTGGTGTACAGAAGCGCCTGCACCTGCCAAGGCCTACAGCCAGCACCTCTTACTCTAGAGTAAGAGGCTCTCAGCTGCAGTCTTACCTGCTGTTTGTGCTCTAGAGGAGGCAGTCAGTCGCAGGTCCTGAGAGGCGGGCACTCCTGCACCGCACACATGCACTCTTCTTTGAAAGAGAGTGTGTGGGTGTACAGGAGCGCCTGCACCTGCCAAGGCCTACAGCCAAGCACCTCTTACTCTAGAGTAAGAGGCTCTCAGCTGCAGTCTTGCCTGCTGTTTGTGCTCTAGAGGAGGCAGTCAGCTGAGTGTTCTGGCAGGTGCGGGCACTCCCAGTTCCCACACACACTCTTCTTGAAAAGAGTGTGTGTGGTGTACAGAAGCGCCTGCACCTGCCAAGGCCTACAGCTGCCACCTCTTACTCTAGAGTAAGAGGCTCAGCTGCAGTATTACCTGCTGTTTGTGCTCTAGAGGAGGGCAGTCAGCCAGGCTCTGGTAGGTGCGGGCACTCCTGCACCGCACACACGCACTCTCTTGAAAGAGAGTGTGTGTGGTGTACAGGAGCGCCTGCACCTGCCAAGGCCTACAGCCAAGCACCTCTTACTCTAGAGTAAGAGGCTCTCAGCTGCAGTCTTACCAGCTGTTTGTGCTCTAGAGGAGGCAGTCAGCTGGAGGCCCTGGCAGGTGCGGGCACTCCTGCAATCGCACACACGCACTCTTCTTTGAAAGAGAGTGTGTGTGCTGTACAGGAGCGCCTGAACCTGCCAAGGCCTACAGCCAAGCACCTCTTACTCTAGAGTAAGAGGCTCTCAGCTGCAGTCTTACCTGCTGTTTGTGCTCTAGAGGAGGCAGTCAGCTGAGGCCCTGGCAGGTGCGGGCACTCCTGCACCGCACACACGCACTCTTCTTTGAAAGAGAGTGTGTGTGGTGTACAGTAGCGCCTGCACCTGCCAAGGCCTACAGCCAAGCACCTCTTACTCTAGAGTAAGAGGCTCTCAGCTGCAGTCTTACCTGTTGTTTGTCCTCTAGAGGAGGCAGTCAGCTGAAGGCCCTGGCAGGTGCGGGCACTCCTACACCCCACACACACACTCTTCTTTGAAAGAGAGTGTGTGTGGTGTACAGAAGCGCCTGCACCTGCCAAGGCCTACAGCCAAGCACCTCTTACTCTAGAGTAAGAGACTCTCAGCTGCAGTATTACCTGCTGTTTTTGCTCTAGAGGAGACAGTCAGCCGCAGGCCCTGGCAGGTGCGGGCACTCCTGCACCGCACACACGCACTCTTCTTTGAAAGAGAGTGTGTGTGGTGTACAGGAGCGCCTGCACCTGCCAAGGCCTACAGCCAAGCACCTCTTACTCTAGAGTAAGAGGCTCTCCGCTGCAGTCTTACCTGCTGTTTGTGCTCTAGAGGAGGCAGTCAGCTGAAGGCCCTGGCAGGCGGGCACTCCTGCACCGCACACACGCACTCTTCTTGAAAGAGAGTGTGTGTGCTGTACAGGAGCGCCTGAACCTGCCAAGGCCTACAGCCAAGCACCTCTTACTCTAGAGTAAGAGGCTCTCAGCTGCAGTCTTACCTGCTGTTTGTGCTCTAGAGGAGGCAGTCAGCTGAAGGCCCTGGCAGGTGCGGGCACTCCTGCACCGCACACACGCACTCTTCTTTGAAAGAGAGTGTGTGTGCTGTACAGGAGCGCCTGCACCTGCCAAGGCCTACAGCCAAGCACCTCTTACTCTCGAGGACGAGGCTCTCCGCTGCAGTCTTACCTGTTGTTTGTCCTCTAGAGGAGGCAGTCAGCTGAAGGCCCTGGCAGGTGCGGGCACTCCTCACCCACACACACACTCTTCTTTGAAAGAGTGTGTGTGGTGTACAGAAGCGCCTGCACCTGCCAAGGCCTACAGCCAACACCTCTTACTCTAGAGTAAGAGACTCTCAGCTGCAGTATTACCTGCTGTTTTTGCTCTAGAGGAGACAGTCAGCCGCAGGCCCTGGCAGGTGCGGGCACTCCTGCACCGCACACACGCACTCTTCTTTGAAAGGGAGTGTGTGTGGTGTACAGGAGCGCCTGCACCTGCCAAGGCCTACAGCCAAGCACCTCGTACTCTAGAGTAAGAGGCTCTCAGCTGCAGTCTTACCTGCTGTTTGTGCTCTAGAGGAGGCAGTCAGCTGCAGCCCCTGGCAGGCGTGGGTGCTCTGGGCCTGCATGTCACACACTTTCTTTCCAATGAGAGTGCTTATGTGGCATGCAGGAGCACTTGCGCCTGCCAGAGCCTGCTGTCGAGTGCCTCCTCTAGAGTAGAGGAGGTAAGAAGTAGCCTCTTTAAAGCTCACTCCAGGTAGGGGAGCGTGGGTGGGAAACCCCACCGTAATGGGTTGATGGGAAATGGATCTTTCAGCACCAGAGAGCTCCAAGGTTGTTCCCTGCCTGCCTTGCTCTCACAGGGTTATTGCGGGAGAGTAAGTGGCTCGGAGAAGGAAGGAAACGACACATGTCACTCACCAGGAGCCTCGCCATCAGCCATGTGGTTGGGTGGCTTGTCCACAGACTTTTGTTTCCTTTCTTTCCTTCGGTGGCAGCGGTGGTGGTGATGGTGGTGAGTGTGTTCAGCTGGTCGGGAATGTTCGTAGAGGTGCGTGGCGTGGGGACGCTGCGGGTTCAATGTGGAGATGGAACGCTTCATGGGACTTGTGTCCGGGATGGGCTGCAGGGAAATGTGGGGAGGAAATAGTAGGAGAGGAGCTTCACCAGATGCAGGATCCAATCAGACCTAACACTTCTCCCCATCCTCAGAAGGGCCATGCCCGGATTATCCATAAGGCCACCCTAGGCCATGGCCTAGGGCGGCAGCCATGGAGGGGGGGGGGGGCGGCAGGTCCGGACCCCCCAAAATTAAAAAAATTTTTTTTTTAAAAAGTTTGATCTTCGGGCAGTTCTGCGCCTGCGCGCCATCCACACCCGCCCCGCGCCCCTCCCCTTTCCTGCACTCCTCTTTGGCACCTCCTCGCGGCTCCATGCGCCCCAGAGGCGGGGCTTCCCTTCCTCCTCCTCCGCGACGCCGGGCGCATGGCAAGGAGGAGGAGGAGGAAAACAGGCGCATGGCGAGCAGGAGGAAGAAGCAAGGGATGGCTCACTTCCGGGGGCGAGCGAGCCCTTCCTTCCTTCTCCTCTTCGCCATGCGCCTGGCTTCCTCCTCCTCCGGGACACCGGGCGCGTGGCGAGGAGTCAAGGAAGCCGGGTGCGTGGCGAGGAGGAGGAAGAAGGAGGCGCACGGATCAAACTTGCCACACAGAGGCCCAATGGCCCACTTCACAACCTGGTGTGGTTTAGGGCAGGATGGGCCACGAATGATGGGATTTGCAGCACCTTCACCTGATTCACTTCCCAAACAATGACCCACCCTCCATCCGACTGCAGTTTAGAGAAGAGCGGGCCATGGGTGATGGGGCTTGTAGTACCTCTACTCATTCCCCATGACCACAGCAGCCCCCAACAAAGACCGATGAAGGCCATATTTGGAACCACTGCAAGCCACATAAACAACGGCTAAAGACCAACCTTGGCACAAAATGCCTTTCTCAAATAACCCGGGCACCGCCGGGTCCCCAAGCGAGTAGTAAATACATGTGGCCGTATCACGCATGTGTGCCAAATGTGGTCCAGTGAATGAAAATACATCCTGCTTATCAGATATTTACACAACGATTCATATCAGTAGTAACATTACAGTTATGAAGTTGCTACAAAAATAATGTTATGGTTGGGGGTCACCACAACACGAGGAACTGGATTAAGGGGTCGCGGTATTAGGAAGGTTGAGAGGCACTGCCTGAGGAGGGTGCCCTGCGAATCACGGCAACGGCACTTCCAAGGCAGATTCCTTGGCAAAAAAGCTTGCGGTCCAAGATGTGGGCGCAAACAGAGAAGCCAAGGGATTAATCACGACAGTTGGCCAAACGACTCTTTAAGCCCACTTTAGAAGACGCAACTGAGTTCAAGCAGGCTACGTACTGCCAGGTGACGCCCCGGTGACCGCATTTTGCTCCTCTGGAAGCAATCCGGGCAGAAACAATATGGGAAGCATCCCCAGCCAGTACAGCCATTGCCAGAAGACGATGATGATGGTGATGGTGATGACGATGGTGATGACAGAACGGGAGACAAGCCAAGGGGAGGAGAGTGGATGGAGACAAGAGACAGACACGGATGTTAGTGCAATGTTATCTGTGGAACAAGAGCGACAATCTAGACCAGGTGTGGGCAACCTACGGCCCGCGGACCGGATGCGGCCCGGGGAGAAGAGCGTTGGGGGCTGGGCCAAGAGGAAGGGGTGCCGCTGCCGCCATCCCATCGCAGGCTCTGTGGGGCCTGTGTCGGCAGAGAGGCCGGAGGAGGAGTGGCGGCTTTGGAGTGCCTGCCATCCCTGGAGGCGATCCGGGCCTGCAGGCGGAGCAGTTGGCGACCTGCGGCGGCTGATTGCTCTGGCGACCCGGAAGACTTGATTGTCTTTCGGGTCGCCGGGCGATCAGCCGCCTCAGATCGCCGACTGCTCCCCCTCCAGGGGATGTCAGGCACTCCATAGCAGGGCGATCAGCTTGGGAACGGCTGGGGGCGAGAGCGGGCGGAGGCCTGTAGCCTCCGATTGGCTGCTGCTCTGCTCTCCTCTGCTGCGGTGGCGGCTTTGCCATCCTCTGGGCTGGGTCCGTTGGGCCACTCCATCTTGGTCCGCACCTTGTCTTTTTGAATTTAATTAAATTTTAGTGGTTTTTATTTTATAATAATTTTATAATAATAATAATATAATAAATAATACAATGTTATATTATATTATAATTTTAATATATTATAATGTCTATATATATACTATAATAATTATGATATTAATACTAATAATATATGAATATTACTTGATATATTAATATGTTAATATTAATGATGTGTAATGTATAGTAAATATAGGCCCCGAGGCGGATGAGCCGGTGGGGCCGCCTCTGAAGAGGTGCTCTGGACCCAGCCCGGCTTTCCCGTCCCTTTGGGCCTCGGCTCTGCGGCACTCGCCGCCTCCTCTGCCTCCTTCCCGAGGTGGTTCCTTCTCTTACAGCGCGTGCACACCTTTCCCCTCAGCCCCATTGGCACAGGGCGGGAAGGATGCGGCGGCACGAGGCGGAGAGAGGTGGGGGGACGCGGTAGAGGTGGTTTAAGTGGGGCGTAATTCCAAAGTGTGGCCTAGGGCGCAAAAAGCTGTTGATCCGGGCCTGTCTGTCCTAAGCAAATACCTGACGGGACGAATGGAAAGGAAGCGGGGCTGAACTGATGACTTCCTGAGTGTCTCCCACGGCCAGTGAAGGCTCCCGCACTCACCTGAGTTTCGGCCGCCAAGCGTGGCATGGAAGCTGCCCGCCCCTGGCTCTCCAGGCCAAGTTGGTGTTCTCCATTGATCTGAGTTGGGCTGATCTCTCGCATTTCCACTCCCTAAGAGGAACAGGAAGCATCATTGCTTAGTGTGGGCTTTGTAAACCAAACTCTCAGTAGGCAACATGGAGGTACGTTAAGCGCATTGGAGTCAGGAGCAGACTGCACCGTCCTCCCGACTGGCTTGGCTGAGTCCAGCTGCTAATCTGACCTGTGACATTTTGACTATCTTCACTCGAAGTCATTCCAACTGACCACATCACGGCCCAATACAGTGTTTCCCAACCAGTGTGCTGTGGCACACTAGTGTGCCGTGAGCGATCATCAGGTGTGCCGTGGGAAATTGGAGATAGGAGAGAGAGAGAGAGAGAGCCCTCCTGTCCTACGGGAAGCCCTAGCCGGGGCTCGATCCTTTGCCTGAGTCCCGCAAGCACAGCCTCTACTCACCACGTGCCTTCTTGCGCTCCCTCCTCCCCTCCGCTCCTTCCTCAGCCTCGGAAGGGTTTGAGCCGAAAGGCGGGGACTGCGTCAGGCGGAAAGAGCCGCGCGGAGAGAGAGAAGATCCTGGGATGGGACTTCCCCGGGTCCCCCGGCTCCCTCTACACCGTAGCATTCATGCAGAGAGGCACCCCTTGGTCTTCCAGGGCTCAAGGCTGGGGGATCCCGGGATGTGTAGTTTGGGGAGTCTCAGGATGGTGCCAAACTACCACTCCCGTGGTTCCCTCACACTCAGCCAAGGTGGGTCAAGGGGCGTTCGGGACACAGGGTTGAGGCTCCTTTAAGCAGGGGCCCAAAACTAGCAGGGTTTGCTCACTTAAGGCAGGCCTGGGCCAACTTGGGCCCTCCCTCCAGGTGTTTTGGCCCACAACTCCCACCATCCATATATATATCTATATCTATATCTATATCTATATATATGGTGCATAAATTTATTAGCTGTACCCGCCACGCGTTGCTGTGGCCAACCTTCCCTCCCTCTTTCTCTCCTTCCCTCCCTCCCTCTTTCCTTCCTTCCCTCTTTTTCTTTTCCTTCTTCTTTCCCTTTTTCTTTCTTCCTTCTCTACCGGTTTCTTTCCTCCCGTTCTTTGCTCTTTGGTTCCATTCTTCCTTCTCTCTTCTCTTCTCTTCTCTTCTCTTCTCTTCCTTCCTTCCTTCCCTCCCTTCCTTCCCTTCCTTCCTTCCTTCCTTCCTTCCTTCCTTCCTTCCTTCCTTCCCTCCTTCCCTTCCTTCCCTTCCTTCCTTCCCTTCCCTTCCTTCCTTCCTTCCTTCCTTCCTTCCTTCCTTTCCTTCCTTCCCTTCCCTTCCTTCCCTTCCCTTCCCTTCCCTTCCCTTCCCTTCCCTTCCTTCCCTTCCCTTCCTTCCTTCCTTCCTTCCTTCCTTCCTTCCTTCCTTCCCTTCCTTCCCTTCCTTCCTTCCTTCCTTCCTTCCTTCCTTCCTTCCTTCCTTCCTTCCTTCCTTCCTTCTTGATGCATAAGAACACAGAGAGAGACCGACAGCTGTTGAGCAAGACCTTCGTGCGTGTCTTTCTGCCATTCCTGCCAGGATATCTACGTTGTGTTCATCGAAACAGGCCCAGATTTCACACTGAGTGTATAAATACATTTGAAAACATCTTAACTATATGTATGACTGTGTTAGAGTGTCATTTTGTGTCATTTTGGGTTAGTATTAGTATGTTTTGTGTGTGTCTTTCTGCCATTCCTGCCAGGATATCTATGTTGTGTTCATCGAAACAGGCCCAGATTTCACACTGAGTGTATAAATACATTTGAAAACATCTTAACTATATGTATGACTGTGTTAGAGTGTCGCTTTGTGTCATTTTGGGTTAGTATTAGTATGTTTTGTGTGTGTCTTTCTGCCATTCCTGCCAGGATATCTACGTTGTGTTCATCGAAACAGGCCCAGATTTCACACTGAGTGTATAAATACATTTGAAAACATCTTAACTATATGTATGACTGTGTTAGAGTGTCGCTTGTGTCATTTTGGGTTAGTATTAGTATGTTTTGTGTGTGTCTTTCTGCCATTCCTGCCAGGATATCTACGTTGCGTTCATCGAAACAGGCCCAGGTTTCACACTGAGTGTATAAATACATTCGAAAACATCTTAACTATATGTATGACTGTGTTAGAGTGTCGTTTTGTGTCATTTTGGGTTAGTATTAGTATGTTTTGTGTGTGTCTTTCTGCCATTCCTGCCAGGATATCTACGTTGTGTTCATCGAAACAGGCCCAGATTTCACACTGAGTGTATAAATACATTTGAAAACATCTTAACTATATGTATGACTGTGTTAGAGTGTCGCTTTGTGTCATTTTGGGTTAGTATTAGTATGTTTTGTGTGTGTCTTTCTGCCATTCCTGCCAGGATATCTATGTTGTGTTCATCGAAACAGGCCCAGGTTTCACACTGAGTGTATAAATACATTTGAAAACATCTTAACTATATGCATTACTGTGTTAGAGTGTCATTTTGTGTCATTTTGGTTGGTGGTGTGCCCCAGGATTTGGTAAATGAAAAAAATGTGCCGCGGCTCAAAAAAGGTTGAAAAACACTGGCCTAATATACCCTAGGGATGCGAGGGTCCTCTTCTCCTCTTCCGAGCCTGAATCTCAGGATGAGAGCGCTGCCGCAAAGATGTGTCTGTATGTTCCTCACTTAGTGTTCATTCTTTGAATGGATTGCATCTGTTTAATGGTTTGTGCTTAATGGGATCCTGGGGGGCTGGCTACCTCTTGTAAGATCGCCAGGGTTGGCTTCTGGGATATGACAAGAGCTTGTCTCGAGTAGGGTTGTGTGTGGAACTGCTTTCCTCTGTTTCATCCATTCTTTTGTTACCTTCGGGAGCACGTCATGGGAAAGCCCTTCCCGGTACGAAAACCAGACGAAAACAAGTGGGAGCTGATCCCAGCTCCTTGCCCGCTTTTCGTGAGCGCTCCAGGCCTCCCTGCCTTGGAAAGAGTTGAGTGAGGCCGGCAGGCCCAGAAAGCCTGAGCAGGGGCGGTCTAAGGTAATTTTATATGGTAAGCGAACATTATTTTGCCCCCCAAACATTATTTTGGCGCCCCCCCATGTAAAACAGATATACAATTATAATATCACAATACCATTAGTAGTATTATATTGTATCAATGTATATACAATATATTATAGTACATACTCATACTATATTATAATTATATTATACTACATTACAATATAATTACATTATAATATATTGACATTATAATATAATATAACATTCCATTATATTATTATTATTATTAAATAATAAATAAAATTATTTATTTAAATAAAATTATCCTCTACTAAATATTTTCATGACTCCTATAAAACTCAAATAACCCAAAATAAAGTGAAATAAAATATTATCTATTACTATGTGCCTGCGCAGTTGCGCCTGTCTATCCTTGATGCTCCTGGCAGGCGCGTGGGCGGGGAAGTGGGCGGGTGTGGTAGGGATCACACGTGATTGGGCCTGGTGAGGGAGTTCGCCTCAGCGCGTGGCGGCTACTTCCGGTGGCGGCTGTCAGGAGGCAATACGTCGCCAATACCCCTTTGTCTCTCCTCCCCTCTCCCTTTGTCTCCGCCCCCTGCCTGCCCAATTGGGTCACCGTATTCGGCGGCAGGGCGGACACAAAGGGAGAGGGGAAGCACTCCCTGCCTGCCCGATAGGGAGTACTTTGCTTACAGGCTACTGGGCATGCGCGGAGGTTTTCGCGCATGTGCAGTTGCTCCTGCGCTGAACTTCAGCTCCGGAGGAACTGCGCCTGCACAAAGACCTCCGTGCATGCCCAGAAGCGGCGTCGGAGTGCACAAGGCAGGCAGCCGCGGCACTGCCTGAGGAACATCGGCAGGGCCAGGACGCTGTCTGGCGCCGGCGCCCGGTGGGTGGGGGAATTCGCCCCTTCCCAGATGGCCTACCTGTAGGATCGCCCCTGAGCGTGAGTGCCTGCCTGCAGCCAAGCGCCTCCTCTAGAGTAAGAATGAGAACTTGCCTACTTGCCTTGGAAAGTGCCCCAGAAAGTGCCTTACAACGCACACCTGCCTGCAGCTGAGTGCTTCTCCTCTAGAGCAGTGTTTCCCAACCAGTGTGCCAGGGCACACTAGTGTGCCGTGAGCGATCATCAGGTGTGCCGTGGGAAATTGGAACCTCCAGGAGGGGAGGGGGGAGAGTCCAGTGTGTTGAAGTATAAGAACCCTAAGAAACCTACCTCGATAAAGGCACTTCATGTGTGCTCATAGTTGGGCATATTGAGTATTCATGCCAAGTGTGGTCCACAGTGCTCTCTGGATGTAGGTGAACTACAACTTCCAATCTCAAGGTCAATTCCCAAGAAAACCTTTTCAGTACTTTCTGTTGGTAATGAGAGTTCAATATGCCAAGTTTGGTTCAATTCCATTGTTGCAAGAGTTCAGGATGCTCTTTGATTGTGTGTTAACTATAAATCCCAGAAAATGTGACTCCCAAATGTCAAGGTCTATTTTCCCCAAACTCCATCTGTGTTCACATTTGGGCATATTGAGTATTCATGCCAAGTTTGGTCCTGATCCAACATGGTTTGAGTCCGCAGTGCTCTCTGGATATAGGTGAACTACAACTCCAAAACTCAAGGTCAATGCCCACCAAACTCTTACAGTATTTTCTCTTGGTTATGGGAGTTCTGTGTGGGGAGCTTGTGTCTTTCTGCCATTCCTACCAGGATATCTATGTTATGTTCATCGAAACAGGCCCAGGTTTCACAGTGAGTGTATACATACATTAAAAAACATATTAACTATGTGTATGACTGTGTTAGAGTGTCATTTTGGTATCACACTAAGTGAGTGTATAAATACATTCAAAAACATGTTAATAAATACATTTGTGTATGACTGTGTTAGAGTGTCATTTTGTGTCATTTTGGTATCACACTAAGTGAGTGTATAAATACATTAAAAAACATATTAACTATGTGTATGACTGTGTTAGAGTGTCGTTTTGTGTCATTTTGGTATCACACTAAGTGAGTGTATAAATACATTAAAACATATTAACTATGTGTATGACTGTGTTAGAGTGTCATTTTGTGTCATTTTTGGTATCACACTAGTGAGTGTATAAATACATTAAAAAACATATTAACTATGTGTATGACTGTGTTAGAGTGTCGTTTTGTGTCATTTTGGTATCACACTAAGTGAGTGTATAAATACATTAAAACATATTAACTATGTGTATGACTGTGTTAGAGTGTCATTTTGTGTCATTTTGGTATCACACTGAGTGTATAATTACATTCAAAGACATGTTAACTATATGTATGACTGTGTTAGAGTGTCATTTTGTGTCATTTTGGTATCACACTAAGTGAGTGTATAAATACATTCAAAAACATGTTAACTATATGTATGAGTGTGTTAGAGTGTCCTTTTGTGTCATTTTGGTTGGTGGTGTGCCCCAGGATTTTGCAAATGTCAAAAGTGTGCCGAAGCTCAAAAAAGGTTGGGGAACACTGCTCTAGAGCAAAACAGCTTACATGCCTAAAATGATGGGAAGGGGCGCCCTGAGTCCAATGTGCCAATAGAAAACATATCTTTATAAGCCCAGATAAATAAATAAATAAATAAATAAATAAAGCCGGACATGAAACAGGCCATGGTTTCCCCTGAATGCACAACCCTAGACTCTGGGATTCAGGCCTTGGTGCTGAAATGTCAAGACCCGAGACCGCCCTGCCATGGCAGCCCTCAGCTGGGGCATTTTAAGAGCAGCTCCAAGAGTGGGATGACAGGGAAATTATTATTTGGATTCCCCCTGCCCAACTGAGAGGGTTGGAGGGTACGAAGGAAGAGCCCTCTTCTTCCGGGAGCGTTCCCTTCCCCCTGCCCCACTCCTCCTCCTGCTGAGTGTTCACCTGTTTGCTTTTCGGCTGCATGGAACTTTCCTCGGAACGGCCGCGCTCGAAAGCCGGTGTCCTTGTTTCATAAAACACATCCTGAGTCCGCTGAATGCCCCACGAGACAGACTCTTTGATGCCCCCGACCTCTGGCGTTGGCCTGCTGGGAAAGAGAGGCAGCAGAAATATTCGGATTCTTGAGATATCTATCTATGTATAATAAAGCGGACTGTTTGTATGTATGTGTGTATGTATGTGGCAGCGTTCTGATTGGCTGTCACTTTCACAGGCCACAGCGACCAGCGCGGGTGATGGACCAGCACCAAACTTGGGACACGTAACCCCCCTGACCCCCTTTACGTCCTGGTGCCGTTTGGGGTAGATGGACCACGGATTATGGGATTTGTAGTACATTCAAACACTTGGGTCCCCACAGATAACTGCGGCCACCTAAAAGGACCGATACAGACCACACTTCACACACACGTCCCCCATTACCCACTCTACGTCCTGGTGCACTTTGGAGGAGGGCTGACCATGGATCATGGGACTTGAAGCACCTCTACTCACTTCCCAAGTCCGCTGCGACCCTCATCCAATTACTGATCGAGACCACACTTGGCACACATAACCCCCGTGACTTCCTTCACGTCCTGCTGAGGTTCGGGGGACGGACGGACAATGGATGATGTGATTTGTAGTACTTTCACACCCCTCTGTTCCTACAGACCACTGTGGCCTCCAACAAACACCGATAAAAACCACACTTGGCACACAGAGCCCCCGTGACCCACTCTACATCCTACTGCAGTTTGGAGGACGGCAGACCACGGATGATGGGACTTGCAGTACCTTCATTAATTTCATGATACCACTACAACTCCCAATAATGATGGATCAAGGCCAAACTTGGCAGAGAGACCCTCCATGACCCACTCTACGTCCTGGTGCTGTTTAGAGGAGAGTGGCCCACAGATGATGGGACTTGCAGTCCCTTCAGTAATTTCATGATACCACTACAACTACCAATAATGATGGATCTAGGCCAAACTTGGCAGCCAGACCCTCCATGACCCACTCTGACTCCTGGTGCTGTTTGGAGGTGAGTGGACCATGGATGATGGGACTTGCAGTACCTTCAGTAATTTCATTGCACCACTGCAGCTCCCAATAATGATGGATCAAGGCCAAACTTGGCAGACAGACCCTCCATGACCCACTCTACATCCTGGTGCTGTTTGGAGGTGGGTGGACTACAGATGTTGGGACTTGCAGTACCTTCAGTAATGTCATGATGCCACTGCAGCTCCCAATAATGATGGATCAAGGCCAAACTTGGCAGACAGAGCCTCCATGACCTGGTCTACACCCTGGTGCTGTTTGGAGGAGGGTGGACCATGGACGATGGGACTCACTGTACCTTCACTAACTTCCTGACTCCACTGTGAGCCACATAAATAACTGCTACAGACCAACTACTACGTATCTCAAAACACCTGCGCACCGCCAGGTTCCCAAGCTAGTAGATATATATATATATATATAATTTGTGAATGGAGAAATGGATGAGTCTCCTCACTTCCTGGGATAGCTCTAGCCCTAACTTAAGGTCTTATATGAGGGCAAGAAAAAAGTTATTTCTGGCTACTCACAGTGCACCTCCATTGTTTAGCGAAGCAGAGCTTTTTTGGCGCAGGAAAGCATTGGGGAACACTGGTTGGCTTTGCTCAAGGGCTGCTTTCAATGGCTGGAAGAGAGAAACCGTCCCAGTCTGCAAGGAAACAAAGCGAAACATTGCGTTATCACGCATACTATAAAGCATGGGGAATTCTTGGCCTGAAAGCTCTAGGGCATCATCAAACTATAGGCTGCAGAATTCCATAGGATGTTGCTATAGAGCTTCAAGTGAAATCTCTCTCTCTCGGCATTACTTCACGAACGAAGATTCTTAGGAAGGACTCCTCCCACGCTTTTTACAAGTGTGTTGGATGACTAGAAAGGCCAATCTGAGATAGGCAAGTCCGGTTGCAGAAAGCACAGCAGAAAGTCTCCTTGGGTGATGTTGTTTCCAAGTTGCGGTTCTTTCTGCGTTGTTCACCCGTTCGGCGTGACTTCTCGAAAGAGGCCTCAGCATTGTGGAGAGTGCGTCTCCACGCCTCCCGATGTGAGGCCAGGGTGGACCATTGTGGGTGATCAATCTGGCCGAGCCTGAGATGTTGTTTCACGGAGTTCTTGTATCTCTTTTTGGGGGTGCCTCTCCTGCGCTGACCTGTGGCGAGTTCACTGTAGAGTAGTATCTTTGGGAGGCGGTGGTCCTCCATCCTAGAGACGTGCCCTACCCAGCACAGCTGTGTTCTCAATAGCGTGGCCTCAATGCTGGTGGTCCCTGTTTGCTCAAGGACAGCAACATTCCTCACATAGTCAGTCCAGTGTATATTTAGGATTGTGCGAAGGCAGCGCTGATGAAAGCGTTCGAGGAGTCGTAGGTGTTGGCGATAGGTGACCCATGTTTCAGACCCATAGAGGAGAATAGACAGTACTATAGCTCTGTACACACTGATTTTGGTGCTTTGCCTCAGGTGCTTGTTGCTCCAGACTCTTTTGTGAAGCCTTCCGAATGCACTCTATGCCTTTGATAGTCTGTGATCTATCTCTTTATCAATCTTCGCGTCTGAAGATATGATGCTTCCCAGGGAGGTGAGCTGAACGGACTTAAACACAGATGTGCCTATGCTGACGTGGGGATGGTGGTGTTCTTCCTGTGGTGCGGGCTGGTAGAGGACTTCCGTTTTCTTCAGGATGACTTCCAGTCCAAACAGCTCCGCAGCTGTTGCAAAGCAGGATGTGGGGCGCTGCAGAGCTACTTCTGAATGGGCAACAAGGGCAGCATCGTCGGCAAAAAGCAGCTCACGGACTAGATAGTTTAGAGTCTTAGTGCGAGCCCTCAGGCGGCATAAATTTAACAAGCTACCATCAGTACGATAGCGTATATATCTGCCGTCTTCTTTGAGGTCTGCCGTAGCCCTTTGGAGCATCATGCTGAAGAAGATTGCAAATAGGGTTGGTGCAAGAACACAACCTTGTTTCACTCCATTAGTTATGAGAAAGGCCTCCGAGAGAGCATCGCCGTATCTGACTTGACCGCGCTGGCCCTCATGTAACAGGATAATCATTTTGAGGAATTTGGGGGGACATCCTAGATGTTCCAGGATCTGCCACAGACCTTTCCTGCTCACAGTGTCGAAGGCTTTGGTGAGGTCGACAAATGTGACATAGAGTCCTTTGTTCTGCTCTCTACATTTCTCTTGCAGTTGTCTAAGGGCAAAAACCATATCTGTGGCGCTCCTGTTAGCTCTGAAGCCGCATTGGCTTTCCGGGAGAAGTTCTTCTGCAATGGAACCAATCTGTTCAGGAGTATCCTTGCAAGGATTTTTCCAGCAATGGAGAGCAGTGTTATACCTCGATAGTTTGAGCAATTGGATTTTGTTCCTTTTTTTCTTATGCAGGGTGATGATAACTGCATCTCAGAGATCTGATGGCAGTTCACCTTTTTCCCAGCAACTCACATTGAGCTCGTGGAATTTAGCATGAAGTACATGACCTCCCTGTTTCCAGGCTTCCGGTGGGATTCCATCGGATCGGCTGCCTTGCCATTTTTCATCTGCTGTATGGCCTCAAGGGTCTCTTCCAGAGTGGGAGCTGTGTCCAGTTCATTTTTCATTGGTCATTTTCCCCATGAACATTAGTTGTGTTCTAGCCCGTTCCCACCATGGCCCACAGATTATTTTGCGGGGAATGACCTCTGTGGTTTCTCACCCCTGCATAGGGGTACGTGTGGAGCTGGAAAAATGGTTGTGCAATGGAAGAATTGGTCACATAACTACACAGCAAAGTCACCCGAGCAATGATTAGTTGTCATGTGCCTACAATTCATTTCTGACTTAGGGCAAGCCTAAGACAACACTACCACTTATGGCAACCCTAAGGCAACTCTAAAGCAACTCTACCATTCATGACAACCCTAAGACAACCCTACCACTTATGGCAACCCTAAGACAACTCAAAAGCAACTCTACCATTCATGACAACCCTAAGACAACTCAAAAGCAACTCTACCATTCATGACAACCCTAAGACAACCCTACCACTTATGGCAACCCTAAGGCAACTCTAAAGCAACTCTACCATTCATGACAACCCTAAGACAACTCAAAAGCAACTCTACCATTCATGACAACCCTAAGACAACCCTCAAATGGCAACTCTAAGGCAACTCTAAACAATTCTACCATTCACAACCCTAAGACAACCAAAAGCAACTCTACCATTATGGCAACCCTAAGGCATCTCTAAGGCAACTCTAAAGCAACTCTACCATTCATGACAACCCTAAGACAACTCAAAAGCAACTCTACCATTCATGGCAACCCTAAGACAACTCAAAAGCAACTCTACCACTTATGGCATCCCTAAGGCAACTCTAAAGCAACTCTACCATTCATGACAACCCTAAGACAACCCTACTACTTATGGCAACCCTAAGGCATCTCTAAAGCAACTCTACCATTCATGGCAACCCTAAGACAACTCAAAAGCAACTCTACCATTCATGACAACCCTAAAGGCAACTCTAAAGCAATTCTACCATTCATGACAACTCTAAGACAATTCATGGCAACCCTAAGGCAACTCAAAAGCAACTCTACCATTCATGACAACCCTAAGACAACCCTACTACTTATGGCAACCCTAAGGCAACATACCTCATGTCAAAAGCAACTCTACCATTCATGACAACCCTAAGACAACCCTACCACTTATGGCATCCCTAAGGCAACTCTAAAGCAACTCTACCATTCATGGCAACCCTAAGACAACTCAAAAGCAACTCTACCATTCATGGCAACCCTAAGACAACTCAAAAGCAACTCTACCATTCATGGCAACCCTAAGACAACTCAAAAGCAACTCTACCATTCATGACAACCCTAAGACAACTCAAAAGCAACTCTACCATTCATGACAACCCTAAGACAACCCTACTACTTATGGCAACCCTAAGACAACTCTAAAGCAACTCTACCATTCATGACAACCCTAAGACAACCCTACTACTTATGGCAACCCTAATCCCTAAGCAACTCTACCATTCATGACAACCCTAAGACAACCCTACCACTTATGGCATCCCTAAGGCAACTCTAAAGCAACTCTACCATTCATGACAACCCTAAGACAACCCTACCCCTTATGACAACCCTAAGACAACCCTACCACTTATGGCAACCCTAAGACAACTCAAAAGCAACTCTACCATTCATGGCAAAAGACAACTCTACCATTCATGACAACCCTAAGACAACTCAAAAGCAACTCACCATTCATACAACCCTAAGACAAACCATTCATGACAGACAACCAAAGGCAACTTATGGCAACCCTAAGGCATCTCTAAAGCAACTCTACCATTCATGGCAACCCTAAGACAACTCAAAAGCAACTCTACCATTCATGACAACCCTAAGCAACAACTCTATTCATGTAAACCATAAGAAAACTCAACAGCAACTCTACCATTCATGGCAACCCTAAGACAACTCAAAAGCAACTCTACCATTCATGACAACCCTAAGACACCCGCTACCACTTATGGCATCCAGGCAACTCTAAAGCAACTCTACCATTCATGGCAACCCTAAGACAACCCAACTCTACCATTCATGGCAACCCTAAGACAACTCAAAAGCAACTCTACCATTCATGGCAACCCTAAGACAACTCAAAAGCAACTCTACCATTCATGACAACCCTAAGACAACCCTACTACTTATGGCAACCCTAAGGCAACTCTAAAGCAACTCTACCATTCATGACAACCCTAAGACAACCCTACCACTTATGGCAACCCTAAGGCAACTCTAAAGCAACTCTACCATTCATGACAACCCTAAGACAACCCTACCACTTATGGCAACCCTAAGGCAACTCTAAAGCAACTCTACCATTCATGACAACCCTAAGACAACCAATGGCACCTAAGACAACCACTAAGACAACTCAAAAGCAACTCTACCATTCATGGCAACCCTAAGACAACTCAAAAGCAACTCTACCATTCATGGCAACCCTAAGACAACTCAAAAGCAACTCTACCATTCATGACAACCCTAAGACAACTCTACCATTCATGACAACCCTAAGACAACTCAAAAGCAACTCTACCATTCATGACAACCCTAAGACAACCCTACTCTACCATTCATGGCAACCCTAAGACAACTCAAAAGCAACTCTACCATTCATGACAACCCTAAGACAACCCTACCACTTATGGCAACCCTAAGACAACTCAAAAGCAACTCTACCATTCATGACAACCCTAAGACAACCCTACCACTTATGGCATCCCTAAGGCAACTCTAAAGCAACTCTACCATTCATGACAACCCTAAGACAACTCTAAAGCAACTCTACCATTCATGGCAACCCTAAGACAACTCAAAAGCAACTCTACCATTCATGACAACCCTAAGACAACCCTACTACTTATGGCAACCCTAAGACAACTCTAAAGCAACTCTACCATTCATGACAACCCTAAGACAACCCTACCACTTATGGCATCCCTAAGGCAACTCTAAAGCAACTCTACCATTCATGACAACCCTAAGACAACCCTACCCCTTATGGCAACCCTAAGCAGGAAAGGAGGCCTCAAGTGTAGGTTCTGCTGTGTTTAGATGGTGGGGTGGGAGGCAAGAGAGGGGGGTTTACCTGGCGAAGACCTCCCGAGGCTGGGTGTGCAGGGTCCCGTGTGTTTTTATTCTGCTTATAGAAGTCAAAGATCATGAGGGCTGCATAGACTTTGCCCACAGTCATTGCTTCTGCTGGAAAAGGAAAAAAAGAGAGATTAATAGAGCCGAGTAGGTAAGAATGGAAAGGACGAATGACTAAAATGGGAGAACAAACAGAACTATCGTCCGGACTGAACGAAAATGGACATTTATTTACCTTTGTGAGGTGGCACCAACAGATCCAAGGTCTTTGGGGACAGATTGGGCCACACCAGTGAGATCTCCTTCCTTAACTCAGCATCGCACTGGTGTTGCAGGATTCCTGGTGAGGATGAAGAACATCTCAGGCAGGAATTCAGAAGGAAGACACCGCTTGAGCAGACTAACCCACGGATCAGGCCAACGCAGCCCACTTCTGCAGCTCTCCTGCCGGGAGCCACAATCTCCCCAACTCCCAAATACTATTATTAGTTACACTATGCAACACGAGTTTTGTTCCTGGGTGATCAATGCCGTTTCCTAATTGGTTCTATCCAGGCCCGGATTACCCATAAGGCCACCCTAGGCCATGGCCTAGGGCGCAAGCCGAGGGGGGCGCAGTTCACGGACCAAACAAAAATAGGTTGAAACAAAACCGCAACGCGCGGCATGGAGATGACTCTCTCTCTCTCTCTCTCTCTCTCGGGGAGGGCGGGGGGAGAGCGCTGCGAGGGGGCGGGGGAGGAGGGAATGGCGCCCCCTCTCACCATCGCCCCCGCCCCCTTGTCAAGGAAGGAGGGCGCAAGGAGGGCATGCGCGGCACCCAGGAGCATGGCGGAAGGAGGCAGAGGCGCTCCACCCTCCTGCTGCGCATGCCCAGCAGCGGCGGGGGCTTCCTTCCTTCCTCCTCCTCCTTGACTCAGGAAGGAGGGGCGGGAGGAGGAGGCGGAGGGAAGCCCCACCCCCGGGGTCATTGCCGGACTTGCGCAGCACTCCTTGTCAAGGAAGGGGGGCGCGAGCGCCTCTGGCTTCTCCGCCATGTTCCTGCGTGCCACGCATGCCCAGCAGAGGCCCCAGGGGCGGGCTTCCCTCCTCCTCCTCCTCCACCTCCCGCCCTCCCTCCTTGAGTCAAGGAAGGAGGGTGTGAGCGAGGAGGAGGAGGAAGGAAGGGAAGCCCCTGGGGCCGCTGCCAGGCATGCGCAGCAATCAGGAACATGGCGGAGACTTGATCGTTTTCCGGGTCACCAGGGCGATCAGCCACCTCAGATCACCGACTGCTCCCCCTGGATGGCAGGCACTCCACGGCAGGGCGATCAGCTGGGGAACGGCTGGGGGCGAGAGCGGGTGGAGGCCTGCAGCCTCCGATCGTCTTCTGCTCTGTTCTGCTGCGGCGGCAGCTGGGTCCGCTTTGCCATCCTCTGGGCTGGGTGCATTGGGCCATTCCATCTTGGGATCCTCCCTCTCTTGAGGATGTCGGCCTTCACCTTGTCTTCTTGAATTTCATTTCATTTTATTTTAGTGGTTTTTATTATTTTATAATAATTTTATAATAATAATATAATAAATAATATAATATAATGTTATATTATAATCTCCATATATAGTTTATTATTATTTCATAAAATAATATTATAATAATATAATAAATAATATAATATAATGTTATATTATAATCTCCATATATAGTTTATTATTATTTCATAAAATAATATTATAATAATATAATAAATAATATAATGTTATATTATGTTATAATTTCAATATATTATAATGTCTCTATAGATATACTATAATATAATAATTATGATACTAATACTAATAATATATGAATATTTCTTGATATATTAATATGTTAATATTAATGATGTGTAATATATAGTAAATAAATAAATAAATTATGTAGATTAGAATGTAGCTCCGCCTTTAGACGCGGCCCTCCATAACATTTTTTGGCTCTCGTCTGGCCCCTTGGAAAAAACAATTGCCCACCCCTGGCCTAATTGTTTCCAAAAGGAACTTTGTTGCTAACTGGCTTAGGTACCCAGCTAGATGGAGTCTGAGTCCCGAACAAGCCCAGACCTGATCACATGGTCTGTAGCCCCTCCCACAATAAGGACAAACTGCCAAACAATACATACATATTCAATACAGTAACTTAACTGAATTATATACATAACAAACAACTAGTGGAGGCTTGAGAAGATCGCCATTTCCAACAGTTTCTCACACAGAAACTATTTTTTTGCAGTTTAATAAACCTTTTCCATCTTTTAATGATAGAACCAATTAGAAATTGACATTTAGAAACCAGGGAAAAAAATTGTGTCACATAGTGTTATTGCATCGTTTCTTGATGATACCTTTCGAGTTCCTACCAGACGCCCCGTACGAATACACTACAAACTGTCAGCGTGAGTTTAAAATGTTTCTGTATTTTTCTGTGATTTCCCTATTGTCTTAGATGCTTTGCTATTGTGTAATATAGTTAGGCTATTATGGGGTTAACTGGAGAAGGAAGGTCAAAGTCTGTGACGAGAGCAAAGTTCCCGGATAGATGACCCGCTTTGGAATGTAAACATGTGTAGATAGAGACGCCTGCCGAGCTCTTTGCCTGACGCCATGATTTATGTCTGAGTGAAGGACCTGTTTTAGTTTTGCTCCGGTAAAGATGTTTTGTTTTGCTCTACATTATGACTTATGCACCAACAATGGTTATGGGCCCAGCACGCTTCCGCTGCGACAACCCGATGTGCCGGTGTTCTGACTACATTTGTCCCCTCAATGACACAACCACAAAGGCAGGATAACAAACAATGGACACGCCTGCCACTTCACTGCCCTTTGGTTCCCCCCATTGGGACCTCCTCCCTCATGGTCTTCTCACCTGATGCAAGTTTGATCTCCAGAGCCGTCCGGATCAAGGCCATCAATGTGGACGTGAAGTGGACACTTAAGTCGTCGTTTGAAATGGGCATGTTCATTCTGACCAAACGCTGAGGAAGAGACAGGATTCCCGATCAAGACCGGCCAACGCCTCTTCCCTCCCAAACTCCACTTCCACCCAGGAGACAAACAGAAGGACCACCAAGAGCCCACTGAGTACGAATCTTTCTTGTACTGACTCAATGGACCAGGAATACGGCCCACAACTCTTTCCGGCCCCTCTTTCAACTGTGTGTCCAATTTAGAGCTTCTCAAACACAACCTGAGTTTGCCTCCCTGTCATGCCCGGATTACCCATAAGGCCAACAAGGCCATGGCCTAGGGGCGCAAGCCGAGGGGGCAGATCACGGACCAAAAAAAACCCTGGTCTGCGCGCCTCTTTCCCCCTTTCTCATGCCTCTCCTCGCTCCTTCTCTCGACAAAGTCTCTGCTCCGTCTCTCTCTCTCTCTCTCTCTCGCACGCTCTCTCTCTCGCGCTCTCTCTCTCGTGCTCTCTCTCTCTTGCTCTCTCTCTCTCTCTTGCTCTCTCGCGCGGGCTCTCTCTTTCTCTCTCTTGCTCTCTCTCGCACATGTGCTCCTCTCTCTCTCGCTCTTTCTCTCTCTCTCTCTCTCTCTCTTGTTCTCTCTCTCGCTCTCTCTCTTGCTCTCTCTCTCTCTCTCTTGCTCTCTCGCACTCTCTCTTGCTCTCTCGCTTGCGCTCTCTCTTTCTCTTGCTCTCTCTCTTGCGCTCTCTCTTGCATGTGCGCTTTCTCTCTCTCTCACGCATTCTCTCTCTTGTTCTCTCTCTCTCTTGCACTCTCTCTCTTGCTCTCTCGAACTCTCTCTTTCTCTCTCTCTTGTTCTCTCTCTCTTGCACTCTCTCTCTCTTGCTCTCTCGCACTCTCTCTCTCTCGCACGTTCTCTCTTGTTCTCTCTCTCTCTTGCTATCTCTCTTGCACTCTCTCTCGTGCGCTCTCTCTCTCTCTCTCTGTCTTGCTCTCTTGCACTCTCTCTCTCGCTCTCTGTCTTGCTCTCTTGCACTCTCTCTCGCGCGCTCTCTCTTTCTCTCGCGTGCTCTCTTTCTCTCGCGCTCTCTCTTGCATGCGCTCTCTCTCGTGCTCTCTCTCGTGCGCTCTCTCTCTCGCACGCTCTCTCTCTTGTTCTCTCTCTCTATCTTGAACTCTCTCTCTTGTGCTCTCTCTCTCTTGGTCTCTCGCACTCTCTCTCATGCACACACTCTCTCTCTCTTGCTCGCTCTCTCTCGTGCGCACCTTTGGAGCGAGTTTGCACCCGCTGCGCTCTCCCCAAGCCTCCCGACTCCCGAGGAGACCTTCAGAGCCCAGCGGAGCTTTCCAGCCGGTGGGAATGCATGGGGACCTTGGAGGTGGCGGGAGGTTGGCTTAAAGGGGCCGTGATTCCAAAGTGTGGCCTAGGGCGCAAAGAAGTGTTAATCCGGGCCTGCTCGCTGTGCTTTGCTTCCTGCATTTTGTTCACAGCAGCCCAAATAAGGGAACGCTCCTGTGATTCTTGCAGCAAGACAAAAAACCCCCCCAAAGGTAACAATATGAATTTTGGTTTGCAAAAAGCAAAGTTTGGGGAAACGGCGTCCCCAATGGGATTGGGAGCGGTTGCTTGCTGTATACTCCATACGTGTTCCTCGTTCCCTGCCCAAAGCCAGGAAAAGCTCCTAACGGGACGGTTCTCCTCTCAAAATGCAAAGCTATTCCGGCTGAGTTCCCTCCCGTCAGTACAGGAAAAATTAGCAACACAGATGTACGCGACTAAGTAGTCCAACCACATAGTTCAGACTTACTCCAAGGGTCCCACCGAAACCATGTCAAGTGAGAAAGGAAGAGTGGAGCGAGAGAGAGAGAGAAAAAAAGAGAGGAAGACGCATAGCAGTGAAAGGCAAGCGGGGAACAGTTCTGCCGGGAGAGCTCTACCCTTGTTTTCTGGCTGGAGGAACAGTCGCAAATGACATCGAGAATTTGAGTCACCCAGGCCCGGATTATCCATAAGCCCACACTAGGCCATGGCCTAGGGGCGCAAACCAAGGGGGGTGCCGTTCACATGGACAAACCGCATGGAGATGGCTCTCTCTCTCTCGGGGAAGGGCGGGGGGAGAACTCTGCGAGGGGGCGGGGGAGGAGGTTAGAGGGAATCATAGGGTGTGAATGGAGCTGGAAGTGTCTGTGCTGGGCTGGCGCTGGGGCCTCTTTGGCCCAGAGGGGAGGAGGGGGGCACTCGTCCCCCAACTGCGTCACAGGCGTGCGTGCATGACGGGCTTCGTGGCGCATGCGCAGGAGGGGGCTTTGGGGAGCGGCCGAGCTGGCTAGAGGAGAAGCGGGCCCTCATGGGGGGCGCAGAGGAGGAGGCCGAGGAGGAGCGCGGTGGCGCTGCCATGAGGGCCAGATGGTGAGGGAGGGCCGCCCCGGACCCCCACACAGGGAAGGCGGAGAAGGGAGGCCGGGGAGGGAGTCCGCCGCTGAGCTGAGCTGAGCTGAGGGGCCTTCAGGCCGGGCCTTGGCCCTTCTCACTAGGCCTCCTCCTCCTCACCCTTGCATTTAGAGCCCTCCAATCACCTCTCTCCTCTATATTATTATTATTGTTATTATTATTATTATATTCTCCTTCATTTACAACACTCAAATAGCCTTCTTTCTGTAGATTATTATTATTATTATTATTGACTCAATGAAGGAGGGCGTGCGGAGTCGCGAAAAGGAGGTGGTGGTGCGGGGGGTGCGGTAGAGGTTGGTTTGAGGGCGTAATTCCAAAGTGTGGCCTAGGGCGCCAAAAGGGCTTAATCAGGGCCTGGAGTCACCTACGGGCTGAGAAAGGCGGTATGCAAATACAGTAAACAAACCAACAATTTGAGATGCCAGCCACACAGACAATGCAAACTCCTTGACTTGGAAATCGAAACAAGCGCTCCTCCCGGAGCCAGAGGTGAGCACTGCCTTTACCTCGGCCTGTGTTTGTGTGTCTCATTGTATTTCACTGTAACAAGGCATCGAATGTTTACCTGTGCCTGTTTAAGGTATAGGTAAAGGTTCCCCCTTGACATTAAATCTAGTTACATTCAATCCGGCCTCTGAGTTGGACGGGGATCAGTTGGACTGGAATCAGTCCTGGGATTTCCCAACTGGGGACCTTGGGGTCAACATGGAGAGCCCAGAGGCTGGAGTAGAGATCGGATTGGCTGCTGCCCATGGCAGCATGGAGGGGAGGGCCAGGCCCGGATTAGCGGACTGTGCCACCCAAGGCCGCCTGTCTAAATGCCGGCCCCCCGGGGGGCGGGGCCTCTTGCGGGGGGCGGGGGCGGCGAGAGGGAGAAGGCGTCGCCGGAAGTCCCGCCCGTAGGGCGACTCACGCGGCTTCCCCCGCCGTGCTCGCGTCAGCACCCCTCCTCCCTTCAGGGAGGAGGGGTGCCGGTGCGAGCACGGCAGCGGCGGGGGAAGCCGTGCCAGTCGCCCTAGGGGCGGGACTTCCGGCGGTGCCTTCTCCTTCTCGCCGGCAGCGGCTCCGCCCCTCCTCCCTTCAGGGAGAAGGCGGAACCGGCGTGAGGGGAGAAGGCGCCGCTGGAAGTCCCGCCCCTAGGGCAACTCATGCGGTTTTCGCCGCTGCCGCCCCGCTCGCCCGGGCCCCAAACATGAGCGGGCGGCAGCAGCAAAACTGCGTGAGTCGCCCTAGGGGCAGGGCTTCCAGCGGCGCCTTCTCCCTCACGCCGGTTCCGCCTCCTCCCTTCACTGTGTTTGGGGCACGGGCGAGCGGGGCAGCGAAAGCCGCGTGAGTCGCCCTAGGGGCGGGACTTCCAGCAGCGCCTTCTCCCCTCACGCTGGTTCCGCCTCCTCCCTTCATTGAAGGGAGGAGGGGCGGAGCCGCTGCCGGCGAGAAGGAAAAGGCGCCGCCGGAAGTCCCGCCCCTAGGGCGATTCGCGCGGCTTCCCCCGCCGCCATGGCGCTCGCACCGGCGCCACTCCTCCCTTCACTGAAGGAAGGAGTGGTGCCCACCCGCGCAAGCAGGGCGACGGCGGGGGTAGCCGCCTTAATCACCCTAGGGGCGGCGGGACTTCCCCTCACCCCTTCCTTCAGGCCCGGAAATGCCACCCCCCAAAATCTGCCGCCCGAGGCCATGGCCTCGGATGGCCTTATGGGTAATCCGGGCCTGGGGATGGCTGAGGGAGACGGCTCCTATCAGAGATCTACTAAGAGTACGGGAAGGATTGGTGAGTCGCTACCCGAATATCTACCTATGATAGTCGGACCACGGCTGGGCCCGGGCTGTGGCCCATCCCCCGGATGCCTGCCTCCGGGAGAGGACTCCGACCAGCCCGACATCCATGGCTCTATGCCACCACTGAACATCACAGAGGTTTTTGTCCTCTGCCCGAGATCCTTCCCCCCCCCCCCCGCGGCCTTGCTGGGGAGGCGGGATGGCTGGGCGAGGGTCGACTGAAGGTGGCGACCGACCTTGAAGACGCCGGAGCAAAGCGGACATCTTCACCCTCTGAAGTCAACAAAGAACCTACAGCGGAAGCCGCATGTACGACCCACGAGATGCGAGGGGAGCGCGCGGGGGGCCTCCTCCTCCTCTGTCGCCTATGGCAGGGCAGCGACAGAGGAGGAGGAGGCCCCCTGCTCACTCCCCTCGCCTATCTTTCGCCCTGATCCATGGATCCAGGCGAGAGAGAGGCGAGGGGAGCGCGCGGGAGGCCTCCTCCTCCTCTGTCGCCGCCCTCCCATAGGCGACAGAGGAGGAGCCCCCCCCCCCGCGTGCTCCTCGCTGCCTCTCTTTCGCCCCGATCCATGGATCCGGGTGAGAGAGATGCGAGGGGAGCGCGCGGAGGGCCTCTTCCTCCTCTGCTGCCTATGGCAGGACAGAGGAAGGCGGCGCTGGGAGCGTGAGGGCCTGAAGATCACCCGGATGAGGCCCAAAGATCACCCGGTCGATCGCGATCACCGCCTTGAGCACCCCTGCTCTAGGCTAATGGTTCACCATGACTCCCTGGGAACCCTACCACTCCCTGCTTTTGACAGCAGGATAGATGCCACCATTAGACGGCCCCATTGGCAGCGTGCCAGCCTTCACGGGTTCTGAGCCTCTCCGGACCCTTGTCCTGCCACTCGGACAGTTTTACCCTGCACCCTTCCCCTCGTTGTTATGTAATTACTCTTGTTATCTTTCGCTGTTTCGTTATGTGTCAAACTATGTAAACCGCTCCGAGCCCTCGGGGAGTGGCGGTATAAAAGTTTGAAGCAATAATAATAATAATAATAATAATAATAGTTGTGTCCGACTCTGGTGGGTGGGGCTCATCTCCATTTGTATGCCGAAGAGCTGGCGTTGTCCGTAGAAGCCTCCAAGGTCATGTAGCCAGCTGTTACCTTCTCCTTGAAGCGGTACCTATTGTTCTACTCACATTTGCATGTTTTCAAACTGCTAGGTTGGCAGAAGCTGGGTCTAACTGCGTGAGCTCACTCTGCTCCCCGGACTTTTTGTTGTTGGGGATGGGCTTTGGCACAGCCGGTAAATCCACCAGCAATGATAAGATCTACCAACCAAAAGGTTGTCAGTTTGAACCCCCAGGTCGTCGTGAGCTCCTGACTGTCGGCCCAGCTCACTGTTTACCCAAGCAGTTCAAAAACATCATTGGGAACCTCCAACCATACAGAGGTTTGGATTTCTATCAGTCTACAGGTGCATGTCTTCTTTCTACATTTTTTTTTTGGTTCATCAGATTCAGGAGGAGTCAGGATGCGTACACGACCCCCCCATTTTTGGGATTGGAAGCCCCTCCCCAGCCCATTTTTGGGATATAGCTCTCCCGTGTTGCTACAGAATCAAGCCGTCAAGATGCTAACGCATGCACTCAAAACAAGCAAGGAAAAGGGTCATGCGTTGACAATTTGGCAAGGACTGGTGAATGCCGACACACAGATGCCGACAGAAGGATGTGGTGATCAAACAAGCGGGAGGACGGGGGCGGAGGGAAAGCATCCCACAAGGAGGCTGTGGGAGAGAAATGCCACGTGGACACAGGAAGCGGGTCGCTAGCGAAAGAGGGAGGGAGAAATCTTCACTGGCGGCCTAGTTCTTCTGAAATGGCGAGGGGACGGAGAGGAAGGGATTGCGGCACGGACTCATATAGTTCAGAAAATAAGTAGTAAGCAGACATTGCCTCACGGAGAAAGGGAACGAAAGGGTGTACATCAATGATTCAATGGCCCACCCATTGCCCCATATGCTTGACTTGAGAATCCCTGCAACGCAGGCCCGGGTTACCCATAAGGCCACCCTAGGCCAAGGCCGAGGGCGGCACCCATGGGGGCGGCAGGTCCGGACCCCCCAAAAAATATTCAAAAATTTTTCAAAAAAATAATTAAAAAATAAGGTCAAGACCTAGGGCGGCACCCATGGGGGGGGCAGCAGGTCCAAACCCCCCAAAAAATTAAAAAAAAATTCAAAAAAATAATGATAAAAATAAGGCCAAGGCCTAGGGCGGCACCCATGGGGGGGCAGCAGGTCCGGACCCCCCAAAAAATATTCAAAAATATTTTCAAAAAAATAATAATAAAAATAAGGCCAAGGCCTAGGGCGGCACCCATGGGGGGGGGGCAGCAGGTCCGGACCCCAAAAAATCAAAAAATTAAAAAAAAAAATATCAAAAATTTCAAAATAATAATAAAAAAATAAGGCCAAGGCCTAGAGCGGCACCCATGGGGGGGGCAGCAGGTCCGGACCCCCCAAAAATATTCAAAAAAATAATAATAAAAATAAGGCCAAGGCCTAGGGCGGCACCCATGGGGGGGCAGCAGGTCTGGACCCCCAAAAATATTCAAAAAAATTTCAAAAAATAATAATATAAAAAAAGGCCAAGGCCTAGAGCGGCACCATGGGGGGGCAGCAGGTCGGACCCCCAAAAATATTCAAAAAAAAAATAATAAAAAAATAAGGCCAAGGCCTAGGGCGGCACCCATGGGGGGGGGGGGGCAGCAGGTCCGGACCCCCCAAAAAATATTCGCCGGTGAGGGGGCGGGGCGGTGCGGGCGGTGGCGGCAGATGGCTCTTTTGGCCTAGGGCGGCAAAAGGGCCTGATCTGGGCCTGCGGAGAAAGGGAACTAAAGGGTGTACATCGATGATTCAGTGGCCCACTTGTTGTCCCATATGCTTGACTTGTGAGTCCCTGCAACGGAGAGGGTTCGACACGATGACCCTTGGCGACCCGCTCTACAGCTCTAATTCTATGGCACAGAGTAGTGGCGGCCGATGACTCTCATGTCAGTTAAATCATGAAATCCAATTGGGTCCCTATCACTCCAATGTGCGAAATCTCATCTTTCAACAACAGCTAGCACCAATGGAAAGCTCCGAAACATTAAATGGCCCCACCGACATGGAAGCCACTAGCTGCCCCTGCAAGAATAGATGTGCTAAACGTTGGTGTCAACACAGGCCAAGTCACAGAGTCATGCTCTATCACCTGAGCCAGGTAGAAGAGAAACGGTAACAGGAGCCGAGAGAGATGTGTGTGAGAGATGCAGGTAGCTAGAAAGGCATCGCCACAGCTGCAATGACGGATGGGTGGAATGCGGAGAACTAGGAACAGGGGTGCCAAACTCACAGGGGTCAGAGGGTTGTGTGGGTCAAGAGCAGGGGCGGTCTAAGGTAATTTTAAATGGTAAGCGAACATTATTTTGGCGCCCCCTAAACATTATTTTGGCGGGCCCCTAAACATTATTTTGGTGCCCCCCCTAAACATTATTTTGGCGCCCCCCCAAACATTATTTTGGTGCCCCCCCTAAACATTATTTTGGCGGCCCCCCCAAACATTATTTTGGCGCCCCCCCTAAACATTATTTTGGCGCCCCCTAAACATTATTTTGGCCCCCAAACATTTTTTGGCACCCCCTAAACATTATTTTGGCGCCCCCAAACATTTTTGGTGCCCCCCCTAAACATTATTTTGGCGGCCCCCCCAAATATTATTTTGGTGCCACCCCTAAACATTATTTTGGCGGGGCCCCCCCCAAACATTATTTTGGCGCCCTCCCAACATTATTTTGGCATCCCCCCTCAAAAAAACATTATTTTGCCGCCCTCCTCATTGGGGGCTTCTTCACAAACCAGATTAGCAGCCAAGATGACGGGGGGGGGGGGAGAAAGACCCCTTGTCTGCTTGAGGCAAGTGTGAATATTGCAATCGGCACGTCTACACTGCTGAATGAATGAATGCAGCCTGGCCTTGCTTAACTGTCACGGGGTCCTGGGAGTTGTAGTTTGGAAAGGCACCTGCCAAAGCCTAAGGACCTTATTTGGGGGGGGGGGGAGAGAACAAACTCCCTGGGACCCCTGAGTCTCGGGAAGGGGAGAAAGGCCCGCCCGCCCCATCCATCCATCCCTTTGCTGCTGCTCTTCCAAGAGAGAAGGGGGTCCTGGGGGGAGCCAAGGAAGGGAAAGAAAGCAAGCCAAGGGAAGGGAAGGGAGGCGAGCCCCGCCTGGCCTCACCTCCTCGCGGGCGCCCTCCGCCGCCTCCGCCTCCTCCTCCTGAGGCACCGAGGTGCTGCTGCCTATCTCGCTATCCCGAGGCCAGGGGGGGGGGCATGGTGGAGGCGGCGGCATCAGCAGCAGTGACTCGGGGCCTCTCGGGTCCACGACTTGCATTATTATGACTAGGAGCGAGGAGCCACCTTCGCCGCCCTCAAGCCGTGGGCCCCGCAGTCTGGGCGGGTGGCTTCGCGCCTGAGGGGCCGCTCTGGTGGAGACGGCCGGCCGCGCGCGCAGCCCAGGGACAGCGAGGGGGGGCCGTGGTTGTGCGCATGCTCCGGGAGAGGGAGAAAGGGAGAGGGAGGGAGGTCGGACGCTGTCTGGCGGGCGGGGGAATGCGCCCTTACCCAGATGGCGCCCCATGCGGCCGCTTCCTTGGCCTACCTGTAGGACCGCCCCTGATCGAGAGACTCTATCTGGAATTTTCCACACAGGTAAAACCAATTCCACACGGTCCTTTCCTTCCCTGTTGTTGAGTACGAGGAGCAACCAGCAAGGGTGCCATGACGGCCCTTAATATTTTGGTGGACCCCAAAAAAGGTAACCCTATGACGGGATGCCCCCTGATTTCAGGCAGTTGGAGGTTCTCCTAAACTCTTATGTATGTATGCCTGCCAAAAAATGTGGAGTCTCTTGTTCCCCCCCGGCCCTATTCTTCACCTCACAGTCCTACAGTTAGGGTTATGGTGAAGACAGGGACTTGCCGCGTCCAAGCACCACAATGCTTTGATTAGCAGGGAGTTGCACCTGGCAGGCCCGGATTACCCATAAGGCCACACTAGGCCATGGCCTATGGGCGCAGGCCTAGGGGGGCGCCAGATCAAGGATAAAAAAAAGTTCAAACACAACCGCAACGTGCGGCAAGATGACTCTCTCGCTCTTTCTCGGGAGGGTGGGGGAGAGTGCTGCGAGGGGGCGGGGGAGGAGGGAATGGCGCCCCCCCATCACCCCCGCCACCTTTTCAAGGAAGGAGGGCATGAGGATGAGGTTCCATCGCTTAAGGTCTGTCGCCTGTCATCGACGCGGCAGCGCACGTTTTCTGTAGTAGCGCCTACCCTTTGGAACGCCCTCCCAGAGGAGGCCCGTTCAATAACTGATCGGCAGGCCTTCCGGAGGGCTTGCAAGACGAATCTTTTTCGACAGGCGTTTAATCTCTAAGCCTGTTAATTCCACTCTGGTTTTAATCTGTGTTTATTATGGTTTATTATATTTTAAATTCCACTCTGTGAACCACCCTGAGCCTCTTTGGGAAGGGTGGTATATAAATCGAAATAATAAATAAATAAATAATAAATATTCTGGAAGTTGCTATTTTACTGTTTTTGGGGTTCCTGTTCAAGTTTTACTAAGTCTACCTTTTGCTTCTTGTGTCTTTGACTTATTCCTAGACTCTATTGCGTTTGAATCTATATAGACATTTGGATTCTTGTTGAATTATCAGCTTTTAGGATTATGTATCTTCTTTCTTTAATTCTGATCCCCCCCCCCTATAATTTTACGTGTTTTTAAACAGTTAACTGTTTGCTTATTGTTGTAAGTCGGGCCTTGGCGTCGCCTGATAGCAGAGCTGGAGTAGACGCTGAGCTATCTCCAGCTGAGAATGGAATGCAGCTGGGAGTGCCTACTGAGCTTTCAGACGCTGGAGTGAGAAGGAAACGCAATGTAAGCAATTCCAGCTCTGAAGAGTTAGAGCAGAGAAAAAGACTTCGGCAGGGACTTACAGCTCCTGCAGATCCTGAGTCATTGGAGGGTTTTCCCTGGAGATGTGGAACTGGAGTCAGAAGAAAGTGATACTGAGCTTGATTCAGCGTTGGTAAAAGAAGTTCAGGATATATGTTATGCTGACTCCAGTAGTGACACATTTCTGGGGTTTGACAGCGACAAAGATTGGCCCTCTGATACTTCTGGGAATGACTGGGAAACATTAAGTTTTGAAAGACGCTGGCTGGGAGAATCGGAGAGACGCTGAAAGGCACACCAATCAAGACGGATGTGACTCTGATGAATCTGACCTTTAGTGTATACATTCTGGGTCTGGGAAATAGGCTCCTTGCGGCAGGCAGGGAGTTGTGTCTGGTGTCCTGTTGCCTTGGCATCCTGTTACCTTGAAATCCTGATATCTGGTATCTTGTTCCTGACTACTCCTACAGCCGTGTTTCCTAGTGGTTTATCTCTACTGGATCTTCTCTCCTGTTACACCTTGGGTTGTCTCCTCGTTTACCTCCATCACTTCTCCTGCCCTTGACCTTGGATCGGTTACAGACTACGCGTTTTGGATCATTGCACGAAGAGGACGTCCCTGAGTTTGTTTTGGATTCTCCTGCAGTGCTTTTTTTGGGCTTCCCTTGGGTTTGGGGGGTTTGCCAGTTTGGCTAGATTTTTGATAGTCCCATTCCTTGTTAAATAAACCTTTTATTACATCTGGGCTTGGCTCTAATTGGCATCTGAGTTACAACACTTATATTCTGGGCTCTTGTGTGGTGCTGTGGCCATAGGTGTTCTCGGGCCTGCCACAGATTGCTCCCCTTCCGAAAGGAGTGTGTTGGGATTGTGTCGGGAATGTGGGCCGGGCCACGGACGCCTTCAAAATGTTGGACACCCCTGAACTAGATGAGAAAAGCAGATGGAAGCGCCCAACGGAAACCACAAACACCACAGAGAGAAAGAAGAATGGGAAAGGGACATTCAGCTTAGCCACATGACGCATGGATGTCACCGGTGGCCGGAAAGATGGTCTAACCTTATAGGCTACCCGAGCTGGGCATTTCTTTCCCAGTCCAAGTGGTGGAGACATGTGTCTCAGCATCTCATACATGTCTGTGTAACTGATGCGCCCACTTGAAATCGGATGGAGGGGAAAGAGAGAAAGGAAGAAGCAAAAGGAGGGAGAGAGGGAGGTAAACAAACAATTCAACCCAAAGAAGAGAACGGGGGGGTGAAATGCAAAAGGGAGGGGAGGAGGGGAGGGGAGGAGAGAGAAAGATCAATTAATCGGTTTGCTTGTTTGTTTTCAAGGAAGAGAACAGAAAGCAAAGAGGAGGGTTCGCTCAGATGGTTTCTCCGGGTCCATCTCTTTAGGTCCCTCGTTCCATCTGATAAAGAAACTAAAAAAAATGAGAAATAAAGAGGGTTGAATCCTCCTGCGGTAGCAAGGCAAACGGGCCGGCGCTGGGCCACGGAATGGGAAAAAGGAACCACAACTGGGGCAGGTCGGAATCGGACACGCCTGCACTTCCACGTGTTTGGCTTGCGCCTGTCAAGGGGTCATCCTTGTCATGCCAAAAAGGTTCTGGCTGGGAGCGTTATGAGGCAGTCAGCTAAGAAGGAAGGGGAACGGTTCTTTGACCTCCGGCTTTTGGCGTTCAAATCCTCACCCTTCGTTAGGATGTCGTCTCGATTGGACTCGTCCTTGCACTGACCATTAGGAAGCATGGTTGTGATCTTTTCACTTATGACCAATACTGGGGGAAACAAAACCAGTTGCCTTGTTATATGAACCAGGAAAAGCGGGAGCCCTGGGTGGGTTGCTTGCATCCATGTGAACTTAATGTGCGTGGGCACCCTAACCCAGCGTTTCCCAACCGCTGTGACGCGGCGCAGTAGTGTGCCGTGACGGACCTCCTGCTGCGCCGCAAGAAAGGCTCTCTGCTCCCCTTTCTTCCCCCCTCCTCCTGCCGAACTCCTGCTGCTTGAGGGAGGAGGAGGAAGGGCCAGGCGGCGGTGAAGAAAAATAAGAGGGGTCGGCGCCGCCGCCTGCTTGGCCGTTTTTCCCAGCCAGCCTCCAATCCGCCATGACTCTCGCTGGCTTGGCATTGCCCGCTGAAGCTGCATGGAGGAGCCCCGCCCACTGAAGCCCGTCCACTTCTCATGCTCCTCCTCTGTGGGAGAGCTGAAGCCGGGGCACCCCTCCCCCAGTTTCTGCTCTCCCACAGGGCATGGCTGGCTCTGGCCTGGCTCCTCCCCCTCCCCCAGCTTCGGCACTCCCAGCAGCTGCTCCAGCCTTGAGGGGGCAATGCCAAGCCAGCATAGTGCTGGCTCTGCCACCGCTGGCTTGCCATTGCCCCCTAAAGGCCGGAGAAGCTGTGGGAGAGAAGAAGCCGGGGGAGGGGGCGGGGCCTGGCGGGGCCTGGCTCCACCCCCTCCCCCCAGTTTCTGCTCTCCCACAGCTTCTCCAGCTTTGAGGGGACAGTGCCAAGCCAGCATTGTGCTGGCTCTGCCACCGCTGGCTTGCCATTGCCCCTCAAGGCCGGAGAAGCTGTGGCAGAGCAGAAGCCAGGGGAGGGGGCGGGCAAGCGGGGCCTGGCTCTGCCCCTCCCCCGGCTTCAGCTCTCCCACAGCTTCTCCAGACTTGAGGGGGCAATGCCAAGCCAGCATTGTGCTTGCTCTTCCACCGATGGCTTGGCATTGCCCCCTCAAGGCTGGAGAAGCTGTGGGAGAGCAGAAGCTGGGGGAGGGGGCGGGGCATGGCGTGGCCTGGCTCCACCCCCTCCCCCCAGTTTCTGCTCTCCCACAGCTTCTCCAGCTTTGAGGGACAGTGCCAAGCCAGCATTGTGCTGGCTCTGCCACCGCTGGCTTGGCATTGCCCTCAAGGCTGGAGAAGCTGTGGGAGAGCTGAAGCCTGGGAAGGGGAGGGCATGGCATGGCCTGGCTCCGCCCCTCCCGGCTTCGCACTCCCAGCAGCTGCTACCAGCAGGCCACCATCCCCCAGCCGTTCTTTACTGTGTTAGAGTGTCAGTTTGTGTCATTTTGGTTGGTGGTGTGCCCCCGGATTTTTTAGATGTTAAAAGTGTGCCGCGGCTCAAAAAAAAGTTGGGAAACACGGCCCTAACCCTTACCTTCACAAAGGAAGAAGACTATGTGGATTATGAAGTTGTGAACTGTTGTCAAGTCAACTTCAGTGTCAAGTCAACTGCCCTGAGTCCCCTCAAGGAGATAGGACAGGCTATAAATAAAGTATCATCATCATCATCATTGCATGGTGACCCTATGAATGAGATACCTTCAAGCCAACCCCATCTTCAGCAGCCTTGCTCAGGACAGCCATGGGTACCTTGCTTGGGTCTATCTATTTGGAACGTAGTCCTCTTTCCCTACTGCCATTTATTTTCTCTTTCCTACAAGCTCTCTGAAGCTTTAGGTGCTCTTACTGCCTATTACAGGGAAAACCAGCTGATTCCTAATCCATCTCAAATGCAGACGTGTTTTTTCCCCCATCTTCAGAACAGACAGGCATTGAGCTCTGAGGATGACCTGAGAAGGAATCCCACTGGAGCATTGCCGCACACCCAAACGCCTGGGAGTCACTCTGGACCGTGCTCTGGCTTCCAAGAAGCATTGCTTGACTATCAGGCAAAAAGCGGGTGCGAGAAATAATATATTATATAAATGGGTTCACGTCATGTGATGTATACCTCAAACAAAGAAACCATACAACGCAGAAACACAATACTTGCCAACAGAAATAGGCCTCAAGCAAGGTACGTTTGTAGCAAAGAAACTTTCCCCCCCAAAACCTAAAAGGCCTCCAAAACAACGAGTAAAAATAAAACTACATTTACCAGCATCCTCCGGGGCAGCCAAAGACTCACCCAGCCTCTACATTCTGAACAACATGATTGGCTGCCAATAAGGGCGGATTTGCATAACTGCTGCACTGGCCAGCCAACATGAAAATTCCGAACCATAAAAAACTGCCAAAACAGAATAAGGAAAAGGCCTAAGCCAATCCCCAACACAAACACCCAAATCACTTCCAACCTAAAATTTACACCCAAAAAATCACAGACCACGCCCAAAATTGACAGTAAGGCTTCATTAACTTGATTTCCCTAACTAGCCCTCACTTACTGGGAAGCTGTTTACGCTCTGAATTGACAGTAAGGCTTCATTAACTTGATTCTCCCGACTAGGCCTCAGCTCATTGGACATTGTGTATGGCCTGAATTGACAGTAAGGCTTCATTAACTTGCTGTTCCTAACTAGGCCTCAGCTCATGGGACATTGTGTATGGCCTGAATTTACATGGCCTGTAACCTACCTTGGCACACAGAGCCCCGACCATGCATGATGGGACTTGAAGTACCACCATGGAAAATGGGATTTGTAGTACTTCAAAACCCATCATTCCCCACAGACCACTGTGGCCCAGAACCAAGACCAATAAAGACCCAACTTGGCACACCATGCCCCCATGACCCACACTCCATCCAACTGCAGTTTAGAGGAGGGCACACCGTGGATGATTGGACTTTCTCGCATCTCCTAAAAAGGGCACAGCAACGCGTGCCGGGTACAGCTAGTATCATATGAAAGCCGACTGGCACAACCTGGGGGTCACAACCAGACACAGTGAAGACATCTGCCCTTGCGCTTGGCTGCTCCGCTGCTGAGTACATGTGCCCGGAGTGGAATACATCTCACCATGTTAAAACAGTGGACGTGGTTCTCAATGAGACATGGCGCATTATCACATCAATTTACAGTGTTGCTAAGTTCTGTGCTGCTGCTCTTAAAATCAGACGGATGATGCTTGACAGTGCAGTGGTTCTCAACCTGGGGTGCTGTTTTCTCAACTCCCAGAAACCTTAACAGCTGGTAAACTGGATGATTCTGGGAGTTGTAGGCCAAAACACCTGGGGACCCACAGGGCAACCAATGCCGTAAGGCAATATCCTGTCTTAAAATATATATTTTTATACTGATTTCTAGTCTGATTTTAAATAACTGTTTACTGGGGAGTTGCCCTTCTCCTCTTGGGGCGCGTGTCCCCGCTTTGTGCTGGTCAGTGACCGTAATAAAGTTTTGTTGTCGTTGTCACTCCTTCCCACTCCTAATCCGAGGATTCATATATTTTGGAAGCTGACTCTCTCATAAGGCTCTCTCACCCAGACCAGTGGGATCAAAAGAGTGCATGAATAGAGATGCATCAAGGGGGGGGGGGAGGGACATGGGGACAGTCATTCATGTTCAGGCAAAAGGGTTAGTTCACATTCCGGATGGTTCTTCTTCTTTGCCTTCCACAATTCAGACTTTTTGATATATTTATTTTTCTCAAAAAAGGTCTAAATCCAGGCAAAAAGATGTTTTGAAAACATATACTGGACAGGGATTATTTTTTCCCCTTCCGAAATGCCAAACCTTGTATGCCACCCTGTGCGGGCACTGCTTTCCTAAGCCCAGGGGCGGAGCGATAGCTCGCAATAAATTGTACATTTCCTTATAGTGTATCCGGCAACTGAAAAAGGGAAAAGACATGTTATTAAGTGGAGAAAGAGATCCTTCTCAATGGGTTAGATTGCAATCCCCTTAACACACACACACACATACACAAACAACCACATGAAAAGGGAATGTGAAGGCCGCATTAGATGTCAGAACTTCTCCCCTGGAACGTCTCTGAATTGCGGCGGAGCTACTCAACCTGTCTCATAGGGCCACCATAGCAAAAGGAGTGGGTGTTCTCAGAAGACGTAAAGGGAGTAGACAGAGAAGGGTTTCTTGGAAGATATTCAAGGTTTAATGTTCACTTCAAAGATATCACAAATCAAAATAGAAGAGTAAGTGGAATGTATGCTGTTGTAAATCACAGGTCACACACTTTCGGCCATAGCAGTCCCGGGAATGCATCTATCCATGTGTAAATCACTAGTAGTATCCAAACAAATGTTGCGGGACAGGCGGAGAGGAGATGGGTCAACGGTCAACTACAGGCCTCGCCGTTTCGCCTAATTAGGCTTCGTCCGGACCCGAAAGCAAACAAAATATAGTGCACAGTGACAATTCCACTGGTCCAAAGGTTCAATATAATATTCAAATTCTAATCATCCTGAAGGAGGTGGGCATGGTCCGAGCGTTCGACCATACCGGTGGCTGTGCCCACCTCCTTCAGGATGATTAGAATTTGAATATTATATTGAACCTTTGGACCAGTTGACCCATCTCCTCTCCGCCTGTCCCGCAACATTTGTTTGGATACTACTAGTGATTTACACATGGATAGATGCATTCCCGGGACTGCTATGGCCGAAAGTGTGTGACCTGTGATTTACAACAGCATACATTCCACTTACTCTTCTATTTTGATTTGTGATATCTTTAAAGTGAACATTAAACCTTGAATATCTTCCAAGAAACCCTTCTCTGTCTACTCCCTTTACGTCATAGGACCACCATAGGCAGGTCCCACGGCCACTCTGTGTCTTCAAGTGGACAACATTCACTCAGGAGAGGTTGGCCAGTGTCTCCTCCTCCTCGAGGCTGAGAGAACGTCATGTGTCCAAGTGACTTTCAATGGATAGAAACCCTGATCTCCCAGAATCCGAGCCCAATGCTCAAACTACTACACCAGGCTGTTCCTCGAAGGCAGTGGTCCCCAACCTTTTTTGACCCGGAACTACTTGACCAGGGACCACTTTGACCAGGGACCACTCGCCAACATTATTTTTTCCTTTCGTTTATTTATTTGGATTTGTAGACCGCCACTCCCAATGGCTCGGAGCGGTTGACAGCATAATTCGTCAAGACCATGTAAGGCCTTGAAAGTAAGAACTAACACCTTAGAAGTGATCCAGCGTTCGATCGGCAGCCAGTGCAGGTTCTGCAGAATAGGTGTTATGCGGCAACTCGCGGGCTCCCCGTGCTGCAGCCTTCTGCACTAGCTTCAGTTTCCGGATCACAGACAAGGGTAGGCCAATGTAAAGAGCGTTACAGTAGTCAAGTCTTGAGATGACTGTGACTTGGATTACAGTGGCCACGTCGTTCCATGAGAGATAAGGAGCCAGACGCTTCGCCTGTTGTAGGTGAAAAAAATGCGATTCTGCTAACACTGGAGATTTGGCATATGAGACAGTAGGGTTGGTTGATCGGAAAAAAATCGTGGTTCTAAAATCAAATGGGGGGGGGTTGATGCTTAACATAAAGACTTACACAAAGAATTCAAAAAAAAAACTTAATTGATATGTTATTACTTACGAATTTTGTAATTAGTTCTAAATTGTCCAAAGCAGGGAAACAGGACTAATACTGTTTTAAGCACAGGCAAATCAAGGGACAATATTTCCCTTCTCCTCTGGAGTGCAAATCACTGGGACCTATTATTATTATTATTATTATTATAAAATGCCTGGGCCTGCTTGGAGGGAAATATAATGAATTATTATTATTATTATTATTATTATAAAATGCTTTGGCCTCCTTGGAGGGAAATATAATGAATTATTATTATTATTATTATTATAAAATGCTTTGGCCTCCTTGGAGGGAAATATAATGAATTAATATTATTATTATTATAAAATGCTTTGGCCTCCTTGGAGGGAAATATAATGAATTAATATTATTATTATTATTATAAAATGCTTTGGCCTCCTTGGAGGGAAATATAATGAATTAATATTATTATTATTATTATAAAATGCTTTGGCCTCCTTGGAGGGAAATATAATGAATTAATATTATTATTATTATTATTATTATAAAATGCTTTGACCTCCTTGGAGGGAAATATAATGAATTAATATTATTATTATAATTATCAAATGCTTTGGCCTCCTTGGAGGGAAATATAATGAATTAATAATATTATTATTATTATAAAGTGCTTTGGCCTCCTTGGAGGGAAATATAATGAATTAATATTATTATTATTATTATTATTATTATTATTATTATAAAATAGTTGCCCACCTCTGGTCTAGGACTTGCTTCTCTAGTGCTCTTCTCACTCCCTCACTCCAGCTTTTCCCCCTTCAGTTTTCCAAACCCCTCTAGGAACCTCCGTTTTTCCTCTATGGTTTTTCTTGATTCTGTACTTTTCCTTCTCCTCGCCGTGCTCTTCTCACTCCCTGCTCCCCTTCTTTCAGCCTTTCTTATGTCCTTCTCCTCTTTCCTTCTGTCTAGCCTAATTTCCTGGGGGTTTAAACAGCTTTTTTCCTTTCAGTCCTCCAAGCCGCTCTAGGGACAGCGCTTTGGTTCTCTATGGTTCCGGTTGCTTTTTCACTTCCTAGAGGAAGGCCTTTCACTTAAATTAGGCTCCGGCCATGCAAAGGCCCTGATATGACTGTGAGTATGTCTGGAAAGCTATTTTGGAGGAGAGAATATTCCTGTTAGAGGGACATCCGAACTAATTACAATAATAAAGAAAATTTGGGCCCACGAAGTTAGGTAAACAAAGTCCACTTCCGGTTTGGTGGGAGAGGTGCGGTAAAGCTCAAAATTAGCATTTTGAACGGATCGAATACGAATGATTTTAATTTCTTTATCCCGGAATCCAACCCTATGAGACAGTAAACAAAGCCAATAGCAATACCCTCAACGTTTATGGCACCCGAGCTCTTGTTTGGGCAGCAACCCCCCTTTCGCCTCATGTCAACGCTGGCTGAAATTTACAAATTCCCACAAAAGGTGATAGGTTATACGGAAGAGAATAGACCTACCAGGCAGCTGGGTCGTATTCTGCCCACACTCGAATGAACTCATCAAGGTGGTGGGGTCCTAGGATGGAAGAGTCGCGTGTCAAGTACTCAAAGTTGTCCATGATTACAGCCACAAAGAGGTTCAACATCTGCAAAGGGGACGGAGTGAGGGAGGTGAGATCGGGCGGAGAGGAGGGAGGGAGGAGGGAGGAAGAAATAGGTCAACTCTTTATATCCATGAGTGGAGGCATATGTCAGGCAGGGAAACTGGAGGAAGAGGCGGGAAAAGAGATGTCGAACTGCAACAAGTTTCACATTCGCTAGAGAGTCGAGTACTTTGGATATCCCCTGGAAAACCCAGAGTAGCCCTTGTCAAACTTGGGATTTGGACTTTGAGGAGCTTCCACCCATCTATATATATAATAAAAGTCAGTGTTTGCAGGCGGTGGTGTGGTGGTGCGGTGGGAGGAATATGTGCCAGCGTTTCGATTGGCTGCCACTGTCAGATTATTTGCATAAAGGGCTCTGATTGGCCAGCCTCAGAACTCCAACATTCTACGGCCCCAGACAGAGAGGATTGGTCGCCACTGAAATGGTATTTCCATAAAGGACTCCGATTGGCCAACCACATCCCAACATTCTAAAGTGACTCAGAGGGAAAAGGAAAGGCCCCAGGCAGTCAGCCACTGCGGCCCACAGCAATGACAGATCAGGACCAAACTTGGCAAACAGGGGAACAATGGCCCACTTCACAACCTGGTGTGGTTTAGGGCAGGATGGGCCACGAATGATGGGATTTGCAGCACCTTCACCTGATTCACTTCCCAAACAACACTGGAGCCCCTATAAATCACAGACCAGGCCCAAAATTGACAGCAAGGCTTCCTCAACTTGATTTTCCTGACTAGGCCCCCAACAATGACAGAACAAGACTGAACTTGGCACACAGGCCACCCCCCCCCCCAAGATGCACCCTACATGCTGGTGCAGTTTGAGGGAGGATGGACCATGGATGATGGGACTTGCAGTACTTCAATTCACTTCCTTAGAGCACTGTGGCCCACACCAATGACGAATCAGGCCCAAACTTAGCACACAGAGGCCCAATGGCCCACTTTACAAACCTGCTGCGGTTTACGGCAGGATGGCTCACAAATGATGGGATTTGCAGTACCTTCACCCAATACATTCCCCACAGAACATTGCAGCCCTTACAAATCAGAGACCAGTCCCAAACTTGGCACACAGAGTACCCATGACTCACTCTACATCCTGGTGCAGTTTTGAGTGAGACCGACCACGGATTATGGGAGTTGAAGTACCTTCACTCACTTTCTGAGACTGCTGCAACCCTCATCCAATGACTGATCAAGACCACATATATATATACACTAGCTGTACCCGGCACGCGTTGCTGTGCCCTATTTAGAGATGCGAAAAAGTCTGAGTATGTAAGGGTTGGAATTGTTGTTAGTTCTGGTGTTGTTGGGGCCATGGCTGTGTCGTTGTGGGTTGTTCTGGTGGGTGGGATGTTGGAGTCCTGGGGAGTAGTCGTTGTGTGGTGTTGCTGGCGTTCTGCAGAGCTTGTGGATATACAATGTTTTTTGTCTTTCCGTCTGATGTGTTGATGGAGAGGTTGATGCTTGTGTGGGTTAACTCTGGAAGTGAGTGGAGGTACTTGAAATCCCATTATCCACGGTGTGTCCTCTTCTGAACTGCAGTCGGATGGAGTGTGGGTCATGGGGGGCATTGTGTGCCAAGTTTGGTCTTTATCGGTCTTGGTTCTGGGCCACAGTGGTCTGTGGGGAAGGATGGGTTGTGAAGTAGTACAAATCCCATTATCCATGGAGGTACTTCAAGTCCCATAATCCATGGTCCACCCTTCTCCAAACTGTAGTAGAATATAGCGTGGGTCATAGGGGCTCTGTGTGCCTAGGTAGGTTACTGTAAATTCAGGCCATACACAATGTCCCATGAGCCGAGGCCTAGTCAGGAAGAGCAAGTCAATGAAGCCTTACTGTCAATTCAGGCCATACACAATGTCCAATGAGCTGAGGCCTAGTCAGGAAGAGCAAGTTAATGAAGCCTTACTGTCAATTCAGGCCATACACAATGTCCAATGAGCTGAGGCCTAGTCAGGAACAGCAAGTTAATGAAGCCTTAGTGTCAATTCAGAGCATAAACAGCATTCCATTAAGTGAGGCCTAGTCAGGGAAATTAAGTTAATGCAGCCTTACTGTCAATTTTGGGCGTGGTCTGTGATTTGTAGGGGTGTCAATTTTCTGTGGGAAGTGAATTGGGTGTTTGTGTTTGTGCCTCAGCCCTTTGCCTTATCCTCCTCTGACAGTTTATTATGGGTTGGAATGTTCATGTTGGCTGGCCAGTACAGGAGTTATGCAAATCCGCCCTTATTGGCAGCCAATCATGTTGTCAGAATGTAGAGGCTGGGAGAGTCTTTGGCAGCCCCGGAGGATGCTGGGAAATGTAGGTTTTTTAACTCGTTTTGGGGGCCTTTTAGGTTTTTTGGGGGGGGGAGTTTCTTTGCTACATACATACCTTGCTTGAGGCCTATTTCTGTTGGCAAGTTTGGTGTTTCTGCGATGTAAGGTTTCTCTGTTTGGGACGGTCGTTCCATGACGACTCTTCCTTTATATATATAGATCAAACAGTGTTGGATATTCCTAAAGTTCTATGTTTTCCTTAACATCTATGCAGAGGAACCAGGTGTAGTGGATGAACCAAGTGTGGTGGGGGCTCCTTCTTTGGAGGCTTTGAAGCAGAGGTTGGATGGCCGTCTGTCAGGAGTGCTTTGAATGCGATTTTCCTGCTTCTTGGCAGGATGGGGTTGGACTGATGGCCCATAAGGACTCCTCCAACTCTATGATTCTATGAATGGGAGTGTGGAAGGTTCATTGCTGCAAAGGTAGCTGAGCTCAAGCGGACGGACGGACGGACGGACTTACCAGGAAGGAGCAGAGGAAGATGAAGGACACAAAGTAAAAATAGGCAAAGTCGCTGCCACATTCATTTTTGCTGAGGTTGGAGAGCTGGTCGCAGGCCCGGTGGCTTAGGCAGGCAAGCATGATTTCATGCCAGGCTTCTCCGGTCGCGCTCCTGTGGGCACAAAGGGCACATGTAACCTCGAAAAGGTCAACACTGACTTTCAGAATGTATTTATTTATTTACTAGCTGACCCGGCCACGCATTGCTGTGGCGTTGTTGAAAAGCACAATCAAATGACTTGCAACCCCTAAAAGCCATTCAATCCAGCTGTGTTCTTAAGTATGAGTTGTTTCTAAGTGGGATGTTTGTAACTTGGGGACTGCCTGTGTGTGTATGTATGTATGAATATGTATTTGTGTGTATGTGTGCATATGTGTGTGTTTACTTATGTATATGTGTATATGTATTTGCGTGTATATGTGTGTAGTTACTGTATGTATACGTGTGTTTGTATATGTTTATGCATGTATATGTGTAGATGTGTGTAAGTACAGATGTGTGTATGTATGTGTGTATGTGTATATTTGTATATTTTTATGTGTGTGGGTATGTGTGTGTTTCCTCCTTCCTTCTGTCTTTTCTTTCCCTCTTTCCTCCAATTCATTCCTTTTCTCAATCACTCCTCCCCTTTCTTTCCCTCCCTCCGTTCCCTCTCTTTCTTTCCTTCCTTTTTCTCCTCCCCTCGCCAGGTTGTCCTTCCTTTATTACCTTTTCTTTCCTTTTTCCGTCCTGCGTACTTTCTCTTCTTTCTTCCTGTGGTACTTCCTTCTTTCCTTCCCTCCCTCCTTCTCTCTGACCTATCTCGCCCTTTCCCTCTTGCGTTTCTTCCCGTTTTCCCTCCCTCCTTTATTCTCTCCTTCCTTCCTGTCTGTTGCTACCTCTTCCATTCCGTCCTCTCCTCTTTCTGTCTTCCCCTTCCTCTCTGCCTTCCTTTTCTTTCCTTCCGTCCCTCTTTCTCTCCCTCCCTTTGCTCCCTCTCTCCTTCCCTTTTTTCTTTCTGTTTCTGCCACCTCTTCCTTTCCGTCCTCTTCTCTCTCTGTCTTCCTTTATGTCTTCCTTTCCTTTCCTTTCATCCTGGGCCGCCCACCAGCAGTCTGTTTGTTTACTTTCCTTTGGGGTGGGGAGGGGAGAGAAGGGATTTTGACTGCTTTCCCTCGTGCTGCCCCTTTGATTGGCCGGGGGTTTTGCGCGCTCCGTGTGTTGAGGGGTGGGGAGGCGGTGAGAAGCACAGCGAGCGCTTGATCTGTTGGGGGGGGGAAGGGAGCTGTTCCAACCGCCTTTGCCATGCGCGGTGTTTCTTGGCCTGCCCCAGTGGTTTCTGGGACTTGTAGTCCCAAACGTTTTTAAGGTTTTTGGCTGTTGTCTTTAATTTGGGGTGTTTGAGGGGTTGGCAAACTTACCTCGTTGGTTAATGTGTCAGTGTGGCCTGGTTTTGTGTGTCTGCATTGTGTGGTTTTGTTGCCTATAAGCTTATAACCACGGATGTTACATTTTTATATATATAGATTTATACCCCGCTCTTCTCACCCCGATGGGGAGCGGCCTTACAAGTAGGCAACAATTTAGTGCGACATAAAACAGGCATATAATTAAAATAAACATTTACATTAAAACCAAAAAATTAAAACACCTAAACCTCAAACCAATTATTAAGACCACACAAGTCTGGAGCCGTTCCAGTCATCCTTGCACATGGTCCCACAGCCACATTTTTACTTTCTTTCTGAAGGCCAGGAGGGAGGGAGCTGATCTGATTTCACTGGGGAGAGAGTTCCATAGCTGAGGGGCCACCAGTGAGAAGGCCCTGTCTCTCGCTCCCACCAGTTGAGCCTGCTAAGGCGGAGGGACCGAGAGCAGGGCCCCCTCAGGAGATCTTAGTCTCTGAGGTGGTTCATAGCGGGAGATACCTTTGGACAGGTAAGATGTCCTGAACTGTTTAGAGCAGGGCTGTCCAACTGGCGGCCCGGGGGCCGTATACGGCCCCAGCCCCTTCCCTACGGCCCCCGCCTACCCTGCAAAAATTAATATTTTTTTAAATAAATTGTTTTTAAAAATTTGATCTCCGGGGGGCGGGGCTGGGTGATGTCAGCTGTGGCGCCGGCGCCGAGCCTGACGTCACCCCGCCCCGCCCACTCCCTTCCTCCTCCTCCGTCCCGCCTCTCCCCCCGGCGCACCAATCGGGAATGCCGAGGGCCTAAAGGCGGGCCTAAAGAGGAGGAAGTGAGGCTCCCTTCCTCCTCCTCCGTCCCGCTTCTCCCCCCGGCGCACCAATCGGGAACGCCGAGGGCCTAAAGGCGGGCCTAAAGAGGAGGAAGTGAGGCTCCCTTCCTCCTCCTCCGTCCCACCTCTCCCCCCGGCGCACCAATCGGGAACGCCGAGGGCCTAAAGGCGGGCCTAAAGAGGAGGAAGTGAGGCTCCCTTCCTCCTCCTCCGTCCCGCTTCTCCCCCCGGCGCACCAATCGGGAACGCCGAGGGTCTAAAGGCGGGCCTAAAGAGGAGGAAGTGAGGCTCCCTTCCTCCTCCTCCGTCCCACCTCTCCCCCCGGCGCACCAATCGGGAACGCCGAGGGCCTAAAGGCGGGCCTAAAGAGGAGGAAGTGAGGCTCCCTTCCTCCTCCTCCGTCCCACCTCTCCCCCCGGCGCACCAATCAGGAACGCCGAGGGCCTAAAGGCGGGCCTAAAGAGGAGGAAGTGGCTCCTTCCTCCTCCTCCGTCCGCTTCTCCCCGGCGCACCTGTCGGAACGCCGAGGGTCTAAAGCGGGCCTAAAGAGGAGGAAGTGAGGCTCCCTTCCTCCTCCTCCGTCCCACCTCTCCCGGCGCACCAATCGGGAACGCCGAGGGCCTAAAGCGGGCCTAAAGAGGAGGAAGTGAGGCTCCTTCCTCCTCCCTCCGTCCGCTTCTCCCGCGCACCAATCGGGAACGCCGAGGGTCTAAAGGCGGGCCTAAAGAGGAGGAAGTGAGGCTCCCTTCCTCCTCCTCCGTCCCACCTCTCCCCCCGGCGCACCAATCGGGAACGCCGAGGGCCTAAAGGCGGGCCTAATGAGGAGGAAGTGAGGCTCCCTTCCTCCTCCTCCGTCCCTTCTCCCGGCGCACCAATCGGGAACGCCGAGGGTCTAAAGGCGGGCCTAAAGAGGAGGAAGTGAGGCTCCCTTCCTCCTCCTCCGTCCCACCTCTCCCCCCGGCGCACCAATCGGGAACGCCGAGGGCCTAAAGGCGGGCCTAAAGAGGAGGAAGTGAGGCTCCCTTCCTCCTCCTCCGTCCCGCTTCTCCCCCCGGCGCACCAATCGGGAACGCCGAGGGCCTAAAGGCGGGCCTAAAGAGGAGGAAGTGAGGCTCCCTTCCTCCTCCTCCGTCCCACCTCTCCCCCCGGCGCACCAATCAGGAACGCCGAGGGCCTAAGGGCGGGCCTAAAGAGGAGGAAGTGAGGCTCCCTTCCTCCTCCTCCGTCCCGCTTCTCCCCCGGCCCACCAATCGGAACGCCGGGGGGAGGAGGGAGGAGGCACTTCCTTCCTCCTCTTTAGGCACACCTTCTCCGTTCTGCCTCTCCCCGGCACACTGATCGGTGCGCCGGAGGGAGAGGCAGAACAGGGAGGAGGCTGGCGTGACACTTTAGGAGGGAGGCGAAGCCATGGAGGGCTCCCTTGGCTTTGCCCTCCTCCTAAAGGGTCACGCCAGCCTCAAGCGAAATCGCCGCTTCTGAGGCTGGCGTGACACTTTAGGAGGAGGGGCCGGGGGCGTGGCCGGGGGCGGGGCAGTGCGGAGCGGCCCCCCAAGTCATCAGTGACTGGAAGTCCGGCCCTAGGTCCGGTAGGAGTTGGGCAGCACTGGTTTAGAGCTTCATAGGCTAAAGGCAGCACTTTGAGTTGTGATCGATAGCAAACTGGCAGCCAGCGGAGATGACGTAACAGAGGGGTTATATGCTCCCTGTACCCCGCTCTGTTGAGAAACCTGGCTGCTGCCCACTGGACCATTTGAAGCTTTGTCTTCAAAGGCAACCCCACATAGAGCACCTTGCAGTAGTACAGTCAGGATGTAACCAGAGCATGGACGATTGTGGCCAAGTCCCACTTCCAAAGGTACGGGCTACCATGGAAACCTGTGGTTCCAGCCTCAGCTATGAGTCCAGGATCACTCCCAAACTGTGAACCTGTGTCTTCAGGGGGAGTGTAACCCCGTCCGACACTGCTGCACACCTATACTCTCCCAGGCCCCCAGCACGAGACTGACTTGTCTGGATTCAATTTCAATGTGTTTGCGCTCACCCAGACTGCCACAGAGCCAGACACTGGTTCAGGACCTGGACGGCCTCCTTAGCAGCAGGTGGAAAGGAGTGATAGCTGAATGTCACCTGTTTACAGATGGCATCGAACTCCAAAACGCCGAATGATCTCTCCCAGTGGCTTCATGCATGCCCGGATTACCCATAAGGCCAATCTAGGCCATGGTCTAGGGGCGCAAGGTGAGGGGGGGGGGGGACACGCAGATCACGGACCAAAAAAAACCCTGGTCCGCACCCCTCTTTCCCCCTTTCTCATGCCCCTCCTCGCTCCTTCTCCCGGCAAAGTCCCTGCTCCGTCCCCTCCGTCCCTCGCTCTCTGGGCTGCGGCGAGGCCCTCGCATTGATCCATTGATTTGCCCGCGGATCTCTGGCTGGCCTGACCTCCTGGCTCCTGGGGAAGCCATCTCCATGGCGACTCGCCCGGCTCCCCGGCGGCAGACTGTAAATTCCTGCAGCCAGAGCCAAGCGGCAGAGTCCAGGAGAGGGCGGTGGGGGGCAGGGGAGGAGGCAACTAGGGGTAAAGAAAGAAAGCAAGTAAAGAAGGAAGAGAGGGAGGAAGAGAGAGGGGAGAGAAAGGGCGTTGCTTGGGTGGACCTCTCCCAGGCCCCCAGCACGAGACCACACCAACCCAGGCTCGCTCCTGCGCTCTCGGACCAAATCGGGGCGGCCTGCTTGGCCAAGGGAGCCGCGGGAGGGAGGGATCAAGGCCAGGGTCTGGCTCTCCTGCCTTCGAGCAGCCGAACAAGAGCCGCACAAACCCCAACCTGAATCCTCCCTCGCTCTGCGGGAGCGCACGCCAAGCGGACATCTCTCTCTCTCTCTCTCCCTCTCTCTCTCTCTCTCTCTCTCTCTCTCGTGCACGCCTTTGGAGCGAGTTTGCACCCGCTGCACTCTCCCCAAGCCTCCCGACTCCCAAGGAGACCTTCAGAGCACAGCGGAGCTTTCCAGCCGGTGGGAATGCATGGGGACCTTGGAGGTGGCGGGATGGTGCCTACTCGCCTTTCTCTTCTGCTCCAGAGGCACCATGTCGAAAGCCAGCCAAGTGTGCGTCTGAATGGTGTGGTGTGTGTGTGTGTGAGGGAGGGCAGGGCAGTAGAGGTTGGCTTAAAAGGGGCGTAATTCCAAAGTGTGGCCTAGGGTGCAAAAAGGTGTTAATCTGGGCCTGGCTTCATGTAGATGCTAAATAACATGGGGGACAATACTGAACTCTGTGGACCCCACAGGACAAAGCCTGTGGGGCTGAGTAAGTGTCCCCCAACAACCCCTTCTGGGAACAACCCTCCAGGAAGGACTAGAGGCACTGTAGAACAGTAACGCCAAGCCTCATTTCCGCGAGGTGTCTCAGAAGGATACTGGAGTCTACGGCAGGGCTGTCCAACTTCTGCCAGCCCAAGGGCCAGACTTCTGGTGAGTGATCACCTGGGGGCCACTCGGCCACGCCCCCGGCCACGCCCCCGGCCATGCAGCTCCGCCTCTCCCAAAAGCGTCACAGCTAGCCTTGGAAGCTTCCAAGGCTGTTGTGACGCTTGGGAGAGAAGGAAGAGCCACGGGAGCCTTCCGCGACTCCGCCCCTCTCCAAAGCATCACAACAGCTGTTGTGACGCTTTGGGGAGAGAACAAAGTCGCGAGGAGGATGGCTCGCGGGGAAGCGCGCCCGGGTTTTGCCCAGCTCTCGTGTCCCTCTGGTCAGAGGGGACGCGAGAGCCAGGCAAAAACTCTCCCGCAGGCCTTGATGGCTCGCGGGGAAGCGAGAACCTCGGTCCCTCGCTTCCTCGTGAGGCTTCCTGGAAGGCCTGCCCCGTCGCTTCCCTCTTGCCCTTCCGGCGGCGCGTGTGTCCCGATCACCGGCGGGGAAAGGAGGAGGAGGAGGGAGGAGGATTCCTCCTCCTCCTCCTTCCCGGCACTGCGGCGATCGGGACACCAGCGGCGCCGGGAAGGAGGAGGAGGAAGGGAGGATTCCTCCTCCCCCCCCTCCCACCCCCCCGCTGCTGCGAACCCGATCCCAGCGGCGGGGCGAAGAGAGGGACGGAGAGGGCGAGGCAAGGAGGAGGAGCTGGCTCACTTCCTTCTCCCTGCCCCGCCTCCTCCTCCCCACCCTCCCCCCGGCCACCAATTTTTAAAAATATAATATATATATTTTAATAAATTATTTCAGGAGGGTAGCGGGGGCTGTGTCCAACAGCCTGGGGGGCCGTATACGGGCCGCGGGCCGCCTGTTGGACAGCCCTGGTCTACGGTATCGAAGACTGCTGAGACGTCCTGGAGAACCAACAGGGACACACCCCCCCTGTCCAGTTCCAGTAAGGCAGTGTTTCCCAACCTCTTTTGAGCCGCGGCACATTTTTTACATTTACAAAATCCTGGGGCACACCACCAACCAAAATGACACAAAATGACACTCTATCTGTCATTTTACTAACTGTCACCCTCCCCCCTCGTGACGCCGCTGCTTCTGCCAAACCCTCTCCCCCTGCGGGAGGCCCACGTGCAGGAGGCCCGTCACCGTCCCACGGGGGAGGGCTGAGCTGAGTGGCCGAAGCGCACGTAGGCTCGGCTGACCAGGACAAGTAGGAATTGACCACATGGGGTGGCTCCAAGCCTTGGAACAAACTGCGGCAGAGGCTCGCAGCCGTTGCCACCCCCAGCTCTCCTTCCCGAAGGGGTTCAGCCCCCCCAGGAGTGCCCCCCCGTGTCTCTTCGGCTTCCCTGCTGTCGCCTTGGGGCCAGATCGGGAAGGAACCAAGCTGGGCTGTGGAGCTGCGCATAGCGGCCTCTGCTCTGCAGCGAACCCGGGGCCCAGCCAGGAGAGGCCAGGAGATGAGGGGTTGCTCCTTTTTCCCGGCACGGAGGGGCTAATGGGCAGAAAGGGGTTGGACAGGGGCTGCTCCCGCGGACTCCTCCCCCCTCTCCTCCTCCTTGCTGCCGGAGGGGAGGAGGGCAGAAGAGCGCCCAGGAGCCAGGAGGAGCCGCAGCCCAGCCAGGTAGCCCTTGGCGCGCAGAGGGAGGGAAGGAAGGGAACGAGAGAGAGACGAAGGAGGGAGGAAAGTTCTGGACGCCGAGGGCTCTCCCTGACTGCAGCCAGGCTGGCTGGCATTGCTGCTTCGGCCAGGAAAGCCGCATTTCCGCTGCCTGAAGCTTCCTGCTAGGCGCTCTCTCTCTCTCTCTACACTGTAATTTCCCACGGCACACCTGATGATGGCTCACGGCACACTAGTGTGCCACGGCACACTGGTTGGAAAACCCTGCACTAAGGTGACCAAGGTTGTTTCAGTTCCATGTTCCAGAAGAACCGAGCCAAATGTTCATTTTCTGCCATATTTCAGACAAAAACAAACAAAAAGATGAAGCGCCAGAGAAATCCAACTATGCGCGTGAATTAAACTTTCCCGAATCCTCCACCCGGACAAAAGTCGGAGCAGTTCATGACGTAGCCAGAAGTGAGGTTCTCACTTACCGGAAAAGAAGCATCAAGGCTTGCAAAAAAGTCTGAAAGTTATTGTGTCGATTGATGGCACTGTCGTCGTCCAAAGCAATGTTTCCAAATACCTGGGATGGGCAAAAGGAGACAAAATGGGATTATAAGAAAGATTGTTTGCCATCATGAGAAGCCAACATCGATAGGGAAGGAATACGTGTTGGCGGTGGTCCCGGGGACAGGAAAGGCATCGAACAGGAAGTACTCGTTTGCAGTCACGTGGTCCAAATGTGCCAGATTACAACCTTCATATAGGGTTAGAATGAACATTTCAAAATATTTGAAAAAAAGTATCGAAAAACATATTTTTCAAGAGTCATAACCAGGCCCGGATCAGGCCCTTTTGGGATCAGGCCCTGGCTCCCCACCCCTCTCCGCCCCACCCCGGCTCTGCCCCTCCACCCCGCCCCGTCTCCACCCCACCCCGCCTCCCGCCCCACCCCCTTGTCTCCGCCCCCATCTCCGCCCCGCCCCTGGCTCCACCCCCGGCTCCTTGCTGGCATGAGGAGGAGGAAGGAAAGCCCCACCCTCGGAGCCGATGCGAGGCCTCCCCACAGCTCCTCCCTCCCTCCCTCCCTAAACCACCATGCCGGCATGAGAAGCGGCCGAAATCACCCTTTTCAGGCCGGCACGAGTCATGACAGCTTTAGGAGGCAGGGAGGAGCCGTGGGAAGGCCCCGCATTGGATCCGGGGGTGGGGCTTTCCTTCCTCCTCCTCGCGCTGAGGGAGGGGGCAGAGCCGAAGGGAGCAGAGCAAGATGGGGGCGCCCATGTATGGCGCTTATGCCGCCGCGCGTATGCACCCTTTTTTGGATTTTTTTTGCATTTTTTTTGAATTTTAAAAAACTTTTTTTGGGGGGTCCGGACCTGCTGCCCCCCCCCCCCAAAGGTGCCGCCCTAGGCCATGGCCCAGGGCGGCCTTATGGGTAATCCGGGCCTGGTCATAACAATCTGATCGAAAGAACTGTGGCCCAATGAGAATTTTCACAATTTGAGTGAGACTCTGTGAAAAATTCGCACATGCGTAATTTGCACAGGAAAATATCATTTTGTGCCGAAAAACCTTTTCTGTGCAGAAAATGCTGTAATGGGGAACTTATTCCATGAACCAAGCGCCCGGTTGGGACTTTGCCTTCCTTTGTTCCTAGTGGTTGGCAGTGAATAATAATAATAGCAACAATGGCAACTACAACACAGCTCAACAAATAAAATATTAATGTCTTGGTTTATAGGTTTGTTCCCAGGTTATTTGGGACACTGTTTCAGAAAATTCTAGGTTTTTATATACGGCTATCATTGTTTTCTATGGGTGAACAGATGGCGACTGGCATATGTTCTGTATCTCAAAAATGAGAGGTGAGAGGACAGTTTCTCAACCTTCCTAATGCCGCGACCCCTTAATAAGAACATCTCCTTATGTTGTGGTATCCCCCAACCATAACATTATCCAGCATTCTGTACTTCATAACTGTAATTTTGCTACTGTTATGAATCTCGAGCAGAGGGAGGGCAACCTGAAGGAGCCCGCCTCTGGAGGACTGTAGCCAGGGAAGGAACCCACCTCTGGAGGACTGTGGCACTTGAAGGAGCCCGCCCTAGAGAATTGGATGTTGTGGAAGGAGCCCGCCCCTGGAGGAATGGAGCACCGGAAGGAGCCCGCCTCTGGAGGACTGGAGGACTGGAGCGCCGGAAGGAACCCACCTCTGGAGGACTGGAGCACCAGAAGGAGCCCGCCCCTAGAGAATTGGAGCGCCGGAAGGAGCCCGCCCCTGGAGGAATGGAGCACCGGAAGGAGCCCGCCTCTGGAGGACTGGAGCGCCGGAAGGAACCCACCTCTGGAGGACTGGAGCACTGGAAGGAGCCCGCCCCTAGAGGATTGGAGCGCCGGAAGGAGCCCGCCCCGGAGGAATGGAGCACCGGAAGGAGCCCGCCTCTGGAGGACTGGAGCGCCGGAAGGAGCCCGCCCGTTGAGGACTGGAGCACCGGAAGGACCCCACCCCCGGAGGAATGGAGCACCGGAAGGAGCCCACCCCTGGAGGAATGGAGCGCCGGAAGGAACCCACCTCTGGAGGACTGGAGCACTGGAAGGAGCCCGCCCCTAGAGGATTGGAGTGCCGGAAGGAGCCGGCCCCCGGAGGAATGGAGCACCGGAAGGAGCCCGCCCCTGGAGGAATGTAGCACCGGAAGGAGCCCGCCCCTGGAGGACCGGAGCGCCGGAAGGAGCCCGCCCCTGGAGGACTGGAGCGCCGGAAGGAGCCCGCCTCTGGAGGACTGGAGCGCTGGAAGGAGCCCGCCCCTGGGGGTTTGGAGCGCCAGAAGGAGCCCGCCCCTGGAGGACTGGAGCGCCGGCGGACCTGTGGCCGCCCCCCAGGAAGGGAAAAGACCCTGAACCCGTAGGTTTAGGGCCTGGAGACCCCCCCAGCCCAGGACCCTCTGGACTTCCAGTTTCCGGCTTGAGCTCCCCAGGGCTCGCCATAGGCCCGAGAAAGTAGCGGCTCCCACCAACAGGGGCAGCTACTGTGGGCCGCTGCATGATGAGAGTGCTGCACCTGTTCCTCTGGACAAGGAGCACCAAGGTGTTCGCCTGGGAACCCCCAGACTGCCTCCTTGTGACCACATACTGATCCCTTTCGGCCTGACTTAGCGAGTGGTTGATCGGCCCTGTATCCCTTTCTCCCCCTCCTTGGGTTATTGTTTAGTATATTGTGTGTCCCTTTGTGTATTGTACTTTTCGCTTTTATGCTTCTTGTGAACCGCCCCGAGCCTCCGGGGAGTGGCGGGTTAGAAGTCGAAATAATAAATAAATAAATAAATAAAATATTATGTAAATATCTGTGATGCAGGAGGTATTTTCATTCACTGGACTAAATTTGGCACAAATGCCCGATACACCTAAATGTGAATACTGGTGGGCTGGGGGGGCAGGGCCGTAGCCATGATTTTGATTCGGGGGGGGGGGGCTGTTTGATTCGGGAGGGGCTGAGTCTGAGTGAGAGAGGGTCTACCCTACCAAACCTTTTGTATTGTTATCCCAATAACACCCCCATGGATATGGGATATATCAGATCATGCTGAATCAACTGGCAGTTTAAATAATGCCAGTACAGGCCCCCCCAGCCTGTTGGGCACAGCCCCCGCTATGCCCCCGGCCGCCATTTTTATTTTTATTTAAAAATCTAATTTTTTTAAAAATGGCGGCGGGGGGGGGGGGGAGTCGGGGGCAGGGAGGAGGAAGTGAGCTGGCTCCTCCTCTTCGCCCTTCCTCCTTCCCTCCTGCACCGCGGCTCACGATTGGAGGCGCGCGGGAGGAGGAGGGGGCGAAGGAGGAGGAAGTCAGCTGGCTGCCTTCTTCCTCCTTCGCCCCTCCTCCTTCCTCACCCCGCCGGCGCTCGGGATTGGGGCAAAGTGCGCGCTGAAAAGAGGGAGAAAGGAGAAGCCAGTCAGCTGACTGGCTTCTCCTCTCTCTCTCTTTTCCCCGTCTTGAGGATCCCAGCTGACTGGCTTCTCCTCTCTCTCTTTCCCCGCGCGCGGGATCCCAGCTGACTGGCTTCTCCTCTCTCTCTCTTTCCCCCGTCGTGCTGGGATCCCAGCTGACTGGCTTCTCCTCTCTCTCTTCCCCCCCGTGCGGGGATCCAGGCGCCCGCCGCGGGAAAGAGGGGAGAAAGGAGAAGCCAGTCAGGGGAAAGACGAGGAGGAATGACAGCTTAGGAGGGGGGGCTGGGGGTGGGGCGGAGGGGCCTGGGCCTGGGGCCTGAGGCGGGACTTGAGGTCACCAGTGACCTCAAGTCCGGCCCTTGGCCGGTTAGAAGTTGGACAGCACTGGGATATATTGAGCATGGTGATCAGATCATCATATGAATAAACATAACAGTTTAAATAATGTACCAGTAAGGCCTTCTTGCAGACCACCCTGAGGATTTAAGGCGGGGGGCTGAAGCCCCCAAAGCCACCCCCCGGCTACATGCCTGGGGGAGAGGTTGATTTTTGTCATTTGGGAGTTGTAGTTGCTGGGATTTGTACTTAATCTACCATCAAAGAGCATTCTGAACTCCAGCAACAATGGCGTTGAATTTACCTGCATGCCAATAATGGCGTAAATGAAGAAGAGCATGGCGATGAGGAGGCAGACGTATGGCAAGGCCTGCAAGAGAGGAAAGGGGAAAATAAAAGGTAGATGTTGACAATAGCTCTCACAACACATTTTCTATGTGGTGGTTATACTTGGACACATCCATAAATAACACTATGTAACGTGAGTTTTGTTTTGCATTTCCTGGGTGGAAAAGTAAAACTTTGCCATTTCCTAACCTTGAGTTTTTCAATTAATCTCTCATCGAGTCTCGGCCAATACAAATGTGGAAAAGGTTTATTAAACTTCAACAACTTTGTCTTTGTGGGAGGGCTGTCCAAAACATTATTTTGGCGCTGTCACACCTCAAGGGCCTCAGGCGCCACTTTCGCTTCAGCGAAGTTCCAGCCAAGGTATCAAGAGTGCAACTTTCAAACCAGCTTGCTATGCTCAAACCTTGCTAGGGCCTCCCGTGCCTTTCCCGTGTGGAGAATAGGGATGCAAGCATAACATAGGCCTTCAAGGCTGTACCATCACTGCCTCCCCTGATCATGGAAGTGGGCCGCGGGAGTAACAAGCCTGACTCCCCAGCCCAGCTGGGCCTCGCTAACGAGCTCCGCATTCCTAGAGGACTGAGTTCACAAAACATACTCAGGATCATCAATCTTAGCTTTTGACGTGCGACGCAACCAAGGAACACTATATCTGCTTTGCAGACCCCTGTGCCAGTGTCTTGTACCAACAGCGCATTTGGGTAAAGATCTTGTGGGCAAGGCCAGTCGGGCCTTCCATCAAGCCACGCCGGTCAGCCTGCTGCGGGCTGACTTGTTCCAGTGTTGCCTTGTTCCAGTTCATCGTTGAGACTCCTTGATTGATCCTGAAAAGACTCTTTTGCCTTTTGAACTCTTTGCCATTTTTAAACCACGCATCCCAGCCTCTTTGCTTCGGCTGGGATTCATAGAGACTTTGCATCCGGCTTGTGTTCCCGTTTGCCGCTTGTGCTCCTTCATACTGCGGAGCACCCACGCCTTGCTGATTCCTGTTTGTTGCTAGTTGGGGCACCGCAAGGATTGCCTCCAACCTTTTTCCTATACTTACCCACTATCAATAAAACCCGTTGTACCTCAGCTGCTGTGTGGTTTATCCAGGGGGGTCAGGTTGCCAAGGCCTCAGAGGGCGATAGGCGCCTCCCAAAACATTTTGTTTTCCACGCCTGGAAAGAACTCCCCAAAGTTGCCGCCGCAGTTCGAGGCGCGCGCCTCCGCCTAGTGCACTTCTCACCGAGTAGGAGGAGGAGGCCCCGTCCCCCCCCCGAGCTGCCCGGGAGGAGGAGGAGAGTTGTGGCATCGCCTTCTGCTTCTGCTGCCTCCTCCCGTGGCTGACGGAGCGGGGAAAGCCTCCCGATGCCATTTCGAAGGCCCCTCCTCTCCCTCTCCCGGGTTCCCGCTGCTGGCTCCTCCCACAGGGCATTGCAGAGGGCAAGGAAGAGCGCTCCCCCACCCTCTGCAATGCCCCGTGGGAGGAACCAGCAGTGGGAACCCGGAAGCGTGAAGAGGAGCCTTCGAAGGCCCCTCCTCTCGCTCTCCCGGGCTCCCGCTGCCGACTCCTCCCACAGGGCATTGCAGAGGGCAAGGAAGAGCGCTCCCCCGCCCTCTGCAATGCCCCCTTGGGAGGAACCAGCAGTGGGAACCAGGAAGCGTGAAGAGGAGCCGTCGAAGGCCCCTCCTCCGCTCTCCCGGGCTCCCGCTGCTGGCTCCCACAGGGCATTGCAGAGGGCAAGGAAGCGCTCCCCCGCCCTCTGCAATGCCCGTGGGGAGGAACCAGCAGTGGGAACCAGGAGAGGAGCTCCCGAGGCCCCTCCTCTCGCTCTCCCGGGCTCCCGCTGCTGGCTCCTCCACAGGGCATTGCAGAGGGGCAGGAAGAGCGCTCCCCCACCCCTCTGCAATGCCCCGTGGGAGGAACCAGCAGTGGGAACCAGGAAGCGCGAAGAGGAGAGCTTCAAAGGCCCCTCCTCTCGCTCTCCCGGGCTCCCGCTGCCGGCTCCTCCCGCGGAGAGAGATGCCCTATCCCAGGGCTGCCCAACTGGCGGCCCGGGGGCCATATATGGCCCCCAGCCCCTTCCCTCCGGCCCCTAAGCTTTTTAATAAAAATAAAAATTGAAAAAAATATTTTTAAAAAAATACCTACTTCTGGGTTCGGAGCAAGTATCGTGAGAATACGCAATCCACACGGGATTTCACTGTCAACACGAGATTGCGCCGGCGTTGACAGCGAAATCCCGTATGGATTGCGTATTCTCGTGATACTCTTCGGCTACTCTACTACTGGATCGCTGAGGCCCACAGACGCGATTAGGACCTTCTTCGACTCAGTCGGTCGTCGCCTCTCTCGTCGTCCGGGTACTCCTGGATCCTGCGCGTTTGGAAAAGGTAGGCCGAAGCAGGGGGCTCCTCAGGGGCTCCTCATTCCCCTCCCCCATCTCCCCTCATGTATTAAATATAAAATTAAATATATTTAAAGATGAAATAAGGGGGAGATGGGATTTAATATTAAAAATAAGGGGAGGGGAGGATGGAATTTAAATATATTTAATATTAAATTAAAATAAGGGGGGGGAGGATGGAATTAAATATATTTAATATTAAATTAAAATAATTTAATATCTTATCCCTGCATATTTTTTATCTCAGTAAAAGATTATATTTGACTGTATGCATGCAGGGGATGGAATTAAATATATTTAATATTAAATTAAAATAAGGGGAGGGGAGGATGGGCGGAGGGGGGAGAGGGCAGGATGGGGGGAGGGGAGGGGGCGGAGCCAGGGGCGGAGCCGGGGGCAGACCCTACGGCCCCCCAGGTCATCAGTGACCGGAATTCAGGCCCCTGGGCCGGTAGAAGTTGGACAGCCCTGCCCTAGCTAGCTAATAAGTTTATGTACCTCTGTATGCTGAACACATGAAAGTAGTGAGTACATCAAATATAATATTTCCATGAAAGTCTACTTCGTTTTGTCTCTTGAGTGGATTATATGAAACAAGTTGTTTTATGGGAGAGTACCTCTTGGGGTATTGAACAAGAGAACACTTCTAAAGCTCTGCTGTTCTTATGCACCGGCAAAATCTCTATCTTCCTGACAGATCAAAGATTGCAGGCTATTCAGTCTAACAACTGAACTCATTGCCTTGCATAATTATATTTGATCATAGGCTACAAGAGGAGATCTTGTGGCTCTAAAGGGTTTTTGGCTCTTCTCTAAAAAGTCGTGTTCTTTAATGAGGGCAACTACTTTCAAAGTAAGGACTGGACAATCAAACAGGAAACTTTCAAACCAGGAAGAGCATTAAGGAGAAAGTACAGGTTGTCATAGCAGTTACGAAATTGATCTTGGGATTGTGGAAGGAGGAGCAAGGCAAGGTGCTGGTGGTCAAGGGCACCTTCTACAGCAGACCTGGGCATCTTACGGCCTGTGGGCCGGATGCGGCCCACCGGCCGATTCTGAGCGGCCCGGGGAGAAGGGCGTCGGGGGCGGGGCCATTTCTGCAAGGGAAAGGGCTGCCGATGCCGCTATCCCATCACGGGCTGTGGGGCCTGCGTCGGCAGACAACCCGCCACTCCGGAGAACGATCGGAGGAGCGGCGGCTTTGCAGTGCCTGCCATCCCAGGAGGCGATTCGGTCCTGCAGGGGGAGCAGTCGGCAACCTGCGGCGGCCGATCGCCCTAGTGACCCAGAGGACTTTATCGTATTCCGGGTCGCTGGGGCGATCAGCCGCCGCAGGTCGCTGACTGTTCTCCCTGTAGGACCGGATCGCCTCCCAGGATGGCAGGCACTCAATGGCAAGGCGGTAAGCCGATCGGGAACGCCTCTGACGGAATGGCTGGGGGCGAGAGCGGGCAGAGGCCTGTAGCCTCCGATTGCCTGCTGCTCTGCTCTGCTCTGCTGTGGCCGGCGGCTGGGTCCGCTTTGCCATCCTCTGGGCTGGGTCCATTGGGCCATTCCATCTTGGGATCCTTTAACTACAGTCATATCAACCTGAGAAGAGGCTCTTGGGCCCGACTTGGCCTCACCTTGAAAGACTGGACGAAGGTCCAGAGCAGGATCCGGATGGTGTAGCCCTGGCGGAGGAGCTTGATCAGCCTGGCCGCCCGGAAGAGCCGGAGGAAGCTGAGGTTGATGAAATTGTCCTGCAAAAGAGGAAAAAGGGTTCTGTGTCCTTCCGGCACGGGCGGGATAGGAAGCCGCAGCCCGCAAAAAAGAAAACGAAATTACCGGCTTTGCGTTCTAAGCAGCAAACCGGCCCCCAGAAAACCTTCCGAAAGAAACATTGGTCAGTGCAGGTCACGCTCCACATGCAGCACGTTTTGAGAAAACCTCTCTCCACGAGAGTCCCTCCCTCAGCTCTGGGGAAGATGGCAGACAGGGGGGCTGAAGAGAGAAAGGGGGAGAGATCGAGAAAAGGCTCTCCAAAGGAGTCCTGCTTGAACCCTACCTTATCTAGTAAGGAAGGCTGGTGGGTTCTGCACTGAGAGAAACATGCGCTGAGGCCTTAACCTACCAAAACAATGGTGTTGCTGAAGTTCTGGTGGTGAACACTAGGTGGCGCTGGTGCTTTGCTTCTACAGTGTTTCTAAAGTTCTGGTGGTGAACACTAGGTGGCGCTGGTGCTTTCCTTCTACAGTGTTGCTAAAGTTCTGGTGGTGAACACTAGGTGGCGCTGGTGCTTTGCTTCTACAGTGTTGCTAAAGTTCTGGTGGTGAACACTAGGTGGCGCTGGTGCTTTCCTTCTACAGTGTTTCTAAAGTTTTGGTGGTGAAAACTAGGTGGCGCTGGTGCTTTGCTTCTACAGTGTTGCTGAAGTTCTGGTGGTGAACACTAGGTGGCGCTGGTGCTTTGCTTCTACAGTGTTTCTAAAGTTCTGGGGGTGAACACTAGGTGGCGCTGGTGCTTTCCTTCTACAGTGTTTCTAAAGTTCTGGTGGTGAACACTAGGTGGCGCTGGTGCTTTCCTTCTACAGTGTTACTAAAGTTTTGGTGGTGAAAACTAGGTGGCGCTGGTGCTTTGCTTCTACAGTGTTGCTGAAGTTCTGGTGGTGAACACTAGGTGGCGCTGGTGCTTTTCTTCTACAGTGTTGCTGAAGTTCTGGTGGTGAACACTAGGTGGCGCTGGTGCTTTGCTTTTTTGCGCCCCCCCCCGTGGCTCCCGAGTGCGAGTCACGCTCTGGAGCCCTGTGCGCATGCGCGAATCTGCGCGCATGCACGAATCTGCACGCATGGCACGGGCTCCAAAGCGGGAGGCGCGCTCTGGAGCCAGTACGCATGCGCATAGATTTTTGCGCATGCGCAGCAGCTCCTACAAGCGCTGTAGCGGCTGTAGAAGCTTCTGCGCATGTGCAAAAATCTCCGTGCATGCGGCGGCGCGCCATGGGTGGCGGGTGGCGGGGCGGCGCCCCTCCCAGGTGGCGACGCTCTTCCTAGGTGGTGATGCCCTACGCGTCTGCGTAGTTGGCGTAACGTATAGACCGGCCCTGATTGGTTCTGTATTTTTTATGTCTTGATTTTTTTTGGAAAAGGTCTAAAAATGGTGTCAGAGAGCCCGTCCACTGCTTCTATTGGTCAGACCACCTTGTGGCTTGCTGGGAAGCCAATCCGCCTGAACTGGAAATGGGAGAGCCTTTTCTTTCTCGAAAGCTCCCTGTCAAGTCGGACATGTCCTTGAGCAGCGGGGAGAGGGGGGTGCCACGCTTAGAGAGAGGCCTTATAAGGCAGGTAAAGCAGTCTTGCCCGCTCCCACCCGGCCTTTTTAAAGAAACCAACGCCTGCCAAGAGGAAAGCCACTCGTTGGGTGCCTTGCTAATCCAAACGCATGAGGTCCGTGGCTTCATCCGATGCCAGCCAGCCAGATATTGTGCCAACGACCCGCCATGCCACCGCTACTATCAAAACTCAAGGAAACCAACGGCCAACATGCATTGAGCTTGGCTGGCTTTTCCTTTCAAAAGAAAAAGAAATACAGATGCAAGCAGCGCTCGGATTGGGGCGTTCACCCCATCATACCGCCTTGAGATTGAACCTTCACCAAAAGAGGAAAGCAGAAAGATGTCCGCCAAAGAAGGAGGCGACACCAAGCCAGGCAAAGAGTTGAACAGAAATTTTCCAGGGCTACTTTGGGAATTGCATTAAGGAGAGTGGCTTCCTCTTGAAATCATATCCCAATTGCTTACCAACAATACGGATGGGCAACTTGTGGCCTCCTAAGTAGCATTGGGCCGTACCTCCCATCAGTCCTAGGTGACATCAAGGGATGATGGGAGGTGTAGTTCAACAAGTTGCCTACCCTATTGTTGTATAGCTTCACAGTTGCAGAGAATCTCCAAAGAGCATTAATGGGCTTGGCCGATTGACCGGCCGGGCAGGTTGCGGGGCGGTGGCTGTCCTCGCCGCCATCTTGTTAGACGGGAAGAGGCGTTTTCTTCCCAGAAGCCCTTGGGGGTGGCAGGAAGGTTTCCCGCCATCCACGCTGGCTGTCCAATGGCAGGGCCGGCCCCGCCCTGCTCCCTGGCGTCAGTCGGCCGGCCCTCCCTTCCACCCGGGCAGCACATTAGGCTGCCGGGGACGTCCGTGAGCACGAGGGGGCCAGAGACGGTTTTTCCTCCCACCCTCCCTACTTCTTTTATTGCATGTTGGGTTGTTCCACTTTGTTTGTATATTTACTAGCTGTACCCGGCACGCGTTGCTGTGCCCTAGATGCGAGGAAGTCTGAGTATGTAAGGGTTGGAGTTGTTGTTAGTTATGGTGTTGTTGGGGCCATGGCTGTGTTGTTGTGGGTTGTTCTGGTGGGTGGGATGTTGGAGTCCTGTGGAGTTGTTGTTGTGTGGTGTTGCTGGCGTTCTGCAGAGCTTGTGGATATACAATGTTTTTTGTCTTTCCGTCTGCTGTGTTGATGTAGAGGTTGATGCGTGTGTGGGTGGGGTACTTTGGAAGTGAGTGGAGGTACTTGAAATCCCATTATCCATGGTGTGTCCTCCTCTAATCTGCAGTTGGATGGAGTGTGGGTCATGGGGGGCATTGTTTGCCAAGTTTGGTCTTTATTGGTCTTGGTTCTTGGACACAGTGGTCTGTGGGGAATGATGGGTTTTGAAGTACTATAAATCCCATTATCCATGGAGGTACTTCAAGTCCCATAATCCATTGTCCACCCTCCTCCAAACTGTAGTAGAATGTAGCGTGGGTCATAGGGGCTCTGTGTGCCAAGGTAGGTTACTGTAAATTCAGGCCATACACATTGTCCAATGAGCTGAGGCCTAGTCAGGAACAGCAAGTTAATGAAGCCTTACTGAAGCCTTACTGTCAATTCAGAGCGTAAACAGCGTTCCATTAAGTGAGGCCTAGTCAGGGAAATTAAGTTAATGAAGCCTTACTGTCAATTTTGGACGTGGTCTGTGATTTGTACGGCTGTAAATTTTCAAGTGAATTGGGTGGTTGTGTTTGTGCCTCAGCCCTTTGCCTTATCCTCCTCTGACAGTTTATTATGGGTTGGAATGTTCATGTTGGCTGGCCAGTACAGGAGTTATGCAAATCCGCCCTTATTGGCAGCCAATCATGTTGTCAGAATGTAGAGGCTGGGAGAGTCGTTGGCAGCCCGGAGGATGCTGGGAAATGTAGTTTTTTTCGTTGTTTTGGGGGCCTTTTAGGTTTTGGGGGGGGAAAGTTTCTTTGCTACAAACGTACCTTGTTTGAGGCCTATTTCTGTTGGCAAGTTTTGTGTCTCTGCATTGTAAGGTTTCTCTGTTTGGGACGGTCGTTCCATGACGACTCTTCCTTTATATATATAGATTTTCATGGTGGCTTTTGTCACTGTTTGTGTTTATTGCTCTTTGTCACAATTCTGTGATTTTTATCTGTATTTACTTGTATTCTAGTGTTGTAAGTCGTCCCGAGCCGCACGGGAGTGGCGACAGACAAATTGAAACAATTAAAATAAATAATTAAATACATAAATAATGGTTGGGAACCATTGATCTGGATAGATCAAGCGCAGAAAAGATCTAAGAGTGTTTGGTTTCAAGGTTGGCACCAAAACTCTGGGAATCAAGTCCTTGGACCAAAACCGAAAGCACAGCAAAGACGTAGTAGTCTCGGTGAGGAAGATTCTTCGCGGCTCAATATCAACTGAACATATATGCAATGATCGGTGTGCAAGATATTAAAATATCAGGCAGGTGGGATGGAGGAGGTGAAGGAAGAGGAAGAAAGAGAAACAGAAAGAGGGAGAAGAGGAGAATGGCAAAGAGGAGGGAAGCAGTGAGAGGAGAACGCATAGAATCACAGAAGAGGCCACACCGACCATCCAGTTCAACCCCCTGCCATGCAAGGTTTATTGTTAGTAGTATCGGTATACATTTTAGGATTAGATTTAGGGTTAGTTTTAGGGTTAGTTTTAGTATTGGTATTAGTATCATCATCCCATTTTCCTCTTTTAAACAAGACTCCAAGCAGCTACTTGTGGCATCATGGGCATCGCCTAAAGCAGGGCTGTCCAACTGGCGGCCCGGGGGCCGTATACGGCTCCCCAGCCCCTTCCCTACGGCCCCCTAAGGTTTTAAATAAAAAATAAAAAATAAATTAAATTAAAATATTTTTAAAAATTACCCACTTCCGGGTTTCAGGAGTATCGCGAGACTACGGAAGCCACACGAGGATTTTCGCTCTCAACGCAAAAATCTCACCTGCGTTGAGAGCGAATCCCGTGTGGCTTCCGTAGTCTCGCGATCTCCTGTTCCCGAAATCTCGTCTACTTAATCCCTGCGGCCCACGCAGGCGTGATTTGTACCTTCCCGGCTGCTGCCTCGTTTTCGGTCGTCGCCTCTGCTCGTGGTCCGGCTGCTCCTGGATCAGCGCGTTTGGGAAAGTAGGCTAACCTTTATGTTATTATTATGTAATTGTGTATTTGAATGCCCCCCTGCATTTAATGTTAGTAAAATATTATATTTAATTGTATGCATGCCCCTTTTGAATGCCCCCCTGCATTTAATGCTAGTAAAATATTATATTTAATTGTATGCATGCCCCTTTTGAATGCCCCCTGCATTTAATGTTAGTAAAATATTATATTTAATTGTATGCATGCCCCTTTTGAATGCCCCCTGCATTTAATGCTAGTAAAATATTATATTTAATTGTATGCATGCCTTTTGAATGCCCCCTGCATTTAATGTTAGTAAAATATTATATTTAATTGTATGCATGCCCCTTTTGAATGCCCCCTGCATTTAATTCTAGTAAAATATTATATTTAATTGTATGCATGCCCCTGTTGAATGCCCCCTGCATTTAATGTTAGTAAAATATTATATTTAATTGTATGCATGCCCTGTTGAATGCCCCCCTGCATTTAATGTTAGTAAAATATTATATTTAATTGTATGCATGCCCCTTTTGAATGCCCCCCTGCATTTAATGTTAGTAAAATATTATATTTAATTGTATGCATGCCCCTGTTGAATGCCCCCCTGCATTTAATGTTAGTAAAATATGATATTTAATTGTATGCATGCCCCTTTTGAATGCCCCCTGCATTTAATGCTAGTAAAATATTATATTTAATTGTATGCATGCCCCTTTTGAATGCCCCCTGCATTTAATGCTAGTAAAATATTATATTTAATTGTATGCATGCCCCTTTGAATGCCCCCTGCATTTAATGTTAGTAAAATATTATATTTAATTGTATGCATGCCCTTTTGAATGCCCCCCTGCATTTAATGTTAGTAAAATATGATATTTAATTGTATGCATGCCCCTTTTGAATGCCCCCCTGCATTTAATGCTAGTAAAATATTATATTTAATTGTATGCATGCCCCTTTTGAATGCCCCCTGCATTTAATGTTAGTAAAATATTATATTTAATTGTATGCATGCCCCTTTTGAATGCCCCCTGCATTTAATGTTAGTAAAATATTATATTTAATTGTATGCATGGCCCTTTTGAATGCCCCCCTGCATTTAATGTCAGTAAAATATTATATGTAATTGTATGCATGCCCCTTTTGAATGCCCCCCTGCATTTAATGCTAGTAAAATATTATATTTATTTTATAATTAATAATGCAACTTGGAATTGTAAGTAAATTGGAGCTGGGGGAGGGGCGAGGCGGGGGTGGAGCTGGGGGCGGGGGCAGACCCTACGCCCCCCCAGGTCATCAGTGACCGGAATTCAGGCCCCTGGGTCGGTAGAAGTTGGACAGCCCTGGCCTAAAGGATGCAATTGAGGCCACAGGATTTTGTGCAGGATTCTATTGGTTCTGCAGTTAGAACCTCATAACGTCATAGAATCCCAGAGTTGGAAGAGACCACAAGGTCCATTCTCCAACGAAAAACCTCTCTGGACAGACAGCCATCTTCCAGAGAAGGAGACTCCGCCGCATCCCTCTCACCCAGTGGTTGTCAACCTCTTGGTCCCCAGATGTGTTGTCCTTCAACTCCCAGGAATCCTAACAACTGGTAAACCAGCTGCGATTTGTGGGAGTTGTGGGCCAAAACATTTGGGGATCCACAGGTTGAGAACCACTGCTCTAACCCAATGGTTCCCAAACTTTGGCCCTCCAGGTGTTTTGGACTTTTGCTCCCACAATTCCTAACAACTGGTTAGCTGGCTGCGATTTCTGGGAGTTGAAGTCTAAAACGTCTGGAAGACCCAAGGTTGGGAACCACTGATCTAACCCCAGACCATCAGTTGTCCGACATATATCGCTCCTTTCCACAAAATGTTGTCCAGCCCACACCCAACACTCGATCTAAAATGCAGCCTTGGAAAATTAATGTTGGAAAACATTGAGAAAACTCCAGAAGGGCCGCCCTCGGCTTGAGTATGCGCGAGCGACAGAAACAGCTGGCAAGAGACCGATACAAGGACCACCCCCACCCATCTCCCAGCCAAAGGACCCGGGGAGTTGGCAGCATGCGCAAAGAGGGGGAAACTCAACACATCTGCATTTCTTGCATTCCACAGCATTGAAAATCATGTATGTCAACATAGGTCATGGCTGAGCTTTTGGTATTTGTTAGAATTTTGTATCTTAAAAATTACATTAAATTAAACAATACTCTTTTTGGGTTGCTGTGAGTTTTCTGGGCTGTCTGGCCATGTTCCAGAAGCATTCTCTCCTGATGTTTTGCCCACATCTATGGCAGGCATCCTCAGAGGTTGTGAGGTCTGTTGGCAACTAGGCAAGTGGGGTTTACATATCTGTGGAATGTCCAAGAGAATACTCTTTTTTCCCTGCTAACCTATAAGTTCAAATGTGAGTAGATCAATAGGTACTGCTACTCAGGGGAGGTCTAAGGTTATTTTATATGGTAAGCGAACATTACTTTGGCACCCCCCTTTGTCTCCGCCCTCTTTCCCTTTGTCTCCGCCCCCTCTCCCTTTGCCTGCCCAATTGCGTCACGTGACGTGTTTACAGGCTTCTGTGCCTGTAGAGCTTCTGCGCATGCCCAGAAGCTCCTGCAGGCACAGAAGCTGAAGCCTGTAAACACGTCAGCACTCCGTATTCGGCACACAGGTTAAGCCTCTCCCTTTGCCTCTGCCCCCTGCGTGCCGAATACGGACGGAGTGCTGATGTGACGTGTTTACAGGCTTCGGCTTCAGTGCCTGCAGGAGTTTCTGGGCATGCGCAGTGGCTCCGGAGCTCAACTTCAGCTCTGGAGCCACTGCGCATGCGCGAAAATCTCCGCACATGCCCAGAAGCTCCTCCAGGCCAGGCGCTGAAGCCGACGCAGCAGCAGGGAGGCTTGCTACGGTGGCACGGCCGGCGTGGCGGCGCCCTTCCCAGAAGATGGTGCCCTATGCAGCCGCATACTTCGCGTATACGTCGGACCGCCCCTGCTGCTACTGCAGGAAGGTAACAGCACTCCATGCAGTCATGCCAGCCACATGAACTAGGACAGGGCTGTCCAACTGCCGGCCCTGCAGGTGTTTTGGACTTCAACTTCCAGAAATCCTAGCCAGTTTACCAGCCCCAAAAGTGCCCACAACCTCTTCGTTGTGGATTCCAGAATGCAGGTGTGAGTTTCCCCTCTCCGTGACCACAGAGAGGCCGAAAACGGAGGAGACTACTGGCAAGGGTGGGCCGGCATCCAATTACCAAGTAGCCAACTGAAAGACGAGGGACAAGCCAATCCGGTCAGAGCCACAGAAAGTGCAGGAAGACAGACAGACAGACGGAGAAGCGCTTGATTTTTCCCCCAATTGGTGCAGTCAGAAATCTCAAACAAGGTTGAAAGAGAATTGAAGCAAAACAAGTCGGGGGGAGAAAAAGCAAAAAAATAAAAATAGATAAATAGATATTTGGGGAGAAAAATCAATGGAACCAACCGTGTCCTATATGTGATGTTTTCATGGATGAATATTGGCAAGGTAATTTACAAGTTTTTTGAGTTTAGGCAATTTTGCATTTGGTTTTGGTTTTGGACCAGCAGGGACGCAACATACAGGCGGAGACATGGATATGTACACATTTTGTTCGCATTGTATGTTGATTGGATGACGTGATTCGGCAGGAAAGGAGGAGGGGTCAATGAATGACAGGAAAAACAGAAAACAGAAACAGAAAAGAGAAAAATGAGTCATCAGGACAAGCAAAGAACAAGAGCACTCTGTGTCGTACTGGCCATAAACATTAGACACTCACACAAAAAAAGGAATCACTTCTTGTCAGGCCCGGATTAAGCCCTTTCGGCACCCTAGGCCAAAGGCTCCGCCTTCGCAGCTCCGCCTCTTCCTCCTTGCGGCCCCGCCTCTTCCTCTCTGCAACCCCGCCTCTTCCTCCTTGCGGCCCCGCCTCTTCCTCTCCGCGGCTCCGCCTCTTCCTCCTCGCCGGCGCAAGGAGAAGGAAGGAAAGCCCCACCCCTGGAGCCGATGCCACCCATGCGCAGCAGCGGCCCCGAGGGCGGGACTTCCTTTCGCGGCTCCGCCTCTTCCTTCTCGCCGGCGCAAGGAGAAGGAAGGAAAGCCCACCCCTGGAGCCGATGCCACCCATGCGCAGCAGCGGCCCCGAGGGCGGGACTTCCTTTCGCGGCTCCGCCTCTTCCTTCTCGCCGGCGCAAGGAGGAAGGAAGCCCCACCCCTGGAGCCGATGCCTCCCATGCGCTGCAGCGGCGCCGAGGGGGCGTCTACCTTTCGCGGCTCCGCCTCTTTCTTCTCGCCGGCACAAGGGGAAGGAAGGAAAGCCCCACCCCTGGAGCCGATGCCGCCCATGCGCAGCAGCGGCCCCGAGGGCGGGGCTTCCTTTCGCGGCTCCGCCTCTTTCTTCTCGCCGGCGCAAGGAGAAGGAAGGAAAGCCCCACCCCTGGAGCCGATGCCGCCCATGCGCAGCAGCGGCCCCGAGGGGGGGGCTTCCCTTCGCGGCTCCGCCTCTTCCTTCTCGCCGGCGCAAGGAGAAGGAAGGAAAGCCCCACCCCTGGAGCCAATGCCACCCATGCGCAGCAGCGGCCCCGAGGGTGGGGCTTCCCTTCGCGGATCCGCCTCTTCCTTCTCGCCGGCGCAAGGAGAAGGAAGGAAAGCCCCACCCCTGGAGCCAATGCCACCCATGCGCAGCAGCGGCCCGAGGCGGGACTTCCCTTCGCGGCTCCGCCTCTTCCTTCTCGCCGGCGCAAGGAGAAGGAAGGAAAGCCCCACCCCTGGAGCCGATGCCACCCATGCGCAGCAGCGGCCCCGAGGGCGGGACTTCCTTTCGCGGCTCCGCCTCTTCCTTCTCGCCGGCGCAAGGAGAAGGAAGGAAAGCCCCACCCCTGGAGCCGATGCCACCCATGCGCAGCAGCGGCCCCGAGGGCGGGACTTCCTTTCGCGGCTCCGCCTCTTCCTTCTCGCCGGCGCAAGGAGAAGGAAGGAAAGCCCCACCCCTGGAGCCGATGCCGCCCATGCGCAGCAGCGGCCCCGAGGGCGGGGCTTCCTTTCGCGGCTCCGCCTCTTTCTTCTCGCCGGCACAAGGGGAAGGAAGGAAAGCCCCGCCCCCGGAGCCGCTGCCACCCATGCGCAGCAGCGGCCCCGAGGGCGGGGCTTCCCTTCGCGGATCCGCCTCTTCCTCCTCGCCGGCACAAGGAGAACGAAGGAAAGCCCCACCCCTGGAGCCGATGCCACCCATGCGCAGCAGCGGCCCCGAGGGTGGGGCTTCCCTTCGCAGCTCCGCCTCTTCCTCCTCGCCGGCGCAAGGAGAAGGAAGGAAAGCCCCACCCCTGGAACTGATACCGCGCATACGCAGCAGCGGCCCTGAGGGCGGGGCTTCCCTTCACAGCTCCGCCCCTTCCTCCTTGCACCGGCCTGAAAAAAAGGGCGATTTTCGGTTGCTTTTGCATTTGTGCGCCATAGACTCTCAGAGGCAGCGGAACGGCCTCTGAGAGTCTATGGCGCCCCACGCGCAGGTGCAGAAGTAGCCAAAGATTGACTTTAAAAAAAAACATTTTTATGCGGGGTCTGGATCTGGCGCCCCCCCCCCCCCAATGGCTGCGCCCCTAGGCTGTGGCCTAGTGTGGCCTTATGGACAATCCGGGCCTGCTTCTTGTGTAACAATGATCGTACCTGGAAGGAAACACAGTGCAGTCGAATATTTGCATTTCACAGAGCAATGCAAATTTAAGGACACGTCACAAGCACCTTTAGTTGTCAATATCTATATAGATATATATATATTTTTATTCTCAAACAAAAAAGCAGAGATGTCAGTTTCTGAAGTGGTCTCGAGGGAAATGGCCGTGTTTCAGTCCCTTGATCTGACGAGACCGTTGGTCTCTGCGTCCTTCTCAAAAACGTAATAAGAAGGATTCGCACTTGCCGATTTCAGGATAGAAAGCATTCAAGTTGTGTTTGTAAAAATGATGGAAACTAAAACACCAGATTTTTCCATAATGGTTGGTCCGTAGCTTTGGGCTGGAGTGCCACCAATATGCGGATGACACCCAGCTCATTCTGAGGATGGAGGGCCGGCCCAAATCCGTACCCGATAATTTCCATCGTTGCCTAGAGGCCGTCGCTGGATGGCTGCGAGCCAGTAGGTTGAGGGTGAATCCGGCAAAGACGGAGATCCTGTGGCTGGGCCGTCCGGGTACGGGCGGGGTCCAGCTTCCAACCCTGGACGGCGCAGCATTATGCCCGTCGTCAGCTGTTAACAGCCTTGGAGTCACCCTGGACTCTCAACTGACGATGGAAACACACATTTCCATCGTCAGCAGAGCAGCGTATTTCCATCTCCGTCGGGCAAAGAAGCTGTCCCGCCACGACCTAGTCACAGTGGTCCAAGTCACGGTCATCTCGAGACTAGACTACTGTAATGCTCTGTACATTGGCCTTCCTCTGTCCGTGATCCGGAAACTCAAGCTGGTGCAGAACGCTGCAGCGCAATTGTTGGCAGGCTCTCCAACACGCTGCCACATTACGCCCATCCTACGCGAACTATGCTGGCTTCCTATAGAATTCCGGATCACCTTCTGGGGCCAGTGTACCTAAGGGACCGCCACTCCCTATACTGTCCCCCCAGACGACTGTGTTCAGAGACACACAACCTACCTCCTTGAGATCCCGAGCTGTAGGAGTCTTCGCTTGACTGCAACAAGGAGGAGAGCATTCCGCGTCATTGCGCCAACTCTCTGGAATGCTCTCCCGCCCGAGGTTCATGCCTTGACCAGTCTGCTGGCCTTCAGAAGGGCCTGCAAGACTCTGTTGTTTAAGCAGGCGTTCGACCGTTAGTCCCTCGGGCGTATTATTTACTTGCTCAACTAGCTCCAGTTATATGCTGTGTATGTGATGAGTTATATACACCAGGGCTGTCCAACTGGCGGCCCCAGGGCCGGATCCGGCCCCGTAGCCTGTTGGACACGGCCCCACCTATGCCCTCAGCCGCCATTTTTAAAAATTTTTTTTAAAAAAATCGATTTTTTTTAAAAAAATGGCGGCCGGGGGGGGGGGAGGCGGGGCAGGGAGGAGGAAGAGAGCTAGCTCCTCCTTTTCGGCGCCCCCCACCAAGGGCGGGAGCCGCGAAAAAGGGCAGAAGGCGGCGCCAAGAGCAGCGCGTCACAGGCCTGGCGTGCGCTGCGCTGCCCCTTGAACCGCCTACTCCTCCTTCGGCGGCTCCCCAGCCTAGGAAGGGAGGGGGCGCCGAAAAGGAGGAGTAGGCGGTGCCAAGGGGCAGCGCGTCACGCCAGGCCTGTGACGCGTTGCCGTTGGCGCCGCCTTCTGCCCTTTTCGGTGCCCCCTCCCTTCCTAGAGCAGGAGCCGCGAAAAAGGGCAGAAGGCGGCGCCAAGAGCAGCGCGTCACAGGCCTGGCGTGACGCGCTGCTCTTGGCGCCGCCTACTCTCCGGCGGCTCCCCCGGCCTAGGAAGGGAGGGGGGGCGCCGAAAAGGAGGAGTAGGCGGTGCCAAGAGCAGCGCGTCACGCCAGGCCTGTGACGCGCTGCTCTTGGCGCCGCCTACTCCTCCTTTTTCGGCGGCTTTAGGAGGGGGCGGGGCCTGGGCTGGGGGCGGGGCCTGGGGGCGGGGCCGAGCGGCCCCGCAGGTCATCAGTGACCTCTTATCCGGCCCTGGACCCGCCAGAAGTTGGACAGCACTGATATACACTATGTTGTATATTCCATTTTTAATGGTTTTAGGTTAAATGTGTTGTTTATATATGCGATTTTATCTGTATTTCATCTGCTTTTATTTGTATTCTAGTATTGTGAGTCGCCCCGAATTAAGATTGAGTGCTGCCGAGTTACCAGTTCAAGAAAATAATTGATTAATGAGCTGATGGATCTCGGCTTTGAAAGCCCACTTTGGGAACTGACATACACCTTTTTGCCTCGAGAAATAAAAAGAGAGGAAGAAAATATTCAAAGCGTTCACAACAGGAAATTACGCACAACGCGACTATGGAATAAGGACAAAGACCAGTTTGTTAACACATTTCCCCCTTTCCCTTTTTCTGAGCCTCTTATGGTAAAATGGTGAGTTATCTTTTTGAACCAAGACACAATCCCTGAGGTTGAGGGTAAGGGAGGGAGGCTTGACCTCTAGAAGATGGCCAACGGGAAAAGAAGGACCGGTTCCGTTGGTCTCAAGTTGGCCAACTTGCCAAAGTAGCTCCCCAAAAATGGTTGACGTCCCTCTAAAAAGCTTGGCACAATGGCACACCAGCAAACACAATATTTTTTAATAATCAGCAATGTTTACAAAACCCACCACAAATCCCATCCAACAGTTATGCATCTCATGATCCATGCAAGGCATAGGGCTTTTTGAGCTAAGTTTGGACCATCTCCAGAAGGCTTTCAGCTAAGTTTTGACCATCTCAAGACTGGTACAGAACACCCCATCTAGGCATTCCCGTGACTGTAGCTTTGGTGAATCCATTCTGTGGCTTAGTCCCAACATCCAATATCACACCATGTCCCAAAATAAATGATAAACAGGCCCGGATTAACACCTTTTTGCGCCCTAGGCCACACTTTGGAATTACACCCCCCCTACTACCGGCACTGAAAGTTGTTGTTTGGGATCCGGGAAGGGAGGGTGAGGCCTAAGCCATGCCTTTCCTTCCTTCCTTCCTTCCTTCCTTCCTTCCTTCCTTCCTTCCTTCCTTCCTTCCTTCCTTCCACGCTCGGGGGCTTGGGGGCCGTGGCGGGGTGGCCATCTGCCGGGGCTGATTAGGATCCCCACGCCCCAGGGAGGGAGACTAGTGGGGAGAGGCCTGGGGGGCCTGCCTTCCTTCGGGGGGCCCCTCCCTGGAGAGAGAGAGAGAGACACCCACCCGTCTCCGTCTCCTTCAGGGCCGCTGCTCCTCCTCCTCGGTTGCAATCCGTGGCTCAGGGAGAACCCCCCTCCGTGGACTTCCACCTCCAAGCAGGCCCTCGCCTTCCTATTGGTCGAGTCTGCGGGGCCACGCCCACCCGGGAGGGAGGGAGGCTCCCCGATTGGCCGGCTACTGCTCTTCAGCTTTGATCAATGGGTGTCGCAAGGCGGGAGGCGGGGCCAGGAGGCGAGCTCGGAGGACTCACTCCTGGCCCCGCCCACTCCCCGCCTCCCAGGGAGGGAGGGAAGGAGTGACATCACCCTGGGAGGCGATGGAGCAAACAAGGAAGGCGGGCCTGGCGGAGGAGGAGGGAGGGAGGGAGTGACGTCACCCTGGGATGCCCCGCCCCCGGCTGAGTAGCGGGGAGGAGGGAGGGAGGAAGAGTGAGTGAGGAAGGGAGGGAAGCCGCTGTTGCTGCTGCTGCTCCTCGCCCTGCGTGTCCTGCCTTGAGACCAGGCTCGGCCCTCCCTCCCTCCCTCCCTCCGGGGCCTTTGTGCTTCAACTCCCGCCATTCCCAAGGGCTGGCTACGGAGGTTTTATTTATTTTTTAATTAACTTTTTTTTTTGGTCCGTGAATTGTGCCCCCCTCGGCTTGCGCCCCTAGGCCATGGCCTACGTTGGCCTTATGGGTAATCCGGGCCTGATGATAAACCCATCGTGTTCAGACTAAGACCCAGAGCAAATCACCAACTCGTGAAAGAGGGGCTACGACCAGCCAACCAAAGGCTGCCACGGTTGAGATTCCAGCATGTACGAGGCTCCCGAGAAGGCCAAGGAAGGTTTTCTTTTTCATCGTACCACACTCCTCCTCTTGCAGATTAAGAGAACCCATCGAGGAAGATCCATCAAGAGCATCCCTCTCCCAAACCAATGAACCATTCATTCCATCAACCCATCGAAACCCTTGTGTGAAACCATGCTCCTAGTCCTGCTCCAGTCCTTCGATGCCCTCGATCTCCTTGAGAAGAAGTAGGATTAGGAAAGGGCAACAAATAGGAAGTCGCTGCTTAACAAGGAGGCAAAGAACCCCGCAGAGAAGTGGTTCTCAACTTGATGTTTTGGCCTTCAACTCTCAGAAATCCTAACAGCTGGTAAACTGGCTGGTATTTCTGGGAGTTGTAGGTGAGGGCTGTCCAACATCTACCAGCCCATGGGTCGGAATTCAGGTCACTGATGACCTGGGGGGCCGCCGTGGGGGTGGGGCCAGTCGCGGGGCGGGGCAGGGCAGGGCAGGGCGAGAGCGGCGAGGCCCCGATCCCTGGGCTCTTCTCCTCAGAGGGCAGCGCCTCTCTTCCTGCTTCTCTCCGTGATCACGGAGAGCCCGGGGATGGGTGCCTCTCTTCCTGCTTTTCGCCTTGATCACGGAGAGATGCAAGAAGGGAGGCGCAGAGCCCGGGGATGGGCGCCTCTCTTCCTGGCCATCTCCGCCGCGACTGCGCCATCTCCGCCTCAAAAAGACGGAGCGCACCGATTGGCGGGGGGGGGGGAGGGAGGGAGGGAGTAGGAGGAGGAGGGAGCCTGCTCCTCCCCCCGGCCCTGCCCCGCAAAAAATTATATTAAAAATAATTATAATAAATAATTAAAAAATAAAAAAATTACTTTAAACAGCCGATTTCTTTTTTTAAAGGGTAGGGGGCCATAGGGAAGGGGCTGGGGGCCGTATACGGCCCCCGGTCCGCCAGTTGGACAGCCCTGTTGTAGGTCAAAACACCTGGGGACCCACAGGTTGAGAGCCACTGCCATAGAGACACACAAAGGCCATTAGTCTAAAACTGACGGACATGGCTGAAGAACATTACTTCGTCAAGATAGGCCAACGGGTGAAACTGTATAGTTCTCTTGGAATATAAATGTGTATTATTATTATTATTATTATTGACTTTCTCAAACTACAAGTCCCATGATTCTATAGCATTGTGCCAGGGTAGTTCAAGTGGTGTCAAATTACATTATAACTATAGTGTGGATGCATCCACAGCCTCCTTCTCTTCCTTACTATAATTAAATCCTATTTAATGCCATATCCAAACACTCCCTATGGTAGGCCAGTCTCCCTTAAGGAGCTTATTAGGCAGTGCTTCACAGGAGAGTTGCTTCTAATATCGATCCCGAATTGACACCCCAACCAACCGAATGTGAACCTTGCAATTAGGTTCATGCTAATAATTTCCAGAGAGAGAGAGAGAGAGAGAGATCAAGTAATTATGACTTTGGGAGAAATGGGTCATCTTAACTTGGACCGAGGGGTCTCAAAAATGCAGACAAAAAATATTGCAAAATAAATAAACAAACAAGCCAGGCTTGCCCAATCTGTACTCACCGCAATCTCTGTTACTAAAATATCAGTAATACTTCCCAAGACTGTGACAAAATCAAAGATATTCCAGGCATCACGGAAATAATTCTGGAAGAGAAGCACAACATCTTGAATCATTCAATGGGACCAAAACCATTTCTTAAGAGCCTTTGGTCCTAGGCCCATATCCATGTTAGACATCTGCATCTGGCCGGCCCGGATTAACTTCTTTCGGCGCCCTAGGCCAAAAGAAGCCGGGCCGCCCCCGGGTCTTCCGTCCGCTTCGTCCCACAACCGGAAGTTGGTCGCGGGGAGGAGGAGGAAGGGAAGTCCCACTCCCAGGGCGCTGCTGCGCTTGCACGGCAGTGTCCCCGGCCTTCGGGCTTCCGTCTGCCTCCTCACGCGACCAGAAGTTGGTCGCGGGGAGGAGGAGGGAAGTCCTGCCCCCAGGGCACATGCGTGGCAGCAGCCGCTGCCGTGCAGCTTCCCTCCGCCTCCTCCTTGCGTCCTCTTTACGGTCGCGGGTGTAGGAGGCGGACGAAAGCCCCACGGCCGCTGCCGTGCGGCTTCCGTCTGCCTCCTCCTCCCACGACCGGAAGGAGGGAGCGAGGAGGAGGAGAAGAAAAGCCCCGCCCCAGGGCCGCTGCCGTGGCCAAGGAGGAAGAGGAAAGAAGGGACGCTCCCGGGGCGCAGCCGGCCATGAGCGGCACCCAGGAACATGGCGAAGGAGGAAGACGCGCCCTCTTGCCGCGCGCCCATGCCTGCATGCCCGCCAGCGGCCGCAGTGGGCGGGCTTCCTTCCTCCTCCTTGCACCCTCCTTCCTTTACAAGGGGGCGGGCCAGGCAGGCGATGGCGAGGGGAGGGCGCCATTCCCTCCTCCCCCGCCCCTCGCAGTGCTCTCCCCCGCCCTCTCCCGAGGTATGCCGACTCTCTCTCTTTCTCTCTCTCTCTCTCTCTCTCTCTCGGGAGAGGGCGGGTTGAGAGTGCTGCAAGGGGGCGGTGGAGGAGGGCATGGCGCCCCCGCCATCGCCCGCCTGGCCCATAGGCCTTGGCCTAGGGTGGCCTTATGGGTAATCCGGGCCTGGCATCTGGGGGAAACCTTGTCCCGTTTCGTGCCCCGATCCATTTTTTGTAAGCCTCTAGAAATTGTAAGGGCCGTTTTTAGTTCTTTCGTTTCGGGGCCTGAAAATCGAACCATGATGGCGGAAGCTTCCCACGCACTGGCTCCCCTTTCTGGCATGTGTTCTTCTTACATGGCGCCTGCTGTTTCTACTCTAGCGTAAGAGGCGCTCAGCTGCAGGCACTGGAAGGCACGTGCACTTTCCAGGCTTGCCTGCATGCCCTGCCGCACATGCACTCTCCTTGGAAAGGGAGTGTGTATGTCTGTGTGTGTGTGGCGGGGCGTGCAGGCAGGCCTGGAAAATGCTCACGCCTACCAATGCCTGCACCCCAGCGCTCCATGCCTGCCTGCACACCCCGCCACGCACGCCTTTCCACATTCTCCAAGAATGCGTGTGTAGCGGGGCATGCAAGCAGGCCTGGACCGTGCCTGCAGCCTGCCTTCACGCCCTGACCCACACACACTCTCTTTCCAAGGAAAGGAGGCAAGTTCGGATGTACACGAAAGACTTACTCCTGGAAAGCAGGATTTCGTGTCGACTTCCCGTTTCGTGCTCCCGAAGAAACAGAAGACACGAAAGAAATGGTAGAGACGGTAGGAACAAATTTTGCGCACATGTCTAATCCATATCCCAAAAGAACATTAGTAACTGGTAGGCCTGGGCAATCATGGTTCTAAATGGTTCTAAAGTACTTACATAACTAAAGTTCTGGTGGTGAACACTAGGTGGCGCTGGTGCTTTGCTTCTACAGTGTTGCTAAAGTTCTGGTGGTGAACACTAGGTGGCGCTGGTGCTTTGCTTCTACAGTGTTGCTAAAGTTCTGGTGGTGAACACTAGGTGGCGCTGGTGCTTTGCTTCTACAATGTTGCTAAAGTTCTGGTGGTGAACACTAGGTGGCGCTGGTGCTTTGCTTCTACAGTGTTGCTAAAGTTCTGGTGGTGAACACTAGGTGGCGCTGGTGCTTTGCTTCTACAGTGTTGCTAGAGTTCTGGTGGTGAACACTAGGTGGCGCTGGTGCTTTGCTTCTACAGTGTTGCTAAAGTTCTGGTGGTGAACACTAGGTGGCGCTGGTGCTTTGCTTCTACAGTGTTGCTCAGGTTCTGGTGGTGAACACTAGGTGGCGCTGGTGCTTTGCTTCACAGTGTTTCTAAAGTTCTGGTGGTGAACACTAGGTGGCGCTGGTGTCGCTTCTACAGTGTTGCTAAAGTTCTGGTGGTGAAACTAGGTGGCGCTGGTGCTTTTCTACAGTGTTTCTAAAGCGCCACCTAGTGTTCACCACCAGAACTTTAGCATCACTGTAGAAGCAAAGCACCAGCGCCACCTAGTGTTCACCACCAGAACTTTAGAAACACTGTAGAAGCAAAGCACCAGCGCCCACCTAGTGTTCACCCCCAGAACTTTAGCAACAGTGTAGAAGCAAAACACCAGCGCCACCTAGTGTTCACCACCAGAACTTGAGCAACACTGTAGAAGCAAAGCACCAGCGCCACCTAGTGTTCACCACCAGAACTTGAGCAACACTGTAGAAGCAAAGCACCAGCGCCACCTAGTGTTCACCACCAGAACATTAGTTTTGCAAGTGCTTTAGAACCATTTAGAACCATGATTGCCCAGGCCTAGTAACTGGCTTCCAAGCTGACATTTTAAGACACTGAAATGCCATTCCAAAGGACTGATATTCAACAAAAAAAGATCATTAGGCAAAAATATGCTGGTATTCATCTGTGCCATATTTTTGCCCTTGGGCAAAAATACACAAATGCAACCCTCCACAGATACCCCTGCAATGTAATTCATATCTCATGATGATTGAGGTTCTCTCATTATTGTTAGTCCCAGAACAATACATATCCGGGGACTTCCAAATCCAGAGAAAACCCAGCGGCAGAGAACACTGGGCTTTAAAGTACAACAAAGAAAGGCAAAGAAAGCAGCCCATACCAGTGCGCCAAAGGCAATAATCTTCAACAGACATTCCAGCGAAAACATGGATGTAAACACAATGTTGAGACATTTCAGCATGTCTTCATAGGGGCCTGGGGCACCGTAGAACTAAAGAGAAGAGGGAGGAAAGACGGTTTAGGTGTAACGTATGGCTTCCAACCAGCAGTCATGCATCTATTTTGTATTCACAGTCTGGCTTTAGGCCTGATCATGGAATGGAGACGGCTGTGGGCACCTTGGTGGACGACCTCCGCAGAGAACTAAGCAGGGGAGTGTGTCCTGTCATGGCGCATCACTATGAAATCCTTTGAAGTGTGGTGAGGGACTTGCACTATTTGGCAGAGAAGGCTAAAGATACTCTAAAACAGGGGTGCTCACACTTTTCCAGCAGGCGAGCTACATTTGCAATAACCAAGTCAAAAAGATCACTCCTACCTTCTGTGCACACACCTTCCGCGCCGCGCACCACGCCAGACCTCCCCCCCCCCGTAGGCCTCTCTACTGCTGTCGGAGCCCCGCCGCACCGATCCGGGCGAGGCTTCGCCTGCAGAGGAGGCAAGGTGCTCCGCAGGCCCCGCCTGGCGCTCCTCCCACCTCAATCTCGCCCGGTTCTGCCATGGAGCCGGGCGAGAGTGGGGCGGGGGGAGAGGAAGGCTAGGCCTCCGCAGGGCCCGCGTGGCTCGCCTCCCACCTCAATCTCGCCCGGTTCTGCCATGGAGCCGGGCGAGAGTGGGGCAGGCGGAGAGGAAGGCTGGGCCTCCGCAGGCCCCGCCTGGCGCTCCTCCCACCTCAATCTCGCCCGGTTCTGCCATGGAGCCGGGCGAGAGAGGGGCGGGCGGAGAGGAAGGCTGGGCCTCCGCAGGCCCCGCCTGGCGCTCCTCCCACCTCAATCTCGCCCGGTTACGCCATGGAGCCGGGCGAGTGGGGCGGGCAGAGAGGAAGGCTGGGCCTCCGCAGGCCCCACCTGGTGCTCCTCCCACCTCAATCTCGCCCGGTTCTGCCCTGGAGCCGGGCGAGAGTGAGGCGGGTGGAGAGGAAGGCTGGGCCTCCGCAGGCCCCGCCTGGTGCTCCTCCCACCTCAATCTCGCCCAGTTCTGCCATGGAGTCGGGCGAGAAAGGGGCTGGCGAAGAGGAAGGCTGGGCCTCCGCAGGGCCCGCCTGGCCATCCTCCCACCTCAATCTCGCCCGGTTCTGCCATGGAGCTGGGCGAGAGAGGCGGGTGAAAGGAAGGCTGGGCCTCCGCAGGCCCCGCCTGGTGCTCCTCCCACCTCAATCTCGCCCGGTTCTGCCATGGAGCCGGGCGAGAGTGGGGCGGGCGGAGAGGAAGGCTGGGCCTCCGCAGGCCCCACCAGGAGCTCCTCCCACCTCATTCTCGCCCCGTTCTGCCATGGAGTCGGGCGAGAAAGGGGCTGGCGAAGAGGAAGGCTGGGCCTCCCAGGGCCCACCTGGCTATCCTCCCACCTCAATCTCGCCCCGGTTCTGCCATGGAGCTGGGGCGAGAGAGGCGGGTGGAAAGGAAGGCTGGGCCTCCGCAGGCCCCGCCTGGTGCTCCTCCCACCTCAATCTCGCCCGGTTCTGCCATGGAGCTGGGCGAGAGAGGGGCGGGCGGAGAAGAAGGCTGGACCTCCGCAGGCCCCACCAGGAGCTCCTCCCACCTCAATCTCGCCCAGTTCTGCCATGGAGTCGGGCGAGAAAGGGGCTGGCGAAGAGGAAGGCTGGGCCTCCGCAGGGCCCACCTGGCTATCCTCCCACCTCAATCTCGCCCGGTTCTGCCATGGAGCTGGGCAAGAGAGGCGGGTGGAAAGGAAGGCTGGGCCTCCGCAGGCCCCGCCTGGTGCTCCTCCCACCTCAATCTCGCCCGGTTCTGCCATGGAGCCGGGCGAGAGTGGGCGGGCGGAGAGGAAGGCTGGTCCTCCGCAGGCCCCACCAGGAGCTCCTCCCACCTCAATCTCGCCCAGTTCTGCCATGGAGTCGGGCGAGAAAGGGGCTGGCGAAGAGGAAGGCTGGGCCTCCGCAGGGCCCGCCTGGTGCTCCTCCCACCTCAATCTCGCCCAGTTCTGCCATGGAGTCGGGCGAGAAAGGGGCTGGCGAAGAGGAAGGCTGGGCCTCCGCAGGGCCCGCCTGGCCATCCTCCCACCTCAATCTCCCCCGGTTCTGCCATGGAGCTGGGAGAGAGAGGCGGGTGGAAAGGAAGGCTGGGCCTCCGCAGGCCCCGCCTGGCGCTACTCCCACCTTAATCTCGCCCAGTTCTGCCATGGACCCGGGCGAGAGAGAGGCGGGTGGAGAGGAAGGCTGGGCCTCCGCAGGCCCCGCCTGGTGCTCCTCCCACCTGAATCTCGCCCGGTTCTGCCATGGAGCCGGGCGAGAGTGGGGCGGGTGGAGAGGAAGGCTGGGCCTCCGCAGGCCCCACCAGGAGCTCCTCCCACCTCAATCTCGCCCAGTTCTGCCATGGAGTCGGGCGAGAAAGGGGCTGGCGAAGAGGAAGGCTGGGCCACCGCATGGCCCGGCTGGTGCTCCTCCCACCTCAATCTCGCCCGGTTCTGACATGGAGCCGGGTGAGAGTGGGGCGGGCGGAGAGGAAGGCTGGGCCTCCGCAGGGCCCGGCTGGTGCTCCTCCCACCTCAATCTCGCCCGGTTCTGGCATGGAGCCGGGCGAGAGTGGGGCTGGCGAAGAGGAAGGCTGGGCCTCCGCAGGGCCCGGCTGGTGCTCCTCCCACCTCAATCTCGCCCGGTTCTGCCATGGAGCCGGGCAAGAGTGGGGCGGGCGGAGAGGAAGGCTGGGCCTCCGCAGGGCCCGCCTGGTGCTCCTCCCACCTCAATCTCGCCCAGTTCTGCCATGGAGTCGGGCGAGAAAGGGGCTGGCGAAGAGGAAGGCTGGGCCTCCGCAGGGCCCGCCTGGCCACCTTCCCACCTCAATCTCGCCCGGTTCTGCCATGGAGCCGGGCGAGAGTGGGGCGGGCGGAGAGGAAGGCTGGGCCTCCGCAGGCCCCGCCTGGTGCTCCTCCACCTCAATCTCGCCCAGTTCTGCCATGGAGTCGGGCGAGAAAGGGGCTGGTGAAGAGGAAGGCTGGGCCTCCGCAGGGCCCGCCTGGCGCTCCTCCCACCTCAATCTCGCCCGGTTCTGCCACGGAGCCGGGCGAGAGTGGGGCGGGCAGAGAGGAAGGCTGGGCCTCCGCAGGCCCCACCAGGAGCTCCTCCCACCTCAATCTCGCCCAGTTCTGCCATGGAGTCGGGGCGAGAAAGGGGCTGGCGAAGAGGAAGGCTGGGCCTCCGCAGGGCCCGCCTGGCGCTCCTCCCACCTCAATCTCACCCAGTTCTGCCATGGAGTCGGGCGAGAAAGGGGCTGGCGAAGAGGAAGGCTGCGCCTCCGCAGGCCCCACCAGGAGCTCCTACCACCTCAATCTCGCCCAGTTCTGCCATGGAGCCGGGCGAGATTGGGGCGGGCGGAGAGGAAGGCTGGGCCTCCGCATGGCCCGGCTGGTGCTCCTCCCACCTCAATCTCGCCCGGTTCTGACATGGAGCCGGGTGAGAGTGGGGCGGCCGGAGAGGAAGGCTGGGCCTCCGCAGGGCCCGGCTGGTGCTCCTCCCACCTCAATCTCGCCCGGTTCTGGCATGGAGCCGGGCGAGAGTGGGGCTGGCGAAGAGGAAGGCTGGGCCTCCGCAGGGCCCGGCTGGTCCTCCTCCCACCTCAATCTTGCCCGGTTCTGCCATGGAGACGGGCAAGAGTGGGGCGGGCGGAGAGGAAGGCTGGGCCTCTGCAGGCCCGCCTGGTCCTCCTCCCACCTCAATCTCACCCAGTTCTGCCATGGAGACGGGCGAGACAGGGGCGGGCGCAGAGGAAGGCTGGGCCTCCGCAGGGCCCGCCTGGCCATCTTCCCACCTCAATCTCGCCCGGTTCTGCCATGGAGCCGGGCGAGAGTGGGGCGGGCGGAGAGGAAGGCTGGGCCTCCGCAGGCCCCGCCTGGTGCTCCTCCCACCTCAATCTCGCCCAGTTCTGCCATGGAGTCGGGCGAGAAAGGGGCTGGTGAAGAGGAAGGCTGGGCCTCCGCAGGGCCCGCCTGGTGCTCCTCCACCTCAATCTCGCCCAGTTCTGCCATGGAGTCGGGCGAGAGTGGGGCGGGCAGAGAGGAAGGCTGGGCCTCCGCAGGCCCCACCAGGAGCTCCTCCACCTCAATCTCGCCCAGTTCTGCCATGGAGTCGGGCGAGAAAGGGGCTGGTGAAGAGGAAGGCTGGGCCTCCGCAGGCCCGCCTGGCGCTCCTCCCACCTCAATCTCGCCCAGTTCTGCCATGGAGTCGGGCGAGAAAGGGGCTGGCGAAGAGGAAGGCTGGGCCTCCGCAGGCCCCACCAGGAGCTCCTACCACCTCCATCTCGCCCAGTTCTGCCATGGAGCCGGGCGAGAGTGGGGCTGGCGAAGAGGAAGGCTGGGCCTCCGCATGGCCCGGCTGGTGCTCCTCCCACCTCAATCTCGCCCGGTTCTGACATGGAGCCGGGTGAGAGTGGGGCGGCCGGAGAGGAAGGCTGGGCCTCCGCAGGCCCGGCTGGTGCTCCTCCCACCTCAATCTCGCCCGGTTCTGGCATGGAGCCGGGCGAGTGGGGCTGGCGAAGAGGAAGGCTGGGCCTCCCGCAGGGCCCGGCTGGTGCTCCTCCCACCTCAATCTCGCCCGGTTCTGCCATGGAGCCGGGCAAGAGTGGGGCGGGGCGGAGAGGAAGGCTGGGCCTCCGCATGGCCCGTCTGGTGCTCCTCCCACCTCACTCTCTCCCAGTTCTGCCATTGAGTCGGGCGAGAAAGGGGCTGGCGAAGAGGAAGGCTGGGCCTCCGCAGGGCCCGCCTGGCGCTCCTCCCACCTCAATCTCGCCGGTTCTGCCACGGAGCCGGGCGAGAGTGGGGCGGGCAGAGAGGAAGGCTGGGCCTCCGCAGGCCCCACCAGGAGCTCCTCCCACCTCAATCTCGCCCAGTTCTGCCATGGAATCGGGCGAGAAAGGGGCTGGCGAAGAGGAAGGCTGGGCCTCCGCAGGGCCCACCTGGCCATCCTCCCACCTTAATCTCGCCCGGTTCTGCCATGGAGCTGGGCGAGAGAGAGGCGGGTGGATAGGAAGGCTGGGCCTCCGCAGGCCCCGCCTGGCGCTCCTCCCACCTTAATCTCGCCCGGTTCTGCCATGGACCCGGGCGAGAGAGAGGCGGGTGGAGAGGAAGGCTGGGCCTCCGCAGGCCCTGCCTGGCGCTACTCACACCTTAATCTCGCCCGGTTCTGCCATGGACCCGGGCGAGAGAGAGGCGGGTGGAGAGGAAGGCTGGGCCTCCGCAGGCCCCGCCTGGCGCTCCTCCCACCTTAATCTCGCCCGGTTCTGTCATGGAGCCGGGCGAGAGAGTGGCGGGTGGAGAGGAAGGCTGGGCCTCCGCAGGCCCCGCCTGGCGCTCCTCCCACCTTAATCTCGCCCGGTTCTGCCATGGAGCCGGGCGAGAGAGGGGCGGGCGGAGAGGAAGGCTGGGCCTCCGCAGGCCCCACCAGGAGCTCCTCCCACCTCAATCTCGCGTGAAGAGGACCAATGAGCAATTGACCTGGTCAGGGCCTGAAGACCACCCGGATGAGGCCCAAAGATCGACCGGTCGATTGGGATCTACTTAATGAGCACCCCTGCTCTAAAACTACAGCTCTCCGGATTCTATAGCATTGAACAATAGCAGTTAAAGTGGCGCCAGTCGGCATTCATTCTGCGATGTAGATGAGTCTGGCTGTTGCTTTAGCCCCTCCTCAAAGTAACCTCTTCAAGCGCTGAACGACACATTTTTTGGGGCAAGGGGAATAATGTCTCAATAGCAACCCCCAAAAGACACTCACCTTCATCATGAGCACAATGGTGTTGAGCGCAATCATGACCATGATAAAATACTCAAAAGGCGGCGAGACGACAAACTTCCACATCTTGTACTGGAAGGACTGCTTGTACTGAGGCATGTCGCGGGTCAGGGGCTTCGCACTAATGGCAAAGTCAATGCAAGCTCTCTGGAAGAAAGGAAGAGAGAATGGGAATCTACTTGAAAAAAATGAGCCTGATCAGCCTGTTGTAGATCAGCGGCCAGAGGCTGATGGTTTAACTCAGGGCTGTCCAACTGGCGGCCCCCGGGCCGTATACGGCCCCCAGCCCCTTCCCCACGGCCCCCTACCCTCCTGCAAGATATCTGCCTTTTAAGATTTTTTTAAAAAAAATTTAAATATTTTTTTGGAATATTTTTTTGGAATATTTTTCGGAATATTTTTATTTTATTTTTTTCGCGGCGGGGGGGCGAGGGGCGGGGAGGGAGGAGGAGCAGGCTCCCTTCCTCCTCCTCCTACTTCCCTCCCTCCCCCCCTCTCTCCCTCCCTCCTTCTTTCTCTCTCTCCCCCTTTCATTCCTTCCCCTTCCACCACCTGAAGGAAAGAGGGAAAGAGAGAGAGTGCACGAGTGAGAGGGGCGTGGCCAGAGCGAAATAGGGGCGGGCTGAGTTTGGAGCATGGGGGGGGGGTGCTCATCCATTCCCTTTCCGGCTTCCTCCTCTCCTGAGGCTTCATGCCAAGTTTGGTCCTGATCCATCATTGTTTGAGTCCACAGTGCTCTCTGGATGGAGGAGAACTACAACTCCCAAACTCAAGGTTCAGTACTTTCTGTTGCTCTCATGAGAGTTTAGGTTTGATTCAACATGGCTGAGGAATGCTTTGATTGTGTTTTCCCTTATGGGAGAAGGAGATTGGACTGGATGGCCCTTGGAGGTCTCCTGTTCTAGGAACCCATTGTAATTATTATTATTATTATTATTATTATTATCATCATCATCATCAGAGGCTGAATGGCCATCTGTGAGGAATGCTTTGATTGTGTTTTCCCCTTATGGCAGAAGGAGATTGGACTGGATGGCCCTGGATGGCCCTTGGAGGTCTCCTACTCCAGGAACCTGTTGTTGTTGTTGTTATTATTATTATTAGCAGAGGCAGAATGAATATTATGCCTTATCATTCAGGGTTATAGGCCTGTGTGGAAGGGCCCTGGCTTCTTATTTGACTTCCTTTCCACACATCTGAATAAAATCCCATGTTATTTGCTTTAAACCAGATTATATGAGTGTGGACTCCGATAATCCAGTTCAAAGCAGGTATTCTGGGTTATATGGCTGTGTGAAGGGCCCTGAGTCCACACTGCAATATAATCCAGTTCAAAGCAGGGACTGGGACTTGAGACTGGGATTTTGGTGTTCATCTCTATCTCCAAGTCAAAGCCCCGGTGTCCTCCACAGACACCTCAAGGCGGGAGAGGGCGGAGCCGGGGGAGGCGGGGCAGGGGTGGAGCTAGGAGGGGCAGAGCCTGGGCGGAGCCGGGGAGGGGGCGGAGCCAGGGGCGGAGGCAGACCCTTCGGCCCCCCAGGTCATCAGTAACTGGAATTCCGGCCACAGGTCCGGTAGAAGTTGGACAGCCCTGGTTTAACTGATGATATAGAGAGGATTGTGAGCTTTCCTGTGATGGACTCTCAAGTCTGGGAAATTCAAGTCTGGGACATTATGGTTCTCACTGTGAGAAAACTGGCTTGGAAAGGGCAGGGCCACAAGGGCATTCGGGGGAGTCAGAATTAGTAACGGCAGATAAGGAATCAAGCGAAGAGCTAGGTTCTCATGATAAGGAAGGTTCTCATGGAGATCCACCTGTAGCTACAGAGATCAACAAAGGTATTTGTTTACAAATCAGAGCCGAAAACCGTTTGCGTTGTTCAGAGAGATTACATGAGAAAGTTGTGAAGAAAATTCACAGGAAACGGAATGATTTCATGGGTGGGTATTAAATTAGAAGTTGTTTTCCTTAAGGTCAGTTCAGGCAATGCTGCGTTAGAGTGAGAAGCTAAGTCCGAGTTCTCTTTTTCCTAGTTCAAGTCAAGCTTTCATGTTGGATTGAATTTTGACTGAATTATGAGGCCATTAAAGAACTCCAGAAACGCTGAAGAAAGCGGAAGGAGCAACAAGGGATGCTGGGGACGCTGAGAGATGAGGAGTGTGCCAGCTCCCCCTGGTGGCCAGAGTTTGCCTCTGATCGTCTATATGTGTGTATGTGGAAATGGCAGGGATTGTCTGCTAAGTATGTGTATCTGTCATCCGCTCCGAGTCCCCTTCGGGGTGAGAAGAGAGAAGAGGAGTGCGCCAGCTCCCCCTGGTGGCCAGAGTTTGCCTCTGATCGTCTATATGTGTGTATGTGGAAACGGCAGGGATTGTCTGCTAAGTAGGTTATCTGTCATCCGCTCTGAGTCCCCTTCGGGGTGAGAAGAGAGATGAGGAGTGCGCCAGCCCCCCCTGGTGGCCAGAGTTTGCCTCTGTTCGTCTATATGTGTGTATGTGGAAAACGGCAGGGATTGTCTGCTAAGTATGTGTATCTGTCATCCGCTCTGAGTCCCCTTCGGGGTGAGAAGAGAGAAGAGGAGTGCGCCAGCCCCCTGGTGGCCAGAGTTTGCCTCTGTTCGTCTATATGTGTGTATGTGGAAATGGCAGGGATAGTCTGCTAAGTATGTGTATCTGTCATCCGCTCTGAGTCCCCTTCGGGGTGAGAAGAGAGAAGAGGAGTGCGCCAGCCCCCTGAGAAGAGAGAAGAGGAGTGCGTAGCCCCCTTGGTGGCCAGAGTTTGCCTCTGATTGTCTATATGTTTGTATGTGGAAATGGCAGGGATAGTCTGCTAAGTATGTGTATCTGTCATCCGCTCTGAGTCCCTTTGGGGTGAGAAGAGAGAAGAGGAGTGTGCCAGCTCCCCCTGGTGGCCAGAGTTTGCCTCTGATCGTCTATATGTGTGTATGTGGAAAGGGCAGGGATAGTCTGCTAAGTATGTGTATCTGTCATCCGCTCTGAGTTCCTTCGGGGTGAGAAGAGAGAAGAGGAGTGCAGCCAGCCCCCTTGGTGGCCAGAGTTTGCCTCTGATTGTCTATATGTGTGTATGTGGAAATGGCAGGGATCTGTCTGCTAGTCCCTTCAGGGTATGTGGTATCTGTCATCCGTCTCTGAGTCCGCCTGAGTCCCCTTCGGGGTGAGAAGAGAGAAGAGGAGTCGCCAGCCCCCCTTGGTGGCCAGAGTTTGCCTCTGATTGTCTATATGTGTGTATGTGGAAATGGCAGGGATAGTCTGCTAAGTATGTGTATCTGTCATCCGCTCTGAGTCCCCTTCAGGGTGAGAGAAGAGAAGAGGAGTGCGCCAGCCCCCTTGGTGGCCAGAGTTTGCCTCTGATTGTCTATATGTGTGTATGTGGAAATGGCAGGGATAGTCTGCTAAGTATGTGTATCTGTCATCCGCTCTGAGTCCCCTTCGGGGTTCGATGAGTTAATCGGAGTGCGCCCGCCCCCCCCCCCCCTTGGTGGCCAGAGTTTGCCTCTGATTGTCTATATGTGTGTATGTGGAAATGGCAGGGATAGTCTGCTAAGTATGTGTATCTGTCATCCGCTCTGAGTGTATCTGTCATCCGCTCTGAGTCCCCTTCGGGGTGAGAAGAGAGAAGAGGAGTGCGCCAGCCCCCTTGGTGGCCAGAGTTTGCCTCTGATTGTCTATATGTGTGTATGTGGAAATGGCAGGGATAGTCTGCTAAGTATGTGTATCTGTCATCCGCTCTGAGTCCCCTTCGGGGTGAGAAGAGAGAAGAGGAGTGCGCCAGCCCCCTTGGTGGCCAGAGTTTGCCTCTGATTGTCTATATGTGTGTATGTGGAAATGGCAGGGATAGTCTGCTAAGTATGTGTATCTGTCATCCGCTCTGAGTCCCCCTTCGGGGGTGAGAAGAGAAGAGGAGTGCGCCAGCCCCCTTGGTGGCCAGAGTTTGCCTCTGATTGTCTATATGTGTGTATGTGGAAATGGCAGGGATAGTCTGCTAAGTATGTGTATCTGTCATCCGCTCTGAGTCCCTTTGGGGTGAGAAGAGAGAAGAGGAGTGTGCCAGCTCCCCCTGGTGGCCAGAGTTTGCCTCTGATCGTCTATATGTGTGTATGTGGAAATGGCAGGGATTGTCTGCTAAGTATGTGTATCTGTCATCCGCTCTGAGTCCCCTTCGGGGTGAGAAGAGAGGTGAGGAGTGCGCCAGCCCCCCCTGGTGGCCAGAGTTTGCCTCTGTCCGTCTATATGTGTGTATGTGGAAACGGCAGGGATTGTCTGCTAAGTATGTGTACCTTAATCCGCTCTGAGTCCCCTTCGGGGTGAGAAGAGCGGAGTATAAATAAAGTGTATTATTATTATTATTATATTATAAATATCCTGTTCAACTTTTGCCAGTTATACCTTCTTGATTGTGGACTTATGTCGTATCTGTGATTTCTGGCTGTTCCTGGGCTTTGTCACCTCTGGAACTTAATCAGACATTTGGATAACTGCTAAACCTTTTTTGGATTATGTATCTCTCATTCCTATTCCTGATTTTTATAGACTTTTATATGTTTTTACAATAAACTGTGTGCTTATATTCCTGGACTCTTGTGTGGTGAGGAGGTCAGTAGGGGTGGTTGATCCATAAAAAAATTGATTCTAAACTCGTGAAAGGGGGGGGGGGATTTCCGTAGGTGGGTCGTTATAGAAATTATTACAACATTTTAAAAATAAATTTCGTGATTGAAACATAATTAATAACGAATTTTCATTATTATTCATTACGTCAGCTGTGAGGGAAGATTGGAGGGCAAGCCCTGAACTCTTCCCCCCTTCGCCTCAGAAGCATCGGGATTAAATTTAACGTGGGATGGCTCTGAGGTGCGGGGAAAGGAAGTGTGTGTGGATGCAAGGCACACACACACACACACACACACCATCCTTCGCCCCCCCCCCCCCAGTGCTATCCCGCGTTATATTTAACACGGGATGGCTCTGAGGTGCGGGGAAACTGGGGAGGCGAGTCCCCACTTCCTTCCCTGCTTGCGAGTTGAGAACTGAGAGGGGGGGAAACGACCTAATAACGTGACCTTTAGAAAAATGGCGGCGCCCAGGTATAGAAATTACACTTCCGGGTTGGGCCCCAAGGGTCAAAAAAACGTTGAAATTAATTTTAAATACGAAAATTAACAGATTTCAAAGTATTTAAACCCGGAGATATTCACCCCTAGTGGTCAGAGGTGTTTCCAGCCCTGGAATGCAACACAGCCCAAGATACAGTGAAGAACGAAACTGTCCTCGGGACATTACTATCGGGAATACACTGTTCTTCCCAAGTATTATACGATTTTTGTCAATCCCCAAATTTCTAGTAAAATATTGACAGTCTTCTTAGGAATCTGAAATCCAGTCACCAAGAATAGATAATTCTACGGAAGCTACCGTGTTTCCCCAAAAGTAAGACAGCGTCTTACTTTCTTTTCCCCCCCAAAAGTCCCCCTACGCCTTACTTTGAGTACGGCTTACATTGGGCGACGGTAAGCCGTACCCCCCCGGCCGCCCGCGTCACTCGGTCTCGCCTCCTCCTCCTCAGCCGCCGCAGCCACCCTCCCTGCGGCCGCCTCTTCTCTGATCGGAAGAGAGCCGGCTGAGGAGAGCCCTCAGCGCCTCTGTTCCGTTCCCCAAGAGGGGGGCTGCAGGGAAACCGCGCGATCGCCCCCTGCAGCCCCCTCTTCGGGGAAGGGAACAGGCGCAGAGGAGAGCCCTCTGCACCTCTCTTCCATTCCCGAAGAGAGGGCTGCAAGGAAACCTTAATCGCCCCCCTGCAGCCCCTCTTCGGGGGAGGGAACAGAGGCGCAGAGGAGCCCTCTGCACCTCTCTTCCATTCCCCAAAGAGGGCTGCAAGGAAACCGCGCGATCGCCCCTGCAGCCCCCTCTTCGGGAAGGGAACAGAGGCGCAGAGGAGAGCCCTCTGCACCTCTCTTCCATTCCCGAAGAGGGGGCTGCAGGAAACCGCGCGATCGCCCCCCTGCAGCCCCCTCTGGGGGAAGGGAACAGAGGCGCAGAGGAGAGCCCTCTGCACCTCTCTTCCATTCCCGAAGAGGGGGCTGCAAGGAAACAGCGCGATCGCCCCCCACTGCAGCCCCCTCTTCGGGGAAGGGAACAGAGGCGCAGAGGAGAGCCCTCTGCACCTCTCTTCCATTCCCCGAAGAGGGGGCTGCAAGGAAACCGCGCGATCGCCCCCCTGCAGCCCCCTCTTCGGGGAACGGAACAGAGGCGGCAGAGGGCTCTCCTCAGCCGGCTCTCTTCCAATCAGAGAAGAGGCGGCCGCAGGGAGGGCGGCGGCGGAGGAGGAGGCGGGACCGAGTGACGCGGCGGCCGGGGGTACGGCTTACTTTCGGGGTACGGCTTATATTAGCCGACCCCTCTGACACCCCCGATACGTCTTACAATCGGGGGTGTCTTACTATCGGGGAAACACGGTACCACAAAGTTGTGTTGGAGAAATCAGAATAATAGAATTCTTGCTCAATCTTAGCCAATTTCTAAATCCCTAGGTATTTATAGGCCCTGTAATGTGATATGCTGGGATCAAAACTGGGGCAATGTAATGGCGTTTAGACAACGCACACGTTCACATGACAGTTGTCCATCCATCAACACGTCCTCAATGTATATAGGGGTCTAGGGCAGTTGGGGAAAGACTCTTAAGGCGTACCTCATTTTTCTCCAGGCTACATTCAGACATGACCTTGTCCCCTTGCTCCTGGAAGGTGATGATGATCAAGGCAACAAAGATGTTCACAAAGAAGAAGGGGAAGACGACAAAGTACACCACGTAGAAGATGGACATTTCCATTCGGTAACCCGGGCTTGGGCCTTGGTTCTCGTAGGTGGCGTCAACAGAATGTTTCAGGACACTAAGAAGGAGAAACGGAGAAAAGTTAAACTTTCAGGGCAGAAACCCAAAGCCCAGATTTGAGAACTTATCCATCGCTTGTTGGCCAGAACTTTGCAGGACTTCTTCACGAGGAGCTATGTTACACCTAACCATTCACAGAAACCAGGGAGAGAATCAGGCCCAGATTACCCATAAGGCCACCTGAGGCCATGGTCTCGGGCGGCAGCTATGGGGGGGGGGAGCGGATTTGGACCCCCCAAAATTAAATTTTTTAAAAAAAGAAGTTCGGGACGAACAGGTGAAGGGAAGCCACGTCAGATGCCCTAGGGGTGGGACTTCCCCCCGCCTGCTCCCCCCCCCCGCACCCAGGACTATGGCGGAGGAGGCAAAGGCGCCCTCCTGCCGGCTGCCGCGCGCGCATGCCCAGCAGCGCCCTGTGGGCGGAGCTTCTCCTCCTCCTCGCGCCCTCTTTCCAATCCTTCCTGGTTCGGCAATGAGGAGGAGGAGAAGCTCCGCCCATGGGGCGCTGCTGGAGCTTCCTTCCTCTTCCTCCTCGTCGCCGAACCAGGAAGGCAGTCGCGGCGACGAGGAGGAGGAAGGGAAGCTCCCGCACGGGGCATGCCCAGCAGCGCTCCGGGGGCAGGGCCTCCTTTCCTGCTTCTCTCCATGACTGGTCATGGAGAGAAGGAGGGAGGAAGCCCCGCCCCCAGGCTCTGCTGCGCATGCCCAGCAGCGCTCTGGGGGCCGGGCCTCCTTCCTGCTTCTCTCCATGACTGGTCACGGAGAGGAGGGAGGAAGCCCCGCCCCTGGGCTCTGCTGCGCATGCCCAGCAGTGCTCTGGGGCACGGCCTCCTTCCTGCTTCTCTCCATGACCGGTCACGGAGAGAAGGAGGGAGGAAGCCCGCCCCGGGCCCTGCTGCGCATGCCCAGCAGCGCTCTGGGGGCCGGGCCTCCTTCCTGCTTCTCTCCATGACCGGTCACGGAGAGGAGGGAGGAAGCCCCGCCCCAGGGCTCTGCTGCGCATGCCCAGCAGCGCTCTGGGGCGGGGCCTCCCTTCCTGCTTCTCTCCATGACCGGTCACGGAGGGAAGGAGGGAGGAAGCCCCACCCCCGGGTTCTGCTGCGCATGCCCAGCAGTGCTCTGGGGGCGGGGCGTCCCTTCCTGCTTCTCTCCATGACCGGTCACGGACAGAAGGAGGGAGGAAGCCCCGCCCCCGGGCTCTGCTGCGCATGCCCAGCAGTGCTCTGGGGGCAGGGCGTCCCTTCCTGCTTCTCTCTGTGACCAGTCACGGAGAGAAGGAGGGAGGAAGCCCCGCCCCAGGTTCTGCTGCGCATGCCCAGCAGTGCTCTGGGGTGGGGCCTCCCTTCCTGCTTCTCTCCATGACTGGTCACGGAGGGAAGGAGGGAGGAAGCCCCACCCGGGCTCTGCTGCACATGCCCAGCAACGCTCTGGGGGCAGGGCCTCCCTTCCTGCTTCTCTTCATGACCGGTCACGGAGAGAAGGAGGAGGAAGCCCCGCCCGGGCTCTGCTGCGCATGCCCAGCAACGCTCTGGGGGCAGGGCTCCCCTTCCTGCTTCTCTCCATGACCGGTCACGGAGAGAAGGAGGGAGAAGCCCCACCCCGGGCTCTGCTGCACATGCCCAGCAACGCTCTGGGGGCAGGGGCTCCCCTTCCTGCTTCTCTCTGTGACCAGTCACAGAGAGAAGGAGGAGGAAGCCCCACCCCGGGCTCTGCTGCACATGCCCAGCAACGCTCTGGGGGCAGGGCCTCCCTTCCTGCTTCTCTCCATGACCGGTCACGGAGAGAAGGAGGAGGAAGCCCCGCCCCGGGCTCTGCTGCGCATGCCCAGCAACGCTCTGGGGGTGGGGCCTCCTTCCTGCTTCTCTCTGTGACCGGTCACGGAGGGAAGGAGGGAGGAAGCCCCACCCCCGGGGTCTGCTGCGCATGCCCAGCAGTGCTCTGGGGGTGGGGCCTCCCTTCCTGCTTCTCTCCATGACCGGTCACGGAGGGAAGGAGGGAGGAAGCCCCACCCCGGGCTCTGCTGCACATGCCCAGCAACGCTCTGGGGGCAGGGCCTCCCTTCCTGCTTCTCTTCATGACTGGTCACGGAGAGAAGGAGGGAGAAGCCCCGCCCCTGGGCTCTGCTGCGCATGCCCAGCAGTGCTCTGGGGGCACGGCCTCCCTTCCTGCTTCTCTTCATGACCGGTCACGGAGAGAAGGAGGGAGGGAAGCCCCCACCCCGGGCTCTGCTGCACATGCCCAGCAACGCTCTGGGGCAGGGCCTCCCTTCCTGCTTCTCTCCATGACCGGTCACGGAGAGAAGGAGGAGAGCCCCACCCCGGGCTCTGCTGCGCATGCCCAGCAACGCTCTGGGGGGGTGGGGCCTCCCTTCCTGCTTCTCCATGACCGGTCACGGAGAGAAGGAGGAGGAAGCCCCGCCCCGGCTCTGCTGCGCATGCCCAGCAACGCTCTGGGGGTGGGGCCTCCTTCCTGCTTCTCTCTGTGACCAGTCACAGAGAGAAGGAGGAGGGAAGCCCCCCCCCAGGTTCTGCTGCGCATGCCCAGCAGTGCTCTGGGGGTGGGGCCTCCCTTCCTGCTTCTCTCCATGACTGGTCACGGAGGGAAGGAGGGAGGAAGCCCCACCCCGGGCTCTGCTGCACATGCCCAGCAACGCTCTGGGGGCAGGGCCTCCCTTCCTGCTTCTCTTCATGACCGGTCACGGAGAGAAGGAGGGAGGAAGCCCCACCCCCGGGTTCTGCTGCGCATGCCCAGAAGTGCTCTGGGGCAGGGCCTCCCTTCCTGCTTCTCTCCATGACCGGTCACGGAGAGAAGGAGGGAGGAAGCCCCACCCCCGGGCTCTGCTGCGCATGCCCAGCAACGCTCTGGGGGCAGGGCCTCCCTTCCTGCTTCTCTCCATGACCGGTCACGGAGGGAAGGAGGGAGGAAGCCCCACCCCCGGGCTCTTCTGCGCATGCTCAGCAGTGCTCCGGGGGTGGGGCCTCCCTTCCTGCTTCTCTCCATGACCGGTCACGGAGAGAAGGAGGGAGGAAGCCCCGCCCCCGGGCTCTGCTGCGCATGCCCAGCAACGCTCTGGGGGTGGGGCCTCCCTTCCTGCTTCTCTCTGTCACCAGTCACAGAGAGAAGGAGAGAGGAAGCCCCGCCCCGGGCTCTGCTGCGCATGCCCAGCAACGCTCTGGGGTGGGGCCTCCCTTCCTGCTTCTCTCTGTGACCAGTCACAGAGAGAAGGAGAGAGGAAGCCCCGCCCCGGGCTCTGCTGCGCATGCCCATGAGTGCTCCGGGGGTGGGGCGTCCCTTCCTGCTTCTCTCCATGACCGGTCACGGAGAGAAGGAGGGAGGAAGTCCCGCCCCGGGCTCTGGTGCACATGCCCAGCAGCGCTCCGGGGGCGGGGCGTCCCTTCCTGCTTCTCTCCGTGACCGGTCACAGAGAGAAGCAGGAAGGGAGGCCCCGCCCCCAGAGTCCTGCTTCCAAAATGTGGCCTAGGGCGGCAAAACGCCTTAATCCGGGCCTGGAGAGAATAGCATCTTTACTTTTGACAATTCCTCTCCCTTTGTCTCAAGGTGACTGTCCTAAAGAAAGAAAAGATTGCAAAAAGTCAGGCTGTCCCAAAGCAGCATCGGTATATAAGGTCAGGAGAGAGTGGACAATCGTGTTTCAACTAGCGTCCAGAGAATCCGTCTAGAGAAATGCGCCATCAAAACATACCTAGGGCTCTTAGTGCTTTGAATTTGTTCAATGACCATGAGGGCTCAATGTAAAAGTCTTGCCCACAAGGGAGAACTTTCACCACAGTCTTCACGTCCCCTTATGACTTATGGGCATCCCACATATTTCACTGGGTTTTTCTTAAGGCAAGAGACGATTAGAGGTGATTTGGACAGGTTCTCCTCTGAAAATATAGGCTGTACCACACAGCACTGTGTAGGTCATGAGTGTTAGGTTTTGGGTTGAAGAAGACCATTGACAGGCCCGGATTAACTGATTTTGGCGCCCTAAGCCACACTTGGGAAGCCCCGCCCCCGGGGTGCTGCTGGGCATGTGCGGCAGCGGCCCCGGGGGCGGGGCTCCCCTCTGCGTCATCCTCACCCTGCCCTCCTTCCTTGGGCACCCAGGGACACAGCAGAGAAGGAGGCAGAGGCGCCCTCCTGCTGCATGCACATGCCCACCAGGTGCCAGCAGCCCTGGGGCGGGGCTTCCTTCCGCGTCATCCTCCTCGCGCCCTCCTTCCTTGGGCGCGAGGAGGATGACGAGGCGGAAGGCCGCTGGCACCTGGCGGGCATGCGCGTGCAGCAGGAGGGCACCTCTTTCTCCTCCGCCGTGTAAAAGTCAGTGTTTGTGGAGGAATATGTGCCATTGTTTCGATTGGCTCCCAATGCAGGATCATTTGCATAACGGTCTGATTGGCCAGCCACCCAACATTCGAAACTCTAAACTGCCATTGGGGGTGTCTCCCAGCCACTACATTCTAACAACATGATTGGTTGCCACTGAGGGACATTGCCACTGACAGACAATTTGCATAAATGACTGTGAAAGGCCAGCAAAACAGAATGCAACTGAATGCTTGCGAGCAGTGCATATAGCCACTGATTGGCGACAGTTGACAGTTTTTTTCCATTGACAGTTGACAGTTTTTTTCAGTTGGCAATGGAATGTTCATTTTCTGAGAGGATTTCACTACAGGCACTACTAGCATTACAAGCTAGGCCCAAAAATAGACATACATCCTTCCAGCCAAAGGTGAAAACACCACTTTTCCCAACAGGCCTCAGCCTGAATTGACAGTAAGGCTTCCTAGGCCTCAGCCTGCATTGACAGTACGGTTTCCTAGGCCTCAGCCTGCATTGACAGTAAGGCTTCCTAGACCTCAGACTGCATTGACAGTAAGGCTTCCTAGGCCTCAGCCTGAATTGACAGTACGGCTTCCTAGGCCTCAGACTGCATTGACAGTAAGGTTTCTTAGGCCTCAGCCTAAATTGACAGTACGGCTTCCTAGGCCACAGCCTGCATTGACAGTAAGGCTTCCTAGGCCTCAGCCTGAATTGACAGTAAGGCTTCCTAGGCCTCAGCCTGAATTGACAGTACGGCTTCCTAGGCCTCAGCCTGAATTGACAGTAAGGCTTCCTAGGCCTCAGCCTGAATTGACAGTACGGCTTCCTAGGCCACAGCCTGCATTGACAGTAAGGCTTCCTAGGCCTCAGCCTAAATTGACAGTACGGCTTCCTAGGCCACAGCCTGCATTGACAGTAAGGCTTCCTAGGCCTCAGCCTAAATTGACATTAAGGCTTCCTAGGCCTCAGCCTAAATTGTCAGTAAGGCTTCCTAGGCCTCAGCCTGCATTGACAGTAAGGCTTCCTAGGCTTCAGCCGGAATTGACAGTAAGGGTTCCTACGACTCAGCCTGAATGGACAATACGGCTTCCTAGGCCTCAGCCTGCATTGACGGGCTTCCCTCCGCCTCGTCATCCTCGCGCCTTCCTTCCTTGGTGAGGGGGACGCCATTCCCTCCTCCCCTGCCCCCGTGCAGCGCTCTCCCCCACGAGAGAAAGAGAGAGTCATCATGCCGCACGTTGCGATTTTGCTTGAACTATTTGGGGGGGGTCCTTGATCTGGCGCCCCCCTAGGCCTGCGCCCATAGGCCATGGCCTAGTGTGGCCTGATGGGTAATTCAGGCCTGACCATTGAGCCATGGAAACCTACTGAATGACTTCGGACAAGTCAGCCTCAGAGAAAAGCAATGGCAAAATGGGCCGGGCTCAGCACAGCACGTTAAACTGCCAGCTGCAGAAAACCTTGTTGATCGAAAGCCTGGGTTGGGGTGAGCTCTCGACCGTCAACCCAGCTTCTGCTCACCTAGCAGTTTTAAAAGAGCAATGTGACTAGATAGGTACCACTTTGACGGGGAGGTAATAAAAGGCGGACATGCCAGCAATTCGATTGGGAGAGTGTTTACAGACAGCAATGCTCCTTGGCATGAAAGATGGAGCGACAGCTTCTTTCAATGGCCAGAGTCCAGATGCTGGAAGCCTTGACCTCTTTACAGTATGTAAGTCCAAAAGCTTTGGAAGGAATGTATTAATAATACTATTAAAAAGTCACAACTATTTCCGAAAATATTATTTTTGTGCAAAAAGCAAAACTGTTGGAAAAAAACAACAATTTTTTTGTGTGCACAGAAACGTGTTTTCTGTACGATGTATTTCTGTGCAGAAAAAGAAAGGTGGAGTAGTTTGGAAGGTGCAAATACTGGGCAAAATCCACTCACAATTCTTGTATCTATATCAGGGGTGGGCAACCTATGGCCCACGGGCCGGATGTGGCCCGGCAGCCGATTCTGTCCGGCCCAGGGAGAAGGGCGTCAGGGGCAGGGCCAAGAGGAAGGGGTGCCGCTGCCGCCATCCCATTGCGTGGCTATGTGGGGCCTGTGTTGGCATACAGGCGAAGGAGCAGCGGCTTTGGAGTGCCTGCCATCCCTGGAGGCGATCCGCACCTGCAGCGGGAGCACTCCACGACCTGTGGGGGTGATGACCGTGGCGACCCGGAAGACTTGATCGCCTTCCGGGTCGCCACGGCGATGAGCCGCCTCAGATTGCTGAGTGCTCCCCCTGCAGGCCCGGATCGCCTCCAGGGATGGCAGGCACTCCAAAGCCGCCGCTCCTTCGCCTGTATGCCAACACAGGCCCCACATAGCCCGCAATGGGATGGCGGCAGCGGCACCCCTTCCTCTTGGCCCCACAGGGTGATCAGCTGGGGAACGGCTGGGGGCGAGAGCGGGCAGTGGCCTGCAGCCTCCGATCGTCTGCTGCTCTACTCTGCTCTGCTGCTGCGGCGGCTGGGTCCGCTTTGCCTTCCTCTGGGCTGGGTCCATTGGGCCATTCCATCTTGGGATCCTTCTCTCTTGAGGATGTCAGTCTCCATCTTGGTTCGCACCTTGTCTTTTTGAATTTAATTTAATTTGATTTGAGTGGTTTCAATTATTATTTTATAATAATTTTATTATAATAATATAATATAATGTTATATTATATTATAATTTCAATATATTATAATGTCTCTATATATATACTATAATATAATAATTATGATATTAATACTAATAATATATGAATATTTCTTGATATATTAATGATGTGTAATATATAGTAAATATAGTAAATAAATAAATAAATTATGTAGATTAGAATGTAGTTCAGCCTTTATGCGGCCCTCCATAATATTTTTCGGCTCTCGTGTGGCCCCTTGGAAAAAATAATTTCCCACCCCTGATCTATATTATTCTTCCTAACCAAGTTTCCCAAGTGTCAGGAAACTAAATTTTCATTTGCCCCCCCCCAAATTGCATTTTTTTGCACAGAAACATGTTTTATGTACAATGCGTTTCTGCGCAGAAAAAGAAATGTGAAACGATGTGCAAGATGCAAGTACTGGGCAAAATCCACTCACAATTTTGGTCTCTGTATTATTCTTCCTAACCAAGTTTCCCAAGTGTCAGGAAACTAAATTTTCATTTGCCCAAAAAAATGCATTTTTTGCACAGAAACATGTTTTCTGTACAATGTATTTCTGCGCAGAAAAAGAAATGTGAAACAATGTGCAAGATGCAAATACTGGGCAAAATCCACTCGCACTGCGTGTCTCTGTATTATTCCTCGTAACCAAGTTTCCCAAGTGTCAGGAAACTGAATTTTCACCAGGAGAATAACAGTGAATATTCTGCCAATCTTATTTCTCGGCAAACTGAAATCAGGAATCGATGTGTCTAAACCAGTACTCTTATAAGCCAGACAACTGGAACCAATGTCTTTGGATGGTGAACTATCCAAGGCATTGCAGTTAGGGTTCAGTGCCCTGGACAACTGCTTCAAAATTGAGACAAAACCCCAGAAACCGCCACATTGAGCCCACCAGCCCTTCCCACACAGGTATTGTGGACTGCAATTCCCATTAGCTCTACTGAAATATCCAATGGTGAAGAATGAGGGGATAAGTAGTAGCAGAACATCTTTAGGCTTCAACACTCTTAATTGTCAACAAACCCAATTCCTACTGTAACCTCCAGTTCCCATTCCACATTTCCTCCCACAGCGAGAGGCATTGGGGAATTGATTCCTTCTTCCGTTGATAGCCTCTCCCTCCCTCTTGATCTCTCCTCTGACACAATGACCACGTATGGTTCATGGCAAAGTTCCCCTCTTTCTTGCCTTCATAAGGAAAGTCCCAGAAGCAACCCCACACTTACGTCGGCCAGCCCTCTCCCGTGGAGACAGTGAACAGGGTCAACAAAGCCCAAAGGACGTTGTCGTAGTGGAATTCGTATTTTTTCCATTGCCTGGGTTGTGCTTCCACCTCGTCTTTATCGTACGCTAGATATTGGCCCCTATAAGAAGAGAGACAAAAGACACCCATGTTGATGGAAGTGTTGATTGCGCAAAGCCCTAACCTCCGGGGGTAATGCGTTCCAGAGGACAGGGCGATTATTGAAAACACCCTTCTCCGCGTTGAGGTGAGCCGGAATTGCATGACACTGGGCACAGCTAAGAGGTTCATCTCTTCGGATCTAAGTGTTCTCATGGGACAGTATGGGGTTAGGCGGTCCCTCAGGTACACTGGCCCCAGGCCATACAAGGCCTTGAAAGTCAAAACTAGCACCTTGAAGGTGAACCGGAACTCAATAGGGAGCCAGTGCAGTTCCCGCAGGATTGGTGTAATATGGTAACCGGGCTGCGGCGTTCTGCACCAGCTTGATTTTCCGGGTCACCTACAAGGGCAGGCCAATGTAGAGAGCGTTACAGTAGTCTAGCCTTGAGATGACTGTAGCTTGGATCACCGTGGCCAAGTCGTGCCGAGACAAGTAGGGGGCCAGCCTCCGAGCCTGACGAAGATGGAAAAACGCCCCTCTGCTGATGGCTGATGGTCTGGGGCCGGTGTATCTGAGGGACCGTCTCTTCCCTTTCCAACCCCAGAACTGAGCCTCCTTGAAGTGCCATCCTTTAAAGCAATCCGCCTCACATCGACCTGGCGCAGAGCCTTTTCTGTAGTAGCGCCGTCAATCTGGAACACCCTTCCAAGTGATGTGCGGGCCTTGCAGGATCTACTCTCTTTCCGCAAGGCCTGCAAGACCCACCTTTTCCGGCCAGCCTTTGATCGCTAAGCTGGAAAACCTTACTTTTTAGTCTAATTTAACATGTTGTTTTACTCCTGTTGTGTTTTTATGTGATTGTGAGCCGCTCCGAGCCCTCGGGGAGTGGTGGCGTACACGTCCAAATAATAAATAAATAATAAATAAATCTATCTATCTATACATATAATAATAGTCAGTGTTTGCGGAGGAACATGTGCCAGCGTTTCAATTGGCTCCCAATGCAGGATCATTTGCATAACGGTCTGATTGGCCAGCCGCTCAACATTCCCAAACTCAAAACTCCCAGGGGGGGGGGGTCTCCCGGCCTCTACATTCTAACAACATGATTGGTTGCCACTGAGGGACATTGCCACTGTCAGACAATTTGCATAAATGACTGTGCTAGGCCAGCAAAACGGAATGCAACTGAATGCTTGCGAGCAGTGCATATAGCCACTGATTGGTGACAGTTGACAGTTTTTTTCAGTTGGCAATGGAATGTTCATTTTCTGAGAGGATTTCACTACAGGCACTACTAGCATTACAATCTAGGCCCAAAAATAGACATACATCCTTCCAGCCAAAGGTGAAAACACCACTTTTCCCAACAGGCCTCAGCCTGAATTGACAGTAAGGCTTCCTAGGCCTCAGCCTGCATTGACAGTAAGGCTTCCTAGGCCTCAGCCTGCATTGGCAGTACGGTTTCCTAGGCCTCAGCCTAAATTGACAGTAAGGCTTCCTGGGCCTCTGACTGCATTGACAGTAAGGCTTCCTAGGCCTCAGCCTAAACTGACAGAAAGGCTTCCTAGGCCTCAGCCTAAATTGACAGTAAGGCTTCCTGGGCCTCTGACTGCATTGACAGTAAGGCTTCCTAGACCTCAGCCTAAATTGAGAGTAAGCCTTCCTAGGCCTCAGCCTGCATTGACAGGAAGGCTTCCTGGGCATCTGCCTGCATTGACAGTAAGGCTTCCCAGGCCTCAGCCTGCATTGACAGTACGGTTTCCTAGGCCTCAGCCTAAATTGACAGTACGACTTCCTAGGCCTCAGCCTAAATTGACAGTAAGGCTTCCTGGGCCTCTGCCTGCATTGACAGTAAGGCTTCCTAGACCTCAGCCTAAATTGACAGTAAGCCTTCCTAGGCCTCAGCCTAAACCGAAAGTAAGGCTTCCTAGGCCTCAGCCTGAATGGACATTAAAACTTCCTAGGCCTCAGCCTGCATTGACAGTAAGGCTTCCTAGGCCTCAGCCTGAATGGACATTAAAGCTTCCTAGGCCTCAGCCTGAATTGACAGTAAGGGTTCCTAGGCCTCAGCCTGCATTGACAGTAAGGCTTCCTAGGCTTCAGCCTGAATGGACATTAAAGCTTCCTAGGCCTCAGCCTAAACCGAAAGTAAGGCTTCCTAGGCCTCAGCCTGAATTGACAGTAAGGGTTCCTAGGCCTCAGCCTGCATTGACAGTAAGGCTTCCTAGGCCTCAGCCTGAATGGACATTAAAGCTTCCTAGGCCTCAGCCTGAATTGACAGTAAGGGTTCCTAGGCCTCAGCCTGCATTGACAGTAAGGCTTCCTAGGCCTCAGCCTGAATTGACAGCAAGGCTTCCTAGGCTTCAGCCTGAATGGACATTAAAGCTTCCTAGGCCTCAGCCTGAATTGACAGTAAGGGTTCCTAGGCCTCAGCCTGCATTGACAGTAAGGGTTCCTAGGCCTCAGCCTGCATTGACAGTACGGTTTCCTAGGCCTCAGCCTAAATTGACAGTACGACTTCCTAGGCCTCAGCCTAAATTGACAGTAAGGCTTCCTGGGCCTCTGCCTGCATTGACAGTAAGGCTTCCTAGACCTCAGCCTAAATTGACAGTAAACCGAAAAGGCTTCCTAGGCCTCAGCCTCAATTGACAGTAAGGCTTCAGCCCTAGGCCTCAGCCTGAATTGACAGTAAGGGTTCCTAGGCCTCAGCCTGCATTGACAGTAAGGCTTAGGCCTCAGCCTGAATTGACAGCAAGGCCTCAGCCTGAATGGACATTAAAGCTAGGCCTCAGCCTGAATTGACAGTGTGTAAGGGTTCCTAGGCCTCAGCCTGCATTGACAGTGACAGCCTGAATGGACATTCCTAGGCCTCAGCCTGAATTGACAGCATTGAAGGCTTCCTAGGCCTCAGCCTGAATTGACAGCAAAGGCTTCAGCCTGAATGGGCCTCAGCCTGAATTGGACAGGCCTCAGCCTAAAGTAAGGCTTCCTAGGCCTCAGCCTGAATTGAGTAAGGGTTCCTAGGCCTCAGCCTGCATTGACAGTAAGGGTTCCTAGGCTTCAGCCTATTGACATCCTTCCTAGGCCTCAGCCTGCATTGACATTAAGGCTTCCTAGGCCTCAGCCTGAATTGACAGTAAGGCTTCCTAGGCCTCAGCCTGAATTGACAGTAAGGCTTCCTAGGCCTCAGCCTGCATTGACAGTAAGGCTTACTAGGCTTCAGCCTGAATGGACATTAAAGCTTCCTAGGCCTCAGCCTGAATTGACAGTAAGGGTTCCTAGGCCTCAGGCCTCAGCCTGCATTGACAGTAAGGCTTCCTAGGCCTCAGCCTGAATGGACATTAAAGCTTCCTAGGCCTCAGCCTGAATTGACAGTAAGGGTTCCTAGGCCTCAGCCTGCATTGACAGTAAGGCTTCCTAGGCCTCAGCCTGAATTGACAGCAAGGCTTCCTAGGCTTCAGCCTGAATGGACATTAAAGCTTCCTAGGCCTCAGCCTGAATTGACAGTAAGGGTTCCTAGGCCTCAGCCTGCATTGACAGTAAGGCTTCCTAGGCCTCAGCCTGAATGGACAGTAAGGCTTCCTAGGCCTCAGCCTGAATGGACAGTAAGGCTTCCTAGGCCTCAGCCTGAATTGACAGTAAGGCTTCCTTGGCCTCAGCCCATTTCAAATAACCCGGGCACCGCCGGGTCCCAAAGCTAGTAATAAATAAATCTCCTGTCTATGAGTCTTTTGCATTTGGACTTTGGGCGCTGGGATACTGGGCAAAATAGGCTACTGCGCAACCTTTACCAATCCAAGTCTTGTGCAAACCTCTTTCCATTAGGAAAGGTCAAAAAGCAGCGTAGCCTCCTCACCGGCAGTCTTTCTGCAGATCTTTGGACTCATCCGTGCAGTAGAAGAACCGGCCTTTGAAGAGCTGCACAGCAATGACCGCAAAGATGAACATGAAGAGCATGTAAACAATGAGGATGTTGAGAACGTTCTTCAGGGAATTCACCACGCAGTCAAAGACGGCCTGTGCCAGAGAAAGAAAGAGAGAAAGATGGAGAGTGAGTTCACAATCGTACTTTAGCAGAAGGTCTCCCTTCGCTCATAGAAACCCTGGGGATTGGCATAAACGCATCACTCCTCAGGCTTGAAAGAAAGGGGGGCATTGAGTTTAACTTGTTTTGAACCCAAGACAGGAATACTATTGGAAGCCCTATCTGGTAGCCTAACATTGGCTGATATCCTGTGGGTGAATTATGTTGGCGTTGGACCACCATAACTCAACCATCTTCTTTTGCAGAGGTCTGAATTCACTTCTTGTCTTCTCCTCCAGCTCTTGGCACTGCCATCCTCAAGCCTGGAGAAGCTGCTGGTAGAGCGGAAGCCACAGGGGGTGGAGCCAGGCTGTGCCAAGCCCTGCCCCTCTCCTCTGGCTTTGGCGCTCCCAACAGCTTCTCCAGGCTTGAGGATGGCAATGCCAAGCCAGTGGTGGCAAAGCTAGTACAAGGCTGGCTCGGCACTGCCATCCTCAAGCCTGGAGAAGCTGCTGGTAGAGCGGAAACCAGAGGGGGTGGAGCCAGGCCTGCCCAGCCCCGTCCCCTCCCCTCTGGCTTTGGAGCTCCCAGCAGCTTCTCCAGGCTTGAGGATGGCAATGCCAAGCCAGTGGTGGCAAAGCTAGTACAAGGCTGGCTTGGCACTGCCATCCTCAAGCCTGGAGAAGCTGCTGGTAGAGCGGAAGCCAGAGGGGGTGGAGCCAGGCCGCGCCAAGCCCCGTCCCCTCTCCTCTGGCTTTGGAGCTCCCAGCAGCTTCTCCAGGCTTGAGGATGGCAATGCCAAGCCAGTGGTGGCAAAGCTAGTACAAGGCTGGCTCGGCCCTGCCATCCTCAAGCCTGGAGAAGCTGCTGGTAGAGCGGAAGCCACAGGGGGGTGGAGCCAGGCTGCCCCAAGCCCCGTCCCCTCCCCTCTGGCTTTGGAGCTCCCAGCAGCTTCTCCAGGCTTGAGGATGGCAATGCCAAGCCAGTGGTGGCAAAGCTAGTACAAGGCTGGCTTGGCACTGCCATCCTCAAGCCTGGAGAAGCTGCTGGTAGAGCGGAAGCCACAGGGGGGTGGAGCCAGGCTGCCCCAAGCCCCGCCCCCTCTCCTCTGGCTTTGGAGCTCCCAGCAGCTTCTCCAGGCTTGAGGATGGCAATGCCAAGCCAGTGGTGGCAAAGCTAGTACAAGGCTGGCTTGGCACTGCCATCCTCAAGCCTGGAGAAGCTGCTGGTAGAGCGGAAGCCAGAGGGGGGTGGAGCCAGGCCTGCCCAAGCCCCGCCCCTCCCTCTGGCTTTGGAGCTCCCAGCAGCTTCTCCAGGCTTGAGGATGGCAATGCCAAGCCAGTGGTGGCAAAGCTAGTACACGGCTGGCTTGGCACTGCCATCCTCAAGCCTGGAGAAGCTGCTGGTAGAGCGGAAGCCACAGGGGGTGGAGCCAGGCTGCCCAAGCCCCGTCCCCTCCCCTCTGGCTTTGGAGCTCCCAGCAGCTTCTCCAGGCTTGAGGATGGCAATGCCAAGCCAGTGGTGGCAAAGCTAGTACAGGGCTGGCTTGGCACTGCCATCCTCAAGCCTGGAGAAGCTGCTGGTAGAGCAGAAACCCCAGGGGGTGGAGCCAGGCTGCCCCAAGCCCCCCTTGGCTTTGGAGCTCCCAGCAGCTTCTCCAGGCTTGAGGATGGCAATGCCTAGCCTGTGGTGGCAAAGCTAGTACAAGGCTGGCTTGGCACTGCCATCCTCAAGCCTGGAGAAGCTGCTGGTAGAGCGGAAGCCACAGAAGGGTGGAGCCAGGCTGCCCCAAGCCCCCCCCCTCTCCTCTGGCTTTGGAGCTCCCAGCAGCTTCTCCAGGCTTGAGGATGCCAATGCCAAGCCAGTGGTGGCATAGCTAGTACAAGGCTGGCTTGGCACTGCCATCCTCAAGCCTGGAGAAGCTGCTGGTAGAGCTGAAGCCACAGGGAGCGGAGCCAGGCCCCGCCAAGCCCCGCCCCTCCCCTCTGGCTTTGGAGCTCCCAGCAGCTTCTCCAGGCTTGAGAATGGCAATGCCAAGCCAGTGGTGGCAAAGCTAGTACAAGGCTGGCTTGGCACTGCCATCCTCAAGCCTGGAGAAGCTGCTGGTAGAGCGGAAGCCAGAGGGGGTGGAGCCAGGCCACACCAAGCCCCGCCCCCCCTCTAGCTTTGGAGCTCCCAGCAGCTTCTCCAGGCTTGAGGATGCAATGCCAAGCCAGTGGTGACATAGCTAGCACAAGGCTGGTTTGGCACTGCCCTCCTCAAGCCTGGAGAAGCTGCTGGTAGAGCGGATACCAGTGGGGGTGGAGCCAGGCCCGCCAAGACCCCTCCCCTCCCCTCTGGCTTTGGAGCTCCACTCAGCTACTCCATTCATGAGGATGGCAATGCCAAGCCAGTGGTGGCAAAGCTAGTACAAGGCTGGCTCGGCCCTGCCATCCTCAAGCCTGAGAAGCTGCTGGTAGAGCGGAAGCCAGAGGGGGCAGAGCCAGGCCATGCCAAGCCCCGCCCCTCCCCTTCCCTCTGGTTTGGGAGCTCCCAGCGGCTTCTCCAGGCTTGAGGATGGCAATGCCAAGCCAGTGGTGACATAGCTAGCACAAGGCTGGCTTGGCACTGCCATCCCTCAAGCCTGGAGAAGCTGCTGGTAGAGCGGAAGCAAAAGGGGGTGGAGCCAGGCCACGCCAAGCCCCGCCCCCTCCCCTCTGGCTTTGGAGCTCCCAGCAGCTTCTCCAGGCTTGAGAATGGCAGTGCCAAGCCAGTGGTGACATAGCTAGCACAAGGCTGGCTTGGCATTGCCAAGGGGCTTGCCGCGGTTTAGTTCTTGGCAGAGAAGGAGGGGCGTCTGCTCCTCCTTCCCTGCCAAGATCTAAACCATTCATTATCGGGAACAGAAATGCCGATTATGCTTTAAATTTCTCTCTGAGTGATACGACGATCGTCCTGAATCAGTCAACCTTTTGCTTGTGAAACTCGGTGGTTGCCGTCACAGGACGTCCAGCTCTTTGTTTGCCATGCAAGTCAGGTGTTCCCTCCTCAACATCTTTGAACTTACTTGCCCAACGACGCACAGTCCTCACATCCATACAATCCCCATAAACAGCTGGCATTCTCCGATGAATCTCATTTGGGGTCCCACCTTTTGCTGTCAAGAATTCAATGACCGCACGTTGCTTAAGTCTCATTGACCTATACCGTCTGCGCACGGTTCCCTACTTCGCACTTTAACAACATAACCATTCAATGCTAAGGCTTCCCACCAAAATGGAACTGTAGAGGAGAGTCTACCGAACAACAGGCCCGGATTAACCCCTTTTGGCACCCTAGGCCACAATTTGGAATTATGCACCCATACCAACCTCAACCGCACCACCTCCTCCTCGCGGCACCACGCACCCTCCTCCCTTGAGTCAAGGAAGGAGGGCACGGGCAAGGAGGAGGAAGGAAGGGAAGCCCCGCCCCTGGTGCTGGCATCGCCACGAGGGCGGGGCTTCTCTCCACCTCCTCGTTTTCGTGGCGCGCACACCCTCATTTCTTGAGTCAAGGAAGGAGGGCGCGTGCGAGGAGGAGGAAGGAAGGGAAGCCCCACCCCTGGTGCTGGCATCGGCCCCGGCGCAAGGCTTCCCTTCACCTCCTCCTCTTCGCGGCACGCACACCCTCCTTTCTTGAGTCAAGGAAGGAGGGTGCGCACGAGGAGGAGGAAGGAAGGGAAGCCCCTCCCCTGGTGCTGGCATCGGCCTCAGGGGCGGGGCTTCCCTTCGCCTCCTCCTCTTCGCGGCGTGCACACCCTCCTTTCTTGAGTCAAGGAAGGAGGGTGCGTGTGTGAGGAGGAAGGAAGGAAGCCCCGCCCCTGGTGCTGGCATCGGCCCGGGGGCAAGGCTTCCCCTTCACCTCCTCCTCTTAGCGTGCACACCCTCCTTTCTTGAGTCAAGGAAGGAGGGTGCGCGTGAGGAGGAGGAAGGAAGGGAAGCCCCGCCCCTGGTGCTGGCATCGGCCCCGGGGGCAGGGCTTCCCTTCACCTCCTCCTCTTCGCAGCGTGCACACCCTCCTTTCTTGAGTCAAGGAAGGAGGGCGCGTGAGGAGGTGGAGGAAGGAAGGAAGCCCCTCCCCTGGTGCTGGCATCGGCCCAGGGCAAGGCTTCCCTTCACCTCCTCCTCTTCGCAGCGTGCACACCCTCCTTTCTTGAGTCAAGGAAGGAGGGTGAGCCAGGAGGAGGAAGGAAGGGAAGCCCTCCCTGGTGCTGGCATCGGCCTCAGGGGCGGGGCTTCCCTTCGCCTCCTCCTCCTCTTCGCGGCGTGCACACCCTCCTTTCTTGAGTCAAGGAAGGAGGGTGCGCGTGAGGAGGAGGAAGGAAGGGAAGCCCCGCCCCTGGTGCTGGCATCGGCCCCGGGGGCAAGGCTTCCCTTCACCTCCTCCTCTTCGCGGCGCGTGCACACCCTCCTTTCTTGAGTCAAGGAAGGTGTGCGTGCGCGAGGAGGAGGAAGGAAGGGAAGCCCCGCCCCTGGTGCTGGCATCGGCCCCGGGGGCAAGGCTTCCCTTCACCTCCTCCTCTTCGCAGCGTGCACACCCTCCTTTCTTGAGTCAAGGAAGGAGGGTGCGCGCGAGGAGGAGGAAGGAAGGGAAGCCCCTCCCCTGGTGCTGGCATCGGCCCCGGGGGCAGGGCTTCCTTCGCCTCCTCCTCTTCGCGGCGTGCACACCCTCCTTTCTTGAGTCAAGGAAGGAGGGTGCGCGCGAGGAGGAGGAAGGAAGGGAAGCGCCCCGCCCCTGGTGCTGGCATTGGCCCGGGGGCGGGGCTTCCCCCGCCTCCTCCTTTCGCAACACGCCCTCCTTTCTTGAGTCAAGGAAGGAGGGTGTGCGCGAGGAGGAGGAAGGAAGGGAAGCCCCGCCCCTGGTGCTGGCATCCGCCCCGGGGCGGGGCTTCCCTCCATCTCCTCCTCTTCGCAGCATGCACACCCTCCTTTCGTGAGTCAAGGAAGGAGGGTGCGCGCGAAGGAAGGGAAGCCTCCCCTGGTGCTGGCATTGGCCTCAGGGCGGGGCTTCCCTTCGCCTCCTCCTCTTCGCGGCGTGCACACCCTCCTTTCTTGAGTCAAGGAAGGAGGGTGCGCGCGAGGAGGAGGAAGGAAGGGAAGGGAAGCCCCGCCCCTGGTGCTGGCATTGGCCCCGGGGGCGGGGCTTCCCTTCACCTCCTCGTTTTCATGGCGTGCACACCCTCATTTCTTGAGTAAAGGAAGGAGGGCGCGTGCGAGGAGGAGGAAGGAAGGGAAGCCCCGCCCCTGGTGCTGGCATCGGCCTCAGGGGCGGGGCTTCCCTTCGCCTCCTCCTCCTCTTCGCGGCGTGCACACCCTCCTTTCTTGAGTCAAGGAAGGAGGGTACGCGCGAGGAGGAAGGAAAGGAAGCCCCACCCCGGTGCCAGCATCCTTCCTTGACAAGGGGGAAGGGGCGATGGCGAGGGGGGCGCCATTCCCTCCCCCCTGCCCCCTCGCAGTGCTCTCCCCCCGCCCTCCCCTGAGAGAGAGAGAGAAAGAGAGTTGTGTTGCGGTTTTGGGTTTTTTTGGGTCCGCGTGAATTGCGCCCCCCTTGGCTTGGCCTAGGGTGGTCTTATGGGTAATCCGGGCCTGCCGAACAAGCCAGTACCTGCCGCGTACCAGTCCTGCCATCTGTTGAGGAGTTACGAAGGCGGAGGCATTACTTTTCATTCAACTCTCGTATTATTAATTTTTTTTAAAAAAAGATGATTATGAATGTTGTGATGGGATAGGGACCAGCCGTCCTACCTTCAGCTTGGGCAGGCGCTTGATGGTCTTCAGAGGCCGAAGGACCCTCAGGACTCTGAGGGACTTGATGGTGTTGATATCTTTCCCTTTGTTACCTCTGCAAAGAGAGAGCACAGGGAGCAACAAAGGGGGGCCTTTGGTTCTGGAAGGACGCTCTCCAAAGCCCAGGCGGACCCACCCACACCCCGGCCCATCGTACTCCGCTCAGTCCCTTGAGATCAGCCTTCTCCAAAGGGGGTGGACTGCAGCTCCCAACAACCCCAGCCATTTTGGGATATTTAGTCCAAGAGAGCTGGAGGACACGAGTTCGGGAAAGGCTGTCGGGTGCGGCATAGCAACACAGCAAAGTGCAGGCAACCCTTTTTCTCTGCAGGAGTCATGCAGAAAAGAAGCCGAGCTGGCCTTGCGGGGGCCGGTCACAATTAATAGGGAACCCACGCCACTATGGCATCTAATGCTGGGCCATCTAACATTCCTGGAATGTTAAGATTTTATTGTCGACACACACACACACACACACACGGACACGACAAAACGTTATTTTACATAAGCATGCAAATAGAACTTGGCCTCATTTTCCCCACCTCAGGCCCGGATTACCCAGAAGGCCACCCTAGGCCAGGGCTGTCCAACTGGCGGCCCTGGGGGCGTACACGGCCCCCAAGCCCCTTCCCCCCGGCCCCCTACCCCCCTGCAAGCCATCAGTTTTTTTTTTAAAAAAAATTGAAAAAAAATTTGCAAAATTTCGATCTCGGGGGGGGCGCGAGGGGGGGCGGCGCAAGTGAGGAGGAGGCGGAGGGAAGCCACATCAGATGCCCTAGGGGCGGGACTTCCCCCCGCCTCTTCCTCGCTCGCGCAGGGCCACTCGCGGGCTTGCGTGCCAGGGCAGGATCGGTGAGCCGCCCTTCGCCGTGTCCTTGACTTTTGCAGCGGCGCCTGAAGGAAGGTAAGCTCCCGGGATTACCTTCCTTCAGGCGTGGCCGCTGCAAGAGTCAAGGACATGGCGGAGGGCGGCTCGCCGATCCCCCGGCCCGCCTCCCGCCCTGGCGCGCATGCCCGGCATCTTGCGCGACCCGCCCCTTTTCGGCGGGGTGACGTCAGGCGCCTTAAAGGGGCGGGCCGCGCAGGACGCTGGGCATGCGCACCAGGGTGGGAGCAGCCCCGCCCCCACAAGCAGCCACGCCCCCACTGCGGCCACGCCCCCACGAGCGGCCACGCCCTCCGCTCCGGCCCCCAAGGTGATCCGTCACCTGCATTCCGGCCCTTGGGCCCGAAGATGTTGGACAGCCCTGCCCTAGGCCAAGGCCTAGGGCAGCAGCCATGGAGAGGGCGGCAGATCCGGACCCCCCAATTTTTTTTTGAAAAAGGTCAATCTTCGTGCGCTTCTCCTCCTGCGCGCGGAGTGCCATAGACCCCTAGGCCTTCACTCGAGGAAGGGGGGGGCGAGGAGCAAGCGGCGCGCCACAGGGCCTCTGGCGCAGCTCCCCTCCGCTCCGCCTCTTGCTCCTTGCTCGCGCCGGGTCCGGGCGCCCCTCCTTCCTTCACTCAAGGAGCTATCGTACTGTCTGTTCTCCTCTATGGGTCTGAAACATGGATCCTCACTTAAAGAAGGGGGGGGGGGAGTTGCAATATTACAATACACACATCGAGGACTTTCAATACTTCAATATTATTAACACTTCAATATTATAATCAAGTGGTATATCATCATCAATCCGTGGTAAGTACACAATGTTTACATTCAGAGTTCTTACACCCGGGACGGGCTCCTACCCTTATTGAGGGTTATGCAAGGTAAGTCCAGGTAGGTATACAAGTTCGTAGAAGAGTGGGTTTTGAGGAAAGATGTTGAGGGTTGTAGCGGAGGTCCCGGGGTATCCAAACTGAATCCAAACGCCTGTGAGTATCTCCCGAGGAGACGGGGATGTAGTCAAATTCGCAGAGAGGAGTCACGGTGCTGGGCGGCTTAGATATTTCCAATCACAACTATCCATGGGGAAATCCCGTATCATTAAGTCCGTCCACAAATCAAAGGCCGCCCGCACCGTGACTCCTCTCTGCGAATTTGACTACATCCCCGTCTCCTCGGGAGATACTCACAGGCGTTTGGATTCAGTTTGGATACCCCGGGACCTCCGCTACAACCCTCAACATCTTTCCTCAAAACCCACTCTTCTACGAACTTGTAGACCTACCTGGACTTACCTTGAATAACCCTCAATAAGGGTAGGAGCCCGTCCTGGGTGTAAGAACTCTGAATGTAAACATTGTGTACTTACCATGGATTGATGATGATATATCACTTGATTATAATATTGAAGTGTTAATAATATTGAAGTATTGATAGTTCTCGATGTGTGTATTCTGAAACATGGGTCACCTATCGCCAACACCTACGACTCCTCGAACGCTTCCATCAGCGCTGTCTTCGCACAATCCTAAATATACACTGGACTGACTACGTGACGGATGTTGCTGTCCTTGAGCAAGCAGGGGTCACCAGCATTGAGGCCATGCTATTGAGAACACGGCTGCGCTGGGCAGGGCAGGGCCCATCTCTAGGATGGAGGACCATCGCCTCCCAAAGATACTACTCTACGGTGAACTCGCCACGGGTCAGCGCAAGGCGCGCCCCAAAAAGAGATACAAGGACTCCCTGAAACAGCATCTCAGGCTCGGCCAGAGTGATCACCAACCATGGTCCACCCTGGCCGCACATCGGAAGGCATGGAGACGCACTCTCCACAATGCTGCGGCCTCTTTCGAGAAGACACACCGAATGGGTCTCGAAGAGAAACGACAATGCAGAAAGAACCGCAACTTGGAAACAACATCACCCAAGGAGACTTTCTGCTGTGCTTTCTGCAACCGGACTTGCCTATCTCAGATTGGCCTTTTTAGTCACCAATGCGCTTGTAAAAAGCATGGGATGAGTCCTTCCTGAATCTTCGTTCGCGAAGTAATGCCGAGAGAGATAGTAAGGTTGTGTGAGACCAGTCGCTCTCGTTGCCACGTAGTTTCGAGGCAGCGGTGTAGTACTGGTGAGGCCACAGACCATATTTCTTGTGGAGCACAAGTTGGGAACCACTGGTCTAGAGAAAGTAAATGCAGCCCATGATAAGCAAAGACCCTTTTGGAATAAGCATGGATTGGGTTGCCCCTGAGTTCTTATTGCCACAGCCAAGGCCAGTGCGTGCTCCTTCGCTGTCAGAAAGCACACACATTACCTAATCGGTACAATCTGCTCGCAAGCGGCGGGGACCTTATGCCGTGGCCTCTTATGCGCAGAGAAGGGCTGCCACTGACCCGAGGATAAAATAGAACACTGACTCATCTCGAGCGAATGCGGAGAGGCGCAATCCTATCTCTAGAACAGAGGCGAGGACGGAGCGGGGAAGCGATCTGTGTGGGCAGCCGGAACAAAATCTACCCCTCGCTTTAATGTACGAGAACATGCGCTCATTGTTGGCAGGCTCTGAAAACATTGTGAACAGAGAGACTCACTTCTGGAGAGCCCTGAGGTGAATGGACAGCAGGACATGCGTCGTAATATCACCCTCGCTTAGAGGAACGGATCCTTTGAAAGGTTTTTTCCCCATAGGTGAAATTATAAGAGTTTTGAAGGAGTGTTTCAATATCGTTTTTCACATGTGGGGATGGTTTGAGTGTCCTTTCTCCTAATGGAGCCATGGGGCAGTTGCAGTCCTCCCTAGATGACGCAACTGGGTTAGACCCCTTCCAGTCCGGTTTCCGTTCGGGGCACGGGACGGAGACGGTGTTGGTCGCCATCACAGACAAGCTGCGCTGCCAACCGGATCGATTGGCGCTGCTGGATTGGACCTCACGGCAGCGTTCGATACTGTCGATTACGATCTCTTGACCCACCGCCTTGCCGGGGCCGGGGTGAGGGGGGCAGTCCTTAACTGGCTGTCCTCCTTCCTCCAGAACCGGCGACAGCGAGTGAGAAAGGGCGAGGTTGTCTCAGGGGGTGCCCCCCTTCATTGCGGGGTGCCTCAAGGGCCAATCCTCTCCCCTTTATTATTTAACATCTATGTCCGTCCACTTGCTCGGTTGGTGCGCAGCTTCGGGCTGGAGTGCCACCAATATGCGGCTGACACCCAGCTCATTCTGGGGATGGAGGGCCGGCCCGACTCCGTACCCGATAATTTCCATCGTTGCCTTGAAGCCGTCACTGGATGGCTGCGAGCCAGTAGGTTGAAGGTGATTCCGGCTAAGATGGAGATCCTGTGGCTGGGTCGTCCGGGTACGGGAGAGATCCAGCTCCCAACCCTAGACGGGGAGATACTCCGCCCGTCCCCTTCTGTCAAAAGCTTGGGAGTCACACTAGACTCCCAATTATCAATGGAGAAGCATATCTCCATTGTCAGCGGGGTAGTTTTCTACCACCTCCGACAGGCGAGGAATCTGGCGCCCTACCTGTCCCGTCATGACCTAGCCACAGTGGTCCAAGCCATGGTCATCTCAAAGCTGGACTACTGTAATGCTCTCTACATCGGCCTTCCTCTGTCGGTGATCCGGAAGCTGAAGCTGGTGCAGAACGCTGCAGCTAGATTACTGGGAGGACTACCACCTCGGTGTCACATTACGCCTGTTCTGCGCGCACTGCACTGGCTCCCAATAGAGCACCGGATCACCTTTAAAGTGCTGGTTGTGACCTTGAATGGTCTGGGGCCAGTGTACCTAAGGGACCGCCTCTCCCAATAAAACCCCTCGAGATCAGAATCCCGAAACCTCCTGGTGATACCAAGTTGCCAAACCCTGCGCCTGACCACAACGCGGAGGAGGGCGTTCAGTGCCATCGCACCCGCACTGTGGAACGCTCTGGAACGCCAGAGTTCGGGCTCTACCGAACCTGCTGGCCTTCCGTAAGGCCTGTAAGACTCTGCTGTCCTTGCAGGCCTTCGGTCAGTAATAACCCTTGGCTGTATAATGTACTATGTAGGCCGTAAGAGTGATTCGGAGCACATGTATACGTATATTTCACTCTGCTAGATGTTGGTTGTGGTTGCATATTGTTTTTATCATGTTTTATTGTGTTTTATAATGTTTTATAATGCTTTGACCTATGTAAGTCGCCCCAAGCCTACCGGGAGTGGGCGTCTAACAAGTCGAAATAAATAAATAAATAAATAAATAATTCTCCGCTACCTCTCAGCCAGGTGAGTTCATGCGCAATCTCTTGAATTCTTCCGTTCCTGGTTGTCATCCAGGCACTGGCTTCCGTTCCATTTCTGGGACCAATTTCAAGGGTCTATTTGGATGCCAAGCCCCCTGAAGCTTGGCAGCAAAACTTCCGGAAGGATCACAAGTCTCCACATTTGCCTGCCGTGGCTTTGAGATGCCTTGCCAGAGGTCCGTCTCTGGTTTCTTCTGACATCTGAGAGAATGAGAGACCTTTCGGAGGCGGTACGCTACTTTTTGATACTTCTTACTGCTACCCGATCTAATATCCTGTTGATGGACAGGTTGCTCACCTGTAACTGAGTTTCTTCAAGTGGTTCTCTGCAGGCCCGGATTAAAAGATTGTGGTGCCCTAGGCCACACTCTGGAAGGCCCGCCCCTGGGGGTGGGGTGGGGCCGTTTGCGGGGGGCGGGGCCGATGCGGGCATGCACTTGCGGGGGCGGGGCCACTTGCAGGGGGCGGGGCCGATGCAGGCATCCGCCTCTTCCTCCTCGCCCTCACCGCCACTGCCACGCCGGACATCACCACCGCCGCCGCGCCTGACGTCCTGCGTGGTGCCTGCCCCTTTTCGGCGGGGCTGGGTGATGTCAGGTGCGGCGGTGGCGGTGAGGGCGAAGAGGTGGAAGGAAGCCGCGGTGGAAGAGGTGGAAGGAAGCAGAGAGGTGGAAGGAAGCCTCTTCACGAGCGTCGCGGCCACTGCCTCCTCCGCCATGTTCCTGGGTGCCGCAGCGGCAGGAACATGGCGGAGGAGGCAGAAAGGACGCGGCACCACAGTTTCCTTCCACCTCTTCCACCTTTCCCTCGCTGTCGCCGCAGCGCCTGACGTCACCCAGCCCCGCCGAAAAGGGGCGGGCGCCGCGCAGGACGCCAGGCATGTGCGGCAGGGCGCGAGCGGCACGGTGCCCTCCGCCATGTTCCTGAGTGCTGCAGCGGCCACCGGGGGGTTTCCCTTCCTTCGGAGAAGGAAGAGGAAGGAAGGTAAGTTCCCGGGCGGCCGCTGCAGCACCCAGGAACATGGCGGAGGGCGTCGAGCCGCTCTGTGAAGGAAGGAGCGGCGCCCGCGCGAGCGACGAACAGGCAGTGGGAAGTCCCGCCCCTAGGGTGTCTGACGTAGCTTCCCTCCGCCTCCTCCTCGCTTGCGTCGGCCCTGCCCCTCCTTTCTTCACTGCGCAAGCGCAGAAGCAAGCACTCAAAGATTGAACTTTAAAAAAAACTTTTTTTTTAATTTTGGGGGGTCCGGACTTGCCACCCCCCATGGCTGCCGCCCTAGGCCATGGCCTAGGGTGGCCTTATGGGTAATCCGGGCCTGGTTCTCTGTGAATTAACACTTGAGATGTTTGCTGCACCTGAGTAGGCTCTAATGCAGTGATTCTTATCCTGGGGGTCGGGACCCCTGGGGAGGTCGTGAGGGGGTGTCAGTGGGGTCGCCATCAGGAAATTTATTTATTATTTAAAATTTGTGTACCCCGACCTTTGAGATTGGTCCCAGAAATGGAACGGAAGCGAGTGCCTGGATGACAACCAGGAACAGAAGAATTCAAACGATTGCGCATGAATTCACCTGGCTGAGAGGTAGCAGAGCATTAGGAAAAAAGACACTCAAACCATCTCCACATGTGAAAAATGATATTGAAAAACTCCTTCAAAACTCTTGTAATTTCTCCTACGGGAGAAAACCTTTGAAAGGATTTGTTCCTCTAAGCTAGGATGAAATTACGGACGTTTTGAACTTCGATTCTCCGTCAGAAGTAAGGCATTATGGGAGTGGTATTTCAGAATCTCTGGAGAGCTCAAAGGAACGCACATGTGTCTAATCTCTCCCCATGGAAACAAAACCAAAGATCTATCAGTTAATTGTTCTGAACTCAGATGCTTTCAAGCCTTTCCGTAGCAGCCCAAGGTGACCGGCAAGCCTACCGTGCAGAGCGGTCTGGAGCATATTCCAGCACAGTATCATTTACCGGGAACGCAGAAGGTTCCTGAAGTCGTACGAATGGCAGGAATGACGTCCATGCAAGCCAAGAGCACAACCAGCGTTGGCCCTGTGATTTAGGCCAGTGTTTCCCAACCTTTTTTGAGCCGCGGCACACTTTTTACATTTCCAAAATCCGGGGGGCACACTACCAACCAAAATGACACAAAATGACACCCCAACACAGGAATTTACCTTGAGTTTTGGAGTTGTACACCCAGAGAGCACTTGGGACTCGGGATCGGCGAAGCAGGCAGGAAGGAAGGCGCCGCAGCGGCGGGCAGGGAGCCAGAGGGAGGCCGAGAGCGATTTCCCACGCACTGGGGAGGAGGAGGAGGGAGGGAGGGCCGGGCCCTGCGGGGAGCTGTTCTCCCGGTTCGTGGCTCAGCCAAGCCCGGTGGAGCCGCGAACTGGAAGAAAGACTGCCTGCAAGGAACAGGCCCTGCCTGGGAGACGGGTTGGGGTGGGTCGCGTCTCTCGCCGGGCTCGGCGGAAGATGTGAGCCAGACAAACTTGGCTCCCAGGCAGGGCCTGGGCCCTGCGGGGAGCTGTTCTCCCGGTTCGTGGCTCGGCCAAGCCCGGTGGAGCCGCGAACTGGGAGAAAGACTGCCTGCAAGGAACAGGCCCTGCCTAGGAGCTGGGTTTGGCCGGGCCGTGTCTCCCGCCGGGCTCGGCGGAAGATGCGAGCCGGACAAACTCGGCTCCCAGGCAGGGCCTGGGCCCTGCGGAGAGCTGTTCTCCCGGTTCATGGCTCGGCCAAGCCCGGTGGAGCCGCAAACCGGGAGAAAGACTGCCTGCAAGGAACAGGCCCTGCCTAGGAGCCGGGTTTGGCCGGGTCATGTCTCCCGCCGGGATCGGCGGAAGATGTGAGCCGGACAATCTTGGCTCCCAGGCAGGGCATGGGCCCTGCGGGGAGCTGTTCTCCTGGTTTGCGACTCTGCCGAGCTCGGCGGAGCCGTGAACCGGAAGAAAGGGTCCCCGAGGTGCCCAGGTTCCAGCCTCCTCCGGAAGTGAGCCCACAGGATAGACTCTACCCTGTGGGCTCACTTCTGGAGGAGGAGGAAAGCATCGCCTGGCCCCTTCCCTTCCTGAACCTCCCCTGCCTCTCTAGGTCCTAGAGAGGGTCGTGTTTCCAAACCGCTGTTCCGCGATCAGCTGGTGCGCCGCGGGAAAACCTCTCAGGAGGGGGAGGAAAGGGGGGGAGATGTTTTCTCGCGGAACACCAGCTGATCTCTAACGGAACACTAGTGTGCCGCGGCACACTGGTTGAGAAACACTGATTTAGACCATTAAGAAAACCCAATCGGAGAAGTCCATGTACCACTACTGGTCCCCTTGAAGAGCCATGAGAAGCTTTCATTGGAGCTCTTGGGACAGAATGAATGGTTGCGCTACAGAGCAAGGCGCCACTTCCCGAAATGGCCTTTGCTGTGGCCATGCCGAGTGCATGGGTTTGTGTTGTGATATTGTTAGTCTAGCTAAAGCACCTGTGGGCGAAACATGACCAGTTAGGCAAGGCAAGGCAGCAATGTGTAATGATGGCACGGGTGAGAACAGGCAACGAGTGGAACACGGATGGCGGGGACAGTGGCCACGTGCACGTGGCAGGCAATAACAAGGCCGCAAGGGACAACAAGAATGTATTACCCCATCAAACTCCTACAGAGAAGATCCCGGCGTGAGGAAGACAAAGAAAGAGTAGAGTGTCAGTGGGAAGAAAGAAGGAAGGAAGGAAAGAAAGAAAGAAGTGCACACACACACACAGCAATCCCAAAGCAAACAGACGAGGAAGTAGGGCAAATGGAAGTCGCTGTCGAACTTCCCCTTCCCGAGGGAGAAAACAGTGTGCATGCATACAAAAAACAAACATTGGGATCCATGTCACCAAGGAAAGCCATCGTTCCCTCTGCGTCCTTGGGAAAATCGATGCAGCAAAGTTAGAGGTTGGTTTCGGAGTGGGGGTAAGTGAAACCGAACTCCGCGTTGTGGTTGTGACATTTGTGAGGCTCGCGATTCTTCGGCGACCTGATGAAATGGACTAGTGTGTCTCCTCCTCCAACATGCCAAAGTAAGCAGCATGTACACCCCACCAATCCATGGCCCATCGGGCTTAGTGGCATCTTCTGGGAAGGGGTGGAAATGCTGGCCTTCCAGACCAGTGTCCCAGGGCAGTCCGCGTACCGCCATAGCAAACCTCTCTGCTGCTGCGTCGGCTTCAGCGCCTGCGCCTGCAGGAGCTCCTGGGCATGAGCTGAGATTTTTCGGCGCATGCGCAGTGGCCCGGAGCTGAAGTGGACCTCCGGCCACTGCGCATGCCCAGAAGCTCCTGCAGGCGCAGAAGCCGAAACCTGTAAACACGTCACGTCAGCACTCTGTCCGTATTCGCACGCAGGGGGGTGAGGCAAAGGGAGAGGCTCTAACTTTGCCTCCTCCCCCGCGTGCCGACGTGACATGCCGACAGGCGTGCGGCTTCTGCGCCTGCAGGAGCTTCTGGGCATGCGCAGAAGCTTCTGCAGGCGCAGAAGCCTGTAAACACGTCACGTGACGCAATTGGGCAGGCAGGGGGCGGAGGCAACGGGAGAGGGGGCGGAGACAAAGGGGGGCACCAAAGTAATGTTCGCTTACCATATAAAATAACCTTAGACCGCCCCTGAGTGTCCATTGACCCTACACAGTATTATTGATCATAATAATAGGGAAAGGTTTCCCCTGATATTAAGTCTAGTCGTGTCCAACTCTGGTTGGTGGTGCTTATCTCCTTCTAAGCCGAAGAGCCATTGTTATCCATAGACACCTCCAAGATCATGTGGCCTGCATGGCTGCATGGAGCGCTGTTACCTTCCCGCATAAGCAGTGCCTATTGATCACAGTTGCATGTTTTCAAACTGCTAGGCTGGCGGAAACTGGGCCTAACAGCGGGAGCTCACCCCACTCTCCACATTCGAACCGCCAACCTTTTGATCAGCAAGTTCAACAGCTCAGCGGTTTACTCCCCTGTGCCACCAGGGGCACGTAATAATAACAATAACAATAACAACATATTTTATTGATATCCTGTTTATTTCCCCAGGGGGACTCAGTGGGATGCAGTACACAAACGAGGCAAATATTCAAAGTCATTTACGTGGAATAAACAACGACATACAACAGAGACAAAAGTAAAGGCCATCCCCTTTTTCCATCTTCGGCGTCTGGAGGCAATGCTCCAGCCATGGGGAGGTGCTCTCGTTCTACTTTTCCATGCCAAGGAGCCTGTTGTCCATAGACATCCCTGATTGTGTTGCCGGCACATCTGCATATCTGCATGGGTTGCCCGTTTACCTTCCTGCCCAGGCGGTACCTACTGGTATTGATCTACTAACATTGCATGCTTTCAAATTGTTAAGTTGGCAGAAGCTAGGGCTGACAGTCGGGAGCTCACCCTGATTCGCAGCTTCGAACTGCCAACCTTCTGGTCAGCAGCTCTCCTGCAGCCAGCAGTTTAACTCGCTGTGTTACCGACCTAACAGTTTGAAAACATGCAATGTGAGTAGATCACATATGCAGCCATGCAGCCATGCTAGACACTCAACTAGGAAGGTGTCTATGGTCAACAGGCTCCTCAGCATGGAAAATTGAACAAGAGCACCTCCCCATGGCCAGACTTGAACATCAACCCCAGACGTCGGAGATGGAAAGGGAAACGTTTGCCTTTGTTTGTATTGTATGCCATTGTTGTTCACTGTATAAAGGCAGTGAATGTTTGCATATATGTATACTGTTTCTCATGATCTTTTTTCTTATAATTTCTAGGCCTGGGCAATCATGGTTCTAAATGGTTCTAAAGTACTTACAAAACTAAAGTTCTGGTGGTGAACATGAGGTGGCGCTGGTGCTTTGCTTCTACAGTGTGGCTAAAGTTCTGGTGGTGAACACTAGGTGGCGCTGGTGCTTTGTTTCTACAGTGTGGCTAAAGTTCTGGTGGTGAACACTAGGTGGCGCTGGTGCTTTGCTTCTACAGTGTGGCTAAAGTTCTGGTGGTGAACACTAGGTGGCGCTGGTGCTTTGTTTCTACACTGTTGCTTAAGTTCTGGTGGTGAACACTAGGTGGAGCTGGTGCTTTGTTTCTACAGTGTTGCTAAAGTTCTGGTGGTGAACACTAGGTGGCGCTGGTGTTTTGCTTCTAGAGTGTTGCTAAGTTCTGGTGGTGAACACTAGGTGGCGCTGGTGCTTTGCTTCTACAGTGTGGCTAAAGTTCTGGTGGTGAACACTAGGTGGCGCCGGTGCTTTGCTTCTACAGTGTTGCTAAAGTTCTGGTGGTGAACACTAGGTGGCGCTGGTGCTTTGTTTCTACAGTGTTGCTAAAGTTCTGGTGGTGAACACTAGGTGCCGCTGGTGTTTTGCTTCTAGAGTGTTGCTAAGTTCTGGTGGTGAACACTAGGTGGCGCTGGTGCTTTGTTTCTACAGTGTTGCTAAAGTTCTGGTGGTGAACACTAGGTGCTGCTGGTGTTTTGCTTCTAGAGTGTTGCTAAGTTCTGGTGGTGAACACTAGGTGGCACTGGTGCTTTGCTTCTACAGTGTGGCTAAAGTTCTGGTGGTGAACACTAGATGGCGCCGGTGCTTTGCTTCTACAGTGTTGCTAAAGTTCTGGTGGTGAACACTAGGTGGCGCTGGTGCTTTGTTTCTACAGTGTTGCTAAAGTTCTGGTGGTGAACACTAGGTGCCGCTGGTGTTTTGCTTCTAGAGTGTTGCTAAGTTCTGGTGGTGAACACTAGGTGCCGCTGGTGCTTTGTTTCTACAGTGTTGCTGAAGTTTTGGTGGTGAACACTAGGTGCCGCTGGTGCTTTGTTTCTTCAGTGCTGCTAAAGTTCTGGTGGTGAACACTAGGTGGCGCTGGTGTTTTGCTTCTACAGTGTTGCTAAGTTCTGGTGGTGAACATTTCAGAACACCTAGTGTTCACCACCAGAACTTTAGCAACACTGTAGAAGTAAAGCACCAGTGCCACCAAGTGTTCACCACCACAACTTTAGAAACACTGTCGCAAAGCACCAAGCACCATTGCCACCTAGTGTTCACCACCAGAACTTTAGCAACACTGTAGAAGCAAATCACCAGCGCCACCTAGTGTTCACCACCAGAACTTTAGCAACACTGTAGAAGCAAAGCAAATCACCAGCGCCACCCAGTGTTCACCACCAGAACACCAGCAACACTGTAGAAGCAAAGCACCAAGTCAGCAACACTGCACCAGTGTTCACCGCAACACTGTAGAAGCAAAGCACTAGTGTTCACCACCAGAACTTTTAGCAACACTGTAGAAGCAAAGCACCATGGTCACCTAGTGTTCACCACCAGAACTTTAGTAACACTGTAGAAGCAAAGCACCATCGCCACCTAGTGTTCACCACCAGAACTTTATCAACACTGTAGAAGCAAAGCACCATCGCCACCTAGTGTCCACCACCAGAACTTTAGTTTTGTAAGTACTTTAGAACCATTGCGAACCATGATTGCCCAGGCCTAATAATTTGTTTATTTCTCATGATCATAGTGAAGGATTAAAAGTCTGTTAAAAGTCTGGGAGTCACCCTTGACTCCCAACTGTCGATGGAGAAGCACATCTCCATTGTCAGCGGAGTGGCCTTCCACCACCTCCAGCAGGCGAGGAAGCTGGCCCCCTACCTGTCCCATCATGACCTAGCCACAGTGGTCCAAGCCATGGTTATCTCAAGATTGGACTACTGTAATGCTCTCTACATCGGCCTTCCTTTGTCGGTGATCCGGAAGCTTAAGCTGGTGCAGAATGCTGCAGCTCAGCTTTTGGCAGGCCTTCCATCTCGCTGCCACATCACGCCTGTTCTGTGCGAACTGCACTGGCTTCCAATAGAGCACCGGATCACCTTCAAGGTGCTGGTTTTGACCTTTAAGGCCTTGAATGGTCTGGGGCCAGTGTACCTAAGGGACTGCCTCTCCCTATATTATCCCGCAAGGCCACTGCGACCAGAGTCCCTGAACCTCCTTGTGGTACCCAGCTGCCAATCCATCCACTTGTCTTCAACGCGGAGGAGGGCTTTCAGTGCCACCGCCCGAGTTTTACGGAAGGCTCTTCCCCCCACAATCCGCGCACAGACCGGTCTGCTAGCCTTCCGTAAGGCTTGTAAAACCCTCTTGTTCGTGCAGGCGTTCGGTCTGTAGACAACTCTAGGCCGTTCATTTTGTAATGTAAAGGCCACAAGAGTTATTTTTAGTGTGTATCTGTCTGTACAAGTTTAATGCGTGGACATAGGTCCCTTGTTTTTATAGTGTTTTTATGGTTTTAAGCACATGTAAGTCGCCCCGCACCTGTCGGAAGGGGCGACTAACAAATAGAAATAATGAATAAATAAATAAATAAGGATCATGAGAAATAAGGACCAACGAAGTCTGGAGGGCCGCCATTGTTTGCTCTCGTCTTTCGAAGGGGTTCTACAATTCAATACCTGAGATCCGGGAAGGCCTTGAAAAATTAAAGCAGAGCCTATCTTTTGGCTGGGGGATTCTGGAGGTTGTAGTTCACGAAAGGAAACATATCAAGCTCAACTGAAAGGAAGACCGGAGGCAGGGCCAAAGAGGTAGCCATTGGGCAGGGACATTTCCCTGTCAATTGTTAGCACTGAATTAAGCTTAAAGTGGGTTTCTATGAGATTTCTGGGCAGTACGGCCATGTTTCGGAAGCATTCTCTTCTGGAGGAAACCATGAAAATGAACAAAATCTGGAGACCAGAATTTTTAAAAAATTCCAAAATCAGGACAGTAAATAAAGAAAAACACCCAGAAAAGAGACACGAAACAATCAGGGCCAGTTAGCACCTCCCAACAAAGGATTACCCCAGGCAGGCTTTGAAGCTGCAAGGCCATTCAGTGGTAATCGAGACGGCCAATTTATTTTATTATTATTATTATTTATTTCGATTTGATAAACCGCCCTTCCCGAGGCTCAGGGCGGTTTACAGCATATAAAAACAGCATATAAACACACACATAAAATTACGTCTTAAAACAGTCACATCAAATCATAGCCAGGCGTAGCTGGTTCACACAGGGTGGCAGGCGCCAACTACGCGCCATCAGACATCAAACGCCTGTCTAAACAGCCAGGTCTTGCAGGACCTGCGGAAAGCCATCAGGTCCCGCAAGGCTCGCGTCTCCGGCGGCAGCGAGTTCCATAGGACCGGCGCCGCCACTGAAAACACTCCCTGCCGCGTGGTAGAGAGCCTGCAGAGCTTCATGCCCGGGACTTCGAGTAAGTTAAGCCGCTCTGAACGCAGTGATCTTCTGGGCGCATGTGGGGTAAGCCGCTCCTTCAAGTACACTGGCCCCAAACCATATAAGGCCTTTATTTACAGTATTTACATACCGCAGAAACATAATTTTAATTTTTTTTTTCCCACCGGTCCTTATCAGATGTTTACGTGGCTTGCAGTGCTCTCAAGAACTTAGTGAAGGTACTGCAAGTCCCATCGGCCATGGTCCACCCCCCTCCCAACAGCACCAGGATGTAGAGTGGGTCATGTGGGCTCTGTGTGCCACGTTTGGTCTTGATCATTCATTGGATGAGGGTCGCAGCGGTCTCGGAAGGTGAGTGAAGGTACTTCAAGTCCCATCATCATCCATGGTCCATCCTGCTTCAAACGGCACCAGGATGTAGAGTGGGTCATGAGGGCTCTGTGTGGCAAGTTTGGTCTGTATTGGTCATTGGATGAGGGTCACAGTGCTCTCAGGAAGTGAGTGAAGGTACTTCAAGTACCATCATCTGTGGTCCGTCTCACACAAAACTGCACCAGGATGTAGAGTGGGTCATGAGGGCTCTGTGTGCCAAGTTTGGTCTGTATCGGTCATTGGATGAGAGTCACAGTGCTCTCAGGAAATGAGTGAAGGTACTTCAAGTCCCATCATCCGTGGTCCATCCCACACAAAACTGCAGCAGGATGTAGAGTGGGTCATGAGGGCTCTGTGTGCCAGGTTTGGTGTTGATCAGTCATTGGATTAGGTTTGTAGCAGTCTTGGAAAGTGAGGGAAGGTACTGCAAGTCCCATCATCCATGTTCTGCCCCCCTCCAAACTTCAGTAGGATGTAGAGTGGGTCATGGGGGCTCTGTGTGCCAGGTTTGGTGTTGATCAGTCATTGGATTAGGTTTGTAGCAGTCTTGGAAAGTGAGGGAAGGTACTGCAAGTCCCATCATCCATGTTCTGCCCCCCTCCAAACTTCAGTAGGATGTAGAGTGGGTCACTGGGGCTCTGTGTGCCAAGTGTGGTCTTTATCGGTGTTTGTTGGGGGCCGCAGTGGTCTGTGGGAACAGAGGGGTGTGGAAGTACTACAAATCCCATCATCCATTGTTAGTCCTCCCCCGAACCTCAGCAGCACGTGAAGGTAGTCATGGGGGTTATGTGTGCCAAGTTTGGTCTCGATCAGTAATGGGATAAGGGTTGCAGCGGACTTGGGAAGTGAGTAGAGGAACTTCAAGTCCCATCATCCGTGGTCCACCCTCCTCCCAAGCGTCCCAGGACGTAGAGTGGGTAATGGGGGCTCTGTGTGCCAAGTGTGGTCTGTATTGGTCCTTTTAGGTGGCCGCTGTGGTCTGTGGGAACCAAAGTGTTTGAATGTACTACAAATCCCATAATCCGTGGTCCATGTCCCCCAAACCGCACCAGGACATAAAGGGGGTCAGGAGGGTTATGTGTACCAAGTTTGGTGCAGGTCCATCACCCGCGCTGGTCGCTGTGGCCTGTGAAAGTGGCAGCCAATGAGAATGCTGCCACATACATACATACATACAAACACACATACACACACACACATACATACAAACATTCTGCTTTATTATATATAGAGATAGAGATATAGAGAGATATATAGACCTCACAACCTCTGAGGATGCTTGCCATAGATTTGGGCAAAACGTCAGGAGAGAATGCTTCCGGAACATGGCCAGACAGGCCAGAAAATTCATAGCAACCCAGAGATTCGGGCCATCGACAACTTGAACATCTGCAAGCACTGCATTGGAAGTTTTCCGCAGCTTGAATAATTAAAAGGAAACAACAACAACCATAAAGTGCACACCGTCGTCAGCGACTCCGGCGTCTGCCACAAAGTTGGTATTCAAACTCCAAAAAGCCTCCCAAATACATTTTGCACTCGTGAACCTGTTCAGTTCTTTTTGAAATGTCAAAGCTTCTGACTCACACGTTCCTTTATGGGAAAGGGAAAGGTTTGCGACATGTTGCCGTGCGCCTTGGGATCCCACGAGGGACCACCGGGTCCAAGGGAATCGTCTGCAGTCTGCTCATTCTTGCACGGCAACAAGAGTGACGGCAATTAGAAGAGAGATAGGCAACAGGCAGCGTTGAAGAGCAACTCTCAAGAAGGAATTTCGGCCATTTTCCTTCTCGTTCTGAGAAAGTCTTTGAAAAACACGGCAAGTAATATTGTTTTTGTAATTTTGAACTGATTCTGCGCAGAAATTTCTACCTGGCGCCTTTTGTGCAGAAAAAAAATAGCCTTTGTTTCCTGCACAGAAAGTGCCTTTTTCAAGTTTTCTACGAAGAAGAAGGTCAGGAATATATATTTTCCAAGTTTTGATCTTTTCCTTGCTCACATCTCTTCGCTCTCGACACCCTTGTTCAGGGGAAGCGAGATATGGGGGATACTCAAGGTTGGATTGCTTCCGACTCAACGGCGCCCCACTTTCTCCACTTTTGAGAAGTCCCAACCCATAAATAAAAGAAGAACGACTTACGAAAAGGCGAAGGCAACAAGAGCTCCACTGACCACAATAAAATCCAGAATGTTCCAGAGGTCACGGAAGTAGGAACCAGGGTGAAGAAGGAGACCCAGGTCAATCATCTTGGGAGAGAAAAGAGTGGCAGAGGAGAAGACATCGGAAGCAGTGAGAAGTTGAGTTCTCGGTGTGAAGAAATATAATGTGTGGATGAGGGAGAAGGCCTTCTCTTTGGTGGCCCCCAGGCCCGGATTACCCATAAGGCCACCCTAGGCCATGGCCTAGGGGCGCAAGCCGAGGGGGGCGCAGTTCACGCACCAAAAAAAACCATGTTGGAGATGACTCTCTCTCTCTCTCTCTCTCTCTCTCTCTCTCGGGGGATGGTGGAGGGAGAGCGCTGCGAGGGGGCGGGGGAGGAGGGAATGGCGCCCCCTCCTCGCTATCGCCCCGCCCCCTTGTCAAGGAAGGAGGGCACGATGAGGAGGAAGGGAAGCCCCCGGGGCTGCTGCCGGGCATGCGCAGCACCCAGGTACATGGCAGAGGAGGCAGAGGCGCTCATGCCCTCCTTTCTTGACAAGGGGTGCTGCGCATGCCCGGCAGCGGCCCTGGGGGCGGGGCTTTGCTCCGCCGCCTCCTCCTTGCACGACTCAAACAAGAAGGGCGTGAGGAGGAGGCGGAGGAAAGCCCCGCCCCCGGAGCCGCTGCCGGGGGCGGGGCTTCCCTCCGTCTCCTCCTTGCGCGACTCAAACAAGAAGGGCGCGAGGAGGAGGCGGAGGGGAGCCCAGCCCCCGGGGCCGCTGCTGGAGGCGAGGCTTACCTCCGCCACCTCCTCCTCGCAGTGGAAAGAAGGAATGTGTGTGTGTGGAGGGGTGTATGCGGTAGAGGTTGGTTTGGGGGCATAATTCCAAAGTGTGGCCTAGGATGCCGGGCATGCGCAGCCCCTCCCCCGCCCCCTCGCAGCGCTCTCCCACCACCATCCCCCGAGAGAGAGAGAGTCATCTCCAAGGGCACGAGGAGGAGGCAGAGGGAAGCCCCACCCCCGGGGCTTTATTTATTTATTTATTATTCGGGCTTCTATGCCGCCGACTCCCTGAGGCTCGCGGCGGCTTACAGGAGCCGAAGGCACAATAAAATACAAGGCAATAAAACAATTAAAAACAGCAATAACACAGTAAAACAATGACACAATTCAAGAGTGAGCAGCACATCGTCCCAGAGCGAACGAACAAATGGCGGGGCATGAGCAGGACTTACTCACCAAAGGCCTGCTTAAACAGGTAAGTTTTGCAGGCCCGTCTAAACGGGAGCAAGTCCTTCATGGCCTGAGTTCCGGCCGGGAGGGCGTTCCACAGCGTGGGAGCTATGACAGAGAACGCCCTCCGGCGGGTAGATGTCAACCTTGCAAGTTTCGCCGAAGGTATCTCCAGGAAGTTGGAATCCTCGGACCGTAGTGATCTCGAAGGGCAGTATGGGGTGAGACGGTCCCTCAGATACGCTGGCCCCAGGCCGTGTAAGGCCTTAAAGGTAAGAACCAGCACTTTGAAGGCGATCCGGTGCTCGATTGGCAGCCAGTGCAGATCCTGCAAAACAGGTGTTATGTGGCAGCCTGTTGGAGTGCCAGACAGGAGCCGGGCGGCAGTGTTCTGCACCAGCTTGAGCTTCCGGGTCGCCGACAGAGGAAGGCCAACGTAGTAATCTAGCCTTGAGATGACCGTGGCTTGGATCACCGTGGCCAGGTCGTTCCGGGAGAGATAGGGGGCCAGCCTCCTTGCCTGTCGCAGATGGAAAAAGGCCACCTTGCTGACCGCAGAGACCTGGGCCTCCATGGTCAGCTGGGAGTCCAAGTGGACCCCCAGGCTCTTGATGGAAGACGATGGGCATAACGCCACACCGTCCAGGGTCGGAAGCTGGACACCTACATCACCCGGGCGGCCCAACCACAAGATCTCCGTCTTCGCCGGATTCACCCTCAACCTACTGGCTCGCAGCCATCCAGTAACGGCTTCGGGGCAGCGTTGGAAATTATCGGGGACGGATCTCGGCCTGCCCTCCATCCTCAGAATGAGCTGGGTGTACTGGTGGCACTCCAGCCCATAACTCCGCACCAGCTGTGCAAGCGGCTGCATGTAGATGTTAAATAACAGAGGGGAGAGAATGGCCCCCTGTGGGACTCCACAAACTAATGGGGAGCCCTCGGAGACCACCTCGCCCCTCCTCACACGCTGAGACCGCTGGTGGAGGAAGGAGGCCAGTCATTTAAGAGCTGTCCCCCTCACTCCAGCCATGGCCAGGCGGTGGATCAATAGATTGTGGTCGACCGTGTCAAACGCTGCCGTGAGGTCCAATAACACGAGCAGCGCAGACCCGCCTTGGTCGAGCTGGCAGCGGAGTTGGTCTGTGATGGAGACCAGAACTGTCTCCGTCCCGTGCCCCGAACGGAAGCCGGACTGGAAGGGGTCTAGCCATGTTGCATCATCTGAGAAGGATGCACAGTTACTGTTCTTGACAAGATTGAACCTGCATCTCATGTTGACATCTAACGAAAACTTTTACAACTTGAAAACCAATGGATCATCCAACTACAAACCGAGTTCCCGGCAGGCCTCAATGATAAGTTATCAATTAACGAGCTCCTTGTCTGATGAATAGCGGCTGTCTTTAATTTTCCACTCCCTTGATTTAGCTATTTATGTGGTCAAACTGCTCCTGGTTACTTGTCCGTGATTTGACCAGAAGGCATAGAGCTTCGCTATTATTGCTACAGATTGATTAGAAAGGTATGCTATTGTTTGAATGGAATGCCCCACTGTGGTTTCTCTGGGGAGTCCTTGTGTTTGCAATATTTGTGATTAATATATTATTAATTGTATATATTTGTATAGAATCCAACGCACTCTTGGACCATATCAACGCCTATCCAATTGGGATAGTCCCCGGTCTCTGAGGAAGCTCGGATGAGCGCAACGATTCAGCGCGGTTACGGATTCAATCGTCAGACCGCGGGGAGCACCAATTATTTATGAGTTTTCTATGGACTGTCTATCTGGACTGTGAATTTACCAAAACAAACTGGAATTATCATTTGGACTTTGAAATTGGTGTGCTCTTAAAGGGACCATCCAGCGTAAATTCGCTTTGGGAGCATTCCCAGCATCATTTGGGACACAGAAGGCGTGAGTGACTTCGACCACTGGTTTACTCTGATATACCATTGTGTTGTACTAATGTAAATTGTGTAGAACGAAAGAATTTCTGATACTCCAATGTGCTGAACTAACATATATTTCAAGTTATGTTGAACTAAATACTGTATTGAACGAATATAGCTTTATGAATATACTAGCTGTACCCGGCATGCGTTGCTGTGCCCTATTTAGGAGATGCGAGAAAGTCTGAGTATGTAAGGGTTGGAATTGATGTTAGTTATGGTCTTGGTGGGGTCATGGCTGTATTGTTGTGGGTTGTTCTGGTGGGTGGGATGTTGAAGTCCTGTGGAGTTGTCGGTTTGTGGTGTTGAAGGAAGGAATAGCATACAAATGGGTTGAGCAGTAGACACAAGGTTGTGTTATGTGCGTATAGTGTTGTGTGTAGGTATTACTTTTTTGATGAGTTAGTGGGTGTGTGGTAGCATTGTGGGTGGTAGTATGTTGGGGAATGCTTGTGTGGGTGGGGTGTTTTGGGTGTTTGTGTGTGTTTGTAGAGTATCAGTGCAGTGTTGTGTTGTGGTTGGAGTATAGGTGGAGTTTGTTTTTGTTTGAGGTGGTGGTAGGTGTTGGGTCCCGTAAGTTTGGAAGGATGGGTTGTGATAGGAAGTTGTGTTGTGTTGTGTTGTGTGGGTAGGAATTGCTGGAGTATTGTGCCTGGGACGTGTGTGTATTTGGAGGTGTGTGTGTGGTGAGTAGTGAGTGCAGTCCTGGGTTTTGTGTTGGGGAAGTTGTCAGGTATTTGTGGGGTGTATTTTGTGTGTGTTGTGGTGACATAGTTGTCTCAGTCTGGCTTTGTGCTGGTTGTGATGTGGAGGGGGTGTTGCTTTTGCCAGTGGTGTTTGTTGTGAATTTTGGTTGGGGTGGGTTTTTGTGTTGCAGTATTGTTGGGGTTTTTTTGCAAGTTTGTGTTATTCCGGCGGTATGTGTTTGTCAGTAGTGCCTGTGTCCCTGGTGCTCTATTTGTGTTAGTGTTATGTCCTCCTGGTAGTTGTTATGTCCTCCTGTGTTAGTTGGTTGTACTGTGCAAGTTTCTGTTTAGCAGTGGTATGTATGCGTTGTGTGTGTTGTGGGTCTGTAGAGGTAGGCATTGCGAGTTGTGTGGCTGTCATGTGTCGTATTTTGTGCTGGCTTGGTCTTTTGGATTGTGTTTCTCGAGTGTGGGAACCTGCTCCCTCCTAGAGCTTGGCCTTGACAGTTTAACCCACAAACACCAACTGACTAAACTCAAATCACTCAGCATTCTATCCTAGCCTTGGCTGGCTCCGCCCACAGTTACTATGGGAACTCAACCTCCCTGCATTTTGTGTGGGCCGAAGTTGGCCAATGGGATTCGCTGGTGGCCGCAGAGGACGCTGGGAAATGTAGTTTTTTTATCATTGTTTTCGGGGCCTTCTAGGTTTTGGGGGGGAAAGTTTCTTTGCTAAAAACCTTCCTTGCCCGAGGCCTATTTTTGTTGGCATGTTCGCCACCACAAGTTCCCTTGGGGAGATGGTGGCAGGGTATAAATAAAGATTATTATTATTATTGTTATTATTATTATTTGCAGATTTGATAAATGTGGATTTAATATGTATGGGTATGAATGAACGAACTGAATGAAAGGAATGAATGAATGAATGAGAGCTAATAATTTTGGAGACATCATTCTGAAGATTAAGGCCTACCATGACTAAACCATTAACTACCTGCTTGCTGAATTGTAATTAAAACATGCTAACGAGAACTGAAATGGTTGACCTGCCCTAGTAAACTGTGATAAGAACAGTGACAGTGATAAGATAAATGTTTACATCTGTCAAGACCAGCAGGATCATAATTTCAGAAATGAAAACCAGGGCACACAAGGGCGATTCTTACCTTTATCACCATCTCAAAGGTAAAGACACCTGTAAATATATAATCCAGGTACTTGAGGGCCTGAAATTGGAACACAAAGAAATTTAGAAGTTAAAAGTTGGGTATAGGAATTTAAGGTAACCTAGTGCAGTGTTTCCCAACCTTTTTGGGGCAGAGACAGCACAATGCTGGCTTGGCACTGTCCCCTCAAGGCTGGAGCAGCTGCTGGGAGTGCCGAAGCTGGGAGAAGGGGGCGGAGCCAGGCCACGCCATGCCCCGCCCCTCCCCTGGCTTCAGCTCTCCCACAGCTTGTCCAGCCTTGAGGGGGCAGTGCCAGGCCAGCGGTGGCAGAGACAGCACAATGCTGGCTTGGCACTGTCCCCTCAAGGCTGGAGCAGCTGCTGGGAGTGTCAAAGCAGGGAAAGGGGGCAGAGCCAGGCCACGCCATGACCCTCCCCTCCCCTGGCTTCAGCTCTCCCACAGCTTGTCCAGCCTTGAGGGGGCAGTGCCAGGCCAGCGGTGGCAGAGACAACACAATGCTGGCTTGGCACTGTCCCTCAAGGCTGGAGCAGCTGCTGGGAGTGCTGAAGCTGGGAGAAGGGGGTGGAGCCAGGCCACGCCATGCCCTCCCTCCCTCCCCTGGCTTCAGCTCTCTCACAGCTTGTCCAGCCTTGAGGGGCAGTGCCAGGCCAGCGTGGCAGAGACAGCACAATGCTGGCTTGGCACTGTCCCCTCAAGGCTGGAGCAGTTGCTGGGAGTGCCAAAGCTGGGGAAGGGGGCGGAGCCAGGCTGCGCCATGCCACGCCCCCTGGCTTCAGCTCTCCCACAGCTTGTCCAGCCTTGAGGGGGCAGTGCCAGGCCAGCGGTAGCAGAGACAACGCAATGCTGGCTTGGCACTGTTCCATCAAGGCTGGAGCAGTTGCTGGGAGTGCTGAAGCTGGGGAGGGGGCGGAGCCAGGCCATGCCATGCCCCGCCCCCTCCCCCTGGCTTCAGCTCTCCCACAGCTTCTCCAGCCTTGAGGGGCAGTGCCAGACCAGCGGTGGCAGAGACAGCACAATGCTGGTTTGGCACTGTCCCGTCAAGGCTGGAGCAGCTGCTGGGACTGCCGAAGCCAGGGAGGGGGGGGAGCCAGGCCACACCATGCCCCGCCCATCCCCTGGCTTCAGGTCTCCCACAGCTTGTCCAGCCTTGAGATGGCAGTGCCAGGCCAGCGGTGGCAGAGACAGCACAATGCTGATTTGGCACTGTCCCCTCAAGGCTGGAGCAGCTGCTGGGAGTGCTGAAGTCAGGGGAGGGGGCGGAGCCACACCACGGGCTGCTGGGACTGCCGAAGCCAGGGAGGCGGCGAGCCAGGCCCCTTCTTCCATTCTTCGCCCATCCCCCGCCAGGTCTCCCACAGCTTGTCCAGCCTTGAGATCCTCCAGGCCAGCGGTGGCAGAGACAGCAATGCTGATTTGGCACTGTTCAGCAGGGGAGTGCTGAAGTCAGGGAGGGGGGGAAGCAGCTTCAGCTGCGGGAGTCATGGCAGATTGGGGGGCTGGGGAAGAGAGCTCCCGGCCCCTTTTTCTCGCGTCCTCCCGCACAGCAGGAGTTCAGCAGGAGTCACGGCACACTACAGGAGGTGCACGCACACTACTGTGCCGCGTCACAACGGTTGAGAAACACTGACCTAGTGAAATGCTGAAATCACCATGTAATAATAATAATAATAGCAAAATAATCAATGTAATAAGAACAATAATAAATAGAGTAAAGTAATACGTGTAATAATAATAGAGTAAAATAATATAAAGGTAATAATTATAAATGGTGTAATAATTATAATAAAGTAAAATAATAAATGGAATAAAAATAATAATAGAGTAAAATAATGTAAATGTAATAATAATAATAAATAGAGTAAAATAATAAATGAAATAAAAATAATAATAGAGTAAAATAATGTTAATGTAATAATAATAATAATAGAGTAAAATAATAAGCGTAATAAATAATAGAGTAAAATAATGTAAATGTAATAATTATAATAAATATAGTAAAATAATAAATGTAATAATAATAAAGTAAAATAATGTAAATGTAATAATAATAATAATAAATAGAGTAAAATAATAAATGGAATAAAAATAATAAGAGAGTAAAATAATGTTAATGTAATAATAATAATAAATAGAGTAAAATGATAAATGAAATAAAAATAATAATAGAGTAAAATAATGTTAATGTAATAATAATAATAATAAATAGAGTAAAATAACACATGTAGTAATAATAATAAATAGAGTAAATAATACATGTAATAATAGTAGAATAAAATAATGTAAATAATAATAAATAGAGTAAAATGTAATAATAATAATAATAGAGTTAAAATGATAAATAACTTTGACTCGAGTATGAGCCAAGGAAGGCTTTTTCAGCCTAAAAAAGGGCTGAAAAACTTGGCTGATACTCGAGTATATGTGGTATCTTAAGGATAGGAACGGGGGGCTTTCGTATGTTCTGTCCTGTCCCTGACGGACCCTGATGGGAAGCTGAGTAGCAACATTTGAATACAGTGACCCAGTGAATGAGGTGGGTCCCTCACCTCATTCCTTGGAGACTCGGCTTGGACGGGGTCTTCTGCTGCCAATGCAATGCTGCTGAGGGCTATGACCATGAGGATGACCATCTCAAAGTAGCGCATGTTCACAATGTAGTGACACAGGCGGCGGATTCTAGAACAGATGAAGCAAAGGAAGAGCTGCCCGCTCTTGAAGTCGTATAAACGGGAGGCATCTCAGTAGAGTAATGTCCTACCCAAACACGGATGCCAACAACCAACACCTCTGGGCCTATGAACCTAATAGCTTCCGAGAGTTCATCACTGCTCCACCTCACTTTACAATGTTACTGTCCACCTCTTTGAACAGTTGGACATATCCAGGGGCGGTCTAAGGTTATTTTATATGGTAAGCGAACATTACTTTGGCGCCCCCTTTGGCTCCGCCCCCTTTCCCTTTGTCTCCGCCCCCTCTCCCGTTGCCTCCGCCCCCTGCCTGCCCAATTGCGTCACATGACGTGTTTACAGGCTTCTGCGTCTGCAGGAGCTTGCGCATGCCCAAAAGCTCCTACAGGCGCAGAAGCAAAAGCCTCCTAAACACGTCACGTCAGCACTCCGTCCGTATTCGGCACGCAGGGGGCGGAGGCACCGGGAGAGGTTAAGCCTCTCCCTCGGCCTCCGCCCCCTGCGTGCCACATACTGAGGGAGTGCTGACGTGACGCGTTTACCGGCTTCAGCGCCTGCAGGAGCTTTTGGGCATGCACAGTGGCTTCGGAGCTCAACTTCAGCTCCGGAGCCACTGCACATGTGTGAAAATCTCCGCGCATGCCCAGAAGCTCCTGCAGGCCAAGCGCTGAAGCTGACGCAGCAGCAGGGAGGTTTGCTACGGTGGCACGGCCGGCGTGGCGGCGCCCTTCCCAGAAGTTGGCGCCCTAAGCGGCCGCTTACTTCGCGTATACGTCGGACCGCCCCTGGCCATATCCTAAAGTTCCTTGATGCTCCTGAAAGGTAGTGTAACTGCAGGACATTGTGGGACATTAAAATGGACGCAGCTCCTTTATTTATTTATTTATTTATTCGAATGTCTATCTGCCACCACTCCCAAGTGGCTCGGGCGGCAGCGCATTCCACAAGACCGGGGGCTATGACCGAGAAAGCCCTTCGTCGAGTTACGGTCAGATGGAGCATCCTAGGGCTTGGAATAACCAGGAGGTTGCGTTCTTCAGAACGAAGGGATCTGGTGGGACAATATGGGATGTGGCGGTCCCTTAGGTACACTGGCCCCAGACCATTGGAGGCCTTGAAAGTCAACACTAACACCTTGAAGGTAATCCGGCATTTTACAGGAAGCCAGTGCAGTTCGCGCAGAATCGGCGTGATGTGATGGCACGCCGGGACTCCAGCAAGGAGTCACACTGCTGCGTTCTGCACTAGCTTAAGTTTCCGGATTACCGACAAAGGAAAGCCAATGTAGAGGGCGTTACAGTAGTCAAGCCTCGAAATGACCGTGGCTTGGACCACTGTGGCCAGCTCGCGCCGGGACAGGTAGGGGGCCAGCTTCCTCGCCTGACGAAGATGGAAAAACGCCACTCTGCTGACGGTGGAGATGTGGGATTCCATCGACAGCAAAGGGTCCAGGGTAACCCCGAGGCTCTTTACGACTGACAATGGACGTAATGTCACACCGTCCAGGGTTGGAAGCTGGACATCCCCACCGCCCGGGCAACCGAGCCACAGGATCTCCGTCTTAGCCGGATTCACCTTCAACCTACTGGCTCGCAGCCATCCAGTAACGGCCTCAAGGCAGCGATGGAAATTATCGGGGAAGGAGTCAGGTCGGCCCTCCATCTTCAGAATGAGTTGGGTATCATCAGAGTACTGGTGGCACCCAAGTCCGAAACTACGTACCAGCTGAGCAAGTGGTCGCATGTAGATGTTAAATAGCAGAGGGGAGAGGATTGCCCCCTGGGGGACCCCGCACAGAAGCGGGGAACCCCCGGAGACAATCTCGCCCCTCCTCACTCGCTGTACTCGGTTCCAGAGGAAGGAAGACACCCAGTTAAGGGCAATCCCCCTCACCCCAGCCCCGTCAAGACGGTGAGTCAATAGATCGTAATCGACTGTATCAAACGCTGCTGGGAGGTCCAATAACACAAGCAGTGCCGATCCACCTTGACCTAGCTGGCATCGAAGGTCGTCCGAGATGGAGACCAACACCGTCTCCGTCCCATGCCCAGAACGGAAGCCGGACTGGAAGGGGTCAAGCCAAGCTGTGTCATTTAGGAAGGTCTGCAACTGACCCATTGCTGCCCTCTAAACTACCTTGCCCAGAAACGATAAATTCGAAACGGGACGGTAGTTGGAAGGGACCGACGGATCTAATCCCGGCTTCTTCAGCAATGGAGAGACCTCTTTTAAGCACTCTGGAAACACTCCTTGCTCAAGGGAGGTGTTGACTATATTCAACAGAGGCTCTCGCAACCCCTCCAGGCAAGCTTTCACAAGCCAAGAGAGGCACGGATCGAGGGAGCACGTGGTCAGTCTAGATGCAGCAACAATCCTTTAGACCAGGGCAGTCCAACTTCTGCCGGCTCAGGGACCGGACTTCTGGTGAGTGATCACCTGGGGGGCCACCCGACCACACCCCGGCCATGCCCCCAGCCACGCCCCCGGCCACGCGGCTCCGCCCGCTCTCCCAAAGCGTCAGAACAGTTGTTCTGATGCTTTGGGAGAGAGGGAGGCCCCGCTCCCCTTCAAGGCATCCTTCAGCAAGGCATCACGGCAGCCGCAGAAGCCGGCGATTTCGCCAGCTTCAGCGGCTGCCGTGACGCTTTGGGAGAGAGGGAGGTGCCGCGGGGGACCCCCCTCCCTTCCAAGGCATCACGGCAGCCGGCTTCCGCAGCTGGCGTAACGCTTTGGGAGAGAGGGAGGAGCCACTGGGGACTCCCCATGGCTCCGCCCTCCCTCCCAAAGCGCACGCCAGCGTCAGAAGCAGGCGAAACCGCGCACATGCGCACTTTTTTTGGATTGTTTTCGGGATTTTTTTCGGGATTTTTTTTTTACGGAGGAGAGGAGGGCAAGGGGCTCGGGGGCCGTGTACGGCCCGCGGGCCGCCTGTTGGACAGCCCTGTTTTAGACAGAAGACTATGGGTACTGGCTCCCGTGAAGGTTCATTCAACCCACCAAGGTTCAACCCACTTAATTGTGGGGTCCCCCAGGGGCCATCCTCTCCCCCTTATTATTCAACATTTACATGCGCCCCCTGGCCCGTGACTTTGGTCTGGAGTGTTATCAGTACGCGGATGACACCCAGCTTCTGCTGAGAATGGACGGCAGGCCGGACACCGTACCCGATTGTTTCCATCGATGCCTCGAAGCCGTGACTGGTTGGCTGCGTGCCAGCCGGCTGAAGGTGAATCCGTCGAAGACGGAGATTCTGGCCTGGTCGCCCTGGGCTGGGTGGGTGCCGGTTTGCCTACCCTGGATGGCGGCGGCTTAGCCCGTCATCTTAGGTTAAGAGCTTAGGTGTTCAGTTGGACTCCCTGCTGACCATGGAGTCCCAGGTCTCTGCGGTCAGCAGGGTGTCCTTCTTTCACCTACGACAGGCTGGCGACTGGCGCCCTACCTGTCCAGGAGCGACCTGGCGACGGGGTAATCCAGCCGCAGTCATCTCGAGACTAGACTACTGTAACGCCCTCTCGTTGGCCTTCCTTGTCGACAATTTGGAAACTCAAACTAGTGCAGAATGCCGCCGCTTGCTGACGGGCTCGTCGATAAGAGAGCACATCACGCCATCCTCGGCAGCTGCACTGGCTTCCTATCGAGTACGAATTGCCTTCAAGGTGTTGGTACTGACCTTTAAGGCCTTATACGGCCTAGGGCCTGCGTACTTGAGGGACCGCCTTACCCCGTATTTATCCCGAGATCACTGCGATCAGATGAACAGAATCTGCTGACGATACCATCGGTCCGCTCCTGCCACCTATCTGTGACCAGACAGAGAGCCTTCTCGGTGGCAGCCCCAGAGCTGTGGAACTCCTTGCCGGACAGCGCTCGAGCCATCTCAGAGCTAGCTCCATTCAGAAGGGCCTGTAAGACCGCCCTCTTTGGATTAGCTTTTAATTAGACACAGAAGGATTGTACCTCAAGAAACCTATGTATGTCACCCTGCACCTCGCAATGTGTTGGATTGTGTTTTAATGTGTTTTTATGCTTTTTATTGTAGGGCTGCATGTCTGTGACATGATGCCCATATATATTTTTGTTATCCGCCCCGAGCCTGTGGGGAGGAGCGGAATACAAAATCGAATAAATAAATAAATAAATAAGGTCCATGGATGTAGGAAGAAGTCCAAACAGGGATAACTCCCTAAGATGGAGGGAGCATGGATTCGAGAAGGAGCTGAAATAAATTATTCATAGATATATTCCAAAATTGCAGGTAGAACTTGCTTTTCCTTGGGCTCTAGTTTGAGAGAAGGGACCTCAAAGAGTGCTTTCACTTTGAGGTCCCTTCTCTCAAACTAGAGCCCAAGGAAGAGCTCCCTGGCCCTGAGATCTGGGGAACCGAGTCTAGACACAGTAGAAGAAAAGCAGCTGGGGTGACTTACGGGTTAGTAGGGCTTAAGAGGAACATGGAGCTATAAGGCAAGATTGGTTTTGGTCCCTTCTCGGTCAAGTCGTTGTCCACGTCCATGTCTTTCTTCTCTTCAGCTTTGGTTTCAAATTCAACGTTGTTCACTGCAGGAATGGCACGCACGAGGATCCATCAAAATGTGGGTTGTTAGAGTCAAGGATTTTATAACCAAACTGACAAACATCCTCCAACAAATGTGTTATTTGATTAATTACATGTGCATCGTTGATTGCTTATACTATGCCTAGTATATATATTATGCCAGGGCTGTCCAACAGGCAGCCCGTGGGCCGTACACGGCCCGACAGCCCTGGACGCGGCCCCCTACCCTCCTGGGATAAATACTATTTGGGGAAAAAAATTGGGGAAAAAATTTGGGGAAAAATTTTGGGGGTGGGACTGCTCGGGGCGCTCACGGGCATGCACAGGAGGGCGGGAGGACGCCTCGCCTCGCCTCTCCTGTGTGGCGGCCTGCCCCTTTACGGCGGGGCTGGGTGACGTCAGACACCGGTGCCGAGGAGGAAGAGGTGGGCGCGGCGTCTGACATCTCCCAGCCAAGCCGAAAAGGGGCAGGCTGCGCAGGATGCCGGGTGGGAGAGGAGTCTTGCGCGGCCTGCCCCTTTTCGGCGGGGCTGGGTGACGTCGCCAAGCCCGCCCGAAAGGGACGCCGCGCTTGGTGATGCTGGCGTGGCGCCGGGGTCCTTCCACCTCTTCCTCCTCACCACTGAGCAGGATGTCGGGCGGGAGAGGCGTCCTGTGCGGCCTGCCCTTTTCGGGCGGGGCTGGTGGCGTCGCCAAGCCCCGCCGGAAAGGGACGCCGTGCTTGTGGACGCTGGCGTGGCGCGGGGTTCCTTCCACCTCTTCCTCCTCACCACTGAGCAGGAAGAGGTGGAAGGAACCCCGGCACCACGCCGGCGTCTTTCGCGTCCCATTTTCGGGCGGGGCTTGGTGACGTCAGCAAGCCTCGCCGAAAAGCGGCGGGCCTTGCAGGACGCCTGCGTCGTGACGTCAGGCGTGCTGACGTCAGCACGCCGTCAGGAGCGCCCGCCCCGAGTGACCCCGCCCCCCACTGACCAGAACTCCGGCCCCTGGGCCAAAAGAAGTTGGACAGCCCTGTACTATGTTATATCTGGCACTAGCTTGGGGACCTGGCGCTGCCCGGGTTATTTGAGAAAGGCCTTTTGTGCCAAGGTTGGTCTTTATCAGTTGTTTATGTGGCTTGTAGTGGTCTTGGGAAGTGAGGGAAGGTGCTGGGATGTAGAGGGGGTCATGGGGGTTCTGTGTGCCAAATTTGTTTACTGTCAATTCAGGCCATACACAATGTCCCATGAGCTGAGGCCTAGTTGGGGAAATCAAGTTAATGAAGCCTTACTGTCAATTCATGCCTTAAACAGTATCCCATTAGGTGAGGCCTAGTCAGGAAAACCAAGTTAATGAAACCTTACTGATAATTGTGGGCCTAGTCTGTGATTTGTAGGGCTTGCAGTGTTTTTTGTGAACTGTTTTGGGTGAAGGGACTGAACATTCCATTTCCAACGGTAAAAACGGTCAACTGGCTAACTTCAACTCCCGCCATTTCTGTCTGCCTCCGGCCCTTTCCTTTCCTCTCTGTGCCTAGAAGTGTTGGAATGTTGGGTGGCCGGCCAATCGGGGTCATTTATGCAAATAATCCCACAGGGGCAACCAATCGAAAAGCTGCCACATATTCCTCCGCACCTCCCGCCGCACCTCCCGCCGCACCTCCCGCCGCAAACACTGACTTTTATTATATACATAGATTAAGCAAGAGAAATTAATGGATCGTTAAGTCGACCACAGAAATCAAGGAGTAGAAAACACACCAATATGCTTCAGTTCCCTCCTAGACGGACAAACAACCTGACGTGAATAGGTCAGCTTTCTGCCCCAGAGGTACTCACTTGGTATGACGGCAGCGTCCCCAGCGGGGGCCGTGACAGTGACGGGAATGTTCACGCCGGTCGACTTCTCCAGAGACGGCTGAGCCATGCGGGTGACATTCTTCTGGTTGTCGGCGTCTTCCGGCTGCTCTGGCACCCTTTGCAGGCAAGTGCTGGGCAAAGTGTGGAGGGGGGCGATGGTCACGCTCCCACCAGGCTCCATCTCGTGGTGACCTTCCCTGGGATACAGAAGAGTGGAGACGAGGAAACAAATCATCTCGGGCTTGCCCTTCCATGACTCCTTTAGCCCAGGCGGGCTTTCCCTGGATGACTACCTATGTCAGTGGTTCCCAAGCTGTGGGTCCCCAGATGTTTTGGCCTACACCTCCCAGAAATCCCAGCCAGTTTACCAGCTGTTACGACTTTGGGAGTTCAAGGCCAAAACATCTGGGGACCCACAGCTTGAGAACCATTGTCCTATGTATTGACAACCATCTCTTCTCTCCCCTCTATTGTTTAACATCTACGTCCGACCACTTGCTCAGTTGGTACGCAGCTTCAGGCTGGAGTGTCACCAATACGCGGATGACACCCAGCTCGTTCTGGGGGTGGAGGGCCGGCCCGACTCCGTACCCAATAATTTCCATCGCTGCCTTGAAGCCGTTACTGGATGGCTGCGAGCCAGTAGGTCGAAGGTGAATCCAGCCAAGATGGAGATCCTGTGGCTCGGCCGCCCGAACTGTAGGGATGTCCAGCTTCCGACTCTGGCCGGCGTGACTCTATGTCCGTCGTCTTCCGTCAAGAGCCTGGGGGTAACCCTGGAACCCCTGTGGCTGGGTCGTCCGGGTACGGGAGAGATCCAGCTCCCAACCCTGGACAGTGCGATGCTATGTCCATCGCCTTTTGTCAAGAGTCCTGGAGATACACTGGACTCTCAACTGTCGATGGAGAAGCACATCTCCATCATCAGCGGAGTAGCCTTCTACCACCTCCGGCAGGCGAGGAAGCTGGCTCCCTACCTGTCCTGTCATGACCTAGCCACAGTGGTCCAAGCCACGGTCATCTCAAGACTGGACTACTGTAATGCTCTCTGCATTGGCCTTCCTTTGTCGGTGATCCGGAAACTCAAGCTGGTGCAGAACGCTGCAGCTCAGCTGTTGGCAGGCCTACCATCTTGCTGCCACATTACGCCCGTTCTGCGCGAACTGCACTGGCTTCCAATCGAGCACCGGATCACCTTCAAAGTGCTGGTTTTGACCTTTAAGGCCTTGAATGGTCTGGGGCCAGTGTACCTAAGTGTGATGAGGTGGGTATTTATATGTTAATCACATGTTTATTTATGTATTTAGAAGGGACATTCTTTAAAAGCTGCAGAGAGTGAGCAGTAGAATGTTCGCAGCAGCAAGCTGTAAGCAGAGGCTGTTGCCAGGACAACAGAGGCCACTCTGCCGCTTTAGAATGTTCAGTTTGAATCTGACAGTTGGAGAATGTCAGTTGGCCAGCTGCTGTGAGCAGAGTTAGTTGGGAATTAGCAGTTGCTGAAGCAGCAAGCTGTCTGTAGGAGCTGCAGAGTGCAGTTCAGTTCTGTGTGTGGGGTTTAAGTAAACCCAAGTGTGTGGGTTTAGAGAAACCCAAGTTAAGGACAAGTATAGTCCTAGGGTTGAGAGTAACCCAGTATTAAGTAGTTACTTGTGTGTAACTGTGTAAGGGGAAGTTGAAACCCCAGTGTTACATTGTTTAAAGTTTCAAGTTTGTACCTCTTCGGAGATCTTTAGAAACCACCTAAGCTTTGAGCCCATTTGTGTAAAATAAACTGTTAAACACTTTCAACAAAACATCTGTGGAAGTCGTTTATTCACAAAGACCCTCACATCCAGTGGTCAAGCATTGATAATTGGTGGCTGTCCATGCCACACAGTTTTTAAAAAGTCAAGAAGTAGTCGGAGGGTGTCCAGACTTCTTTACACTAAGGGACTGCCTCTCCCTATATTGTCCCGCAAGACCACTGCGCTCAGAGTCCTTCTTGTGGTGCCAAGCTGTCAAACCCTTTGCCTGACCTCAACTAGGAGGAGAGCCCTTAGTGTCATCGCTCCAATACCCTGGAACGCTCTTTCTCCTGCAATCCGCGCGTTGCCTAACTTACTAGCCTTCCGGAAGGCGTGCAAGACCTTGTTGTTTGTACAGGCATTTGGTCAGTAAATAACTCCAGGTCGTCTACCACTGTAGCCGTCGGCCACGGGAGTATTTTATTGTGCGTTGTGCACTATTGTATGGTGTTGATCTTGATGTTTTAGCTGTGTTTTATGGTGTTTTTAGTATATGTAAGTCGCCCGAGCCTGACGGGAGTGGCGACCAATAAGTCGAAATAAATAAATAAATAAGCTAAACATGCCCAGCTCCCTAAGCCTGATTCCAGGAGAGGGATGGGAGAATTCACTTAAGGACCGTATTCTCTCTTACGAACGTACTTGTGTTACGCGTTCTGTTGGGAAGGCCCGTCTCGGCTTATACTTGAGTATATACGCCGTATATACCCAAAGTCAAACTTAGAAGCTTTCTCCGTCCCCCGTCCCCCGACTCACCTGGGCTGGTGGTTCCTCAGCTCTTTCTCCACCGCCTCACTCTCCTTCTCCCCATTCTCCTTGTCTACCGACTCATAGGTTGAAAGCGCCTTTTGCCGCATCCTGTGCCGCCGGTGGGACTCTTCCGTGCCTTCACCTTTGGAGCTTGGGTCTCCTTCTCGGTTCCCAGGCCTGGACCCTCCCCTGTGACGCGAGCGGCGCTCTGTCTTGGCCCCGTTGATGCCTCCGTTGCCTTCTTTGCCTTGGTGCTCGGCTGAGTGGCGGTGACCCCGGTGGCGGCGATGCTCCCTCTCCGCGCCTTCCTCCACAGAGCCCCGCCGGTGATGGCGTCTCCCTCCATCCTGGCCCCGGTTCCGCTCGCTTTTCGCTTCCTTCCCACAACCTTCGCCCTCTTTGCTGTGGCTCCGGTGGGGTCGACGGCGTTCCTCTTTATGGTTCGGGCCAGTGTCCCCATTCTCCTCCTTGGCCGCGTGGCTCTTTTCGTGCTCCCCCGCCTTGTCTTTCTCTCGGTGCCGGTGATGCTTCCGCGGCCCTTCCGTGCCCTCGCCCGGGGGGGCTTTGGGCGGCTCCTCTCCTTCTTGCACATCACCGGGACTCAGCTTATTGATGTTGTTGTTGCTCCGCCCATTGCTCCGAGGCTCAACCACCAAGGGCCGATCCAAGTGCGTTTTCATATCTGGCCTGATGTGGAGGTTGGTCGCGTAGCGCACTCTTTCTTCTGGGTCCAACTCACTGTACAAGGCTTCACAGCTGGTCCGGAAATTGTGCATCCGTATCTGGCTGGTCCTCTGCTCCCACACTGATTTGGATTTGGAGGCATTCTGCTGTTTGCTACAAGAGAGACGGGCCAAGAGAGGGCAGGAGAAAGAAACAAAAGAGAGGAAGGAGAAAGTTGGGTAGACAGAGGAAGGAAAGCAGAAGAGGTTGTTACCACCCGTTTCGGCCAACTCAACAGCATGAGAAGAGTCAGGGCTGTGGAATCAAGACAAAATGGTTGCAGCACAATGGAGAGGGGTGGCTGGTACAATATACAGAAGCAGGGGAGATAGTAGGAAAACTATGGCACCAAGATGGTCCCTTCTCGGGACTTGGTGGAATCAATCGGTTTTGAGGACTCAGCCCTACCCAGAGCATGGTCCACCTGGCACAAAGAAAGCCAACTCCCGCCAAAGCCATTCCTTCCCACCTTTGTGCCTGTTTCCCCCCATTCATCCACGAAGCATCACTAACTCGGGCATGGGCAAACATTGGCCCTCCAGGTGTTTTGGACCAGCTGTAAGGAATTGTGGGAGTTGGAATCCAAAACACCTCAAGGGCCCATGCTTGCCCATGCATGTCACCCACTCAATCTTGGTTTTCTTGGAGGCCGTGGTGGCGCAATGGGTTCAGGGGCGGTCTAAGGTAATTTTATATGGTAAGCGAACATTATTTTGCCCCCCCCCAACATTATTTTGGCGCCCCATGTAAAAAAATATACAATTATAATATCACAATACCATTAGTAGTATTATATTGTATCAATGTATATACAATATATTATAGTACATACTCATACTATATTATATCATAATTATATTATACTACACTAGCTGTACCCGGCACGCGTTGCTGTGCCCTTTTCAGGAGATGCGAGAAAGTCCAATCATCCACGGTGTGCCCTCCTCTAAACTGCAGTTGGATGGAGTGTGGGTCATGGGGGGCATGGTGTGCCAAGTTGGGTCTTTATGGGTCTTGGTTCTGGGCCACAGTGATCTGTCAGAGCGGGGAATGATGGGTTTTGAAGTACTACAAATCCCATTTTCCATGGTGGTACTTCAAGTCCCACCATACATGGTCGGGGCTCTGTGTGCCAAGGTAGGTTACTGTAAATTCAGGCCATACACATGAGCTGAGGCCTAGTTAGGAACAGCAAGTTAATGAAGCCTTACTGTCAATTCAGGCCATACACAATGTCCAATGAGCTGAGGCCTAGTCGGGAGAATCAAGTTAATGAAGCCTTACTGTCAATTCAGAGCGTGAACAGCTTCCCAGTAAGTGAGGGCTAGTTAGGGAAATCAAGTTAATGAAGCCTTACTGTCAATTCAGAGCGTAAACAGCTTCTCAGTAAGTGAGGGCTAGTTAGGGAAATCAAGTTAATGAAGCCTTACTGTCAATTCAGAGCGTAAACAGCTTCCCAGTAAGTGAGGGCTAGTTAGGGAAATCAAGTTAATGAAGTTAATGACAGTCTTAGGGCTGTCAATTTAAGAAGCCTTACGTAAGCGGAGCAGCTTCCCAGTAAGTGAGGGCTAGTTAGGGTTAATGAAGAAATCAAGTTAATGAAGCCTTACTGTCAAGCTTTCAGAGCGTAAACAGCTTCAATTCAGTAAGTGAGGGCTAGTTAGGGAAATCAAGTTAATGAAGCCTTACTGTCAATTCAGAGCGTAAACAGCTTCCCAGTAAGTGAGGGCTAGTTAGGGAAATCAAGTTAATGAAGCCTTACTGTCAATTTTGGGGCGTGGTCTGTGATTTTTTGGGGTGTAAATTTTTGGTTGGAAGTGATTTGGGTGTTTGTGTTGGGGATTGGCTCAGGCCTTTTCCTTATTCTGTTTTGGCAGTTTATTATGGATCGGAATTTTCATGTTGGCTGGCCAGTGCAGCAGTTATGCAAATCCGCCCTTATTGGCAGCCAATCATGTTGTTCAGAATGTAGAGGCTGGGTGAGTCTTTGGCTGCCCCGGAGGATGCTGGTAAATGTAGTTTTATTTTTATTCGTTGTTTTGGGGGCCTTTTAGGTTTTGGGGAAAGTTTCTTTGCTACAAAAGTACCTTGCTTGAGGCCTATTTCTGTTGGCAAGTATTGTGTTTCTGCATTGTATGGTTTCTTTGTTTGAGGTATACATCACATGACGTGAACCCATTTATATAATAGATTACAATATAACTATATTATAATATATTGACATTAAAATATAACATTCTATTATATGATTATTATTATAAAATAATAAATAAAATTATTTATTTAAATAAAATTATCCTCTACTAAATATTTTCATTACTTCTATAAAAATCAAATAACCTGCGTAGTTGCGCCTGTCTCTCCTTGATGCTCCCGGCCGGGCGCGCGCACACGCATGTGGGGAGGTGGGCGGGTGTGGTAGGGTTCACACGTGATTGGGCCTGGCGAGGGAGTTTGCCTCAGCGCGCGGTGGCTACTTCCGGTGGCGGCTGTCAGGAGGCAATACGTCGCCAATACCCCTTTGGCTCCCCTCCCCTCTCCCTTTGTCTCCGCCCCCTGCCTGACTCACACCTCGCATAGCGCCAACAGGGCTGGGCTGGGCTGGGCCGGAAGTTATCCCCGCCGGAGCGGATCGGAAGGGAACGGGCCCAAACAGGTCCGCCCTACTGCGCGGCCCTCCCGGAAACAGGGACCCGCGCGCTGAGGTTCTGGAGACAGAGTAGCAAACTTTATACATGACATCAGATAGATAAGAATCTAATTTCCCACGGCACACCTGGTGATCTCTCACGGCACACTAGTGTGCCACGGTACACTGGTTGGGAAACACTGAGCTAGATTAACATCTCACCTTTTCTCCCACAAACTCAAGCTCTCCTTTTCCCTGGCAACATAGACTAGGTTGAGAAATCAGAAAGAGGCTGGTTTCATGGCTCAAAGGGTACTTGGATCTGGATATTGCAAGTCCCAGTCCAGCCCAGTAGCCACTACGCCACACCAGCACTAAAACATGGGATTAAGTGATGAAGTTGAAAATACTGTAAAGTCTCGCTTATCCGACATGAACGAGCTGTTGGATAATAATGAGGGATTATGCGACCGTACCTCGTGAAGTCGGATCTGGCCATGGTGGTCCACGCCTTAGTCACCTCCAGATTGGCCTCCAGGCTCCTTGTGTTAACCGTGGCAGGGCAGGTCTACTTTGCAAATATTACCACTGCCACTAACATGTAAGGGACGAACCCTTTTATAACTCTGGGCACTAAGGCTTTCTTCGCCCCGCGGTCGGGTGTGTATTTTCACTTTGAGCCCCACCTACAGATGTTCAAACTGCCACCAGTTAATATATTTGCTGCCACCAATTGTATCAGATCAGCCACCGATGTGAGGGTTTGTTCTTTTAAGGCTTGTGTTCAGAGTTTAGTTGGTTGCAAACAAGTCTCCTAAGAGGTACAAATCTTGCGGTTACAACGTTTCAACAATAGGGTACAGTTTCCACTGTACTTCCTAACACAGAACCAAGCAGTCCTACTAACTAACTGCTCCAGCAGGTAAATAGCCAACTGTAGGCTTTACCTATCTATTAAGTTAGTTTTCTACTCTAACTTGGGCAAAGTCTGTCTTTCACCTGGGTTTCTCAAACTCCTTAACCGAACTGCTTTCTAACAGCTCCGAACAACAGCTTCCCTCCCACCAACCGACAAAACCAACTGACTTATTTTTAAAATCTGAAAGTTCTAAAACAGGTGCAGCTCTAACTTCCGTCTCCACGGCAACCGCCTTCGCAGGGGCCTGCTACTCCAACATTCCCCGCCAACCCTCTGTGGCTTGTTAAACATTTTACCATCAAACGTATAGGCAAATAAGCAATAACAAACTATACATTTACCTTGCAACTAAACAACACGACTTCATCACACTGCCCTTGAAGACGGCCCGGAAATTTCAATTGGTTCAATGGGCGGCAGCTAGGTTACTAACTGGAGCGACTTACAGGGAGCGGTCAACCACGCTGTTTGGCTGTCGTTCATCTTCCGGTCCCAATTCAAGGTGCAGGTTCTTACCTACAAAGCCCTGAACGGTTTGGGACCCACCTCCCAAGGGGGTACGTGATCCTCATGACATCTCTGCATCTCACCTCTACGAAACCCAGGTGATCTCTCCGATCATCTGGAGTTTGAACTGCTGGGTGGGCAGTGGACAGGGCTCTTGCTCCCAGCTCGAACCAGCCTTCCGATTGCAAGCACAGCTGTGTTACTGCTGGTTAGTGGGAACGAGGGAGAGGGCCTTCTCTGTAGTGGCGCCCCGACTCTGGAATGGGCTCCCCAAGGATATCAGATAAGCCCCCACTTTGGCAGTCTTTAGGAGGAGCCTTAAGACGTGGCTGTTCCAATGTGCCTTCCCTGAATGAAGTAAATGACGCCCTGCCGTGTTCATTCCTTGCAAAAGTCCTCAGAAGCACTTTAATTGCCTGTTGTGTGTCTGCCCCAGAGTATCCTTGAAGCCTTCCGACTATATGCAAACTACTTCTGTCTGCACCAAGTGTTTATTTTTTTAAAAAAATTCAACATTCACATTTGGCCTGCCCGAAATGATTTTAAATTGCCTCTTACTGCTTGTGTTTGAGTTTTATTGATTGTATTGTTTTTTTAATAATTGCTATTGTTTTGTTATTATATTGCTATTGTTTTGTTACCTACCCTTCCTCGGGAAACTGATTGAACGGGCAGCAGTGATCCAATTACAGGAATTCCTGGAAACCTCAGCAAGCCTGGACCCCTGCCAATCGGGTTTCCGCGCCGGACACGGGACCGAGACGGTCCTGGTGGCCATTACGGATGACATCCGCCGCCAATTGGAGAAGGGAGGTTCGGCTATCCTGGTGCCGCTTGACCTCACCGCGGCGTTCGACACGGTGGACCATGACTTGCTGTTGCGGCGACTATCAGCCATTGGGATTCAAGGCACAGCTTTGGCCTGGTTCGATTCCTTCCTGCGGGGCCGTTCGCAGCGTGTTGAGTGGCGAGGCCAAGTGTCCAAGAAATCCACCCTGGACTGTGGAGTCCCCAAGGCGCCATTTTGTCACCAACGCTTTTAACATCTACGTCCAACCCTTGGCAAGCATAGCCAGAAGTTTTGGATTGGGGTGCTACCAATATGCAGATGACACCCAGCTTCTGCTGAAGCTTGAGCCAGGCGTAACATCGGTGCCTGAGAACTTCAGACAAGGACTAGAGGCAGTGACCAGATGGCTCCGCTCATACAAACTCAAGATCAACCCATCAAAGACTGAGATTCTATGGCCGGGACGCCCAGAGCCACCCATTCCGCTGCCTCTCTTTGAGGGAGAGCCGCTGATCCCGGCCCCGTCGGTGAAGAGTCTCGGTGTGATACTAGACTCGAGACTCTCGCTGGAGGCCCAGGTTGCTGCGACAAGTAAGGGAGCTTTTTCCACCTACGCCAGGCACGTCAACTGGCACCTTACCTTCCATCAGATGCGCTGGCTACGGTGGTCCATGCCACAGTGACATCGCGGCTGGACTACTGTAATGCCTTGTACGTGGGGTTGCCGCAGTCAACCACTCGTAAAATCCAGCTAGTGCAGAATGCAGCCGCCAGACTCCTCACCGGGACACCACTGAGATGCCATATCGCGCCATCTCTACAGCGCCTGCACTGGCTGCCAGTCGAGCTCAGAGCCATCCACAAGATCTTGTCGCTTACCTTTAAGGCCCTCCATGGCGCCGGCCCAGCTTATCTAAAAGACCGCTTGTCCGAACCAGCTCACTTAAGGTCGCCGCGCTCAGGAAACAGGGACCTTCTCCGCATCCCAGGTGTGAGTGAGGCCCGCCTCGACACCACGAGACGGAGAGCCTTTTCCATCGCGGCCCCTGTCCTTTGGAACTTGATGCCGGCGGATCAGAGAGCCATCCGGGACATGCCCCAGTTCCTGACCGCACTGAAGACCTGGCTCTTCCCAAAAGGCTTATGGCTAAGGACACCCTCCAGACTTGGCCTGAGTTACTGGAACTATTTTAATTAAGCTTCCTATTCTTTTAGCTTTTAACTATTGAACTCTTTTATGTGTTTTATGTGTAAGTCGCCCGGAGCACTGACGTGGAGGGCGACTCATAAATAATAAAATCAATCAATCAATCAATCAATCAATCAATTATGGGCCAGAGAGATAGCACAGCGGTAGAGCAGCTGTGCTGGCAATCTGAAGGTTGCAAGTTCGATTCCCGAGCTGGCTTGGACACCCTGTCCATTGTTCACCCAGCAGTTCGAAAACACCCCAGCTGTGAATAGATGAACTGGGAACCGCCTAAAGCGGGGGAGGATTCTTTTCAGTAAGGACTTTACAACACCTGAATAAATAAAGATCGGCTGTCGGAGGGTGGAATGCGGAGCAATGGAGCAGAGGTTGAAGCAACAGCGCCCCCTTGTGACGTTATTTATTTATTTTTTTTATTTATTTACTCGGCTTTTATGCCGCCACTCCCAAATAGGCTCGGGGCGGCTTACAGCCAGAAAGCAGAATAACATACAATGAGCAAAGACACTTTAAAATGCAATATAAAATACAGAATAAAAATACACAATAAAAACATCATTAAAACACGGTTGGGTAGTTACAGTGATCGGGCAATGTTGGCGTGGCATGGGGGACCCGGAGGGCCTATACCTGGAAAGCCAGCCGGAAGAGGTGGGTCTTACATGCCCGCCTAAACGGGAGTAAGTCTGGGATTGCTCGTGTAGCTGCCGGAAGGGCATTCCACAATATCGGGCGCTATGACCGAGAAGGCCCTTCGGCGGGTGGCAGTTTTTTTGGCCACTTTAACGGAGGGGACGGCTAGCAGGTTGGAATCCTCCGAGCGAAGTGATCTCGTAGGGTAATATGGGGTGAGACGGTCCCTCAGATACGCTGGCCCCAGGCCGTGCAAGGCTTTAAAGGTAAGAACCAGCACTTTGAAGGTGATCCGGTGCTCAATAGACAGCCAGTGCAGATCCCGCAAAATAGGTGTTATGTGGCACCCTGCTGGGGAGCCAGACAGGAGCCGGGTGGCATTGTTCTGCACCAGCTTGAGCTTCCGGGTCGCCGACAGAGGAAGGCCAACGTAGAGTGCGTTGCAGTAATCTAGCCTCGAGATGACCGTGGCTTGGATCACCGTGGCCAGGTCGGACCGGGACAGGTAGGGGCCAGCCTCCTTGCCTGTCGGAGATGAAAGAAGGCAATCTTGCTGACCACAGAGACCTGGGTCTCCATGGCCAGCTGGGAGTCCAAGTGGACACCCAGGCTCTTAACGGAAGACGATGGGCATAACGCCACACCGTCCAGGGTCGGAAGCTGGACACCTACATCACCCGGGCGGCCCAACCACAAGATCTCCGTCTTCGCCGGATTCACCCTGAACCTACTGGCTCGCAGCCATCCAGTAATGGCTTCGAGGCAGCGCTGGAAATTATCGGGGACGGGTCCAGACCTGTCCTCCACCCTCAGAATGAGCTGAGTGTCATCAGCGTACTGGTGGCACTCCAGCCCATAACTCCGCACCAGCTGTGCAAGCGGCTGCATGTAGATGTTAAATAATAGAGGGGAGAGGATGGCCCCCTGCGGGACTCCACAAACTAATGGGGAGCCCTCGGAGACCACCCCGCCCCTCCTCACACACTGAGACCGCTGGTGGAGGAAGGAGGTCAGCCATTTAACAGCTGTCACCCTTACTCCAGCCATGGCCAGGCGGTGGATCAAAAGATTGTGGTCGACCGTGTCAAACACTGCCGTGAGGTCCAATAACACGAGCAGCGCAGACCCGCCTTGGTCGAGCTGGCAGCGGAGTTGGTCTGTGATGGAGACCAGGACCGTCTCCGTCCCGTGCCCCGAACGGAAGCCGGACTGGAAGGGGTCTAGCCATGTTGCATCATCTAAGAAGGACTGCAACTGCTCCATTGCTGCCCTCTCAACCACCTTCCCCAGGTACGAAAGATTCAACACTGGGCGGTAGTTGAGAGGAACCCCCGGATCTAAAGACGGATTCTTCAGTAATGGAGCCACCACCGCCTCTTTCAAGCACTCTGGAAACACTCCTTGCCCAAGGGAGCTGTTTACGATATTCAACAGAGGCCCACGTAACCCCTCCAGGCAAGATCTAATGACGCACCCTGTGACACAGCCAGAAGAAGAAAAAATCCTTCAAAAATGGTATGTGTTGTATTGTAACTATAAGTCTTCCGGCAGTGATTGTCTGCCGTATGTGTGATGTAATCCGCTCTGAGTCCCCTTTGGGGTGAGAAGAGAAGAATATAAATAAAGTGTATTATTATTATTATTGGGCTTGGCCTCATGTAAGCCGCCCCGAGTCCCTTTTGGGGAGATGGGTGCGGGGTATAAATAAAGTTAATAAATAAAATAAATAAATACCGAAGTGTAAACGCTACTGTTTCTGAAATGGAGTCTGAGCCCTGAACAAACCCAGATGTGATCACACAGTCTGCAGCCTCTCTCACAACAAAGAGTTAAGGCCTCTCTGTTTTGAGAGTCTAATAAGTCTCTAAGCCAGGGGTGGGCAATTATTTTTTTCCAAGGGGCCACACAAGAGCCAAAAAATATTATGGAGGGGAACTACATTCTAATCTACAGAATTTATTTATTTATTTATTTATTATATTTACTATATATCAAGGCTGTCCAACTGGCGGCCCGGGGGCCGTATACCCCCCCAGCCCCTTCCCTACGGCCCCCGCCTACCCTACAAATAATAATATTTTTTAAAATAATTTTTTTTTAAAAAAATCGATCTCCGGGGGGCGGGGCTGGGTGACGTCAAGCGGGTCTGCGCTGCTCGTGTTATTGGACCTCACGGCAGCATTTGACACGGTCTAATGGATCAAGTCTTCCAGGTCGCCAGGGCGAGAAGCCCTTGCAGGTCACCGAGTGCTCCCGCTGTAGGCCCGGATCGCCTCCAGGGATGGCAGGCACTCCAAAGCCGCCGCTCCTCCGGCCTGTCTGCCGACACAGGCCCCACAGAGCCCGTGATGGGATGGCGGCAGAGGCACCCCTTCCTCTTGGCCCCGCCCCCCGATGCCCTTCTCCCCGAGCCGGACAGAACCGGCTGCTGCGCCGCATCCGGCCCGCGGGCCGTAGGTTTCCCACCCCTGCTCTAAGCATACCATTCCTGCGTTGAAGTGCAAACTGCACTCGCTGCTTTTGTTGAAAACACACACTCACGTCTAAAAGCATACAGATGGCTTCTACTCTCTCTTAGAGTCTAATGGATTCTGCTTTCTAAGAGTCGAAAGGAGTCTGCTGATCTAAAATGGAGTCTGAGTCTGATCATGTCCAATTGTGATCACATGGTCTGCAGCCCCTCCCACCAAAAAAAGAGGTTAGGTAAAATTGAAAACCAAAACACACATACAATACAGTAGGCAATAATATACATGACAAATAACTAGCAGAGGCTTGAGAAGGTTGCTATTTCCAACACCCTTCCCCTCACGCACGTGTCATGTCTTTCCCAGTGACATCACAGAGGGACACTTCACCCAGCAACAGTATATACATAAATGATAGACAGGCAGACAGATTGATCAATATTGAAACTAAAGTTTTAAGTTACTGTAATTCTTGCATTGAAAGAAAATTTTATTTGCAGGGCCGAATTCTGATTGCCGGGCCAATGCTCCCTTTCTCCCCCACTGGACCCATAGACCTGCTGATTGGGAATAAACCAAACACAACAAAACTAGGCTAAAAGCCAAAGCAACAGTAGTAAATAGTCATAACCTTTATGTTCAAGGTGAGTATTCAATATAGCAAAGAAATCAATTGTACATATACATATAACACTCACGCAAATTGTGTCCATAGGGTAAATTGAGATACTATAACACTACTCTATGTAATCAGTCAAATTATAAACTCAGGTGATCTTCGCTACGTGATGTAGCTAGCTAACCCCCCCCCCATTTGTTTTTAGAACCACGATTTTTGGGTTCTAAACCAACCCTAATATCTACATGATAATAAACAAGATAATAAGCACAATAATGGAATATAGTGATCGCCTATACAGAGCAATATAAATTCATATAAGTGATAAATGCTAAACAAGTTGTGAACATACCTAAAGCATCGCAAACATATCCATAATATCACCGTCAAATGCTGTCTTTCCCGATGCTATGGCAAATGCGCTGGGCTGCCAGTAAGCTACTCCTTAAGTAGACCGCTCTCAAACACCTGAATAGTATTTATCTAAGTAACTCGCTAATTCGGAGTTTCTCATTTAATCCGGTAGGAATCTCACTTTTGAGTTTTAAAATCCAAAATACCTCTGCTTTTCTCAAATATTGTTCTACATCACCATGGGGTGGGATTGAGACCCTTTCTACTTAGATAAATACCGTTCAGGTGTTTGAGAGCGCTCTACTTAAGGAGTAGCTTACTGGCAGCCCAGCGCATTTGCCATAGCATCGGGAAAGACAGCATTTGACGCTGATAGTATGGGTATATTTGCGATGCTTTAGGTATGTTCACAACTTGTTTAGCATTTATCACTTATACGGATTTATATTGCTCCGTATAGGCTATCACTATATTCCATTATTGTGCTTATTATCTTGTTTATTATCATCTATTATATAAATGGGTTCACGTCATGTGATGTATACCTCAAACAAAGAAACCATACAACGCAGAAACACAATACTTGCCAACAGAAATAGGCCTCAAGCAAGGTACGTTTGTAGTAAAGAAACTTTCTGCCCCAAAACCTAAAAGGCCCCCAAAACAACGAGTAAAAATAAAACTACATTTACCAGCATCCTCTGGGGCAGCCAAAGACTCACCCAGCCACTACATTCTGAACAACATGATTGGCTGCCAATAAGGGCGGATTTGCATAACTGCTGCACTGGCCAGCCAACATGAAAATTCCGATCCATAATAAACTGCCAAAACAGAATAAGGAAAAGGCCTGAGCCAATCCCCAACACAAACACCCAAATCCCTTCCAACCAAAAATTTATGCATGATGGGACTTGAAGTACCGCCATGGAAAATGGGATTTGTAGTACTTCAAAACCCATCATTCCCCACAGACCACTGTGGCCCAGAACCAAGAGCAATAAAGACCCAACTTGGCACACCATGCCCCCCATGACCCACACTCCATCCAACTGCAGTTTAGAGGAGGGCACACCGTGGATGATTGGACATTCACGCATCTCCTAAAAAGGGCACAGCAACGCGTGCCGGGTACAGCTAGTGTAGATATAATGCGGTTTATTCGCACTACCGCCAGCACAGTCTAACTCAGGAAAACCATTGGAAACGTCGGAGGGGCCTTGAGAAAGACTCCTGGAGAGTCGAAACGAGAGCTGGGTCCCGAAGCATACACACCCTCGTCGGCCAAATTCGACTCCAGTTATTTGTTGAACTTCTGTTTGTTTACGTTCCCGGATTGACGGACACTTTGGATTAGCCCTATGGTGAGGCGAAGAATATTGTTTTCATTCTTGGATTAGCTAGCTACAGCACGTAAACAACAACGGCCCCCAAAACAACGATACAAAAAACCCTACATTTCCCAGCATCCTCCGCGGCTGCCAACGAATCTCCCGGCCTCTACATTCTGACAACATGATTGGCTGCCAATGAGGACGTATTTGCATAACGCAGCATTGGCCAGCCAGCATGAACATTCCGATCCATAATAAACTGTCAGAGGAGGATAAGGCAAAGGGCTGAGGCACAAACACAAACACCCAATTCACTTCCCACAGAAAATTTACACCCCTACAAATCACAGACCACGCCCAAAATTGACAGCAAGGCTTCATTAACATGATTTTCCTGACTAGGCCTCACTTAATGGGATGCTGTTTACGCTCTGAATTGACAGTAAGGCTTCATTAACTTGATTTTCCCGACGAGGCCTCAGCTCATGGGACATTGTGTATGTCCTGAATTGACAGTAAGGCTTCATTAACTTGATTTTCCCGACTAGGCCTCAGCTCATGGGACATTGTGTATGGCCTGAATTGACAGTAAGGCTTCATTAACTTGATTTTCCTGACTAGGCCTCAGCTCATGGGACATTGTGTATGGCCTGAATTGACAGTAAGGCTTCATTAACTTGATTTTCCTGACTAGGCCTCAGCTCATGGGACATTGTGTATGGCCTGAATTGACAGTAAGGCTTCATTAACTTGATTTTCCTGACTAGGCCTCAGCTCATGGGACATTGTGTATGTCCTGAATTGACAGTAAGGCTTCATTAACTTGATTTTCCTGACTAGGCCTCAGCTCATGGGACATTGTGTATGTCCTGAATTGACAGTAAGGCTTCATTAACTTGATTTTTCCTGACTAGGCCTCAGCTCATGGGACATTGTGTATGGCCTGAATTGACAGTAAGGCTTCATTAACTTGATTTTCCTGACTAGGCCTCAGCTCATGGGACATTGTGTATGTCCTGAATTGACAGTAGGGCTTCATTTTTCCTGACTAGGCCTCAGCTCATGGGACATTGTGTATGTCCTGAATTGACAGTAGGGCTTCATTAACTTGATTTTCCTGACTAGGCCTCAGCTCATGGGACATTGTGTATGTCCTGAATTGACAGTAAGGCTTCATTAACTTGCTGTTCCTGACTAGGCCTCAGCTCATGGGACATTGTATATGGCCTGAATTTACAGTAACCTACCTTGGCACACAGAGCCCCTATGACCCACGCTACATTCTACTGCAGTTTGGAGGAGGGTGGACCATGGATGATGGGGTTTGATGTACCTCCATGGATTATGGGATTTGTAGTACTTTCAAACCCTTCATTCCCCACAGACCACTGTGGCCCAGAACCAAGACCGATAAAGACCCAACTTGGCACACAGTGCCCCCATGACCCACACTCCATCCAACTGCAGTTTAGAGGAGGGCACACCATGGATGATGGGATTTCAAGTACCTCCACTCACTTCCAAAGTCCCCCACCCACACAAGCATCAACCTCTCCATCAACACAGCAGACGGAAAGACAAAAAACATTGTATATCCACAAGCTCTGCAGAACGCCAGCAACACTACACACCGACAACTCCCCAGGACTCCAACATCCCACCCACCAGAACAACCCACAACGACACAGCCATGGCCCCACCAAGACCATAAGTAGCATCAATTCCAACCCTTACATACTCAGACTTTCTCGCATCTCCTAAATAGGGCACAGCAACGCCTGCCGGGTACAGCTAGTATGTATATGTACAATTGATTTCTTTGCTATATTGAATACTCACCTTGAACATAAAGGTTATGACTATTTACTTCTGTTGTTTTGGCTTTTAGCCTAGTTTTGTTGTGTTTGGGTAAGAGCAATCCCCCTGTTATACTGATGGGAATAAACCAAAGGCATCACTTCGAATCACGGCAGGCCACAGAACAGAAAAGCGCACAGGTCCAAAAGAAGGAGGAACAAGACTCAAGGCGGGAGCACAGAGGGCATGCAAGCACATGGACGGAAGACACACACACGAGGCCCGAAAGGTCACACGACAGAACGGCTCCAAAGCGACTACTCACAAGCGTCTACTACACAGTGCTGCTGGCCCACTTTTGATTCCATCAAGTTTTCCACCATGAAGCAGATGACTTAAGTGAAGGGGGGGGAGGGGGAGGGAGCAAAGGAAGGGGAATTCCTCATATACGTATATGTAGATCATATCGATATATAGACGATATATCATTAAATCCATTTACTGCATATTGTACACAGAGGGGCAACTCACGGTGAATTTACGCTGGAGACCGACGAGCTGCGAGAAACAGTACCTCGAGTTTGCTTTACAAAACTGCACATGCAAGAAACAGAAGAACAGAAAAGTGAGAGGAGGGGCAAAATAAATAAATAAATAAACAAACAAACAGAAAGTCCGAGTCAGGGCTTCCGGCTCGGAAGGCGTTTGATCCAGGGCCAAAAACAAACCAAAACAAGGAACCACGCTTCCGAGAAAAGGTGGGACACCATCTGCTGTTTGGAGAAATGGGAGGAAAGACAAAGCCAAGGAAACCAAAGAAACTAAAGAGAGAGAACAGTGCAAAGGTGGACACGAAACCCAGCCGGGAAATTGAGATACGATAACCACCTGGAGACCATGGACATTCCTGCTTAAAACAGACAGACGCTCTCAGAGGCCTTTGTGGCTGGAGTTGTGGGACATGCTCCAGCGCAGTGGTTTTCACTGGCAGCTTGGGAGATGGACTTCAACTCCCATAAGCCTCGTGTAGCAGGATCAACAGTGAAATATTTTGGAAGATGAAGTTCTAAACATCTAGGGCAGTGCTTCCCAACCTTTTTTTGACCAGGGACCACTTTGATCACAGACCACTTTGACCAGGGACTACTTTGACCAGGGACCATGTTGACAAGGGACCACTTTGACCAGGGACCATGTTGACCAGGGACCACTTTGACCAGGGATCATTTTGACCAGGGACCATGTTGACAAGGGACCACTTTGACCAGGGACCACTTTGATCACGGACCACTTGACCAGGGACCACTTTGACCGGGGACTACTTTGACCAGGGACCATGTTGACCAGGGACCACTTTGACCAGGGACCATGTTGACCAGGGATCATTTTGACTAGGTACCACTTTGACCAGGGACTACTTTGACCAGGTACCATGTTGACAAGGGACCACTTTGACCAGGGACCACTTTGACCAGGGATCATTTTGACTAGGGACCACTTTGACCAGGGACTACTTTGACCAGGGACCATGTTGACAAGGGACCACTTTGACAAGGGACCACTTTGACCAGGGACCACTTTGACCAGGGACCATGTTGACAAGGGACCACTTTGACCAGGGACCACTTTGACCAGGGATCATTTTGACTAGGGACCACTTTGACCAGGGACTACTTTGACCAGGGACCATGTTGACAAGGGGCCACTTTGACCAGGGACCACTTTGACCAGGGACCACTTTGACCAGGGACCACTTTGACCAGGGACCACTTTGACAAGGGACCACTTTGACCAGGGACCACTTTGACCAGGGACCATGTTGACAAGGGACCACTTTGACCAGGGACCACTTTGACCAGGGATCATTTTGACTAGGGACCACTTTGACCAGGGACTACTTTGACCAGGGACCATGTTGACAAGGGGCCACTTTGACCAGGGACCACTTTGACCAGGGACCATGTTGACAAGGGACCACTTTGACCAGGGATCGCTTTGATCACGGACCACTTGACCAGGGACCACTTTGACCCACTTTGACCAGGGACCACTTTGACCAGGGACCATGTTGACAAGGGGCCACTTTGACCAGGGACCACTTTGACCAGGGACCATGTTGACAAGGGACCACTTTGACCAGGGACCGCTTTGATCACGGACCACTTGACCAGGGACTACTTTGACCAGGGACCATGTTGACAAGGGACCACTTTGACCAGGGACCATGTTGACCAGGGTTCATCTTGACTAGGGACCACTTTGACCAGGGACCATGTTGACAAGGGACCACTTTGACCAGGGACCATGTTGACAAGGGACCACTTTGACCAGGGACCATGTTGACAAGGGACCACTTTGACCAGGGACCATGTTGACAAGGGACCACTTTGATCAGGGACCATGTTGACAAGGGACCACTTTGACAAGGGACCATGTTGACAAGGGACCACTTTGACCAGGGACCACTTTGACCAGGGACTACTTTGACCAGGGACCATGTTGACAAGGGACCACTTTGACCAGGGACCATGTTGACAAGGGACCACTTTGACCAGGGGCCACTTTGACCAGGGGCCATGATGACAAGGACCACTTGACCAGGGACCATGTTGACAAGGGACCACTTTGACCAGGGACCATGTTGACAAGGGACCACTTTGACCAGGGACCATGTTGACAAGGGACCACTTTGACCAGGGACCATGTTGACAAGGGACCACTTTGACCAGGGACCATGTTGACCAGGGACCACTTTGACCAGGGACCACTTTGACCAGGGACCACTTTGACCAGGGACCATGTTGACAAGGGACCACTTTGACCAGGGACCACTTTGACCAGGGACCACTTTGACCAGGGACCATGTTGACAAGGGACCACTTTGACCAGGGACCATGTTGACCAGGGACCACTTTGACCAGGGACCACTTTGACCAGGGACCACTTTGACCAGGGACCACTTTGACCAGGGACCATGTTGACAAGGGACCACTTTGACCAGGGACCACTTTGACCAGGGACCACTTTGACCAGGGACCATGTTGACAAGGGACCACTTTGACCAGGGACCACTTTGACCAGGGACCATGTTGACAAGGGACCACTTTGACCAGGGACTACTTTGACCAGGGACCATGTTGACAAGGGACCACTTTGACCAGGGACCACTTTGACCAGGGACCACTTTGACCAGGGACCACTTTGACCAGGGACCACTTTGACCAGTGGGCACATGGCACCAAGCAGTCGTTACAAAGGACACAAACATGTGAGAACAGTACTGACGAACACACAACGGGCCTAAGCAACCATGTGAGAGAATGCAATGCATGTTGTAGAGAACTCCCCACCTGAGGAGTGAGGTGAAATTGACATGAAATAGAAGCATTGCACACAAAAACCCCCCAATCTGTGCAGACTCCGGAAAGCACTGCTATCGTTCTTCATGCTCACATGTTCAACCACAACTGTAGACCCCTCTGAACTACGGTCTTTCATCTGGCCTAAACCAGAAGTCACCTGAAGGCCAGTCAAGCTTAAACAGAAACAAAACTTGACCCCATAAAGAGAGAGAAAGCCACAGTTAATGGGAGAATCGTGTTCTGTGGAGATCTCTGGGGACGCAATGCTCTCTTTGTGCTCAGAAGAACATGTTCCCTTTTTGGGAGGGGGAAGGACGATCTGGGGTTTTCATCCACGGCAATGCGAGTCCTACCTCTGACCTAATGTGAGGGTTCTCTCATTATAGAAGGAGGCTGATGTACTTAAGGAGAGGAGTGGATGAAACCCAAGCAGACGCGAAAAGCAAACTCAATAAACAACGGTTGAATGAAAAGTAATGCCTCCACCTTCGTGACTTGGGTTTGGGTGGGAATATTTCAATAAATCCAACGCAGAAATAACCCTTGGAAGGTGCTCTTTAACTACCACTCTTCACTTTCCCACATAATCACCAGACAATTGGTTACATTTCTGCCAACGATGAACAAGTTTTCTGAAGCCGTCACGGAAGAAGTCGACAGTCTGTTTCCGCAACCAGCGTCTCACAGTTCTCTCAACGTCTTCATCGGAAGCAGAACGATGTCCCCGTATATTTTTTTTCATTATCAGGAACAGAAATGCCGATTATGCTTGAAATTTCTCTCTGAGTGATACGACGATCGTCCTGTGAGCCAATTTATTTACTTATTTATTTGTTTGTTTGTTTGTTTGTTCGACTTCTTGGCCGCCACTCCCGGGTGGCTCGGGGCGGCTCACAAATACAAACAACGTACCACAAATGTTAAATAATAGAGGGGGCAATCCTGTCCCCTCGGTTATTTAGCATCTAGCTCGTTCTGGGGATGGAGACACCCAGCTCGTTCTGGGGATGGCCGGCCCGACTCCGTACCTGATAATTTCCATCTATGCCTTGAAGCCGTCACTGGATGGCTGCGAGCCAGTAGGTTGAAGGTGAATCCAGCTAAGACGGAGATCCTGTGGCTGGGTCGCCCGGGTGGGGTGGAGATCCAGCTTCCTTCCCTGGACGGCGTGACATTATGTCCGTCGTCGACAGTTAAAAGTATTGGCATCACTCTGGACTCTCGACTGACGATGGAGACGCAAATCTCCACCGCCAGCCGAGTTGCTTTTTTCCATCTCCGTCAGGCGAGGAAGCTGGCTCCCTACCTCTCCCGCCACGACCTAGCCACAGTGGTCCAAGCCACGGTCATCTCGAGACTGGACTTCTGTAATGCTCTCTACGTTGGCCTTCCTTTGTCGGTGATCCAGAGACTGAAGCTGGTCCAGAACGCGGCAGCTAGACTGTTGGCTGGCGTTTCGACGACCAGCCACATAACACCGGTCTTGCGGGAGCTGCACTGGCTACCAGTGGAACACCGGATCACCTTCAAAGTGCTGGTACTGACCTTTAAGGCCTTGAACGGTCTGGGGCCAGTGTACGTTAGGGACCGCCTCAGCCCATACTGTCCCGCTAGGCCATTACGTTCAGAGGTAGGCCAACTTCTAGAGGTGCCTGGCATTAAAACATACCATCTGAGGGCCTTCTCAGTAATTGCCCCTACCTTCTGGAACGCACTGCCTTCCGGAGTCCGTGCCCTCACGGACTTAGTGGCATTCCGGAAAGCGTGCAAAACCATCCTGTTCCGGCAGGCCTTTGGGCATTAATGCTGAGATCCGTAGGCTACTCTGCCTCCTTGTGTTGCGCGTTCTGATGTAGCATACACACCTGTGCCATTGGCTTGTTGTGTATTTTTATTGTATTTTACGGTGTTTTATGTGTTTTATAGTGTTTTTATATTCTGTTTTTAATCTGAATGTATGTTGTAAGTCGCCCCGAGCCACCCGGGAGTGGCGACTCACAAATTTGAACAATTCATAAATAAATAAATAAAAATAGTACATTAGCATAAAAACAATAAAACATTGACAATTAAACGCCAGATGGCAATATATGATGCAAGATTGGCAGAGGTGGTTATGCCAACTTAGTTGACAAAAGCTTGCCGGAACAGCCAGGTCTTTGAGGCTTTCCGGAATGCTAGGAGGTCACAGAGTGACCTGATCTCCGATGGTTGGGAGTTCCAGATTATGGGGGCAAAAATGGAGAATGCCCTTCTTCTCGTTGAAGTAAGACGGTATGCTTTGGCACTCGGAATGAGAAGAAGATCCTGGTCTTCAGATCTCAGTGATCTCACGGGACAGTATGGGATGAGGCGGTCCCTCAGGTACTCTGGCCCCAGACCATGCAAGGCCTTGAGAGTCAAGACTAACACTTTGAAGGTGGTCCGGAATTCAACAGGCAGCCAGTACAGTTCTTGCAGAATGGGGGGGTGATGGGATGGCCCACGGGCGTGTCTGTGAGTACCCGGGCTGCGACGTTCTGCACCAGCTTGAGTTTCCGGGTCACCGACAGAGGTAGGCCAATGTACAGAGCGTTACAGTAGTCTAACCTTGAGATGACCGTCGCTTGGATCACCGAGGCCAGGTCGCGGCGGGACAGGTAGGGGGCCAGATTCCGAGCCTGGCGAAGATGGAAAAACGCAACTCGAGTAACCATGGAGATTTGAGCCTCCATCGAAAGTCGGGTGTCCACATGGACTCCAAGGCTTTTTACTGTTGACGACGGGCATAAAGCCACGCGTCCAGGGTTGGAAGCTGGAGTTCCCGGCCGCCCGGGCGACCCGGCCAGAGGATCTCTGTCTTCGCTGGATTCACCTTCAACCTACTGGCTCGCAGCCATCCAGTAACGGCTTCAAGGCAGCGATGGAAATTATCGGGTACAGAGTCGGGCCCGCTGTCCATCCTCAGAATGAGCTGAGTGTCATCGGCGTACTGGTGGCACTCAAGCCCAAAGCTGCACACTAGCTGGGCAAGTGGTCGCATGTAGATGTTAAATAATAGAGGAGAGAGTATGGCCCCCTGGGGAAACCCACAAATTAAGGGGGAGCTCCCGGAGACCCCCTCGCCCCGCCTCACTCGCTGTGTCCTGTTCCGGAGGAAGGAGGACAGCCAATCCAGAGCCGTCCCCCTCACCCTGGCCCCGGCAAGGCGGTGAGTCAAAAGATGGTCATCGACTGTATCAAACGCTGACGTGAGATCCAATAACACAAGCAGCGCCGATCCTCCTTGGTCCAGGTAGCAACGCAGCTGGTCTGCGATGGAGACCATGACCGTCTCCGTCCCGTGCCCCAAACGGAAGCCGGACTGGAAGGGGTCAAGCCAAGCTGAGTCATCTAGGAAGGACTGCAACTGATCCATTGCTGCCCTCTCAACCACCTTGCCCAGAAACGATAGATTCGAAACTGGGCGGTAGTTGGAAGGGACCGACGGATCTAATCCCGGCTTCTTCAGCAATGGAGAGACCACGGCCTCTTTCAATCCCTCTGGAAAGACTCCTTGCTCAAGGCAGGTGTTGACTATCTCCAACAGAGGGTCACGAAGCCCTTCCAGGCTGGCTTTCACTTTTGCTTGTGAAACTCGGTGGTTGCCGTCACAGGAAGTCCAAGTCTTTGTTTATCACGCAAGTCAGATGTTCCCACCTCAACATCTTTAAACTTACTCGCCCAACAGCGCACAGTTCTCACATCCACACAATCCCCATCAACAGCTTGCATTCTCTCATGAAACTCCTTTGCGCTGACACCTTCTGCTGTCAAGAATTCAATGACTGCACGTTGCTTAAGTCGCATTGACCGACCGTCTGCGCAGGGTGCCATACTTCGCACTTTAACAACACAACCGTTCAATGCTAAGGCTTCCTGCCCAAATGGAGCTGTAGAGGAGAGTCTACTGAACGGGCCCGTTCCTGCCGCACACCAGTACTGCGGTCTGTTGTGGAGTTACGAAGGTGGAGGCATTACTTTTCATTCAACCCTCGTATTTTAATCCAAATAATTCAGAATGGCAGCCAAGCACAATCAGATAAATAGGATTGTGCAATGTCCCATGCACATGGATGCAGGTGCATAGTCCGAGACATACCTGCATGCATGTAAGAAAGACTCTTTGTGATGAGAGATGGACTAGAACAGGGCTGTCCAACTTCTACCGGCCCAAGGCCCGGAATTCCGGTCACTGATCACCTGGGGGGCCTCCGCCCCGGGCCCCGACCCTCCCTGCCCTGGCTCCGCCCCTCCCCTCCCCCACGGCTCGTCCCAGGATGCGCCGCCCTTCGCGCCGCCTATTGCTCCTTCTCAGTCCCCCCTCCCTCCCTTCACTCGAGTGAAGGAAGGGAGGGGGAACCGGGGAGGAGAAAGGGGCAGTCACGGCGCGTCAGAGGCCTGGCTGTGAGGATGCGCCTCCTTCTCCTTCTATTGTTCCCCCTCCCTTCCTTCCTTCACTCGAGTGAAGGAAGGGGAGGGGAACCGAGGAGGAGAAGGCGGCGGGCGCTTCCTTCACAGCCAGGGCCTGATGCTCCGCGCCGCCTCCTTCTCCTCCGGTTTTGCTCGCTTCTGACGCTGGCGTGACGCTTTGGGAGGGAGGGCGGAGCCACGGGGGACTATCCATGGCTCCGCCCTCCCTCCCAAAGCGTCATGCCAGCATCGGAAGTGGGCGAAACTGCCGGTTGTGACACTGCCGTGATGCTTTGGGAGGGAGGGCAGAGCCACGGGGGACTCCCCATGGCTCCGCCCTGCCAAAGCGTCACGCCAGCGTCGGGAGCCTGCGAAAGTGGCGCTTCTGACGCTGGCGTGACACTTTGGGAGGTCGGGCGGAGCCACGGGGGACTCCCCATGGCTCCGCCCTCTCAAAGCGTCACGCCAGCGTCGGGAGCCTGCGAAACCGCCGCTTCTGCCGCTGGCGTGACACTTTGGGAGGGAGGGCGGAGCCACGGGGGACTCCCCATGGCTCTGCCCTCTCAAAGCGTCACGCCAGCAGTCGGGAGCCTGCGCAACCGCCGCTTCTGGCGCTGGCGTGACACTTTGGGAGGGAGGGCGGAGCCACGGGGGACTCCCCATGGCTCCGCCCTCTCAAAGTGTCACACCAGTGTTGGAAGTGGGCGAAACCGCCGCTTCTGNCGCTGGCATGACGCCTTGGGAGGGAGGGCGGAGCCACGGGGGACTCCCCATGGCTCCGCCCTCCCTCCCAAAGCATCACGCCAGCGTCAGAAGCGGGCGAAACCGCGCGCATGCGCACTTTTTGCGGGGAATTTTTTTTTGAAAAAATGAATAATATTTTTTGCAGGAGGGTAGGAGGCCCGCAGCCAAGGGGCTGGTGGGCTGTGTGCGGCCCGCAGGGCGCCTGTTGGACAGGCCCGAACCAGAACTTCCTCGTGTTACAGCGAGACCATGGGGGATCGTTCCCAAAGGATGCAGCAATGGTTGGGGTTTCCATGAGAGGGGGCCCTTTTCAAGAAGCGGGGTTTCTGCTACTTGACCCACCCTTCTCCCTCTTCCGCACAGATCGATGCTCCTTCCCGGAGAGGCTGGAATGTGTGGCTGCAACGCATCGCTTGGCTTGAGATAGGAAAGGTTTTCCCCAGAACATAACAAACTGGGAATGGCGGGGTGTGTGCGCGTGTGGGTGTGTGTGTGTTTCATAACAAACAACAAAGAAACTGGCATCACGTTTCCTAAGTCATAAAATGAATCCTTACGCCGCTATGGAAATGTTCGCTGCCGACAGAGGGCTGACGTCTGCGACCTCTTTGGCCTTCTGCAGGGCGAGCTTCTGATTGGTTGCTTCTTCCATCTCCTCTTCGTCCTGTGGAGAAGGCAAGGGCACAGTGCGGAGCCGATTACCCAACCGAGACTTCTGCTTCCCTTTGTGTTGGAGACCTTGATCTTTGGTTTACGACGTCGGATCTGGACCAAACTTGGCACACAGACTCAACATGGCCAACTAGAGGGTTCGGGGGTGACTGCCCTTGGCATATGGGAGTTGTAGTTCACTCTTATACAGAGAGTACTAACCCCAGCCAACGTCCGATCTGGACCAAACTTGGCACACAGACTCAACATGACCAACTATAGTGTTGGGGGGTGACTGCCCTTGGCCTATGGGAGTTGTAGTTCACTCTTATACAGAGAGTACTAACCCCAGCCAACGTCCGATCTGGACCAAACTTGGCACACAGACTCAACATGACCAACTATAGTGTTGGGGGGGGTGACTGCCCTTGGCCTATGGGAGTTGTAGTTCACTCTTATACAGAGAGTACTAACCCCAGCCGACATCAGATCTGGACCAAACTTGGCACACAGACTCAACATGGCCACCTGTGTATACAGGCCTGGTCTTGGGAGGATTGACCCACGGTTCTGGGAATTGAGGTTCATCCACATTGTTGTGCATTTTCTAATGGGAGCACTCATAAAAACGGAATCAAAGACTGGCTTTTCTCTAATACATAATGTTACTAATTAACTAAATGATATTATCTAACACCCCCCTACCCATGACCCACTCTACATCCTGGTGCAGTTGAGGGAAGGACAGACCACAGGTGATGGGACTTGCAGTTCCTTCAGTAATTACATGGTATCACTGCCACTCCCAATAATGATGGCTCAAGGCCAAACTTGACTGAGCCTCCATGACCCACTCTACATCCTGGTGCTGTTTGGAGGAGGGTGGACCATGGACGTTGGGACTCGCACTACCTTCACTAACTTCCTGACACAACTGCGAGCCACATAAGTCACTACTAAAGACCAACTAATACGTTTCTCAAATGACCCGGGCAACGCCGGGTCCCCAAGCTAGTATACCATATTGATTAAATGATACCAACTGGTAATGATAAATAAAGAATTTGATTCAATGGCGCATTAGACTTGAGCCGTTACGGGATGTGCTTTCTGTTCTTTTAGTTGTTGCTCCTTGGCTTTAACGGCATTTTGGGGCAAGAACGTTTGGGGGATTTGGAGACAAGCTCTCTGCAGGTGTGACTACAGCGCAAGGGCATTTTCATCCAACGCAGAACCACCGTAAAGAGCGAAAGGAACTTCTCCGGAGGACGATGTCGCCAGCTTCCTATGACCAGGCCCGGATTAACCGTTTGTGGCGCCCTAGGCCACGCCCTGGAAGCGCCGCCCCGGGGAGGCCCGCTTGCGGGGGGTGGGGCCACTTGCAGGCATGCGCAAGTGGTGCGGCGTCATCCGCCATGTTCCTGGGTGCCGCCCGGGAACTTCCCTTCCTTCCTCTTCCTTCTCCGAGGAGGAGGAAGGAAGGGAAACCCGGGCAGCCGCTGCAGCACCCAGGAACGCCATGTCGTCGGGGCTGGGTGACGTCAGGCGCGGCGGCGAGGAGGAACAGGCGGAGCAAAGCCGCGTCAGAGGCCCTAGGGGCGGGACTTCGCTCTGCCTCCTCCTCCTCGCCGCCACGCCTGACGTCACCCAGGCCCTTCACTGAAGGAAGGAGCGACGCCTGTGCGAGCGACGAACAGGCGGAGGGAAGTCCCGCCGCCCCTAGAGCGACTGATGTGGCTTTCCCCTGCCTATTCGTCGCTCGCGCGGACGCCCCTCCTTCCTTCACTGCGCAGGCGCCCTATGGCGTTTGACGTGGCTTCCCCCCTCCTCCTCCTCGCGTCGGCCCTGCCCCTCCTTCCTTCACTGAAGGAGGAAAGAGCGGCGCCCATGCGAGCGACGAACAGGCGGGGGGAAGTCTCGCCCCTATGGCGTTTGACGTGGCTTCCCCCCGCCTCCTCCTCGCTCGCGTCGGCCCCGCCCCTCCTTCCTTCACTGCGCAGGCACAGAAGCAAGCGCCCAAAGATCGAACTTTTTAGGAAGGAGGGGGGGGCCAACGTGAGCGACGAACAGGCGGAGAGAAGCCACGTCAGACGCCCTAGGGGCGGCGGGACTTCCCTCCGCCTCCTCCTCGCTCGCGTCGGCCCTGCCCCTCCTTCCTTCACTGAAGGAGGAAAGAGCGGCGCCCATGCGAGCGACGAACAGGCGGGGGGAAGTCTCGCCCCTATGGCGTTTGACGTGGCTTCCCCCCGCCTCCTCCTCGCTCGCGTCGGCCCCGCCCCTCCTTCCTTCACTGAAGGAGGAAAGAGCGGCGCCCATGCGGCGACGAACAGGTGGGGGAAGTCTCGCCCCTATGGCGTTTGGCGTGGCTTCCCTCCGCCTCCTCCTCGCTCACGTCAGCCCCGCCCCTCCTTCCTTCACTGCGCAGGCAAAGAAGCAAGCGCCCAAAGATCGAACTTTTTAGGAAGGAGGGGGGCCAACGTGAGCGGCGAACAGGCGGAGAGAAGCCCGTCAGACGCCCTAGGGGCGGCGGGACTTCCCCCCGCCTCCTCCTCGCTCGCGTCGGCCCTGCCCCTCCTTCCTTCACTGAAGGCGGAAAGAGCGGCGCCCATGCGAGCGACGAACAGGGGGGGGGAAGTCTCGCCCCTAGGGCGTTTGACGTGGCTTCCCTCCGCCTCCTCCTCGCTCACGTCAGCCCCGCCCCTCCTTCCTTCACTGCGCAGGCAAAGAAGCAAGCGCCCAAAGATCGAACTTTTTAGGAAGGAGGGGGGGGCCAACGTGAGCGACGAACAGGCGGAGGGAAGCCACGTCAGACGCCCTAGGGGCGGCGGGACTTCCTCCGCCTCCTCCTCGCTTCGCGTCGGCCCTGCCCCTCCTTCCTTCACTGAAGGAGGAAAGAGCGCGCCCATGCGAGCGACGAACAGGTGGGGGAAGTCTCGCCCTATGGCGTTTGACGTGGCTTCCCCCGCCTCCTCCTCGCGCGTCGGCCCCGCCCCTCCTTCCTTCACTGCGCAGGCACAGAAGCAAGCGCCCAAAGATCGAACTTTTTAAAAAATGTTTTTAATTTTTTTAAAATTTTGGGGGGTCTGGACCTGCCGCCCCCCCCCCCATGGCTGCCGCCCTAGGCCATGGTCTAGGGTGGCCTTATGGGCAATCCGGGCCTGCCTATGATGAAGGAGTTAGGGTGCCAAAGAGCCCCTCCTCTGCCAACCCTTCCCCTCTCTCTCTCTCTCGCTTCCACTCACCTTGGTCAGCTCCTGTGCGTTGGCAAGGTTGTCCACCGCAATGGCCAAGAAGACATTCAGGAGCGTGTCTGGTTCAGCTGCTAAGGGTCTTAAAGGCACCTTCACAGACGCTGAGTTAAAGAGTTGTTTCCATGCAACACAACACACAGCGGCCCAAACACTGGTCAATGTCTCTGGGAGCACGGTTTAAAGACAGCTCCTGACTTGTAATGTGTGGCTTATCTATCTATCTATCTATCTATCTATCTATCTATCTATCTATCTATCTATCTATCTATCTATCTAATAAAACTCAGTGTTTGCGGGCGGTGGGTGGGTGGTGCGACCGAGTGAATATGTGCCAGCGTTTTGATTGGCTGACACTCTGGGATTATTTGCATAAATGGCTCTGACTGGCCAGCCTCCCAACATTCCAACACAGCACAGAGAGGAAAGGGAAGGGCCTGAGGCAGGCATCCATGGCCGGAGTTGAAGTTAGCCAGTCGACAGTTTTTTCTGTTGGAAATGGAATGTGCAGTACCTTCACCCAAGACACTTCTCAGGTGACTCAGAGGGAAAGCAAAAGGCCTCAGGCACTCAGCCACTGCGGCCCACAGCAATGACGGATCAGGACCAAACATGGCAAACAGGGGCCCACAGGCCCACTACACAACCTGGTGTGGTTTAGGGCAGGATGGGCCACGAATGATGGGATTTGCAGTACCTTCACCTCATTCACTTCCCAAACAACACTGCAGCCCCTATACATAACAGACCAGGCCCAAACTTGGCACGCAGAGTACCCATGACCCACTCTACATCCTGGTGCAGTTTTGAGTGGGACAGACCACGGATGATGGGATTTGAAGTACCTTCGCTCACTTTCTGAGACCGCTGCAACACTCATCCTGAGACTTCCAGTACCTTCCCTCACTCCCAGACACCACTGCAACCCTCGTCCAGAGAACGATCAAGACCAAATGTGACACCCACAGCCCCCGTGACCCACTCTACATCCTGGTGCAGTTTGGAGGGGGATGGACCATGGATGATGGGACTCGCAGTACCTTCACTCAGTTCCTGAGACCACTGCAAGCCACATACACATCTAATAGGAACCAACCTTGGCACACAACGCCTTCCTCAAATAACCCGGGCACCGCCGGGTCCCCAAGCTAGTAAATAATAAAATTAATACTAATAACAGAGCAAAATAATAAATAACCCTGGCTCGAGTGTAAGCCGAGGGAAGTATTTTCAGCCTAAAAAAGGGGCTGAAAAACTAGGCTTATGTTGGAGTATATACAGTCCCTGCCAGGGAAGGCACCCACAACAAAAACATTCCTCACCGAAGGGTATCTACCTATGTAAAGACCCCCAAAGGAAAAGGTTCCCTCACCTGCCCAGATAGTCTTTTCCACTACTGAATAGTTATTACCATTGGGATGTGGCCTCAGAGGGATTTTCCTCCTCCTCCTGCTCATTTGATTCATGTCCTCGTCTCCGGAGCGGCAGAAAACAAGCTCACTCCATCTTCTGCGTGACATCCTTTCAAATATTTAAAGATGGCTGTCACAACACCTCTCAATCTCCTCACAGCTAAGCAGCCGCAGCTCCTCCAATGGTCTCAATCTTCTCCAAGCGCAATCTTCTCCATGGCGAAAGCGAACCTATTTGAGTGCCGAAAAGTAGCCAATATTGGCCTTTCAAAGGCCAGTGCCTTCTGATCTAGGGCAGTTCTGCATGGAGGACATGTGTCCAGATGGCGCAATGAACCCTCACCTGTGGCCCAAGAGACCTTCCTGCCTGATGTAAAAGGATATGATGGCTACCTCCTCCAGCGCGTACCCAGAAGCCGATTGGTTAAACTTTCAGCACTGGCGATCAATCTGAATATTTTACCATACCTGAGGACAGCATATTAATCATTATGCCACTATTTATTTATTATTTATTATTTATTATTTATTATTTATTATTTATTATTTATTATTTATTATTTATTATTTATCATTTATTATTTATTATTCATTATTTACTAGCTGTACCCGGCACGCATTGCTGTGCCCTTTTTAGGAGATGCGAGGAAGTCCAATCATCCACGGTGTGCCCTCCTCTAAACTGCAGTTGGATGGAGTGTGGGTCATGGGGGGCATGGTGTGCCAAGTTGGGTCTTTATTGGTCTTGGTTCTGGGCCACAGTGGTCTGTGGGGAATGATGGGTCTTGAAGTACTACAAATCCCGTTTTCCATGGTGGTACTTCAAGTCCCATCATGCATGGTCGGGGCTCTGTGTGCCAAGGTAGGTTACTGTAAATTCAGGCCATACACAATGTCCCATGAGCTGAGGCCTAGTTAGGAACAGCAAGTTAATGGAGCCTTACTGTCAATTCAGGCCATACACAATGTCTAATGAGCTGAGGCCTAGTCGGAAGAATCAAGTTAATGAAGCCTTTCTGTCAATTCAGAGCGTAAACAGCTTCCCAGTAAGTGAGGGCTAGTTAGGGAAATCAAGTTAATGAAGTCTTACTGTCAATTTTGGGCGTGGTCTGTGATTTTTGGGGTGTAAATTTTTCGGTTGGAAGTGATTTGGGTGTTTGTGTTGGGGATTGGCTCAGGCCTTTTCCTTATTCTGTTTTGGCAGTTTATTATGGATCGGAATTTTCATGTTGGCTGGCCAGTGCAGCAGTTATGCAAATCCGCCCTTATTGGCAGCCAATCATGTTGTTCAGAATGTAGAGGCTGGGTGAGTCTTTGGCTGCCCCGGAGGATGCTGGTAAATGTAGTTTTATTTTTACTCGTTGTTTTGGGGGCCTTTTAGGTTTTGGGGGGGAAAGTTTCTTTGCTACAAACGTACCTTGCTTGAGGCCTATTTCTGTTGGCAAGTATTGTGTTTTCTGCGTTGTATGGTTTCTTTGTTTGAGGTATACATCACATGACGTGAACCCATTTATATAATAGAATATTTATTATTCATTATTTATTATTTATTTATTATTTAATTAATTCATATTCTTCTATCTTCTTGAAGAAGGTCGTTCAGTGAAGGAAGGAGGGGCAAGGCCGACGCAAGCGAAGCCGCGTCAAAGGCCCTAGGGCCTATGGTGCTCCGCGTGCAGGCGCAGAAGCGCCTGAAGATCAAACTTTTTTTAAATTTTTTTTTTAATTTTGGGGGAGTCCGGACCTGCCGCCCCTCCTCCCATGGCTGCCGCCCTAGGCCATGGCCTAAGGTGGCCTTATGGATAATCCGGGTATGCTCCTTCCTCCCTATGACATATTGCCCTCACATATTGATCCATGGCCCTCATCATGTCTCCTCTCAGCCTTCTCTTCTGTAGGCTAAGCATGCCCAGCTCTTTAAGTCACTCCTCATAGGGCTTGTTCTCCAGACCCTTGACCATTTTAGTCGCCCTCCTCTGGGCACTTTCCAGCTTGCCTTAAGTCCTGATTTTGGGGGGAAAGGGGGGTATAAATAAAGATGGGGATGATGATGATGATGACAACGACCTTCTTCAAGAAGATAGAAGAATATGAATTAATTAAATAAATAATAAATAATAAATAATAAATAATAAATAATAAATAATAAATAATAAATAATAAATAATAAATAATAAATAATAAATAAATAGTGGCATAATGATTAATATGCTGTCCACACTGAAGGAAGGAGGGGCGCCCGGTCTGAGCGACGAAGAGGCGGCGGGAAGCCACGTCAGAGGCCCTAGGGGTGGGACTTCCCTCCGCCTGTTCGTCGCTCGCGCCGGGCGCCCCTCCTTCCTTGAGTGAAGGAAGGAGGGGCGCCCGGCGCGAGCGAGGAGGAGGCGGAGCGAAGTCCCGCCCCTAGGGCATCTGACGTGGCTTCCCTCCGCCTCTTCATCACTCGCGCCGGGAAGGAAGGAGGGGCGCCCAGGGCGGGACTTCCTTCAGGGAAGGAAGGAGGGGCGCCCGGCGCGGGAGATGAACAGGCGGAGGGAAGTCCCGCCCCTAAGGCTCTGACGTGGCTTCCTGCGGCCTCTTCGTTATTATTATTATTTCATTATTGGCGATTTTTAAGACAGAACCAATTAGGAACTGCCATTTATAATGAAAATTTGAAAGTTTTGTTAAGAGTTCTGACATGATCACCGCCAGAACTTTAGCAGCCATTTAGAGCCATGATTGCGCAGGCCTATTTGCTGACCAGAAGGTTGGCAATTCGAATCCATGCACTGGGGTGAGCTCTCGCTGTTAGCCCCAGCTTCTGCCAACCTAGCAATTTGAAAACATGCAAATGTGAGTGGATCAATAGGTAGCGCTGGGAAGGTAAGGGCAGCCCATGCAGTCATGCTTTCCACATGACCTTGGAGGTGTCTATGGACAACGCCGGCTCTTCGTTTTAGACATGAAGATGAGCACGAACCCCCGGAGTCGGACGCGACTGGACTTCATGTCAGGGGAAAACTTTTACCTTCGCCTTAAACCTTTCCAATGTTTTGATTATAGAACCAATTAGGAAATGACATTTATAACCGAGGAACAAAAATTGTGTTACGTATGTGTTAAAAATTGTGTTATTATTATTATTATTATTTGGTAGGAGGCCAACCAGCATACTCGGATTATCCATAAGGCCACCCTAGGCCATGGCCTAGGACGGCAGCCATGGGGGGGCGGGTCGGACCCCCCAATTTCTTTTAAAAAGTTTGATCTTCGGGTGCTTCTGCGCCTGCGCACGGAGCGCCATAGGCCCTAGGGCCTCTGACGTGGCTTCCCTCCGCCTCCTCTTTGCTCGTGTCGGCCCCGCCCCTCCTTCCTTCACTGAAGGAAGGTGGGGCGGGGCCATCGCGCGCGAGGTTGAGGTGGAGCCTCGTCAGAGGCCCTAGGGAAGTCCCGCCCCTAGGGCCTCTGACGAGGGAAGTCCCGCCCCTAGGGCCTCTGATGAGGGAAGTCCCGCCCCTAGGGCCTCTGACGAGGGAAGTCCCGCCCCTAGGGCCTCTGACGAGGGAAGTCCCGCCCCTAGGGCCTCTGACGTGGCTTCCCTCCGCCCCCTAGGGAAGTCCCGCCCCTAGGGCCTCTGATGAGGGAAGTCCCGCCCCTAGGGCCTCTGATGAGGGAAGTCCCGCCCCTAGGGCCTCTGACGAGGGAAGTCCCGCCCCTAGGGCCTCTGACGTGGCTTCCCTCCGCCTCCTCTTTGCTCATGTCGGCCCCGCCCCTCCTTCCTTCACTGAAGGAAGGTGGGGCGGGGCCATCGCGAGCGACGAAGAGGTGGAGCCACGTCAGAGGCCCTAGGGGCGGGACTTCCCTCTGACTGTTCGTCGTTCGCGCTGGCCGCCGCTCCTTCCTTGAGTGAAGGAAGAAGGGGCGGGGCCGACGAGCGTGAGGAGGAGGCGACGGGAAGTCACGTCAGAGGCCCTACGGGCGGGACATCCCTCCGCCATTTCGTTGCTCGCGCCGGGCACCGCTCGTTCCTTGAGTGAACAGTCCTGATCCTAGGGCCTCTGATGAACAGTCCTGCCCCTAGGGTCTCTGACGCGGCTTCGCTCTGCCTCTTCCTCCTCTCCACTGCCGCCGCGGCGCCTGACGTCACCCAGCCCCGCCGACATGGCGTTTCCGGGTGCTGCAGCGGCTGCCCGAGGGTTTCCCTTCCTTCCTCCTCCTCGCAGAAGGAAGAGGAAGGAAGGGAAGTTCCTGGGCGGCCGCTGCGGCACCCAGGAACATGGCGGAGGACTGCGCGTCGCTTGCGCAGGCCCGCAAGCAGCCCTTCCCCCCGCACGCAGCCCCGCCCCAGGGGTGGGCCTGCCAGAGGTTTCTTGTTGGCCTAGGGCGCCACAAACAGTTAATCTGGGCCTGCCAACCAAGGTTTCTTGTTGAATCAAGAAACCCCGCTGCTCTCGGACTCTCACACTACAATAACTTACAGTGTTGCTAAGTTCTGTGCTGCTGCACTTCAAATCAGACGGAGGATGATTGACACCATAAGGCAACACCCTGCTGGGAATGCAGTTAGAGCAACATGCCACAGCTGAAATGCGACTAGATTCGCAGTGTGCCCCTCACTTCCCCTTTAGTGCCCCCCCACCAGTGCTTTCGACCTCTCTCGTCCATCTCTCCCCTCGCCCTTCGGTTCCATACTTGTTACAATATCCTGTCTTTAAATATATATTTTTATACTGATTTCTAATCTGCTTCCTGGGGGGTTGTCCTTCCCCTCTCAGGGCGCTCGTGCCCGCTTTGTGCTGGTCAGTGACCGTAATAAAGTTTTGTTGTTGTTGTTGAATCAATAGGCCTGAGTCTGCTCAGTGTTTTTTCAGCCAGAGCAGGGCTGTCCAACTTCTAGAGGCCCAAGGGCCGGAATTCCGGTCACTGATCACCTGGGGGGCCGAAGGGTCTGCCTCCGCCCCCGGCTCTGCCCCCTCCACGGCTCCAATTTACTTACAATTGACCTTGAGTTGTGGAGATGTAGTTCACCTCCATCCAGAGAGCACTGTGGACTCAAATAATGATGGATCTGGACCCAACTTGGCATGAATGCTCAATATGCCCAAATGGGAACACTGGTGGGTTTGGGGGAATGTTTCCTAATACCTTTGAGTTATTTGAGTCCACACTCACATTGGGACACACCAAAAAAAACCCCAAACACCTCAATGCCGTCTCAGGGCTTGATGGGGCCTCCTTTCCCAGAGGCCCAAAGAGCTCCCCCCCTCCCTCCCTGAAGGGAAAACAAGCCGCGGGGCAGGCGCAAAGGAAGCCACGTTGCGCCCTGCACGCGGGGAAGGCAGCACAACAAGGGGAAGGGGGCGTGGAGGAGGGGAAGAAAGCGTTGCCAAGGAAACCGCCGCTGAGGGACCCCTCCCCCCCTCACCCACCATCCCACTGTTTTTAGATTGATTGATTCGAGCCAGGCCCTTCCTGACCCACACTGCGGGAGCCCCGCCACAGGGCCCAAGCGCCAACGCCAACGCCGTCCCCAAAAAGCCCCTCTGGAGCCGAGGCCAAGCTCAGGCCGGGCGCGGTGGCTCTCCCATCCGCGGGGCGGGAAGCGAGGGCCCTCCCCAGGAAGAGGGCGGAGCCAGGAGGGGCTTCCCCTGCCTCACTCCCCTCCTCCCTCTCTCTGAGGGAATGAATGCGGCCGGCCTGGAAGCAGCCCGAGATTTCGGCAGCTATCGCGTAACTACGCAGCCACAGACGGGATTCCGACCTCCCTCGAAATCCCGTCTGTGGCTGGCGTAGTCTCGCGATGCTTGCCTAAACCCGGAAGTAGGTATTTATTTTTAATTTTTAATTTGTATTTTATTAAAACAAGTTAGGGGGCCGGAGGGAAGGGGCTTGGGGGCCGCGTACAGCCCCAGGGCCGCCTGTTGGACAGCCCTGAGCCAGAGTGTTTAGAAGGCTTGACACTTCCCTTTTCACACAAACAACCGTATTTCCAAAATACTGTTTCGCCATAAACCAATATCCTCTGCTAATGGCCTTCCCGTAACTCGCATCAGCTGCCCATGAGCAGGTCGCTCAGGCCGCAGCAGGCAGGAGGGCAAGGTGAGCAAAAGCCCCCTTTCCCATGACATCCCAGCACTCCAAGGATACAGTTACCAAACAGCGTCAAGACAATGAAGTAGACGGAGGAGAACATCCCCGAGTGGACGCCTCCTTGGGACTCGATCCCTTGATACATCACTGCGTTCCAGTCTTCTCCGGTCAGGATCTGCGAAGTTAAGGGACAAAGGAGGAAGGGAAAGAAGGGAAAGTCCGTAAGGACTAGTGTCTCGGCGGCCCAAAGCAGTGTTCCTCAACCTCCCTAATGCCGCAACACCTTAATGCAGTTCCTCATGTTGTGGTGACCCCCAACCATAACATTATTGTCGTTGCTACTTCACAACTGTAATTTTGCGCCTGTTGTGAATGGTAATGTAAATATCTGATACGCAGGATGTATTTTCATTCACTGGACCACTTTTGGTAGAAATACCCAATATGCCCAAATCTGAATACTGGTGGGGCCGTGGGGTGAGTGTTATTGGTAGTTGCTGGAAGTTGTGGTTGCTGGGATGGCCTTGAGTTTTGGAGTTCTAGAGCAGTGTTTCCCAACCAGTGTGCCGTGAGCGACCATCAGGTGTGCCGTGGGAAATGGGAACCTCCAATCCCCTTCCTTCCCCCTCCTGCCGGACACTTTTCCTTCTCCACTCGGGCTCCCTTCTTCCCAACCTTGCTTTGCCTCACTTTGCCTGGCTTTGCTCTGGGGCGAGTCTGCGCAGTAGCACCCGCACGGGTCACGCCTCCCTCCCCCCTCCCCTCCTGAACACGCTCACGCTGCCCCCTCGGATCAAAATGGCGGCAGAAGCGGCAGTGGAGAAGAAAAAGTAAGTGTTGAGCAGGAGGGGGAAGGAAGGGCAAAGCGAAGGGGGAGGGGGAGGAAGAGGTCTCTCTCGAAAGCTGGCATGGGCAAACTTGGACCTTCCAGGTGTTTTGGACTCCAACTCCCACCATTCCTAGCAGCCAAAGGCCCTTTTCCTCCCCCCTTCAGCCACTTAAGCAGGAAAGGGCCTCAGGCTGTTAGGAATTGTGGGAGTTGGAGTCCAAAGCACCCAGAGGGCCGAAGTTTTCCCATGCCTGTTTTAGGGACCTTAAAGTGGTGAGCCTCCTTCCAACATTGTGATTCTGGATAGAAAACAAACAACAACATAACATAACATTGTTTGAGTCCACAGTGCTCTCTGGGTGTAGGTGAACTACAGCTTCCAAACTCAAGGTCAATTCCCAAGCAAACCCTTTCAGTACTTTCTGTTGGTAATGAGAGTTCAATAGGCCAAGTTTGGTTCAATTCCATTGTTGCAAGAGTTCAGGATGCTCCTTGATTGTGTGCTAACTATAAATCCCAAAACCGTAATTCCCAAATGTCAAGGTCTATTTTCCCCAAACTCCATCTGTGTTCATATTTGGGCATATTGAGTATTCATGCCGAGTTTGGTCCTGATCCAACATTGTTTGAGTCCACAGTGCTCTCTGGATATAGGTGAACTACAACTCCCAAACTCAAGGTCAATGCCCACCAAACTCTTATAGTATTTTCTCTTGGTTATGGGAGTACTGTGCGGGAAGTTTGTGTCTTTCTGCCATTCCTGCCAGGGTATCTACGTTGTGTTCATCGAAACAGGCCCAGGTTTCACGCTGAGTGTATAAATACATTTAAAAACATATTAACTATAGGTATGACTGTGTTAGAGTGTCATTTTGTGTCATTTTGGGTTAGTATTAGTATGTTTTGTGTGTGTGTGTGTCTTTCTTGCTTTCCTGCCAGGATATCTGTGTTGTGTTCATCGAAACAGGCCCAGGTTTCACACGGAGTGTAGAAATACATTTAAAAACATATTAACTATATGTATGACTGTGTTAGAGTGTCATTTTGTGTCATTTTGGTTGGTGGTGTGCCCCAGGGTTTTGGAAATGTAAAAAATGTGCCGCGGCTCAAAAAAGGTTGAAAAACACTGCCATATCCAAATATCCAGAGGGCAAAATCCCCTACTACCCGGATTCCCAACAGCAAAGAAGATCCTCTTACCTGAAATACGGTAAGAATGGCCGTGGGGAAGGTATCGAAGTTGGTGGTTGGTGTTTCATCATTGAAATGAAACCTAGAAAGAGGCAGGAAACGGGGGTAAGAAAACATGGCGTGCATAGGATCTTGACAAGAAGGAATACAGTTGGTTGGGTAACCCCATGGTTGGTTGGGTAACCCCATGACTCCTCCAGTCACGAAGGCATGCTCTCTCCATGATGCTCCATTCCATCTCCACCCAGTTCTGGTTCACTTTTCCCAATCTGACTGTCGCCTGCTCTTCCATAAGACTCTCTTCGGTTCCTACCTGGGTTTCCACTCCACTTCCCAGGCACTTAATATTCTTTACCTGCTGAGCATTCTCACCATTCACGAGTACGTTTTAAAAAAAATACAGTATGTGTATGTGTACCCATACAAAATAGATATACACAAAGACCTATTTTTTCCTGACCGCAGAAGTAAACCATTCAATTTGGAGACTAGGCTTGTGTGCTCCCAGAGCGCCGCCCCTGTTAGCAACCTGGCTGCTGCCCGTTGGACCATTTGGAGCTTCCGAGCAGTCTTCAAAGGCAACCCCACGTAGAGCACATTGCAGTAGCCGGCCGTAGCAATGTGCCAAACCTGGCGGCCGCAGCCAAATGCACCCTTGCTCATGTAGCGCCCTGAGGCGGCCGCTTACTTTGCCTCCACTAAGATCCGCCCCTGGTTACCCTATACTCCACCACATTTAGGGAAACAGGGTGGAAGGCAGGCCCGGATTACCCATAAGGCCACGCGAGGCCATGGCCTCGGGCGGCAGATTTGGGGGGCGGCATTTCCGGGCCTGAAGGAAGAGGTGAAGGAAGGAGTGGCGCCCGCCCGTGCGAGGACAACAAGGAGCCGGGGGGAAGTCCCGCCGCCCCTAGGGCGATTGACGCAGCTTCCCCCACCGCTGCCCCGCTCGCGCGGGCGGGCACCACTCCTTCCTTTAGTGAAGGGAGGAGGGGCGCCAGTGTGAGCGCGGCGGCAGCGGGGGAAGCCGCGTGAGTCGCCCTAGGGGCGGGACTTCCGGCGGCGCCTTGTCCGTCACGCCGGCAGCGGCTCTGCCCCTCCTCCCTTCAGTGAAAAGAGGGGGAGGAACCGGCATGACGGACAAGGCGCCACTGGAAGTCCCGCCCCTAGGGCGACTCACGCGGCTTTCGCCGCCCCGCTCGCCCGTGCCCCAAATCTGAGCGGGGCGGCGGCAGGGGAAGCCGCGTGAGTCGCCCTAAGGGCGGGACTTCCGGCGGCGCCTTGTCCGTCACGCTGGCAGTGGCTCAACCCCTCCTCCCTTCAGTGAAAAGAGGGGGCGGAACCGGCATGACGGACAAGGCGCCACTGGAAGTCCCGCCCCTAGGGCGACTCACGCTTCGCCGCCCCGCTCGCCCGTGCCCCAAATACAAGCGGGGCGGCGGCAGGGGAAGCCGCGTGAGTCGCCCTAGGGGCGGGACTTCCGGCGGCGCCTTGTCCGTCACGCCGGCAGCGGCTCCGCCCCTCCTCCCTTCAGTGAAGGGAGGGGGCGGAACCGGCATGACGGACAAGGCGCCGCTGGAAGTCCCGCCCCTAGGGCGACTCACGCGGCTTTCGCCGCCCCGCTCGCCCGTGCCCCAAATACGAGCGGGGCGGCGGCAGGGGAAGTCGCGTGAGTCGCCCTAGGGGCGGGACTTCCGGCGGCGCCTTGTCCGTGACGGCCCCGCCCCCCGTAAGAGGCCCCGCCCCCGAGGGGCGGCATTTAGACAGGGGGGCCTTAGGCAGCACAGTCCGCTAATCCGGGCCTGGTGGAAGGTAATGTCTTCCAAGGACCTGAAGAATTTTGAGTTGGACTTACTGTCCTCCGAAGAGCTGCATGCCCAGCAGAGCAAAGACGACAATGAAGAGGAAGAGGAGGAACAGCAAGCTGATGATGGACTTCATGGAATTCAGCAACGAGACCACAAGGTTCCTCAAGGAATTCCAGTACCTGAAAGGCCAAGTCAAAGTGCGGGTGAGAGGCGAGAGGCGAGAGGCGGCAGAACAAAGCAAAACCAGGGCAGGCGGATCCCACAGGATTGGGGCATAAGGGCACGCTCTTCCACCAAGTGGCAAGGCGAATTAGGAAATGACACCTATAACATAGGACACAAAGATTGTGTTACATAGTGTAATTGTCGTATTAAAGCCGTGTTTCTCAACCTTCCCAATGCCACGGACCCTTAATACACTTCCTTATGTGGTGGCGACCCCCATGCATAACATTATTTCCGTTGCTACTTCTTAACTCTCTCGGCATTACTTCGCGAACGAAGATTCTCAGGAAGGACTCATCCCACGCTTTTTACAAGCGCGTTGATGATTTAAAAGGCCAATCTGAGATAGGCAAGTCCGGTTGCAGAAAACACAGCAGAAAGTCTCCTTGAATGATGTTGTTTCCAAGTTGCGGTTCTTTCTGTGTTGTCGCTTTTGTCTCGAGACCCGTTCGCGTGTCTTCGAAAGAGGCCGAGCATTGTGGATAGTGCGCTCCACGCCTCCCGATGCGAGGCCGGGGTGGACCATTGTTGGTGATCAATCTGGCCAAGCCTGAGGTGTTGTTTCAGGGAGTCCTTATATCTCTTTTTGGGGGGCGCCTCTCTTGCGCTGACCATAGAGTAGTATCTTTGGGAGGCGGAGGTCCTCCATCGTAGAGACGTGCCCTGCCCAGCGCAGCTGAGCTCTCAATAGCATGGCCTCAACGCTGGTGATCCCTGCTTGCTCAAGGACAGCAACATTCGTCACATAGTCGGTCCAGTGTATATTTAGGATTGAGCGAAGACAGCGCTGATGAAAGCGTTCGAGGAGTCGGTGACCCACGTTTCAGATCCATAGAGGAGAATAGTACGATCGCTCTGTACACACTGATTTTGGTGCTTTGCCTCAGGTGCTTGTTGCTCCAGACTCTTTTGTGAAGCCTTCCAAATGCACTCTATGCCTTTGCTAATCTGTGATCGATCTCTTTGTCAATCTTGGTGTCTGAAGAGATGATGCTTCCCAGGTAGGTGAACTGCTGAATGGACTTAAGCACAGATGTGCCTATGCTGACGTGGGGATGATGGTGTTCTTCCTGTGGTGCGGGCTGGTAGAGGACTTCCCTTTTCTTCAGGCTGACTTCCAGCCCAAACGGCTGGACGGACTTAAGCACAGATGTGCCTATGCTGACGTGGGGATGGTGGTGTTCTTCCTGTGGTGCGGGCTGGTAGAGGACTTCCCTTTTCTTCAGGCTGACTTCCAGCCCAAACAGCTCTGCAGCTGCTGCAAAGCAGGATGTTAGGTGCTGCAGGGCTGCTTCTGAACGGGCGACAAGGGCAGCATCATTATTTTTTTTCTTAACTGTAATTTTGCTATTATCATGAATCGTCGTGTAAATATTTTATTTATTTATTTATTTATTCATTTATTTATTACTCCGATTTGTATACCGTCCTTTCCAATTTGGCTCAGGGGCGATTTACAGCACATCGGCCTATAACATTAAAAACAGTAAAACAATAAAGTATCTGGTATGCAGGATCTATTTCCATCCTGTGGACCAAATCTGGCACCAATACCCGATACGGCCAAATTTGAATACTGGTGTGGGCGTTGATTTTATCATTTGAGAGTTGTAGTTGCTGGGATTTATAGTCCACTCAAAACACACCGGGGACTTGTCCCTCAGAACCAAGAACACAAAGAGCTGATAATAAAATAAAACACATATATATCATATATGAGGTCTGCAAGATGCCTGTGAATGAGGGTGAGGGCTATCCCCCGTGGGGCCGGGAAAAAAACCTGGTGGGGGACGGTGTGGACCCAACCCTGGCCACCCACCCGGGGAAACCCAGGTGAGCCCAGCCACCCAGGTGGGGAAACCCCCCACCCAGGTCCCAAAAACAATGCAAGGAATATATATCACAAGTCAGTAGCCAGAGGAGGCCGATGATGTGTCGCGGGAAATCCCGGTGAGATCCTGCAGCGGGACCAAGGCGTATGCCCGGCCCGTGGCAAGGAGGCGATGCCGTGCCCCCCAGCGGATGGATGGAGAGGCCGAGGTGTATCCAGATGGAAGGGGCGATGCTGGCGATGCAAGCAGTCACGCTGCCGAGGCCGGTGCCCGGCTGCGTCGCTCGGAGGGCGATGCCTGAAGAGCGCCGGAACTGAAGATCCAGGAAATCAACAGGAAATGCCATCCAATATGGTGCCCGCATCGTCTGACGACGTAGCGGGAACCTCCGCTAGGCCGTCCGGGAATGATGATGTGGATGTCGTAGAAGGATGACGCCAGGCGTGGCTTGCGCCGGACGACGTGATGACGTGCCGGGCAGGGGAAGATGCGGTCCCTTCTAGTTAAAGGAGCCGCAGTCCGCCGGGGGTGGAGGGGGGGGGAACCCCCAAAAGGATGATCCTGCGGCGACGACTTGGAATGATGAAACCAAATGGTGTGGGATAAGGCTGGGGTCCCATGCGAGGATGCTCGGAACGGGATGCTGGTGGGAGGAGCCCACGGTGTCCCCTGAGGTCCCGGGAACCCAGCGGTGGACGCCCCCGCCAAAAAAGGAGATGGAATGAAAACAGCAGACTTCAGACGAGAGATTCAATATCAAAAATACTTTATGGGGTATCACATATGTATATGCAGATCCCCAGAGAGTTCCCATTTATAGTCCACCTACGGAATCAAAGAGTATTCTGAACCCCACCACTGATAGAATTGGGCCAAACGTCCCACACTGAACCCCCATGACCAACAGAGAATACTGTGTGTTCCTGAGGGTCTTTAGCGACCCCTCTGACACCGCCTTGTGACCTCCCCAGGGGTCCCGACCCCCAGGTTGAGAAATGCTGCATGGAAGGGAAGTGTGGCCCGCTTCTCCCAATGGACTTGCAACATACTTGGTGACTTTGAAAATCCTCAGCAGTCGAAGAGCTCTCAGGACGCTGATGCCAAAGGAGGCGCCGGGCTTCACCGCGGCCCAGATGACTTCAAAGATGCTCCCCACAATCACCTGCAAGAGAAGAAGGGAGAAGCAGATCATGTTATTGTTATTTGAAACACTTGAGTCCACAGCCAACAAGATCACTTGGCCGGCTGTTGTATTTATTGTATCACATGTCTGACACTTCACAAGTGTCTAGGACTGCGTGATGTATCGGCGAATAATGCGTGCAGATCCCAGTAAGGTGGTCATTCTGTCAGCGCCGATTGTGTTTAAGTGCAGGCCAAGGTCTTTAGGCACTGCACCCAGTGTGTCGATGACCACTGGGACCACCTTGACTGGCTTGTGCTAGAGTCCTTACAGTTCAATCTTTAAATCCTCATATCGTGTCAGCTTTTGTTGTTGTTGTTGTTGTTGTTATTATTATTATCAGAAATCACAGAATCATAAAGTTGGAAGAGACCCCCATGGGCCATCCAGTCCAGCCCCAATATGCCATGCAGGAAAAGCACAATCAAAGCTTGTGATGATTAATTAATTAATTTATTCTTTCGGCTTCTAGGCCGCTCCCTCTAGACCAGGGGTGCTCACACTTTTTCAGCATGGGAGCTACTGATTAAAAAACCAAGTCCCAAAGATCACCTGCCCAGAAATGTAAAACATATAACTATTTTCTTATTTATTTATTTATATTTATTATTCATTTTTATGTACCGCTCCTTCCAGCAGGCTCGGGGCAGTTTCCACAAAATGAAGTTATAAAACATCAACATTTCAATTTAATAACAATAGAGCATAAAAATACATCCAACCACCCCATTTCTCCCACACTGCCATATTACCACACATATTATCAGCCAGAAAGTAAGAAGAGAGGCTGTTGAACTGCAAGGCCATTTAATACTCAGCAAGGTAAACAAAGGGGCATGCAAAAATACATCCAACCACCCCATTTCTCCCACACTGCCATATTACCACACCCATTTGCAAAAATACATCCAACCAACCCATTTCTCCCACACTGCCATATTACCACACATATTATCAGCCAGAAAGTAAGATGAGAGGCTTTTGAACTGCAAGGCCATTTAATACACAGCAAGGTAAACAAAGGGTCATGCAAAAATACATCCAACCACTCCATTTCTCCCACATTTCCATATTCCCCAATATATATTTCTCAAGGAACAAAGCAAGCAGAGAGGCTTTGGAGCTAAAGGGCCATTTTTAAACATTAAAAATAAACAAAGAGACATGCCACAGAACAATCAAGCACCCACCCCAAAGTAAAAAGACCGACCTTTGAGATGCGGTAAGGAAATGACCCCAACGCGTCCTTGTCCTCCTCCTCCATCATTGCTCCTATTTCCAAGCCGCCAGCATGCGTGCCGCCTCCAAGAGCTCACGAGAAGTCCGAGAGGCAGAATGGGCGCTTCTGCGCATGCGTGCGGGGCCAGCCATGCATCGCGTCATCCAGGCCCGCCCCTTTGGTCTCCTACGACTCTGAGTGGCTGGAGAAGGACGGAGGGGGGAGGAGGAATCCAAAAGAGGGGGCCCATTCTGCCTCTTGGACTCTGGAGCTTTTGGAGGCGGCGCGCAAGCAGGGAGCAGGGAGGAGCAACGACGGAGGACTTCTTTGCAGCGTGCAGGGGCGCGTGAAGAGGACCAACAGCAAAATACCTGGTCAGGGGTCTGAAGATCACCAGGATGAGGCCCGAAGATCACCCTGGTGATCGAGATCACCATTCTGAGCACCCCTGCTCTAGAAGCTCGGAGCGGTTTACAACAGGTAAAAAACAGGCGTAGAGCTGGCATTATAGAACAACGGTGTAAAAGCAGATAAGCAATGATTTAATCTAAAACATTACTAGCGCTAAAATGATTCTGAAAGTAAGCTAAACTACACAGAGAGCATAACAGTTACTCAACTGGAAAAGCCAGGCGAAAAAGAGGCGTCTTGCAGGCTGGGCGAAAACAGTGCAGTTCCCTGGTACCTCTGGCTTCCTCAGGTAGGGCATTCCATAAAGTTGGTGCCACCACCGAGAAGGCCCTTGGTCTTGTTGAGGACAGGTGGAGCTGCCGGATGGAGGGGACGTTGAGAAGATTTTGTACACCGGAGCGAAGGGATCTCTGGGGGCAATATGGTGAAAGGCGGTCCCTCAAGTACACTGGCCCAAGACCACGCAAGGCCTTCTTAAAGGTTAACACCAATACCTTGAAGGAGATCCGGTGCTCGATGGGCAGCCAGTGCAGTTGCCGCAATATTGGTGCCCCGGCGAGAAGGCGTGCCGCGGCATTCTGCACTAACTTGAGCTTCCAAATCATCCCCAAGGGTAGGCCGATGTAAAGGGCGTTACAGTAATCCAGTCTCGAGATGACCGTCGCCTGGATCACCGTGGCCAGGTCGTTCACGGAGAGGTAGGGTGCCAGCCGCCTAGCCTGGCGCAGATGGAAAAATGCGACGTTGCAGGCCGTGGAGACCTGAGTCTCCATGGACAGCAGTGGATCCAATTGGACTCCCAAGCTCTTTACTAGCGATGACGGGCATAGAGCCTCGCCATCCAGTGTAGGCAACTGGCACTTCCCCCCACCCGGATGGCCCAGCCACAAGATCTCCTTCTTCGAGGGATTCACCTTCAATCGGCTGGATCGTAGCCATCCAGTCACGGCTTCAAGGCATAGATGGAAAGAATCGGGTCCGGAGTCTGGCCGGCCCTCCATCCTCAGCACCAGCTGGGTGTCATCAGCGTATATTAAATGAGGACACCCATTTAATATAGTAATGTAATACAATATAATACTACTACTACTAATAATATATTATAATTATATATTTTATATCACATGTAATATTACTAACAATATTACAGAATAATGTTATAGTACAATGTAATATATAATATTAATATTGTGCGATGGCAATAATATAATATATTGTATTTACATTTTACTTGTCAGCCGCTCTGAGTCTGTTGTGATTGAGCCTCCAGCTGCTACTGATAGTAGTGATTCAGAAGACTCTGATGGCTCAGCATCTGAGGAGAGTATGGAACTGGGTGGGGCTGTTTGTAACAGGAGTACTGGTGTTTGCAGAAAGAGGCTTACTCATGAGTCAAGTGAGTCAAGTGAAGAGGCTCACTTGCAACTCAAGAGCAAATAATTACAGCACCTACAGACTCTGAGACATTTGAGGGATTCTCTGGGAATGATGGGAGTCAGAGTACAGAGGACATTTCTACTGAAATGGATTGGAGTCAAGTAAGAGAAATTCAGAGGGCTTGTGAGGAGCTCACAAGTTCAGACACCTGGGTAGGATTCGCTGATGATCAGGATTGGCCCTCAGAGTCCCCAGACAATGGGTGGGATGTTCTAAGTCCTAACCACAGGTGGAAATCTTGGAGGGTCAGCCGAAGGGCAGCAGCTGCTGGGAGAGTAACACCTGAGGATGATGATAGGGTGTCGACCTCATCAAGTGGATCTGACTTGTAGTGAGCGTAAAAGGTGGGCATTTTGGGACTAACCTCTGTGGCTAGCAAGGAGTTGATCCTAGGACTCTTGTATCCTTGTAGGGTTACAGCCTGTGTTGGACTCTTGTAGGGTTACAGCCTGTGTTGGACGGGGTTACACTCCCCCTTAAGACGCAGGTTCGCAGCTTGGGAGTGATCCTGGATTCATCGCTGAGCCGGGTCTCAGCGGTGGCCGGGGGAGCTTTTGCACAGTTAAGACTCGTGCACCAGTTGCGCCCGTACCTTGGGGAGTCTGATCTGGCTACGGTCGTCCACACTCTGGTCACATCCCGAATAGACTACTGCAACGCACTCTACGTGAGGCTGCCTTTGAAGACTGTTCGGAAGGTCTCGGCGTGGCCAGGGGAGCCTTTGCACAGTTGAGCGGCAGCCAGACTACTAACTGGAAGCTACTGTACATTCCACGCCTGGTCACATCCCGAATAGATTACTGCAACGCGCTCTACGTGGGGCTGCCTTTGAAGACAGTTCGGAAATTACAACTAGTCCAACGGGCGGCAGCCAGACTACTAACTGGAGCTACTGTACATTCAGGGAGCATACCACCCCCCTGCTGTGTCAGCCCCACTGGCTGCCGGTCCAATTGCGGGCTCAATTCAAAGTTCTGGTTTTGACCTTTAAAGCTCTATACGGTTCTGGCCCAGCTTACTTGTCCGAACGCATCTGCCGCTACGTCCCACCTCGTAATTTAAGATCATCCGGGGAGGCCCTGCTCTCGCTCCCGCCGGCTTCCCAGGTGCGGCTGGTGGGGACGAGGGAGAGGGCCTTCTCGGTGGTGGCTCCCCGTCTGTGGAATGCGCTCCCTAGCGACATACGATCAATTCCATCCCTCCTGACATTTAGGAAAAAAGTGAAAGCCTGGATGTGGGACCAGGCGTTGGCATAGTAGCACAGGACAGCACTTTAGATTAGTTTTAATGGAAAGTTGGTGAATAGGGCTCAATGCTTTTATGGACGGAACACTGTTTTTAACATAGGTGAATGCATAGGATGTGTGGATATAATTGTATTTTAATGTATTTTAGTGTCGAATGCTGGAGGGCTTTATATTGTGTTTTTATGCTGCGATTGTGATGTAGGCATCAAATTGTGCCTTTTGGAAGCCGCCCTGAGTCCCCCCTCCCTCCCTCGGGGGTTGAGGGGAGCGGGGTAAAATGCCGTAAATAAATAAATAAATAAATAAATAAATAAATAAATAAATCCTGCCACCTTGCACCTTGAAGCCTTGTTTCCAGGCTGATTCTGCTGCTTCCTGTGGTGGGCTTTGGACTCCACTGGATTGCCCCCCAGTTGGACTGTGGGTTGTGTCTTTGCTTCTCCGTCTCTCTCCTCTCCTTGACCTTGGCCTGGATCCTGGATCACGTCTCTCCTACGCCTGTTTGGACACCTTCTTGGACAACCCTTTGACGACTTCAATGCGGATGACCTTGGATGGATTCTGACGACGACGTCTCCTCTGCCGCCCTCAGCGTGCCTTTCCCTGTTTTGCTTTGCTTTGATTTTGCTCAAGAGTTTTGGCGTTTTGAATGCAGGCTTTTCCTCCCTGTTTGTTTTCATGCCGGTTGAGGCTTCTTTTTGTGAGCGTTTTCACTGACCATTAAGTGCTTTTGTTTTGCAAATACTTATCTCCAGAGACTCTCTGAATATTTATTTATTTATTTATTTATCTCAACCCCCGGAGGGGAGGACGGGACTCAGAGCGGCTTCCAAAAAGGCACAATTTGATGCCCATACAGTAAAACACACTATAAAATTCCAGCATTCAACAATAAATACATTAAAATACCATTACATTAATACATCCTATGCATTCGTTTATGTTAAAACAGTGTTCCGGTCATAAAAAGCAATTGAGCCCTATCCAACAACTTTCCATCAGAATCCAGTCTAAAATGCTGCCTTGTGCTAGTGTGCAAACGCTTGGTCCCACAGCCAGGCCTTTTCTTTTTTCCTGAATGTCAGGAGGGATGAAATTGATCGCATATCGCTAGGGAGCGCATTCCACAGACGGGGAGCCACCACCGAGAAGGCCCTCTCCCTCGTCCCCAGCAACCGCATTTGAGGAGTTGGCGGGAGCGAGAGCAGGGCCTCCCCGGATGATCTTAACGTCCAAGGTGGGGCGTAGTGGCAGATGCGTTCGGACAAGTAAGCTGGGCCAAAACCGTATAGAGCTTTAGAGGTCAAGACCAGCACTTTGAATTGAGCTCGGAAGTGGACAGGCAGCCAGTGGAGCTGACACAACAGGGGGTGGCATGCTCCCTGTAGGTAGCTCCCGTTACTAGCCTGGCTGCCGCCCGTTAGACCAGTTGTAATTTCCGAACTGTCTTCAAAGGCAGCCCCACGTAGAGTGCGTTGCAGTAATCTATTGGGGACGTGACCAGAGCGTGGACCACCGTAGCCAGATCAGAATATCAAAACAAACTATTTACACTTCAATTGGGTTTGGCTCTCTGAACTGGCGTCTGCTGCGACAGAGTCCCCTTCGGGGTGAGAAGGGCGGCCTATAAATGTCGCAAATAAAATATAAATAAATAAATAAATAAAGCATCCCTGGCAGATGGCCATTCAGCCTCCAGACGGCAAGGCTCTCCTTATGCTCAGGGATCTCGTCCCAATAATCTTCAGGTGGAATCTCCTTTCCTGTCGTTTGAACCCGTGGCTCTACCAAGTCCTAGTATCCAAGGCAGCAGAAAATATTGAAACGTGGCTCCTCTGGTGCCTCCTCTCGACCTCCTCTTCCGAGGCTAAACAGACCCAGCTTTTCAAGCTGCTCCTCACAGGGATTGATGCTTTCCCGCCCTTTGAACCTTCCATGCTTTGAACTTGTTTATTTCGATTTAATTTCATCAAGCACGGAGATCCTGTGGCTGGGTCCTCCGGGCTGTAGGGATGCTCAGCTTCCAACCCTGGACGGCGTGACATTATGTCCGTCGCCCTCTGTTAAGAGCTTCGGAGTAACCTTGGACCCCCTGCTGTCGATGGAGGCCCACGTCTCCAGCGCCAGCAGGGTAGCATTTTTCCATCTCCGCCAGGCGAGGAAGCTGGCCCCCTATTTGTCCCGGGCGCGACTTAGCCACAGTGGTCCAAGCCACGGTCATCTCGAGGCTGGACTACTGTAACGCTCTGTACATTGGCCTTCCTCTGTCGGTAATCCGGAGACTCAAGATGGTGCAGAACGCCGCAGCGCGACTCCTGGCGGGGGTCCCGATTGGCCACCACGTCACGCCAATCCTGCGCGAACTGCACTGGCTCCCAATTGAATGCCGGATTGCCTTCAAAGTGTTAGTCCTGACTTTTAAGGCCTTACATGGTCTGGGGCCAGTGTGCCTGCGGGACCGCCTTGTCCCATACCATCCCACCAGATCACTGCGCTCCGAAGAGCTAAACCTCCTGGTCATCCCAAATGTGAGGACCTACCATCTGTCCGCAACCCGCTGCCGGGCTTTCTCTGTTGCAGCCCCAACCCTGTGGAACGCACTGCCCGCCGGCATCCGTGCCACCCAGGGCCTCCTCCCGTTCAGGAGAGCAGTCAAGACATTGCTGTTCCGACAAGCCTTCGGGGTTCGCTAGACTGTAGCTCGCACCGCCTGGCTGTCAGCCCACTGCCACTCCATTTGTTGCTTCAACTGTTCTAATTGTAATTCCATCTTAATGGTCTTACTGTGGTTTATGAGTTATCTGACAATTGTATTTTACGAACTGTTGTAAGTCGCCCTGAGCCGTTTGGGGGGGGGGGGGGGGCAACAGACAAATGCGAAATAATAAATAAATAAATAAATAAGCAGCTTTGCCTCTTGCGCAGGTGGTTTTCTCTGCTTCACGTCACAAAACTTTCCGTTTTGCTTTTCGGCGCTTCTTCGCCACTCTCTTCTTCTGCTTCTTCAGCACTTTCTCTCTGTTTCCTCTCCCTTTGGCTCCACGCAACCACCCAAGGGAATCCGGAAATACATATTCACAAGCCCGAAGCAACTGACACAGCCAGGTTTTTGCGAGGGCTCTGGTTATTTTCACGTTTAGCAGGGTCCTTGTTCAGGGAGGCTTATCACAAAGGCCCCTCTACGGGATCTCCTCGCCTCTCCCAAAAGCGCATTTTAGCCTATGCGTTGGGCACTGAGGACAAGTCATCGTTATATCCAGTAACACTCGTAGATACTTAAAGGGCTACACATTCATCAACAAGGTGCAACTCTTTTACTGCAAGCAGGTAGCACATGTGTCCACTATTCACCACTGGACTCCAACACCTATCATCCCTGACAGTGGGATCTGACATTCGCCAATATATGGAAGGCCACATATTTCCCAACTGCGGTATTACATCTATATAAATAAAAATGTAATGTTTGTTTGTGGGATTAACAGAACTAAAAAAAAAAACACTGGATGAATTGACACCAAATTTGGACACAAGACGCCTCTCAGGCAGGCCCGGATTAACACCTTTTTGCGCCCTAGGCCACACTTTGGAATTACGCCCCCTCTACTACCGGCACTGAAAGTCGTTTGGGATCCGGGAAGGGAGGGTGGGGCCCAAGCCACGCCTGCCTTTCCTTCCTTCCTTCCTCGCCCGGGGGCTTGGGGGCCTTGGCGGGGTGGCCATCTGCCGGGGCTGATTAGCATCCCCATGGAGGGAGAGTAGTGGGGAGAGGCCTGGGGGGCCTTCCTTCCTTCGGGGGGCCCCTCCCTGGAGAGAGAGAGAGAGAGAGACCCCCATCCGTCTCCATCTCCTTCAGTGCCGCTGCTCCTCCTCCTCCTCGGTTGCAGTCCGTGGCTCAGGGAGAACCCCCCCTCCGTGGACTTCCCCCTCCAAGCAGGCCCTCGCCTTCCTATTGGCTGAGTCCGCGGAGCCACGCCTGCCCGGGAGGGAGGGAGGCTCCCCGATTGGCCGGCTGCCGCTCTTCAGCTTTAATCGATTGGTGTCACAAGGTGGGAGGCGGGGCCAGGAGGCGAGCTCGGAGGACTCACTCCTGGCCCCGCCCACTCCTCGCCTCTGAGGGAGGGAGCGAAGGAGTGCTGGCAGGTCTATGAAGACACCTTCTATGGGCCGAGTTGGCTTCAAAGCTTGTGCACAGGGCCGGTCTTCCCATTAGACAACCCTACGCGGTCGCGTAGGGCGACGTCAACTTGGAGGGGCGACGTCACCTTGGAGGGGCACCGCCCTGCCCCGCCGACGCGCCTCGGGGAGAGGGAGAGGGGACTCATGGGGAGTGCGCCTCCGAGGCGGGGTGGGCGCCCGGACCCGAGGAGGGGGGAGGCCACGAGGGCGGCCCCCACCCCCCACGGAGACCCCCGGCAGCAGCAGCAGCGCCCCCGGGAGGGCCCAGAGCCAGAGGCGCATCTTCTATCTGAAGGAAGGTAGGCGGGAAGGCGGGAAGGCGGGAGGGGCCACAGGGACGCCAAGGCCGGCCCCCCTCTGCGTGACGTTACTTCCTCGCCGCCTCTGCCGAGGAGGAGGAAGGGGAGGAAGGCCTCGCCGGGAGGGAAGGGAGGGAGGGAGGGAAGGAGGAAGAGGCCGCTGCCGCCGTCGCTCACTGGTAGGACGGCGCCGCGCTCGGTACCCACTGCGCATGCGTGAATTTCCGCGCAGGTGTGGCTGGAATCCGCGGGGGGGGACACAAAATAATGTTTGCTTACCCCCCGGGGAGAGCTCGGACCGCCCCTGCTTGTGCACAGCTTTTGCCTTTCCTGAAACCGGCTTGCTGTGGAATCCTACACGGGCCGGGCCTGTTATTTCCATAATGCGATACGAAACGGGTCTCTCCATCTCTATGGTTCTACGAAAAGAACAAACGTACCCCAAAGTCAAAGCAGTTGAAGGAGGAGTGGAAGTAGTTCCTGGCCCCCAGGCCGTACATCTTCAGGGACATCTCCGTGAGGAACAAGCCAAGGAAAACAAACTCCGCGAAATCTAAAAGCAAGAGAAGAGGAAGAGGGTTAGTCGCCGGCCAATGTCCAGAGAAGGGTGGCCAGAATGGCCAAAGTTATGGGAGCCAAGTCCTATCAGGAATGGCTTCATGACGTGGAGATGTTTAGGTTGGAGAGGAAAAGGCTGAGATTGGCAGGAACCAGGCTGGGTGGCCTTTGTGGTCCCGTTCAACTTTAGGACTATGATTCCCAAACCGTAGTGGACCCAGGCCCAGATTACCCATTAGGCCACCCTAGGCCATGGCCTACGGCGGCAGCCATGGGGGGGGCAGCAAAATGGCGACCGGACCTTTGGGTTGCCACGGCATCTAAGTTGCAGTTGTTGAGGAGGGAGCGAGCGAGCGGGAGGAGGGGCCGAACTAGGAGAGTGGGGGGCCGGTCCCAGGCCGGCCTTTTTCCTCCCATCCTCCCTCTTCCCGCGCGAGGGAGAAGGAGCCGGGGGGAAGTCCCGCCACCCGTAGGGCGTCCGACGGGGCTTCCCCCGCCGCCTCCTCGCTCGCACGCGCGCTCCTTCCTTCAGTGAAGGAGGGGGGCGCCCGTGCGTGCGACTGAGGAGGCGGCGGGGGAAAGGCACGTCAGACGCCCAGGGGCGGGACTTCCCCCCGGCTCCCTCTCCCTCACACGGGTGGGCGCCGCGCTCCTTCCTTCACTGAAAGAAGAAGCGCGGCACCGCCCGTGCGAGACAGAAGGAGCCGGGGGGAAGTCCCGCCACCCGTAGGGCGTCTGACGGGGATTCCCCCCGCCGCCTCCTCGCTCGCACGTGCGCCGCTCCTTCCTTCACTGAAAGAAGGAGGGAGGCTGCGCCGAAAGTAGCCGGGAAGTCCCGCCGCCCGACGGTGTCTGACAGGGCTTAAGGCGGCGGCTCCTTCCTTCAGTGAAGGAAGGGGCGCCCGTGCGTGCGAGTGAGGAGGCATCGGGGGTAAGCCACGTCAGACACCTAGGGGTGGGACTTCCCCCCGCCGCCTCGTCGTTCGTGCCGGCCCCGCCCCCCTCAGGCACCCCCCCTGGGGGCGGCACTTACTGGGTGTGGCCTAGGGCATCACAAAGCATTAATCCGGGCCTGAGTGGACCTCTTGCTAAGGACTGAAAGGTCTCCAAGGGCAGAAAATGGCTCTCTGGAGACAAGTTGGCCATGATGCATTCACCACTAGCCATCCTTCTCCCTTCCAAGGGATGGACCACCTGATACCCGCCAGTCATGGCAATGAGAAGACAGGCCACGCCGTGTTGTTTGGCCACCCCTAGATTCAATTTAGTCTTCTCTTGGAAGAAGCCTTTTCTAATACGAGTGGAAGGGAGGGAGGCAGGACAGGGGGAGGGCGCGCGAGAAATCATTTAATCTCATTTTATTTCGTTTAAATGGATTGTCCTCATTAAAAAAACAGGCCACGCCGGCCCAGCTTGGCCCAATACATTCCAATTAGGCAGTTAGCAGCCCTTCGTTTGTCAATCACCAACAGATTAATCCCATTGCAATGCTGGTGGCCACGTTATTCGAACGGCCGATCACCGCCTCCCAAAGCAGTTACTATACTCCCGACGTAATTTTGGTGGACGGGAAAAGAGATATAAAGAGAGGCTTAAAGCCAACCTTAAAACTGTGGCATAGACGCAGCGTACCCGGATGTCGGTGCACGGTGATAAAACGACGGATGGATTGCAGCCATAACGCAATTAGGCTTATTTACATTATATACAGCAGCACATCGCACATCCGAATCCTTCGGGAACATCTTCGTAAGAATAATGGTGATTGCAGTCTCTGTGATCAGTTGACGCATGCCTCCAACTTTCCATTGTGATGACCAAAGTTCGTTCTCATTACAGGAAGCAGGAGGGAGAGCACGAGCACCGCGGCCTCCTCCGCCATGTTCCTGGGTACCGTGCATGCGCGGCAGCGGCCTCAAGGGCTTCCCTTCCTTTGAGGAGGAAGGAAGGAAGGAAGGAAAGCCCCCGGGGCCACTGGCGGGCATGCACAGCACCCAGGAACATGGCAGAGGAGGCAGAGGCTGCACCGCTCGCACCCTACCTCCTGCCGCGCATGCACAGCGGCCCCAAGGGCGGGGCTTCCCTTCCTTCCTCCTCCTCGGATGTCGGTGCAGGAGGAGGAGGAGGAAGGAAGGGAAGCCCTGCCCTCGGGGCTGTTGCCGCGCATGCGCAGCAGGAGGGAGGCCATGAGTGCCGCGTCCTCCTCCGCCATGTTCCTGGACATTACGCATGCGCCGCGGCGGCCCCGGGGGATTTCCCTTCCTTTCTCCTCCTCCTTCCTTGACTCAAGGAAGAAGGGCGCGGTGAGGAGGAGGAAGAGGCGGAGGGAAGCCCCACCCCCAGGGTCGCTGCCGGGCATGCGCGGCAGGAGGGAGGGTGCGAGCGCCACAGCCTCGCCTCCTCCACCATGTTCCTGGGTGCTGCGCATGCCCACCAGCGGCCCTGGGGGCTTCCCCCCACCTCATCCTTCTTTGACAAGGGGGCGGGGGCGATGGCAAGGGGGGCACCATTCCCTCCTCCCCCCACCCCCTCGCAGTGCTCTCCTCCGCCCTCCCCCGAGAGAGAGAGAGAGTCATCATGCCGCACGTACGTTGCTGTTTTGTTTGAACATTTTTTGAAATATTTTTTGTCCTTGATCTGGTGCCCCCCTAGGCCTGTGTCTATAGGCCACGGCCTAGTGTGGTCTTATGAGTGATCCGGGCCTGCTGTCCTTGCTAGGAACAGTTGGACTTCTGTGATCCTTTAACTCCACACATGCTGGGTGGCTTTCCAAACACATAGCCAGCTTTAAAACACACACACACTATTAAATTTCCTACTTAAACAAACACAGCACCAACATGGGAAGCCCTGGCCCTTGAGCGCTCTAACTGGAGGTCAGCTGTGACCAGCAGTACTGCAGAATTTGAAGAGGCATGAATGGAGGGCGAAAGGGAGAAGCGTGCCAAGAGAAAGGCACATCAAGCCAACCGTGACCGGGAACCAGGGGCGGTCTAAGGTTATTTTATATGGTAAGCGAACATTACTTTGGCGCCCCCCTTTGTCTCCGCCCCCTTTTCCTTTGTCTCCACCCCCTGCCTGCCCAATTGCGTCACATGACGTGTTTACAGGCTTCTGCGCCTGCAGGAGCTTCTGCGCATGCCCAGAAGCTCCTGCAGGCCAGGCGCTGAAGCCGACGCAGCAGCAGGGAGGTTTGCTACGGCGGCGCGGCTGGCATGGCGGCGCCCTTCCCAGAAGTTGGCGCTCTAAGCGGCCGCTTACTTCGCGTATACGTCGGACCGCCCCTGCCGGGAACAACTTCACCTGGAAACCGATGTCCTCACTGCAAGAGAACATGCGGATCAAGCCACCTACAGACCCATTGCTAAGACGCTACACTTGGAGGACCATCATCCTTGGGCTAGGAGTAAGTAAGTAAGTAATTCCATGGCAAGGTTGTCATGAAGGATCTGAAGGTGAGAGGGCGTTTGTGATGGGTCTTGTAGTCCAACGTGTGGGGAAGGTCTAACGAAGCCCCTAGTGCCTCCCTGGCCGAGAACGAGACTTGAAACGCCTCCTTCCAGGCTGCCTCCCGTCTTCTCTAATATATTCAGCCGACATAAATAAGCGTGCTTGTTTTGAAGCGTTTGCTGCTCTGCATATTGAGTCTCCGCAGGGAGGAGCAGGCTGCAACTTCAAAGGCAAACACGGCACCCTCCAGACATTAATTGCGCACGGTAGATGCACAGCGCCTGGCTGAAGATGTGCTCCGCCGGTTGCGCCCATTTACGGACTAAACCCAGTGGTTTGTCTTAACAAGAATACGGCACTTAATCTACTGCTGAAGGGAACCGCACCCCATTGATTCCGTAGGTCTTCTCCATCTGGGTCAAGGAACACGATTCAGCCCTAAGGCTTCTGCATTCCAGTTGCACTAAGCTTCAAAACCTGGGCTTTTTTTGGAGATCTGGGATGGGCAATTAATAAATCCCTCTATCTATCTATCTATCTATCTATCTATCTATCTATTATATAAAGGAGGTCCCGTCGTCGAACGACTGACAGAGACAGAGAAACCTTCCAAGGCAGAGACACCAAACTTGCCAACACAAATAGGCCTCAGGCAAGGAAGGTTTTTAGCAAAGAAACTCCCCCAAACCTAGAAGGCCCCCAAAACAACGATACAAAAAAACACATTTCCCAGGATCCTCTGCGGCAGCCAGCAAAACCCATTGGCCAACATCAGTTACCATAGTAACGGTGGGCAAAGCCACTTAGAATGCTGAGTGATTTCAGTTGAGGGTTAAACTGCCACGGTCAAGATCTAGACAAATAGGGCACCAGGGACACAGGCACCACTGACAAACACATACCCCCAGAATAACACAAAAGTAATACCTACACACAACACAATACGCACATAAGACAACCTTGCGTCTACTGCTCAACCCATTTGTATGCCATTCCTTCCTTCCACACAGGCAGAAGCTGACCCAAAAGACAAGCCATGCCTCCTAAAAAGAACAGCATCGGACGACACACTCGCAACGCTACATACATCACACAAAAAAGGGCAGAACAAACGCCAGAACAGAAAGACACTGCACGACACTAGCTTTTGCCATCACCATAAACAAGGCTCAAGGACAAACACTACACATCTGTGGCATAGACCTTGACACAGAAGGCTTCTCCCACGGACAACTCTACGTAGCGTGCTCCAGAGTTGGGAAACCACAGAACCTCTACATCAACACAGCAGGCGGAAAGACACAAAACATTGTGTATCCACAAGCTCTGCAGAACGCCAGCAACACCACACACCGACAACTCCACAGGACTTCAACATCCCACCCACCAGAACAACCCACAACTTCCACCCACCAGAACAGCCCACAGACACAGCCATGACCCCACCAAGACCATAAGTAACATCAATTCCAACCCTTACAGACTCAGACTTTCTCGCATCTCCTAAATAGGGCACAGCCACGCCTGCCGGGTACAGCTAGTGTGTGTGTGTGTGTGTGTGTGTGTGTGTGTGTGTGTATGTGTATATATATACACACACACATGTTGATGCTTTTACTATGATGATGCTTTTAATGTGATGTTTTAATTGTTTTATTGCAATTGCAACAAGTTCGAATAAATAAATAAATAAATAAATAAAATAAATACACACACACACACTCTTACATACTGGTTGCCAGATGGCCATACAGCCTGGAAACCTCACAACATCGCAGTGATTCTGGCCATGAAAGCCTTTGACAAGAGCAAAGCTTCTCAGTCGCCCCAGGCGAGTCTAATTCGGCAACTCCTGGACCGTTTTTTGTAATTGGGCTTGGGACATTTAGCCTTTGGTGCACGTCCCGGGTTTTGGTCTCAAAGGTTTGCCAACACCCTCAGCCCGCTTGGGGTCCCTCTAATTCAATGGCAGCTCTTCCTCTGGGGAGAATTTAATTACCTTACCAATTAACTTTGTGGCTGCTGAGAGCCGGTGGGGCTAGCATTGACACCCCCCCCCCACAAACACACTATCACTCTTTCACTTTGTCTCCTTTGTATTTTTTTTCCACTTTCTATGTGTTGAAATGCTCTGATTAGCTTTCTCCAGCTTGATGCTTCCAACTGTTTGGAGCATTTTAAAAAGAGGGGTTGAAAGAACGAAGAGAAGAAAGGGGGTGTGATTCGTGTCCCTCTGAATGCCTGCAGGCTGGCCCCAAAAGACCCTGTTTTGTGCTCCTTGGAGCCTGCCCTGCATGCAATACGCATTGATGTCAACGTATTGAGCTGGTGAGGTGTATGACTTCCTATCTGGGGAGGAAAGCATCGAAAGGTCCTTTGTCTTTGCACCAACCCTATTGACAATCGTCTTCAGCATGATGCTCCAAGGGGTTACGGCAGACATCGAAGAAGAACACGTCATATACATACGCTCTCGTACTGATGGCAGCTTGTTCAACTTAAGCCGCCTGAGGGCTCGAACTAACACTCTAAACTATTTAGTCCGTGAGCTGCTTTTTGCCGACGATGCTGCCCTTGTCGCCCATTCAGAATCAGCCCTGCAGCGCCTCACGTCCTGCTTTGCAACAGCTGCAGAGCTGTTTGGGCTGGAAGTCAGCCTGAAGAAAACGGAAGTCCTCTACCAGCCCGCACCACAGGAAGAACACCATCATCCTCACGTCAGCATAGGCACATCTGGTACCCGAGGACTGGAGGGAGGCAAATGTAACTCCGATCTTCAAGAAAGGATCCAGGGGTGATCCAGGAAATTATAGGCCAGTTAGTCTAACCTCAGTTCCAGGCAAAGTGATGGAAACCATTATTAAAGAAAAAAATTACTAAGCACATAGAAGAACAGGCATTGCTGAAGGAAAATCAACATGGTTTCTGCAAAGGCAAATCATGTCTTACTAACTTGTTAGAATTCTTTGAGGGTGTAAATAAACACATAGATACGAAGGGGACCCAGTCGATATTGTTTACCTTGACTTTCAAAGGCTTTTGACCAAGTCCCTCACCAAGGCTCCTAACAAGCTCTTCAGCCATGGAATCAGGGGACAGGTCTTGTCCTGGATCGGAACCTGGCTAAACTGTAGGAAACAAAGGGTGGTAATAAACGGACACTTCTCTGGGTGGAAAGAGGTGAAGTGGCGTACCCCAAGGTTCAGTTTTGGGTCCGTTACTTTTAATTTATTCATTAATGATCTGGACGTAGGAGTGAATTCTGAGGTAGCAAAGTTTGCAGACGACACTAAACTGTTCAGGGTAGTTAAAAATGAAACTGACTGTAAAGAGCTCCAGAAAGATCTCTCGAAATTGAGTGAATGGGCAACAAAGTGGCAAATGCATTTTAACCTAAACAAGTGTAAAGTCATGCACATCGGGGCAAAGAACCCCAACTACACCTACACATTGATGGGGTCAAAGCTTTCCGAGACAAACCAGGAAAGGGATCTCGGGGTTTTGGTGGACAGCTCAATGAAGATGTCAACCCAGTGCGCAGCAGCAGTGAAAAAAGCAAATTCTATGCTTGGCATGATCAGGAAGGGAATCGAAAATAGGTCGGCAAATGTTGTATTGCCTCTCTACAAATCTATGGTGAGGCCACATCTGGAGTACTGTGTACAATTCTGGTCTCCGCACCTCTAGAAGGATATAACGGAACTGGAAAAGGTACAGAAAAGGGCAACAAGAATGATCCAAGGGATGGAGCGGCTCCCTTATGAAACCAGGTTGCAACGCCTTGGTCTTTTCAGCCTTGAAAGACGGCGTTTAAGAGGTGACTTGATCGAAATGTATAAAATCATGCATGGGATAGAAAAGGTGAATAGAGAAAAATATTTTCTTTGTCACAAAACACTAGGACTAGGGGCACTCCCTGAAGCTCCAAGGTAGGAAAGTTAGGACTAATAAGGGGAAATATTTCTTCACCCAGAGGGCCATTGGGTTATGGAACTCACTTCCAGAGGAGGTTGTGACAGCGGTCAGCCTGAACAGCTTCAAGGCAGGATTAGACAGATTCATGGATACCAAGTGTATCGGTAGTTACTGAAATGGACATCCAAGTGCCACCTCGGAGTTGATGGAGGCAGGCAGGATTTCCCCGGGCACTGGTTGTGGGGGGTCGGGAGCAGGTGAGGGTTTTGCCCTCCTTTCTGCTCGAGATCCCCGTGTACAACTGGTGGGCCACTGTGTGACACAGAATGCTGGACTAGATGGGCTGAGGTCCGATTCAGCATGGCTCTTCTTATGTTCTTATGTTCTTATGTGCTTAAGTCCGTTCAGCAGTTCACCTCCCTGGGAAGCACCATCTCTTCAGACGCCAAGATTGATAAAGAGATAGATCACAGATTAGCAAAGGCATAGAGTGCATTTGGAAGGCTTCACAAAAGAGTCTGGAGACCTGAGACAAAGCACTACAATCAGTGTGTACAGAGCTATCATACTGTCTACTCTCCTCTATGGGTGTGAAACATGGGTCACCTATTGCCAACACCTACGACTCCTCGAACGCTTTCATTGGCGCTGTCTTTGCACAATCCTAAATATACACTGGACCGACTATGTGACGAATGTCGCTGTCCTTGAGCAAGCAGGGGTCACCAGCGTTGAGGCCATGCTGTTGAGAACACGGCTGCGCTGGGCAGGGCACGAGGTCTCTAGGATGGAGGACCACCGCCTCCCAAAGATACTACTCTATGGTGAACTCGCCACGGGTCAGCGCAAGAGAGGCGCCCCCAAAAAGAGATACAAGGACTCCCTGAAACAACATCTCAGGCTCGGCCAGATTGATCACCAACAACGGTCCACCCCGGCCTCACATCGAGAGGCATGGAGACGCACTATCCACAATGCTGCGGCCTCTTTCGAGAAGACACGTCGAATGGGTCTCGACAACGCAGAAAGAACCGCAACCTGGAAACAACATCTCCCAAGGAGACTTTCTGCTGTGCTTTTTGCAACCGAACTTGCCTATCTCAGATTGGCCTTTTTAGCCATCAACGCGCTTGTGGAAAGCGTGGGATGAGTCCTTCCTAAGAATCTTCGTTCGCGAAGTCATGCCGAGAGAGAGAGATTGAGCAGGTGAGGGGTATAACTTCCTATCTGGGAAGGAAAGCATCAGAAGGTCCTTTGTTCGTGTGGCTTGTTAATTTGCCCCCCCCCCTTCTTCCACCTGGCATCCCCTCCAGATCCATTGCGCTCCGACTCCCATCAGTGCCAGACCCTGCTCAGGGTGTGATGGGAGTTGCAATCCAAAACATCTGGAGTGTGCGACATTGAGGAACACTAGCTTTAAAGGTTATGATGTCACCCAAACACTCCAAAGATGCCCAAACATGATGGAAGGGAACATAGAATCATAGAGGAAACTTGCATTCAAAGCACCCCCGACAGGCCGCCATCCAGCCTGTTTAAAAGCCTCCAAAGAAGGAGCCTCCACCACACTCCAGGGCAGAGAGTTCCACTGCTGAACACCTCTCGCATTCCGAAATTTCCGAATTAATTCTGAAAATTCCGATTTCCCCCCCCGGAAAATTTCAGAAGTCAATCAGATTTGAAGCGCCAGCACCCCCGACACCCAGAACGGGTTTGGAACGATTTTTTTGGATCACCCAGTCCTAGTGCATATCCTATAAATCAGTGTTTTTCAACCTTTTTTGAGCTGCGACACATTTTTTACATTTGCAAAATCCTGGGCCACACCACCAACCAAAGTGACACAAAATGACACTCTAACACAGTCATACATACAGTTAATATCTTTTAAAATGTATTTATACACTCAGTGTGAAACCTGGACCTGTTTCGATGAACACAACATAGATATCCTGGCAGGAATGGCAGAAAGACACAAACTTCCCACATAGAACTCCCATAACCAAGAGAAAATGCTAGAAGAGTTTGGTGGTCATTGACCTTGGTTTTTGGAGTTGTAGTTCACCTACATCCAGAGAGCACTGTGGACTCAAGCAATGTTGGATCAGGACCAAACTTGGCATGAATACTCAATATGCCGAAATATGAACGCAGATGCAGTTCAGGGGAAATAGACCTTGACATTTGGGAGTTGTAATTGCTGGGATTTATAGTTCCCCTACAATCTAAGAGCATTCTGAACCCCACCCATGATAGAACTGGGCCAAAATTCCCACACAGAACCCCCAGGAGGCAAGAGGAGGTCTCTGCTTGGGAAAAGGGAGGCGGGCCTTCCCAATGCATGGAGAGGGAGAGACCAAGTAGACACTGGGTGGGGAGGGGGGTGGTTGTAATTTTGTGCCTTTATCGAGGTACATTTCTTAGGGTTTTTATACTTCAACACACTAGACTCTCCCCCCCCCCCCCTTCCTGGAGGTTCCAATTTCCCACGGCACACCTGATGATCGCTCACGGCACACCAGTGTGCCCCGGCACACTGGTTGGGAAACACTGGCCTATAAGTCTCAGAATCTTTCGTTCAAAAAAAAAATTAACCGAACTTGACTTTTCCTTTGTGAACGTTGCCTTGCTTTCCGAATGTGGCTTTCATGCTGCCTCGGTTTCCGTTTCCATTTCAGGGTGCTATCAGGGCACAGTCGCAACACCTGTGACCCTCCTCCCCCCCCTCTCTCCCCTTCCTTTCCGCATCAGCACTAGCGAATTATTTTCCTGCCTTTACCCTGCTTTGTGATAATAATGGGCCTTTCCCGCTTCGTCTTCCTCGGCTGCGCGCATCCCGTCTAATTTTTCACTCAATTTGTAATTAACAAGAACATTCTTTCCGACACCAGCTGGGAGACGAATATCTCCTCGTAAAGTTCTCTCCTTTGAACACGCCACTGAACGCCTTCCTGTGCCAGCCAAGCCTTCTCCTAATGGCTCCCTTTTTGCGGCTGCGGCGGGAGACGGCGGAAGACCAATGGCATTACTTAGCCACTTCGCCCCAGGTGGAAAGGGAAGGAGGAAGATTTAAAGTGGAGCGTATCCCGCGGTCTGTCCTCACAGCTTGATCTCAGAACAGGAGAAGAAACTGGCAAAAGTCAGGCAGATTGGCCTCCCTTTTCTGCCTCGATGGCACAAAAGAGAATAGGGTTGTTGTTGCTAGAGCAAAAGTAACGAAATTATGTTACTATCTATTATATAAATGGGTTCACGTCATGTGATGTATACCTCAAACAAAGAAACCATACAACGCAGAAAAACAATACTTGCCAACAGAAATAGGCCTCAAGCAAGGTACGTTTGAAGCAAAGAAACTTTCCCCCCCAAAACCTAAAAGGCCCCCAAAACAACGAGTAAAAATAAAACTACATTTCCCAGTATCCTCCGGGGCAGCCAACGACTCACCCAGCCTCTACATTCTGAACAACACGCTTGGCTGCCAATAAGAGCGGATTTGCTGTAACCATAGCAACGCTGGCAAGAGCCATCCAAGGCTAGGATAGAATGCTGAGAGATTTCAGTTGGTGTTTGAGGGTTAAACTGCCAAAACCAAACTCTGAGGGAGCAATTCTCCAGCAAATTCCTACCCACACAACACAACACAACTTCCAATCACAACCCATCCCACCAACCTTACGGGACCCCGTACACAACACCTACAAACACCACAAACAAAAACCATTCCTTCCTTCCACACAGACAGAAACTGACCCAAAAGACAAGCCATGCCTTATAAAAATAACAGCATCGGACGACACACTCACAACGCTACATACATCAAACAAAAAAGGGCAGAACAAACGCCAGAACAGAAACACACTGCGCAGCAGAGACACAGACAACAGGTCACTGCACGACGCACAGCTGAGAACCAAATGCAAAGAACTGCACGACAAGAAGAAGCGCGCGGCCTGGAACAACAAAGACGCAGAAATGCAACACAACAGCAGCGCGCAAGGAGCGCAGAAAATCGACGTCGCAACACAGAAAACAAACTTCAAAACCACCCCAACCAATTCCCGCGCCTAGCCTTCAGATACAACACTGCAGAAGACTACAGCATGGCGCCAGAGGCCAACATTGGCACCCTAACGCACATCTGCACACACTGCAAAGCCCTGAAATACCCAGCAGAAACACCGGGAATGTGCTGCCTAGCCGGCAAAGTCTCTCTACCACCACTTGCCACTCCTCCACAACCACTACAGACTTTGCTGAGTGGACACACTCCAGAATCAAAACACTTCCTCCGCTATAGAAGACAATACAACTCATGCTTCCAGATGACATCATTTGGAGCACACATAGAAAGTGCGCAATTCATGCCTACATGACCCCACCAAGACCGTAAGTCACATCATTTCCAACCCTTACATCTCGCATCTCCTAAATAGGGCACAGCAACGCCTGCCGGGTACAGCTAGTCTATTATATAAAGGAGGTCCCAAATTCGAACGACTGACAGAGACAGAGAAACCATCCAAGGCAGAGACACCAAACTTGCCAACACAAATAGGCCTCAGGCAAGGAAGGTTTTTAGCAAAGAAACTTCCCCCCCAAAACCTAGAAGGCCCCCAGAACAACGATTCAAAAAAACCTACATTTCCCAGCATCCTCTGTGGCAGCCAGTGAAACCCATTGGCCAACATCGACCCACACAAAATGCAGGGAGGCTGAGTAACCATAGTAACGCTGGGCAGAGCCAGCCAAGGCTAGGATAAAATGCTGAGTGATTTGAGTTCAGTCAGTTGGTGTTTGAGGGTTAAACTGACAAAACCAAACTCTATGAGGGAGCAATTCTCCAGCAATTCCTACCCACACAACACAACACAACTTCCTATCACAACCCATCCCCCCAACCTTACGGAACCCCGCACACACAACACCTACCACCACCACAAACAAAAACCAACTCCACCTATACTCCAAACACAACACAACACTGCACTGATACTCTACAAAAACACACGAACACCCAAAACACCTCACCCACACAAGCATTCCACAACATACTACCAACACACCCACTAACTCACCAAAAAAGTACTACCTACACACAACACAATACGCACATAACACAACCTTGCGTCTACTGTTCAACCCATTTGTATGCCATTCCTTCCTTCCACACAGGCATAAGCTGACCCAAAAGACAAGCCATGCCTCCTAAAAAGAACAGCATCAGACGACACACTCGCAACGCTACATATATCACACAAAAAAGGGCAGAGCAAACGCCAGAACAGAAACACAGTTTCTTTTTCAAATCCAGAGTTGGGAAACCACAGAATCCCCATCAGGGCTGTCCAACTGCCGGCCCTGCAGGTGTTTTGGACTTGAAATCCCAGAAATCCTAACAGCTGGTAAACTGGCTAGGATTTCTGGGATTTGAAGTCCAAAACACCTGCAGGGCCGGCAGTTGGACAGCCCTGCTTTCCATCAACACAGCAGACGGAAAGACACAAAACATTGTATATCCACAAGCTCTGCAGAACGCCAGCAACACCACACACCGACAACTCCCCAGGACTCCAACATCCCACCCACCAGAACAACCCACAACGACACAGCCATGACCCCACCAAGACCATAAGTCACATCAATTCCAACCCTTACATACTCAGACTTTCTCGCATCTCCTAAATAGGGCACAGCAACGCCTGCCGGGTACAGCTAGTATATGTATATAATAAAAGTCATTGTTTGCGGCTGAGCGGTGGGAGGAATATGTGGCAGCATTTCTATTGGCTGCCACTCTGGGATTATTTGCATAAATGGCTGTGACTGGCCAGCCTCCCAACATTCCAACACAGCACAGAGAGGAAAGGAAAGGGCCTGAGGCAGGCATCCATGGCCGGAGTTGAAGTTAGCCAGTTGACATTTTTTTTCTGTTGGAAATGGAATGTTCAGTACCTTCACAAACACTGCAGCCCCTAGACATAGAGGGCAAATGAAAGGCCTCTGGCAGCCAGCCACTGCGGCCCACAGCAATGACGGATCAGCACCAAACTTGCCAAACAGGGGCCCAATGGCCCACTTCACAACCTGGTGTAATTTAGGGCAGAATGGGCCACGAATGATGGGATTTGCAGCACCTTCACCTCATTCACTTCCCAAACAACACTGCAGCCCCTATACATAGAGGGAAAATGAAAGGCCTCAGGCAGTAAGCCACTGCGGCCCACAGCAATGACAGATCACGACCAAACTTGCCAAACAGGGGCCCAATGGCCCACTTCACAACCTGGTGTGAATGATGGAATCTGCAGCACCTTCACCTCATTCACTTCCCAAACAACACTGCAGCCCCTATACATAGAGGGAAAATGAAAGGCCTCAGGCAGTCAGGCACTGCAGCCAACAGCAATGACGGATCAGGACCAAACTTGCCAAACAGTGGCCCAATGGCCCACTTCACAACCTGGTGTGGTTTAGGGCAGGCTGGGCCATGAATGATGGGATTTGCCATACCTTCACCTCATTCACTTCCCAAACAACACTGCAGCCCCTATACATAGAGGGAAAATGAAAGGCCTCAGGCAGTCAGCCACTGTGGCCCACAGCAATGACAGATCAGGACCAAACTTGCCAAACAGGGGCCCAATGGCCCACTTCACAACCTGGTGTGATTTAGGGCAGAATGGGCGACGAATGATGGGATTTGCAGTACCTTCACCTCATTCACTTCCCAAACAACACTGTAGCCCCTATACATCACAGACCAGGCCCAAAATTGACAGCAAGGCTTCCTTAAGTTGATTTTCCTGACTAGGCCTCAGCTCAAGGGATATTGTTAGGCTTCCTCAACTTGATTTTCCTGACTAGGCCTCAGCTCAAGGGATATTGTTAGGCTTCCTCAACTTGATTTTCCTGACAGAACAAGACAGAACAAGACCACACAGCACACAGACCCCCAAGATGGACCCTACACCCTGGTGCAGTTTGAGGTAGGATGGACCATGGATGATGGGACTTGCAGTACTTTAGTTCACTTCCTTAGAGCACTGTGGCCCACACCAATGACGAACTATGGCACACAATGCCTTCCTCAAATAACCCGGGCACCGCCGGATCCCCAAGCTAGTTATATATATAACTCTGGATCCTCCTTGGAAGCTATAAATGACGTCCTGCATTTCTAGGACACCTTACAAGTTCTAAACAGGCCATATTCTAATAATAATAATAATATAAATAATATAATACAATATAATATATTGTATATACATATAATATTGATAATATTATAATGTAATACAATATAATAATAATGATAATATATTATATGTTGTAGTAGAGCCTGAGGCTGTTGCTGCTCCTGGTAGTAGAGTTGGGTGGGGCTGATTCTTCAGCATCTAGCAGTAGTATGGAACTGGGTGGGGCTGAGGATAGCCATTCTATGCCTCAGAGGGGAAGCAAAAGGCTTACTCGTGAGCAAAGTGCAGAGGAGATCTCTCAGTGCAAAAGAAGAAGGCAAATACTTACAGAGCCTACTGATGAGGATCTTTTGAGGGCTTCCCTGGGGAGGATGGGAGTCAGAGTGAAGGGAATACTTCGGATGAAGAGCCAGAGATGGATTGGGCCAGGGTGCGAGAGGTTCAGGCTGTGTGTGAGGAACCCACAAGCAGTGACACCTTTTGGGGGTTCTCTGATGACAATGAATGGCCCTCAGGCTATCCCGATGATTGCTGGGGAGACCTAAGTCTTGACAGGAGATGGAAGACTCGGAGAGGGTCTGCAGCTGCTGAGGCAACAGCAGCTGAGCCTGCTAGTGATGGGGCGTTGTCAAGCTCGGGTGACAATGAATGGCCCTCAGGCTATCCCGATGATTGCTGGGGAGACCTAAGTCTTGACAGGAGATGGAAGACTTGGAGAGGGTCTGCAGCTGCTGAGGCAACAGCAGCTGAGCCTGCTAGTGATGGGGCGTTGTCAAGCTCGGGTGACAATGAATGGCCCTCAGGCTATCCCGATGATTGCTGGGGAGACCTAAGTCTTGACAGGAGATGGAAGACTCGGAGAGGGTCTGCAGCTGCTGAGGCAACAGCAGCTGAGCCTGCTAGTGATGGGGCGTTGTCAAGCTCGGGTGAATCCGGCATGGAAGATTAATAACATGTGGCCTTTGCGGCTGGCAAGGTGTTGCATTTGGGACTTGTGACTCTGAAGTGCTGTGTTTTGTATCCTGTATCTTTTTTCTCTGTATGGAGTAAAGTGAGTTGGGAAATCTGCTTTGTTCTTCGGGGCTGGAATGCTGGGGTTGTGGGAGTTTGGGGGATGTCATTGCTGTACTTTTGTGTTTAGTTCGCTGCAGCTGCCCGTACCACGTGTGGCGTGGTTTAAAATCCTTTGAGCTACTGTGAGTGCCAGATGCTGACTGCCTGCAAGAATGGGGTATGGTATGGAGGGGGGTTGAAGGTGGGATGTTTGCAGGGTTACGTTGTGCAATTGTTCCTCTGCATGAGCTGCTGCTCTGGACCTTTGGCTTGCCTCCTCCCTCTGTTGACCCGGTATCCGTGACTACGCCTGATGCTCAACCCCTAGGACTGCCCATCCGTAATGACCCAGGACTCCATTTCGACGACTCTGCGTTTGATCTTGTTCCTTTGTGTTTTTCCTGTTTATTGATGTTTATTGATATTATTATGCCAAATTAGGCTACTTTACTTTGAGCTAGTTCACACTGACTTGCAAGTATCTTTAGTTTTTTAAGTGCTTTCTAAGCATGGTCATTTGTGGACAATAAACTCTTTTTCACACCTACTTGTGACTGGCTGTTTAAGTGGCGTCTGTCTCTAACATTATAATTATATATTTTTATATTGCATGTAATATTATTAATAATATTACAGTATAATGTTATAGTACAATCTATATATATAAAAGGGAAGTGGTCGTGCAACGGGGCAAATGCACGCCAAAACTACATTCCCCACACACACAACAAAACCCAGGGCCACTCATCCCCACCCCGAGGTACATCACCCACCCACTAAAACACCCCAAAAACCAACAGAACACCCCCAAAACATCCCCCACAAAACAACATTGCCACGCATGCGCAAACAACCACACACAAAACATGGCCGCCATAACACCACCACAATGACACGCATGCGCAACATCCGAACGGCCCCGTAACACCGCAACCAGCCTCCTTCGCCACCTCCACGCCGCTTCTCGCTCTCCTCCGCCCCCTCTCTTACGCAGCCCAAGGAGGAGGCCACAGAGAGAGGGGTTGCCCGGTTCCCCTTCGCCCTCCGGCAGAGGCCTCTCCGCCGCCGCCCACCGCCTCCCTTCCACTGCCCGGTAACGAGGCCGGGGGGGGAGCAATAGGAAAGCAGAGCCTGAGAATTAAAGAAACAGTAGGTCTACAGGACGGCCGCGTTGCCGCCTGGGCGTTGTAGTCTCTTGGCATGGACACCCAATAGAGAGTAATGGCAATGTGCACTTCAGGGAACTACAACACCCAGAATGCTCCGCGGCTTACATTCCAGGGCTTGCCTGGCCTGGAGCTTGGCCATGGCTTGGAGGGGCTGCTGCCGGCTGGGGCTTCGCTGGAGGAGGCATGGCTGGAGAGAGGCAGGCGGGCGAAGAGGGATCGCCTCCTGCATTGACCGTAAGGAGATGGGGATCATGCAAGGCTCCTTGGTTGGCTGCATTAAAGGGCAAGCAGGCAGAAATCCAACAGGTTGTGCTTGCCTCCTCAAGGGCAATACTCTGCTGCTCTAAGGATAAACATTATATTTTCCATGGTGGTACTTCAAGTCCCATCATTCCCCACAGACCACTGTGGCCCAGAACCAAGACCAATAAAGACCCAACTTGGCACACCATGCCCCCCATGACCCACACTCCATCCAACTGCAGTTTAGAGGAGGGCACACCGTGGATGATTGGACTTTCTCGCATCTCCTAAAAAGGGCACAGCAACGCGTGACGGGTACAGCTAGTGTAATATAAAATATTAATATCGCGCTATGGCAGTAATATAATATATTGTATTTACATTTTACTTGTAAGCCGCTCTGAGTCCCCTCAGGGTGAGAAGGGTGGCATATACATGTCGTAAGTAAATAAATAAATAAATATCTCGTTGCAGAAATTGCACATGCGCATAATTACTATAATTGGGGAAACTTCAGGGGCTCCTTTCACCCTCATTTTTAAAGCTATCGGAGTGAAACCTGCTACAGTTCTAGACAACATGTAACACTGTTAGCCCTCCAAATTTCAGAACGTTTCACTGAAATTAAAATTGGGGAATTTTAATTTTTTTTAATTTAACCAGAGTAGTTAGCCATAGCAAAGTACCCGATGAACCAACATGTACATAGCATGTTATTTGAGAATACAGAAATGGTGGACCACTCTAACAACCACCATGATAGACTACATCAGTGTTTCCCAACCGTTTTTGAGCCGCGGCACACTTTTTACATTTGCCAAATCCAGGGGCACACCACCAACCAAAATGACACAAAACGACACTCTAACACAGTGATACATAGAGTTAATATGTTTTTAAACGTATTTATACACTCAGTGTGAAACCTGGGCCTCTTTCGATGAACTCAACATAGATATCCTGGCAGGAATGGCAGAAAGACACACACACACACAAAACATACTAATACTAACCCAAAATGACACAAAACGACACTCTAACACAGTCATACATAGAGTTAATATGTTTCTAAATGTATTTATACACTCAGTGTGAAACCTGGGCCTGTTTCGATGAACACAACATAGATATCCTGGCAGGAATGGCAGAAAGACACAAACTTCCCACACAGAACTCCCAAAACCTAGAGAAAATGCTATAAGAGTTTGGTGGGCATTGGCCTTGAGTTTTGGAGTTGTAGTTCACCTATGCCGAAATATGAACGCAGATGAAGTTCAGGGGAAATAAACCTTGACATTTGGGAGTTGTCGTTGCTGGGATTTATAGTTCCGCTACAATCAAAGAGCATTCTTAACCCCACCAATGACAGAACTGGGCCAAACTTCCCACACAGAACCCCCAGGAGGCAAGAGGAGGTCTCTACTTGGGGAAAGGGAGGCGGGCCTTCCCAATGCATGCAGAGGGAGAGACCAAGTAGACAACGGGTGGGGAGGGGGGTGGTTGTAATTTTGTGTCTTTATCAAGGTATGTTTCTTAGGGTTTTTATACTTCAACACACTAGACTCTCCCACCCCCCTCCCCTCCTGGAGGTTCCAATTTCCCACGGCACACCTGATGATCGCTCATGGCACACTAGTTGGGAAACACTGGACTACACAGAGGAGCTAATGAAATACACAAGAAAGAGGATTTTTTTTCAACAGAAAGGAGGAAAACATGAAAATGAACATAATCTGGCTACCAATATTTTTAAAACTCTAACATCAGAACAGTAAAGAAAGAACAACACTTAAAAAAAACCCATGGGAATTCCACACAGTAAACAAGCAGGACCAGCTAACAATTCCCAACAAAGGATTCCCTCTGGCAGGAAGCAGCCAGGCTTTGAAGCAAGGCTATTCAATGCTAATCAAGGTGGACAATTGCAACATTCACACTTGCCTCCGACGGTCAAGAGTTCTTTCTCCCACTCTGGACATTATTCCACAGGGATAAATACCCCACTTGCCCAGTTTCCAACAGACCTCACAACCTCTGAGGATGTCTGCCATAGATGTGGGCAAAACGTCAAGAGGTAATGCTTCTGGAAGATGCCCATACACCCTGGAAAACTCAAAGCAACGCAGTGATTCCGGCCATGAAAGCCTTCGACAATACATTAAACATAACAATAATAACAAAGGCGACAATAACGACAACATTTCAGCAGGCCCGGATTAACGTTTTGTGGCGCCCTAGGCCACATTCTGTAAGTGCCACCCCGGGGGGGGCGCTTGAGGGGGCAGGGGCCGCTGCGGGGGCGGAGCCAGCACAAGCGAGAAGGAGCCGGGGGAAGTCCCGCCCCTAGGGCCTCTGACGTGGCTTCCCCCCGCCGCCTCCTCGCTCACACGGGCGCCCCCCCTTCCTTCACTGAAGGAAGGAGCGGTGCCTGCCTGCGCGGCAAGGAGGCGGCGGGGAAGCCACGTCAGACGCCCTAGGGGCGGCGGGACTTGCCCCTGGCCCCTTCTCGCGCGAGCGGGCAGGGGCCGCTCCTTCCTTCACTGAAGGAAGGAGGGGCGAGCCGGCGCGAGGGAGAAGGAGCCGGGGGGGAAGTCCCGCCCCTAGGGCATCTGACGTGGCTTCCCCCACCTCCTCCTCGCTTGCGCCGGCCCCGCCCCTCCTTCCTTCACTGAAGGAAGGAGCGGCGCCCACCTACGCGAGCGAGAATGGGCCAGGGGCAAGTCCCGCTGCCCCTAGGGTGTCTGACGTGGCTTCCCCCCACCTCCTCCTCGCTCACGCCGGGCCCGCCCCTCCTTCCTTCACTGCGCAGGCGCAGAAACAAGCGCCCAAAGATCGGATTTAAAAAATTGTATTTTAATTTTTTTTCCGATTTTGGGGGTCTGGATCTGCCGCTCCCCCATGGCTGCCGCCCTAGGCCATGGCCTAGGGTGGCCTTATGGGTAATCCGGGCCTGCCTTTCAGTGGGGTGTTGTGTGGTCTCCGGGCTGTACAGGCATGTTCTAGTATATTTTTCTCCCGACGTTTCTCCTGCCTCTGTGGCTGGAGAAGTATCACAATGAATATTTCACTTCCCTCTTCCCTGGCAGTCCATCATGGTTGGTGCAATCGACAGCCTTACTTACACAGTGCGGCGGTGAGCCCCTCTGGCTGGTCATAATGCACAATGGCGACACACAACGTGTTGAGGGCCACCACACAGAGGACCATCCAGTAGAAGCCCTGGGCTTTCACCATGCGCCGGATGAAGAACCGAAACATCTTCTCTTTCCTGCGGAAGTAGGAGGAGCTCTCGTTTTTGCCGCTCTTCAAGCTGGCCCGAGCAAACGGAGACCCTAGAAGCACGTGAAGGGCGAAAGGTAGAGTCACTGCATATGAACCCAAAGTGCCCAAGATGTCAACATCCCTTTCCCCGTGGAACTAATGATGGCACTAACACCAAGGCTCTGGTGTTTCTAGCCCACTTTCCTCCCGGAGCAGAGCTTCGCCACTTTCCGGATCTTCCCCCGGGGTGCTGGGAATCCCTGCATCCTTTGAGTCTGGCCGGCGCAGATGGCCGAGGGTGTCATTTGAGTTCCAGAACGTACCGGAGTTTTCTAACCACACATGATTCCACCTCCCAAAAATATATCCGTGTAGGAGGGAGTGTCGTGGCCTGATTTGCCTTTCCTTACTTCTGTCTCCCGGAGAGCTGAGTGAATCTGGTTTGGGTTTTAGTGCGAATTGTGATGGAACCAGCCAAAAGACCAAATGAACTGGAGCAGGGCTGTCCAACTTCTACCGGCCCAGGGGCCTGAATTCCGGTCACTGATGACCTGGGGGCCGTAGGGTCTGCCCCCGCCCCCGCCTCCCCCCCCCCCCTCCCCCAGCTCCGCCCTCTCCCCGGCGCCCTCTCCCCTTATTTTAATTAAATATTAAATATATTTAATTCCATCCTCCCATCTCCCCTTATTTTTATTTAATATTAAATATATTTAATTCCATCCTCCCAACTCCCCTTATTTTTATTTAATATTAAATATATTTAATTCCATCCTCCCATCTCCCCTTATTTTTATTTAATATTAAATATATTTAATTCCATCCTCCCCTTATTTTTATTTAATATTAAATATATTTAATTCCATCCTCCCAACTCCCCTTATTTTTATTTAATATTAAATATATTTAATTCCATCCTCCCCTCTCCCCTTATTTTTATTTAATATTAAATATATTTAATTCCATCCTCCCATCTCCCTTATTTTTATTTAATATTAAATATATTTAATTCCATCCTCCCAACTCCCTTATTTTTATTTAATATTAAATATATTTAATTCCATCCTCCCCTCTCCCCTTATTTTTATTTAATATTAAATATATTTAATTCCATCCTCCCCTTATTTTTATTTAATATTAAATATATTTAATTCCATCCTCCCAACTCCCCTTATTTTTATTTAATATTAAATATATTTAATTCCATCCTCCCCTCTCCCCTTATTTTTATTTAATATTAAATATATTTAATTCCATCCTCCCATCTCCCCTTATTTTTATTTAATATTAAATATATTTAATTCCATCCTCCCAACTCCCTTATTTTTATTTAATATTAAATATATTTAATTCCATCCTCCCTCCCCCTTATTTTTATTTAATATTAAATATATTTAATTCCATCCTCCCCTCTCACCTGAGAATTATTAAATATAAATGATATTTAATTCCATCCTCCCAACTCCCCGTGGTATTATTTAATATTAAATATAGTTAATTCCATCCTCCCTCTCCCCTTATTTTTATTTAATATTAAATATATTTAATTCCATCCTCCCTCTCCCCTTATTTTTATTTAATATTAAATATATTTAATTCCATCCTCCCTCTCCCCTTATTTTTATTTAATATTAAATATATTTAATTCCATCCTCCCTCTCCCTTATTTTTATTTAATATTAAATGGGGGAGGGAATGAGGAGCCCCCTGAGGAGCCCCCTGCTTCGGCCTACCTTTTGCAAACGCGTAGGATCCAGGAGTACCTGGACAACGCGAGAGGCGACGACCGACTGAGTCGAAGAAGGTCCTAATCGCGTCTGTGGGCCTCAGCGATCCAGTAGTCGAGTAGCCGAAGAGTATCGCGAGAATATGCAATCCACACGGGATTTCGCTGTCAACGCCGGCGTGATCTCGCGTTGACAGCGAAATCCCATGTGGATTGAATATTCTCGCGATACTTGCTCCGAACCCGGAAGTAGGTATTTTTTTTATTTTTTATTTTTCAATTTTTATTTTTTATTAAAAAGCTTAGGGGGCCTTAGGGAAGGGGCTGGGGGCCGTATATGGCCCCCGGGCCGCCAGTTGGACAGCCCTGAACTGGAGGATAGGGATCTTGGGAAGCTCCTTTGAGGTTTGTTTGTTTGTTTGTTTATTGTTCATTTTTATCTACCGCTCCTTCCAGCAGGCTTGGGGTGGTTTGCATAAAATCAATTAGTAAGACAGCAACAATTCAATTTAATAACAGCAACAATAGAAAACAGAGCCTAAAAACAACACTCTACGTAGGACTCAAGGATTTGGGCCACTTCCTCAGCAGCCATTGAGATGAAAGGCCTGCCTGAAAAGGGTCGTTTGACAGGCTCTCCGGAACGGGGCCGGTTCCTTAATGGCACGGACTTCATCCGGCATTGAGTTCCATAGCGACGGGGCCGCTACGGAAAAGGCTCTGGATCTGGTTGTAGACAGACGGCAGGAATGAATAGATGGAACTACTAAGAGATTTTGCTCTTCTGAGCATAGTGATCTCGGGGGAACATATGGGGTAAGGCACACCGGCCCCAGACCATACAAGGCCTTAAAGGTCAACACCAACACCTTGAAAACAATCCGGTACTCTGTTGTTAGCCAGTGCAGTTCCTGCAGAATGGGCGTCATGTGCTCTCGTGCAGGCGCTCCCACCAGCAGTCGAGCGGCAGCATTCTGCACCAGCTTGAGTTTCTGGATTGATGACAAAGGAAGGCCAATGTAGAGGGTGTTACAGTAGTCCAGTCTCGAGATGACCGTTGCCTGGATCACCATAGCCAGGTCGCGGCTGGGCAGGTAGGGAGCCAGCCGCCTAGCCTGTCGTAGGTGGAAAAACATGGTCCTGTATACCGTGGAGATTTGCATCTCCATTGATAGCAGTGGGTCCAATTGGACCCCCAGGCTTCTTACTGAAGACAACGGGCTTAAGAGCTCGCCGTCCAGGGTAGGCAGCCGGCATCCATCCAACCCAGGGCGACCCAGCCATAGGATCTCCGTCTTCAACGGATTCACCTTTAACCGGCTGGCACGCACCCATCCAGTCACGGCTTCGAGGCATTGATGGAAACAATCGGGTACGGTGTCTGGCCTGCCGTCCATTCTCAGCACCAGCTGGGTGTCATCAGCGTACTGATAGCACTCCAGACCAAAGTCGCGAACCAGTCGGGCCAGTGGGCGCACATAGATATTAAACAATAAAGGGGAGAGGATGGCACGCTGGGGGACTAAAACCCGGAACAGATGCGCATAGGAGGCCACCTCCACTATGGCTTCATTGATTCGGGATGCATCTACACCAGTGCTGTCCAACTTCTGGCGGGTCCAGGGCCGGATAAGAGGTCACTGATGACCTGCGGGGCTGCTCGGCCCCGCCCCAGGCCCCCCCCCCCGGCCCCGCCCCCAGCCCAGGCCCCTCCCCCTCCTAACGCCGCCGAAAAGGAGGAGTAGGCGGTGCCAAGAGCAGCGCGTCACAGGCCTGGCATGACGCGCTTCTCTTGGCACCGAGGCGGCGCCAAGAGCAGCGCGTCACGCCAGGCCTGTGACGCGCTGCTCTTGGCGCCGCCTTCTGCCCTTTTTCGGCGGCTCCCCCGCCCTAGGTAGGGAGGGGGGCGCCGAAAAGGAGGAGCTAGCTCTCTTCCTCCTCCCTGCCCCGCCTCCCCCTCCCCCCGGCCGCCATTTTTTTAAAAAAATCGATTTTTTAAAAAAATTAAAAATGGCGGCTGAGGGCATAGGTGGGCCGTGTCCAACAGGCTACGGGCCGGATCCGGCCCCGGGGCCGCCAGTTGGACAGCCCTGATCTACACTATAGTATGAGTGCAGTTTGATACCCCTGCTTGAATTGCCATGGCTGAATGCTATAAAACAGGCAAGGGCAAACTTTGCCACCCAGATGTTTGGGACTTCAACACCCATAATTCCTAACAGCCTACCGGCCTCTGTCTTGTCTGGATTTAGCCTTAGCTTGTTAGCCTTCACCCCGTCCATCACAGCTGCCAGGATCCGGGGAGCTTCTTTGGATCGAGGTGGAAGAGAGTAGTAGAGTTGTGTGTCATCTGCATAGAGGTGGCACCCAACTCCAAAACTCTGGATAACCCAGGTGTTGAAAAGCATGGGGGAAAGGATGGAGCCTTGTGGGACCCCACAGGTCAATAGGGATCCGAGCAAGAATCCCCCAGCATCACCACCAAAGGAGACACTGTGGGATTTTCTGCCTGGATATCCTGGGTTACATGGCTGTGTGTGAGGAAGGGCCCATAGTGATGTCCGTATGCAAATCCTGGACGCTTGAATCCTGGATCAAGGATGCTCAGCCGGTGTGGGCCAATGTATCCTTGCACAAGCCTTCCTCAAGGTACTTCGCCTGCCGTTGAGGTTCAACCCTAGACAACCAATGACGGCCGGTTCCCTCCCACCGGAAAGCACCCTCTCGGCTCCCTGTTCCTCTCCGGGCTCTGCCTCTCACCTTAACTCACTCCAGCTGCCTCACCACATGCTCCCGACGCCCAGTAACACCGTACCCGGACTCCGCCGAGCCCCTCTTCCCTCCCGAGGAGGAGAAGGCGGCGCCGCCCCACTCCGTTTTCAAGCTTGGCGCCATTTTCTTTCACCACAGCCTTCCCCTTCCGCTTTCCTCACGCCGCCGCCCGCCCATGCTGCGTCCTCATTGGTCAGCCCATGCGCGCGAGCCAGTGCCTATTGGCTCCCCGCACCGAGCCGCCGCCACTCTTCCATGCCGTGGTTGGCTAGGATCCGATGGCAAAGCCTAGCCTGCGAGGGCGGCTGGGTCCACTTTGCCATCGGATCCTAGCCAATCACGGCATGGAAGAGCGGCGGCGGCTCGGTGTGGGGAGCCAATAGGCGCTGGCTCGCGCGCATGGGCCGACCAATGAGGACGCGGCGTGGGAGGGCGTCGTCGTGAGGAAGGCTGTGGTGAAGGAAAATGGTGCCGAAAATGGAGCGGGGCGGCAGCACCTCCTCGGGAGAGAAGAGGGGCTTGGTGGAGTCCAGGCGCGGCGTTGCCAGTCCCGGATTAACCGATTGTGGCGCTCTAGGCCACACTCTGGAAGCGCCGCCCCCGCCCCGGCTTGCAGGGCTGGGGCCGCTTGCGGGGGGCCCTCCCTCCTCGCTCGCATCACTGTCAGTCCCGCCCCTCTTCCTTCGCTGATGCGAGAGAGGAGGGGGCGGAGGGAAGTCCTAGGCCCCCTCCTCGCTGCTCACGTCGGCCCCGCCCCTCTTCCTTCACTGACGCGAGCAGCGAGGAGGGGGCGGTGGGACTTCCTGCCGCCTCTTCCTCGCTCGCGACAGCGTCGGTCCCGCCCCTCTTCCTTCACTGAAGGAAGAGGGGCGGGATTTCCCTCCGCCCCTCCTCAGCAGCGTCAGGAGGGTCCCGCCACTCTTCCTTCACCTCCGCCCCTCCTCTCTTGCGTCAGCGTGGGTCCCGCACCTCTTCCTTCACTGCAGGAAGAGGGGCAGGGCCGAGGAGGGGCGAGCAGCAGGGTGGGGACCTCTTCCTTCACTGAGGAAGAGGGGCAGAGCAAGGGGGGCGGGGGGCAGAGCCGTAGATGGTGGGGTTTTTTTGAATGTTTTTGAATGTTTTTTTTAAACTTTTTAAAAACTTTTTTGGGGAATCCGGACCTGCTGGCCCTCCATGGCCTAGGGTGGCCTTATGGGTAATCCGGGCCTGGGCATTGCCGGGCGTCGGGAGCATGTGGTGAGGCAGCTGTAGCGCGAGGTGGGGCCACACCCCCGATGCCCTTCTCCCCTCTCCCTGGGCCGGACAGAAGCGGCTGCTGGGCCGGATCTGGCCCGCGGGCCGTAGTTTGCCCACCCCTGCTCTAGAACCTTGCCCAGGAAAGGGAGGTTAGAAATGGGCCGGTTAGAAGGCTATATGGCAGAGGAACCACCTCTGTTTCACTCTTGCCCAAGAAAACCCTATGGAATGCACGTTAGGGTCACAGGTTGGAAAGCACACAAAGCAGTGTGCAGCCGGCATAAGGTTGTCTGGTTGTGCCAAAGTCAGTAAACAATTTGCCCGAGGAACAGATTGACTTCAACGCCTGACTTACCGACGGAGCAAACGTCTGCAAAATGGTCCTCCCCTTCTTCAGCATGGATGAGGTCGTTTTTGCTCTTCTTGATCGTGGCTCTTTTCAGGACTGGATTCGAAAGCAACGAACAGGAGGAGGAGAAAAGAAGAGAGTGGCCAACGTGGCCATCAGTATGCCATAGTCCATGCGCCCTACGCTCAAGCCGAATGGCGCCTCCATGCGAGGCTGGCCGTTCTAATTCTATCCGTCGGCACCAACTTCCCTGAAGGGTTTACATGGCAAACACCATTCGTCAGCTATGCTCAAGCTATGACATGTCAGGACAAATAACACCATGTCACAAAATGTGAAAAATGTTCTGTTCCTAGTTCGAAAGTGTTATTTCCTGTTTAATTGTGCAGTCCTTACTTTGGAAGTAGTTGTTCTACTCCAGAAACTTTGTTTTTGTGGCTGCCACAAACTAAGTTGAATTTTTGGTGTTTGTTTGGGCCGGGCTTTGGCACAGCGGGTTAACCACCGACTGCAATAACTCTTACAAATCGAAAGGCTGGTGATTACCTGGCTGAATGTATTCTCCCTTATGAACCATCAAGGCTGTTAAGATCTTCTGCGGGGGGGGCGGGGCTGCTCTTGGTCCCACCACTTTCGCAATGGCGTATGGTGGGGACGAGAGACAGGACCTTTTCTGTGGTGGCCCCCCAGCTATGGAACTCTCTCCTGAATGAGATCAGATCTCCCCCCTCCCTCCTGATCTTCAGGAAGCTAGTGTAATACTGGCTTATTCCCAGAATAATGGCTGAGACCGGCAATTGACCAAAGTTATCGACCACATATGCGGACTGAGTTTGGGCCTGATTTTATCTTGGTGAATTGGCTTATATGTATTTTATTCTAAACTAGCTTTGGGACGCGGCGGTGCCCGGGTTATTTGAAACGGTCTGAGGCCTAGGAAGCCTTAATGTTCATTCGGGCTGAGGCCTAGGAACCCTTACTGTCAATGCAGGCTTAGGCCTAGGAAGCCTTACTGTCAATTCAGGTTGAGGCCTAGGAACCCATACTGTCAATTCAGGCTAAGGCCTAGGAAGCCTTACTGTCAATTCAGGCTGAGGCCTAGGGAGCTTTAATGTCTATTCAGGCTGAGGCCTGAGCCATACTGCCTAAGGCCACCCTTACTGTCAATTCAGGCTAAGGCCTAGGAAGCCTTACTGTCAATGCAGGCTTAGGCCTAGGAACCCTTACTGTCAATGCAGGCTTAGGCCTAGGAAGCCTTACTGTCAATGCAGGCTTAGGCCTAGGAAGCCTTACTGTCAATTCAGGCTGAGGCCTAGGAAGCTTTAATGTCTATTCAGGCTGAGGCCTAGGAAGCCTTACTGTCAATTCAGGCTGAGGCCTAGGGAGCTTTAATGTCTATTCAGGCTGAGGCCTAGGAAGCCATACTGTCAATTCAGGCTAAGGCCTAGGAAGCCTTACTGTCAATTCAGGCTGAGGCCTAGGAAGCCATACTGTCAATGCAGGCTGAGGCGTAGGAACCCTTACTGTCAATTTAGTCTGAAGCCTAGGAAGCCTTACTGTCAATGCAGGCTGAGGCCTAGGGAGCCTTACTGTCAATGCAGGCTTAGGCTTAGGAAGCCTTACTGTCAATTGAGGCTGAGGCCTAGGAAGCCTTACTGTCAATTGAGGCTGAGGCATAGGAAGCCTTACTGTCAATTTAGGCTGAGGCCTAGGAAGTCGTACTGTCAATTCAGGCTGAGGCCTAGGAAGCTTTAATGTCCATTCAGGCTGAGGCCTAGGAACCCTTACTGCCAATTTAGGCTGAAGCCTAGGAAGCCTTACTGTCAATCCAGTCTGAGGTCTTGGGAGCCTTACTGTTAATTTAGGCTGAGGCCTAGGAAGCCTTACTGTCAATTTAGGCTGAGGCCTAGGAAGCCATACTGTCGATGCAGGCTGAGGCCTAGGGAGCCTTACTGTCAAAGCCGGCCGAGGCCTAGCCATTGCAGGCTGAGGCCTAGGGAGCCTTACTGTTAATTTAGGCTGAGGCCTGTTGGGAAAAGTGGTGTTTTAACCTTCGGCTGGAAGGATGTATGTCTATTTTTGGGCCTAGCTTGTAATGCTAGTAGTGCTCTGAGTACATCAGGAAACCCTCTCTCTCTCTCTGTAGTGAAATCCTATTAGGAAATGAACATTCCATTTCCAATGGAAAAACTGTCTGGTGCCTTAGTGTTGGAGTTTTGTGGCTGGCCAATGAGAGTTCGTTATGCAAATAATCCCACATTGGCGATGAATCAAAAAGCTGCCACATATTCCTCCCTTCCTCCGCACCTCCCGCCGCACCTCCCGCCACAAACATTGACTGTTATTATATACATAGATAGATGTATTTTAATCTATTGTTGATGTATGATGTTTTAGATTGTATTGTTAGCAGTGAATCCTTGCTGTTAGCCGGTCTGAGTCCCTCTACGGAGGTAGAGAAGATCGGGATTCAAAACCGAGAGGAATGACCCCAATTGTCAGGACCAATTGGTTGTGGAGCCAGGAAAGAAAGGACTCTGCAGATCCTAATTACTCACTGTTATGTATTTATTGTCCGGGGGAGCAGGTCCTTCACTTGCGTTCAGTTTAAGGCCAAACAAAGCAAGAAATGCAACAAAGCAACATCCGATGCCAGCACGAAGACACTACAAGGTGTGGTGATCACACGTTACGGACTCGGAAGAAAGAGCTCAGGAAAAAATGTGAACGGCCAAAGCCTTCATTGCCGTTCTTGTGTGGAGTTCTCCAAAACACCACTCACATCGGCACACAAAACAGACTCAAACCACGGAAGTCCTCATGATTGCCTCTTTGGATGGATGCTCAATGGCCTAAGACAGGGGTGGGCAACCTACGGCCCGCGGGCCAGATTCGGCCCGGTAGCCGATTCCGTCCAGCCCGGGGACAAGGGCATTGGGGGCGGGGCCAAGAGGAAGGGGTGCCGCTGCCGACATCCCATCGCGGGCTCTGTGGGGCCTGTGTCGGCAGACAGGCTGGAGGAGTGCCGGCTTTGGAGTGCCTCCCATTCCTGGGGGCGACCTGGACCTGCAGCAGGGGCAATCGGCAACCTGCGCAGGCTGATCGCTCTGGCGACCCGGAAGACTTGATCGTTGTCCGGGTCGCCAGGGCGATCAGCCGCCTCAGATCGCCGAGTGGTCCCCCTGCAGGCCCGGGATGGCAGGCACTCCACAGCAGGGCGATCAGCCAACACAGGCCCCACATAGCCCGCAATCGGATGGCGGCAGCGGCACCCCTTCCTCTTGGCCCCACAGGGCGATCAGCTGGGGAACGGCTGGGGGCAAGAGCGGGCGGAGGCCTGTAGCCTCCAATCGCCTGCTGCTCTGCTCTGCTCTGCTGCGGCGGCGGCTGGGTCCGCTTGGCCATCCTCTGGGCTGGGTCCATTGGGCCATTCCATCTTGGGATCCTTCTCTCTTGAGGATGTCAGCCTCCATCTTGGTTCGCACCTTGTCTTCTTGAATTTAATTTAATTTAATTTAAGTGGTTTTTATTATTGTTTTATAATAATATAATAATATAATAAATAATATAAAATGATGTTATATTATATTATAATTTTAATATATTATAATGCCTATATATATACTATAATATAATAATTATAATATTAATACTAATAATATATGAATATTTCTTGATATAATAATATGTTAATATTAATGATGTGTAATATATAGTAAATATAGTAAATAAATAAATAAATAAATAATGCAGATTAGAATGTAGTTCAGCCTTTAGGTGTGGCCCTCCATAATATTTTTGGGCTCTCGTGTGGCCCCTTGGAAAAAAATAATTGCCCACCCCTGGCCTAAGACAAGTTCGGGGTGTGCTGAGGTTCTTATTGGCTACCAGTCATCATAGACAACTATTACCACAGCGTAGGAAATATGGGCTACCTCTCCAATGTAGTGGTTGAGGTTAACTGCTAGCAAGTCTGTTCTGCACCACGAGATGCAGAGCCAACCTTAAGCAATAGGGCTACGAAGTGGAAACCACGACATGGGAGTGTGGAGAAGAGCCAACCACAGACCACCTACTACAATGCAGCATGAGCCCTGCCACATGCACAATGGAGGACCTTCTTCTGGCAACACCAGAAGCACTCCAAGTGGCCAGCTACTGGCCAAAGGACATTTCAGGCCCGGATTAACATTTTGTGGCACCCTAGGCCACACTCTGTAAGTACCGCCCCTGAGGGGGTGGGGCCGCTTGAGGGGGCGGGGCTGCTTGCGGGGGGCGGAGCCAGCACGAGCGAGAAGGAGCCAGGAGGAAGTCCCGCCCCTAGGGCGCCTGACGTGGCTTCCCTCCCGCCTCCTCCTCGCTCACACGGGCGCCCCTCCTTTCTTCATTGAAGGAAGGAGCGGCGCCTGCCCGCACGAGCGAGGAGGCGGCGGGGGAAGCCACGTCAGATGCCCTAGGGGCGGCGGGACTTCCCCCGGCTCCTTTTTGCTTGCGCGGGTGGGCGCCACTCCTTCCTTCAGTAAAGGAAGGAGGGGCGGAGCCGGCACGAGGGAGAAGGAGCCGGGGGGGGGGGAGTCCAGCCACTAGGGCGTCTGACGTGGCTCCCCCCCCCCGCCTCCTCGCTGACATGGGCGCCCCTCTTTCCTTCACTGAAGGAAGGAGCAGCGCAGACCCGCGCAAGTGAGGAGGTGGCGGGGTGAAGCCACATCAGACGCCCTAGGGGCGGCGGGACTTTCCCCCAGCTCCTTCTCCTTCGCGCAGGCGGGCGCTGCTCCTTCCTTCAGTGAAGGAAGGAGGGACGGAGCTGGCGCGAGGGAGAGGAGCCGGGGGAAGTCCCGCCCCTAGGGCATCTGACGTGGCTTCCCCCGCCTCCTCCTCGCTTGCGTTAGCCCCGCCCCTCCTTCCTTCACTGCGCAGGCGCAGAAGCAAGCACTCAAAGATCGGATTTTTAAAAAAATGTAAAAAAATATTTTCAATTTTGGGGGGTCTGGATCTGCTGCCCTCCCATGGCTGCCGCCCTAGGCCATGGCCTAGGGTGGCCTTATGGGTAATCCGGGCCTGGGACATTTAATAGAATACCAAGTCTGCAAACTTTGCATTTTGTTTGTTTGTTTGTTTTTAATGTAATACAACTGTTTGGTTTGCTCCTGACACGATAAATAAATAAATAAATAAATACTGCTAGCAAGTCAACTTTTGATGACGCCAGCACCACCAATCCATGAAGGAGAAACTTCCAAGTCATCCTATCACCCACAGCCCTGCTCTAGTCTTGGTCTCAAGGTTTGTGGCTTCCAGGTTGGTCCTGCTTCCCCTTGCTTAAAGACGACTTCTTCCAGCATTTTGTCTAGTTTCTCATTCCAGGCTCCAGCCATACAAACCAGAAAAACAGCAGTGAACACACAGTATAAATAAACCAGTAATATGTCTAGGTGGTTGTGTATAATATAAAGATCATACATACGGTTTGTTGATATCAAAACGAATGTTATATATTTTTATATTCGCACACTTTGAGAAAACCCGGTTATATTCCCAGTAAAGACAGGCTGCGTTATGCAGCAATGTAGTCCCATAGAAAGTCCGCAATTGTCTGTTCAAAAATAGCCCATCGAAAAACAGACATTTTAAGGTGAAATCCTTTGGGACCTGTAGTTCTAAAATGATTATTTACGCCATTCAATGTGATTGCAAATTGATTTATATTGGCCAGAGTAAGAGAGAACTCAAAACTCGCTTTATTGAACATCGTTCGAAAATTAATAGACATAGCACTGACTCTGCCTTTTACCTGCATTACAACCAAATGAAACATCCTACTACCTCTTTAAGAGTTATTTATTTTATTTATTTATTTATTTATTTATTGTTCACTCTTGTATTCCGCTCCTCCCAGCAGGCTCGGGGCGGATCACAGTAAAATACATGGGCGGCGTGTCATTACATGACGACATACGGCCCTACAATTAAAAACACAATAACATAAAACCACATTTAAAACAGGTTACATCGACCAATACGGGTGAGAGGACATAAGCATAGTTCTTGGTCCGGTATGCCTAATTGAAGGCTAAGCCGAAGAGGGCCGTCTTGCACGCCCTCCGGAACGGGGCCAATTCAGAGATGGCCCGAACATTGTCCGGGAGGGCGTTCCAGAGCACCGGTGCCGCCACAGAAAAAGACCTTTGTCTGGTCGTCGATAGGTGGCAGGAGCGGACTGATGGAATTAATAACAGATTCTGTTCACCTGAACGCAGTGATCTCGGGGGCAAGTACGGGGTAAGGCGGTCCTTCAGGTACGCAGGCCCTAGGCCGTGTAAGGCCTTAAAGGTCAAAACCAGCACCTTGAAGGCAATTCGGTACTCCACAGGAAGCCAGTGCAGTTGCCGGAGAATAGGTGTAATATGCTAGAGTTAGAGTATTGGAAAAGGTGATCCCTAATTCCCAACTGGACATCTACAATCTACTAATTAGATTAGAAAATGAATGGATAATCCGTCTAGATACAGAGTGGCCACGTGGTCTCAATGACCCCATCTGTATCAGTTCCATTCTTCTATAAAAACCAATTATCTTCCCTTTAGCATTCACCTTTGGGTCACCCTACTCAATATAGAGTGGGGTTATGCTTTCCTCATCTGGAGATTTGATATGTACTCTATTGATTCTATTAAGGGCAATGGTATGGTGTACTTTCAAGATACAGTATATGTGTATACTTACCTGTAATTAATTTATATAGATATTTGGACACTTTAATGTCATATTATGAGCCTTGAGAAAGGATCCCGAAACGGTTTATGTGTGGCCGTGATATCGGAGCATCCGCCTGCCGTCGGCTCTTGTGTTGAATCCACCTCTACTCTGGAGAGACGCTGATTTTGCTCTCCACTACCGCGTCTTGGGAATCTCCCCACTAGGAGTATTCCGCTCCTTCACCAGGCTTTCGTGTTTGCGTTGTGAATCATATCCTCCCCATTCGAGAACCTTATACCCTTTCCGTGAACTTTCCCCCATCATTTTGGCTACCCACTGTTTGGAGCACTACTGGGACTCCGTCTTGTGATGTCAAGGCGGGCCTCACTCACACCTGGAATGCGGAGAAGGTCCCTGTTCACTGAACGTGGCGACCTTAAATGAACTGGTTCGAACAAGCGATCTTTTAAATAGGCTGGGCCGGCGCCATGGAGGGCCTTAAAGGTGAGCAACAAGATCTTGTGGATGGCTCTGAGCTCGATTGGCAACCAGTGTAAGCGTTGTAGAGATGGCGCAATGTGGCATCTCAGCGGTGTCCTGGTGAGGAGTCTGGCGGCTGCATTCTGCACCAGCTGGATTTTACGAGTGGTTGACTGTGGCAGCCCCACGTACAAGGCATTACAGTAGTCCAGCCGTGATGTCACTGTGGCATGGACCACCGTAGCCAGCGCATCTGATGGAAGGTAAGGTGCCAGTTGACGTGCCTGGCGTAGGTGGAAGAAAGCTCCCTTACTTGTCACAGCAACCTGGGCCTCCAGCGAGAGTCTCGAGTCTAGTATCACACCGAGACTCTTCACCGACGGGGCCGGGATCAGCGGCTCACCCTCGAAGAGAGGCAGCGGAATGGGTGGCTCTGGGCGTCCCGGCCATAGAATCTCGGTCTTTGAAGGATTGATCTTAAGTTTGTGTGAGCGGAGCCATCTGGTCACTGCCTCTAGTCCTTGTCTAAAGTTCTCAGGCACCGATGTTATACCTGGCTCAAGCTTCAGCAGGAGCTGGGTGTCATCTGCATATTGATAGCACCCAAAACCAAAGCTTCTGGCTATGCTTGCCAAGGGTTGGACGTCGATGTTAAAAAGCGTTGGTGACAAAATGGCACCTTGGGGGACTCCACAGTCCAGAGTGGATTTCTTGGATACTTGGCCTCGCCACTCGACACGCTGCGAGCGGCCCCGCAGGAAGGAGTCGAACCAGGCCAAAGCTGTGCCTTGAATCCCAGTGGCTGAGAGTCGCCGCAACAGCAGGCCATGGTCCCCCGTATCGAACGCCGCGGTGAGGTTGAGTAGCACCAAGATAGCTGAGCCTCCCTTCTCCAATTGGCGGCGGATGTCATCGGTGATAGCCACCAGAACGGTCTCAGTTCCGTGTCTGGAGCGGAAACCCGATTGGCAGGGGTCCAGGCTTCCTGAGGTTTCCAGGAAATCCTGCAATTGGATCGCTGCTGCCTGTTCAATCAGTCTCCCGAGGAAGGGTAGGTTTGAGACCGGACGGTAGCTTGCCGGCGTCGCTGGATCCAGATTTGCCTTCTTCAGCAGTGGGCGGACTCTAGCTTCCTTCAGAGCGTCAGGGAAAGCTCCGATCTCCAATGAGTGATTTATCAACTTTCTATGGGACTACATAGCTGCATAACACAGCCTGTCTTTACTGGGGATATAACCGGGTGTTCTCGAAGTGTGCGAATATAAAAATATATAACATTCGTTTTGATATAAACAAACATTATGTATGATCTTTATAGTATACACAACCACCTAGATATATTACTGGTTTATTTATACTGTGTGTTCACCGCTGTTTTTCTGGTTTGTTTACCAGCCCACTCGTGGTTTTTCTCTCCAGCCACACGAACCCTTATTTGGCTTACAAAGAAGAGGTGGCTGTTTCTGGTAGACAGCAGTCAAGAAATCAGAAGGCCAGGACCTGGAAGGTCAGTCATGAAGGAACTAGGCAAGACCCTGACGCGTAAAGATGTGTCATTGGGTATTCAAATTAGGATAGTCCTGTTTCCCATTTCTATGTATGGTTGTAGAAGCTGAACACCGAAGAAATCTGAAGAACATGAACTCATTGGAGATATGGTGCCGGAGAAGAGTTCTATGGATAATAGGACTGTTTACATGACCTGGTCTTATCAGAACCCAAATCTAAGCTCCTTGTGAAGAGGCACATGTTCCCCATCCCTGGTTTCTGGGTTCCCTTTTGGGTATGGCCCTTATTAGAAGCACCGGCCTAGTCTGCGGAAGGGAGCTATCCAGGGTGCTGAAGCGCCTTCCCCCCTCTCTCGCTTCTCACTTGCTTGGTGTCTGCTTGCGGTTATTGTTATGCCTACTTCAGACTTTTATGGGTCCTGTTTTGTCAGGACTGGGGACAACCTGTCCTTTGGCTCTTGCTCATTTCTGTCTCTCCTTGAAGACTATGGTCACACCAAGACACACGCAACCTCAGCCTGAATGTCTGACCAGCCATGGTGACAGCCCTATGGCGCTTTGGGGGTGAAAGCTACACGCCATGCCCTTGCAAACCCTGACAAGTTGCCGTCCACTCACTGTTACAGCTGCCGCCGCTGCTAATCTCCACCGTTGCCGTGCCTCGCAGAATGGGGCCTTCAGAAGTGGCCCTCCCTGACCGTGATCAGGAGGAAGACAACAAGAACAACAGAGGAAAGAGAGAGAGGGGGGCAGAAGGAGGAGAAGGAGACACGAGAGGGTGAAAGACGGAAGAGGAAAGAGTCTTTTAACTGCACTTTCACCAACTGCAAGATTGTACAAGTTTGACGTCAACAGGACCAGAACTTGGCAGGAGGAGCATGCAACTCTCATTAGGCCTGTTTCAGCTGCCCTAAGGAATTCACCTCCTAGGAAATAGTGGAAATAGGATGTACCTGTCTGGGATGGACTGGGATCACCACACCCTGTTATGTCTTTTTGCTTACAAGAAAAAGAGGGCATTTCACAAATTGGCTTGGAAACTCTGCTCTTGTGGTAGGCCTCCTACCAAAAAACGGTTCTGCCATCCCTCTCTGCCCTTCAGCAAAAGCTGGCAAGTTGCCTTGCATCAACAGTGAGTATATTGTATAATATTGTGTTGATAATGATAAAACAATAAAAATATTTTAAAAAAACAAACAAAAAAACAACAGTGAGTATATTATTACTCCCAACCCAACAAAACATTGCGACAGAATGTGGCAACTTGACTTCCCAATTTTTCAAGCATGCCTATCTATTATGCTCTAGGACAGTGCTGTCCAACTTCTACGGGGTCCAGGGCCGGATAAGAGGTCACTGATGACCTAGGGGGCCGCTCGGCCCCGCCCCCAGGCCCCGCCCCCAACCCCAGGCCCCGCCCCCTCCTAAAACGGCCGAAAAAGGGCAGAAGGCGGCGCCAAGAGCAGCGCGTCACAGGCCTGGCGTGACGCGCTGCCTCTTGGCTCCGCCTTCTGCCTGGCGCCCCCCTTCCTAGGGCGGAGGGGGGGCACCGAAAAGGAGGAGTAGGCGGAGCCAAGAGCAGCGCGTCACGCCAGGCCTGTGACGCGCTGCTCTTGGCACCGCCTTCTGCCCTTTTTCGGCGGCTCCCCCGCCCTAGGTAGGGAGGGGGGGGCGCCGAAAAGGAGGAGGAGCTAGCTCTCTTCCTCCTCCCTGCCCCGCCTCCCCCTCCCCCCCGGCCGCCATTTTTTTTAAAAAAAAATTCGATTTTTTTAAAATTTAAAAATGGCGGCTGAGGGCATAGGTGGGCCGTGTCCAACAGGCTACGGGGCCGGATCCGGCCCCGGGGCCGCCAGTTGGACAGCCCTGCTCTAGGAAAATCCCAACTCACTATGGCCCTGCAACACAGGCCAACATTGTCTTTCACAAGTCTCCATTAGGCTTGCACATAATTGCATTTTGGATCAAATGTGTTAAATCCGTACATATGAAGCAATATTAGAAGCATGCAGGAAAGGTGGGAGGGGGGAATTTAGAAATGGAAACACTCACCAAGCAACTCTGGCAAAGCCAAGTGAACAGAAAGTGCTTTAAAAACCAAACTTTTCCCTATGGTCGAGTGCCATAAGGAAGGCACCGTGGGGGCCTGAAGTTAATGGGTGGGAGGTTGAGAACACAGCAAGGTTAAAAATGTAGTTTGGAAAGGCATGGCCCCCTGTGGCCAAGAATGCAAAAGGCCCTGCCCTGAACTACATTTCCTAGAATGCGGTGCAAAGCATCACAAACCCCGGTGACCTCAGCCGTTTAGAGTGGGTCTAATAATAAACGAAACGATTGAATCTGCAAAGAGGACCAAAGGAAGAAAGCAATAGTATAAATCTGGGATAAGTCGAAGTTATGTATTTATTTATTTAATTATTTGCCACATTTCTATACCGCCCCTCTCGGTCTGAAGGCGACTCGAGGCAGTTTACACAAGGCAATCTCTGCCCTCCAATCAAAACACGACCAAAACAATCAAAACAATAACCATAGCAATTAAAAACATAGAATTACAGTTCTCAGCGTCACGTTGAAATCACTTTCCGTCACGTCGCCGTCATCTCATATATCTAATTAAACCGTTACATTTCATCAGCAAAAGCCTGCTCAAACAGCCTGGTCTTGACTTCCTTGCGAAATGTCAGGAGGGAGGGGGCCGATCTGATGTCACTGGGGAGCGCGTTCCAAAGCCCAGGAGCCACCACTGAAAAAGCCCTGTCTCTCATCCCCGCCAATCGCGCCTGCGAAGAAGGCGGGACCGAGAGCAGGGCCTCTCCGGATGATCGTAAACACCTCGATGGTTCATAGGGAGAGATGCGTTCAGAGAGGTATGTTGGACCAGAACCGTTTAGGGCAGTGGTTCTCAACCTGTGGTTCCCCAGATGTTTTGGCCTTCAACTCCCAGAAATCCTAACAGCTGGTAAACTGGCAGGGATTTCTGGGAGTTGTAGGCCAAAACACCTGGGGACCCACAGGTTGAGAACCACTGGTTTAGGGCTTTAAAGTCTAAAGCCAGCACTTTGAATGGTGCCCGGTAGCAAACTGGCAGCCAGTGGAGCTGGCGCAACAGAGGAGTTGTGCGCTCTCTGAATGCCGCTCCTGTTATCAACCTGACTGCTGTCCGTTGGACCAGTTGCCGCTTCCGAACAGTCTTCAAAGGCAGCCCCACGTAGAGAGCGTTGCAGTAATCTAAACGGGATGTAACCAGAGCGTGGACCACCGTGGCCAAGTCAGACTTCCCAAGGTATGGGCGCAGCTGGCGCACAAGTTTTAACTGTGCTTGTGTTTCATAAAGACAGACAGGCACTCAATTGGATTGCTGTTGTCGCATTTGTGGTGTCCCAGCCTAGTTTGGTGTTTCAGCCTAGTGGTCAGAGACAGGCACCGGGGGTCCCAGCTTCCCCGGATCAGATGGGTGGCCGGATGGGTATGGGTCTGCAAATGAAGACTTAGCCTGGGATGATGGCTGGCTACATGGGTATGGGCCGGAAGGTGAGGATAGCGATGGCTTCAAGGAGGCCAGGTCTGAAGTAGGCAGTGAGAGGCCTAGCGACCTTGATTCTCACGAGAGCTTCTCTACTCCCTTGCCGGAGGAGCATTCCGGGCATTGCGAGGACTCGGTTTCTCAGGACGATAGTACTGCATCTGGGGCCGCTAATGAGGTAGGATTTGACAGGAGGGCCAGCACCCGATCCCCCCGGAAAGATTGGAGCCTGAGAAAGGGGGTGCGTTGGGCACATAGGAAGTAGTTTCCTTTATTGGATTGTGCCCGGGTGATTCTAGTCAGACCTGAAGCTACGTTTATTTTATTTATTTATTTATTTGTTCCTTCTTGTATTCCGCTCCTCCCAGCAGGCTCGGGGCGGATAACACCATAAAACTCGGCTAACATGTAGCATCATGTCGCCGTACAATAAAACAACATAAAAACAACATTGGTCCCGGAATTAAAATTATGTCATGCCATAGCATTCCCTGAGCCAGGGTGCTGGTTTGAAGATGAGTACATTCGGCTTATTCGCCTAGCCGAAGGCCAGTCTGAACAGGGCGGTCTTACAGGCCCTGTGGAACGGAATGAGCTCCGTGGTGGCTCGAACATCGTCTGGGAGAGAGTTCCAGAGTACCGGAGCCGCCACGGAAAAGGCCCTTTGCCTGGTCGCGGACAAGTGACAGGTGCGGACCGATGGAATCAGGAGAAAGTTGGACTCCCCTGAACGTAGTGATCTCGGGGGTACATATGGGGCAAGGCGGTCCCTCAGGTACGCAGGCCCTAGGCCGTGTAAAGCCTTAAAGGTTAACACCAACACCTTGAAGGCAATTCGGTACTCAACAGGTAGCCAGTGCAGCTGCCGAAGGATGGGCGTAATATGCTCCCTTACCGACGTTCCCGTCAGCAAGCGAGCTGCGGCATTCTGCACCAGCTTGAGTTTCCGAATTGTCGCCAAGGGAAGGCCAACGTAGAGGGCGTTACAGTAGTCTAATCTCGAGATGACCGTCGCTTGGATCACCGTGGCCAGGTCATCCCTGGAAAGGTAGGGTGCCAGTCGCCTAGCCTGTCGTAGGTGAAAGAATGACGCCACCGGGCCACAAGATCTCCGTCTTCGACGGGTTCACCTTCAACCGGCTGGCCCACAGCCAACCAGTCACGGCCTCAAGGCACTGATGGAAACAATCGGGTACGGTGTCCGGCCTGCCGTCCATTCTCAGCAGAAGCTGGGTGTCATCCGCTTGGAAAGGACTCAAGTTCAAGTCTCCAAGTTCATGGAAACCGCCGGAGCGGTTTGCTTCAAGTTTCACGTTGACCGCGAGGGCGGTTTGCCTTGTCTTCGTACTTTGGCTTCCTTTGGATTTTTAGCCAACGGGGCTACAGTTCAAGAACTTTATTGGACTATTTTGGATTAGCTTTGATTGCTTCATTCTTAACATCTTTGGGCTATTCTTTATTCTAAATAAAATACATTTTATTGCATCTGCCTGGTGTGTGTGACCTAGGGGGGCTGTCCGCGGTCTGAGGTGCAACAGCATTTTGGGGGATACATGGTTTTTGTCTAAACTTTTAAAAAATCCCCCAAAATCTATTTCTGAAACTTCTGGGGATTGATGCCCTAGTTATATCCTGTCATTGTATATAAAATCCAAGGAGTTTTTTTTAAAAAAATGTTGCTTATAAAAACTTAGAAAATTCCCCAAAAATCCTTGGATATGTGAATTTTGGTGGGCTAAGAGTGGTAAATGTGGTCTACTGGTTCTTCCGCTGTGATTTTGGAGATTAATCATATAATCTCATGCTACCATTCACCCTCAAGATTTGCTTTTAGTGCACCCCTCCTCCCCCCTTTACACGAAGGTCATTTTTCCCCGGCCCCATCTCGGAAGGGTTTCTCCCTCACAAATAATTGGCCCCACTGCTCTCTCGCCCCCGAGTGTCCACCCAAATCTTCATGTTTTAGGGGACTTTCTGCAGGGAATATCAGATAGGAAAAACAACCATCCTGCTCCTTCAAGGAAGAAAGACCCAACCCTCTCCTTTGAAACAACAACCACCTATGCACACAGCATAGGTGGTTGTTGTTTCAAAGGAGAGGGCTGGGTCTCTCTTCCTTGAAGGACACTCACACGGAAAGGGAAACATAGAACAGATGAACCTACCATCCAAGGGGGACTTCTCTTCGGCATTCTTGTCTTCCTCGGCTAACATCACTTCCTCTGCGAACACAGAAAAATAAACAGCATTCATACTCTTAGAAAAAAAGCATACGCCGGCCCAGGAAATATTGGATCTGTGGGTGAGCACAACACAAAATACCCAGCTGAGAAAGGACTGCGGTAGTATAGCCATGGAGTACATGCCTCTTGGGTGCAGAAGGTTCTAGATTAAGATTCAAGTTGATAGCAACGCGTCTTATGAGGACTCACCCATTGTAATGCTGGGCCGAGACCAGCGTAGCAGTTTGGCATCCAGGAAAAGCCAGGAAAAGGGGGAGTGGCTTGGAGCCTTCTCTGGGAGGGAGTTAGAGAGAGAGGGAGCTGCCTGGGAGGAGCCCAGAGCTGAGGGGAGGAGCCGAGCTACTCGAGTGGGAAAGAGTGTAGCTTGTGAGTCAGTCTCTTGGCAGGACTCAAAGAGTGGAGAGCTTCTTGTCGGAGCTCTGAGAGAGAGAGAGAGAGCAGTCTGTGGTCTGAGCTGTGAGTTTAAAGCAGTCTCTTGACACAGCTGTGTGTGATAGCTGGCAGGTAGTCAGTCACAGGCTTTCAGAAATCTCTAGGGTTTAGGGATTAGCTCACCTCTCTGAAGAAGCCAGCTATAGGAACACTCTAAGAGATAGAGTCAGGGGCGGTCCTACACGTAGGCCAAGTAAGCTGCCGCCTAGGGCGCCATCTGGGAAGGGGGCGCCATCCTGGCCGCATGGGGCGCCATCCTAGCCCTGCCGATGTTCCTCAGGCAGCGCCGCAGCTGCCTGCTTTTGGGCCCCGGCCTTGTGCGCTCCGACGCCGCTTCTAGGCATGCATGGAGGTTTTCACGCAGGCGCAGTTGCTCCGGAGCTGAAGTTGAGCGCAGGAGCAACTGCACATGCTCGAAAACCTCCGCGCATGCCCAGTAGCTCCCTTGCGCAGAAGCCTGTAAGCAAAGCACTCCCTATCGGGCAGGCAGGGAGTGCTTCCCCTCCCCTTTGTCTCCGCCACGCGCTTTTGAAGGGAAGGAGAAAAGAATCAGTGAAGGAAGTGTAAGTGAAGGAATGAATGAAGGGCTCTCCTCCTCCTCCTCCTCCGTGACCTCTTCTCTCCCTCCTTCCTTTCTTCGGCTCTATTTCTGTCTAGACCTGAAGGGCCTGAGGCTCTGAGGAGTTGTGGGAGTTGGAGTCCAAAACACCTAGAGGGAGGGAGGGAGAGAGGACCCAAGTTTGCCCAGGCCGCGCTGCCTGTATTCGACCTCATTTGAACATTTTGGCTGTTTTTCTATTTATATTTACATTGGGATCCAAATTTTGGACTTATGGGAGACTCCTATGGATTACGAGACGGGTGGTAGGTAATATATTCTGATTTTGATGCATTTACATTGCATTTCTTGTTGATTATTATACAGTTCTGCTTAATATTGTCATACAATATAATAAAAAATACAATATAACAATAGAATAACGATATATTTTATATTACATGTAATATTACAAACAATATTGCAGTATAGTGGTATTGTACAAAATAGTGATATATAATATTTTTATTTTACTCTATTTTGGGTTATTTGAGTTTCATAGGAGTAATAATGAAAATATTTAGTAGAGGATAATTTTATTTAAATAAATAATTTTATTTATTATTTTATAACAATAATATAATAGAATGTTATATTATATTATAATGTCAATATATTATAATATAATTATATTGTAATGTAGTATAATATAGTATGAGTACGGTATAATACATTGTATATACATTGATACAATATAATACTACTAATGGTATTGTGATATCATAATTGTGTATTTGTTTTACATGGGGGCAAAATAATGTTTTTTTTTGGGGGCAAAATAATGTTCGCTTACCATTTAAAATTACCGTAGACCGCCCGTGGATAGAGTTATAGCTAGGTGGGCTTCTGGTAGACTGAGTTTTGACTCAGGGTACTAACTAAGATAGTTAGTTTGTAGTCTGCTCACCACTAGTTTAAATATTAGTGTGAGGGAGTTTTAATAAGACAAGTTTTTACGCTGTCTGTTTTACGATCTAAGAATTCATCTTCTGTAACCAACACGCGAATGTACCTTAATAGATAACCATTACGCTATTGTGCCTCACTTGAAACCGTAACGCATTTGTGCCTCTCAAAGCTGCTTGTTAGTTTAATAAATATTCATCGTTATTAACTTTTCAAGACGGTTTCAGTGTGCCTCATTTCCATCCGTGTGTGCCAGTTCCAGCAATCCCACATTCCCACATCTGGAAGAAGGTTTTACCTCAGAATCCTCAGTTATTTTTGGTGATTATAATCGGAGCCTAGATTGACTGTTATTTTAATCAGAAATCCTAGAATTAACATTTTAGGTTGGTGGCAGCGCCCAAGAGATTTAAAATCCTCCAAAGTTTTATAGCCACGTTGTCGCACGTCTCTACTTGAAAAACCCTGCAAAGCTGAGAATATGTGGCGCACCTGGCTGCGAGTCAGCTGCATTCAGATCACTACTGACCGAAAGGCCATGAGTTCAAAGCCAGCCCGGGTCAGAGTCAGCTCCCGACCAAAATTGTGTCGCTTGGAAGCGGCTGTCTTTCCCCTCCCGCGTCGGAGGGAAGGACGCGGCTTCCTTTCCCCTCCAGTGTTCGGAGGGGGAAAAAAGCCATTAACGAAGCATATCTGAAATTTCTGAAATTTCAGTGATTTCGAAACATTTTTCCAGAAAACTTCGGAAATCATTTAAGATTCGAATCCCAAGTGCTCCCAACATCCGAAATGAGTTCCAGGCCCGGGTTACCCATAAGGCCACCCTAGGCCATGGCCTAGGGCGGCACCCATTGGGGGGAAGCAGGTCCGGACCCCCCCCCAAAAGTTTTTAAAACATTCACCCAATTTTTTTTAAAAAAATTCCAAAAAAAATTCCAAAAAAAGTGTGCATGCGCGTGGCCCCCTCCCTTTTCTTGTTCTTCTCGGCTCCAAAGGCTCTGCCCCCGCCCCTGGCCCCACCCCGCCCCCACCTCTGCCCCCCCTCCTCGCCGGCATGGTGGCTTTAGGAGGGAGAGAGGAGCCGTGGGGAGGCCCCGAGGGTGGGGCTTTCCTTCCTCCTCCTACTCATGCCGGGGAGGAAGTGGGGTGGAGCTTGGGGCGGGGTGGGGCGGAGCCAGAGGTGGGGCTTCCTTCCTCCTCCTCGCGCTGGTGAGGAGGCCGGGCGGAGCTGGGGGCGGGGCGGAGCCAGGGGTGGGGCTTTCCTTCCTCCTCCTACTCGTTCCGGCGAGGAGGTGGGGCGGAGCTTGGGGTGGGGCGGGGCGGAGCCAGGGGTGGGGCTTTCCTTCCTCCTCCTACTCGTGCCGGCGAGGAGGCGGGGCGGAGCTTGGGGCGGGGTGGGGCGGAGCCAGGGGTGGGGCTTTCCTCCTCCGCCTCCGCGCGCTGGCGAGGAGGCAGGGCGGAGCTGGGGCGGAGCCAGGGGTGGGGCTTTCCTTCCTCCTCCTACTCGTGCCGGCGAGGAGGTGGGGCGGAGCTTGGGGCGGGTGGGGCGGAGCCAGGGGTGGGGCTTTCCTTCCTCCTCCTACTCGTGCCGGCGAGGAGGTGGGGCAGAGCTTGGGGCGGGGTGGGGCGGAGCCAGGGGTGGGGCTTTCCTTCCTCCTCCTCCTCGCGCTGGCGAGGAGGCAGGGCGGAGCTGGGGGCGGGGCGGAGCCAGGGGTGGGGCTTTCCTTCCTCCTCCTACTCGTGCCGGCGAGGAGGTGGGGCGGAGCTTGGGGCGGGGTGGGGCGGAGCCAGGGTGGGGCGTTCCTTCCTCCTCCTACTCGAGCCGGCGCGGAGGGGGGGCGGAGCTTGGGGCTGGGGGGAGCCAGGGGGGGGGCTTTCCGTCCTCCTCCTCGTGCCGGCGAGGAGGTGGGGCGGAGCTTGGGGCGGGGTGGGGCGGAGCCAGGGGTGGGGCTTTCCTTCCTCCTCCTCCTCGCGCTGGCGAGGAGGCAGGGCGGAGCTGGGGGCGGAGCCAGGGGTGGGGCTTTCCTTCCTCCTCCTCCTCGCGCCGGCGAGGAGGCGGGCGGAGCCGGGGGTGGGGTGGGGTCGGGGGTGGCGGCAGATGGCCTTTGGCCTAGGGCACCAAAAGGGCCTGATCCGGGCCTGTTTTGAACCATTTTTATTCTTGATCAGGCTTACATCTACCATGGGTCCTCTGTCAAGTCAATGTTGTGTCTTAGACTAGAACTAGCTGTACCCGTGCACGCGTTGCTGTGCCATGTCTCTCCCTCTCTCTCTCTCCCTCCCCCTCTCTTTCTGTCTCTCTCTCTCTATTTCTCTCTCTGTCTCTCTCACTCTGTCTCTCTCTCTGTCTCTCTGTCTTTCTTTCTCTCTGTCTCTCTCTCTTTCTCTCTATCTCTCTCTTTCTTTCTCTCTCTCTTCCTCCTCCCTCCCCGACGTCCCCCCCCCCCGGCCGTTCTGGATCGAAGTGGCGCCGGAAGGAGGAAGCGGAGGAGGAGGAAGGGAGCCGGCTCCTCCTCCCTGCCCGGGCCCCTCCTTCCCTCCCTGGCGCCCCCACCGCTGTTCCGGATCGGAGGCGAGGGTGAGTTTTGGCTGCCATGCACGAACGTTCGAAACGCGCGCTGGCAGCGAAGAGGCAGGGATGGCAGGTTCCGTTGCCCGTGTTGGGGGGGTGTGGGGGTGTTGCGAGGTACCTAGGGCGTGTTTTTTTGGCCCTATAGGTACTCTGTCAGGTATTGCATTTTGAATAGCAACATCATGAGTTGGATATATTTTCGCAGTTTGAGATGACCTGGTTGATTGTTTGACACCAGATGGCGCTGTCTCAAGACTGCTAAATGGTTGAATGTCAGTTTGATTATGTACATCGTGGTTGGTACCTCGTGGTATGGTTGATTATGTACATCGTGGTTGGTACCTCGTGGTATGGTTGATTATGTACATCGTGCTTCTGCGATGTATAGTTTCGTTGTCTATGAGCGTCATTGCACGACCGTTCAATATATATATATATATAGATTATAGGGACCAGAGTTCAAATCCTGCTTCAACATGGAAACCAATTGACTGACCTTGGGCAAACCATACTCTCTCAGCCTCCGAGGAAGGCAAAGGGCAACCCTTCTCAGAACAAACCTTGCCTCTCAAAACTCATGGCAATTTGGCCTTAGCATCACAGCGCATTGGAAACAGCCTCGAGTCACAACAGCTCTTGCGGCCTCCAAAGCTGCCCGCTTCTCCGTGAGTGGAAGACAGGTTTTGAGAGGCACTTGTGCTAATTTTTATTTGAGGAAAAAAAATAGTCTGGGAAGAAGGAAAGGAAGGGTTGGCAATTGACGCTCCATGAGCCCCGCAATTAGATTTAGGGCGAAGCCAGCAATTAGATGTTACGAGTGGGCGGCTAAGCAAGCCTCTCTGTCATTCAAGAGCATCCCGGCTTTGATTGTCTCAGCAGAACCGGAGCATTTTTTTTTACGCGAGGAAGTTTACCCAGTGATGTCCAGTTTGCATCAACAACCTCGCTTGAGATGCAAGTTCCAGGAATTATCCCCACTACAGTCCTCGTTTGACACCATACCCCCCATGCCAAATAGATTCAGCACAAGAAGAGCTCCCTTCAGGTCTAGACCAGTGTTTTTCAACCTTCCCAATGCCTAACTTACTAGCCTTCCGGAAGGCGTGCAAGACCTTGTTGTTCGTACAGGCATTTGGTCAGTAAATAACTCCAGGTCGTCTACCACTGTAGCCGCCGGCCACGGGAGTATTTTATTGTACGTTGTGCACTATTGTATGGTGTTGAACTTGATGTTTTAGCTGTGTTTTATGGTGTTTTTAGTACATGTGCAGTAAGTCGCCCGAGCCTGACGGGAGTGGCGACCAATAAGTCGAAATAATAAATAAATAAATAAATAAGCTAAACAAACCCAGCTCCGTCAGCCTGATTCCAGGAGAGGGATGGGAGAATTCACTTCAGGACCGTATTCTCTCTTACGAACGTACTTGTGTTACGCGTTCTGTTGGGAAGGCCCGTCTCGGCTTATACTTGAGTATATACGGCAGTGTTTCTCAACCTTCCTAATGCCGCAAACCCTTAATACAGTTCCTTATGTTGTGGTGACCCCCAGCCATAACATTATTTTCATTGCTACTTCATTATTATTATTATTATTGTTTATTTATTCAAAGTTGTGAGTCGCCACTCCCGGATGGCTCAGGGCAACTTACAGCAAACTCAAGATTAAAACAGGATAAAAACACCATAAACACTCAAACACAATAAAATACAGTAAAATACATCAGCACAGTCCAGTGCAGGCCAAGGCACAGATGTAGGTGGCTGCATCGATATGCAGGATGCAGGACACAGGAAGGCGAGGAGCCTACCCACCTTGACGGTACTACTGAAACAGGAGGGTTTTGCAAGACTTCCGGAATGCCATTAAGTCCGTCAGGACACGGACTCCGGAAGGCAATGCATTCCATAGGATGGGGGCAATTATTGAAAAGGCCTTCTGCCTTGTGGCCATCAGATGATACACTTTGACGGCCGGCACCTCTTGGACGGGGTGACACTCCCCCTGAAGACGCAGGTTCGCAGTTTGGGAGTGATCCTGGACTCATCACTGAGCCTGGAACCCCAGGTTTCGGCGGTGACCAGGGGAGCATTTGCACAGTTAAAACTTGTGCGCCAGCTGCGCCCGTACCTTGGGAAGTCTGACTTGGCCACGGTGGTCCAGGCTCTGGTTACATCCCGTATAGATTACTGCAATGCTCTCTACGTGGGGCTGCCTTTGAAGACTGTTCAGAAGGTCTCGGCGGTGGCCAGGGGAGCTTTTGCACAGTTAAGACTCGTGCGCCAGCTGCGCCCGTACCTTGGGAAGTCTGACTTGGCCACGGTGGTCCATGCTCTGGTTACATCCCGTATAGATTACTGCAATGCTCTCTACGTGGGGTTGCCTTTGAAGACTGTTCGGAAGCTGCAATTAGTCCAACGGACAGCAGCCAGGTTGATAACAGGAGCGCCATTCAGAGAGCGCACTACTCCCCTGTTGCGCCAGCTCCACTGGCTGCCAGTTTGCTACCGGGCACAATTCAAAGTGCCGGCTTTAGCCTTTAAAGCCCTAAACGGTTCGGGTCCAACTTACCTGTCCGAACGCATCTCTCCCTATGAACCATCGAGATGTTTAAGATCATCCGGAGAGGCCCTGCTCTCGGTCCCGCCTTCTTCGCAGGCGTGACTGGAGGGGACGAGAGACAGGGCCTTTTCAGTGGTGGCTCCTCGGATTTGGAACTCTCGTCCTAGAGACATCAGATCGGCCCCCTCCCTCCTGACGTTTCGCAAGAAAGTCAAGACCTGGCTATTTGAGCAGGCGTTTGCTGATGAAATATAAGGCTTAATTGGATACAAGGAATGACGACGATGTGACGGAAACTGATTTCAACATGACGCTGAGGCTGCAATTGCATGTTTTTAATTGTTAAATTGTTATTATATGTTTTTTTTCTTGGGGGGTTTGACTTGTTGCTGTGTTGTATTGGAGGGCAGAGACTGCCTGTGTAAACCGTCCCGAGTCGCCTTCGGGCTGAGAGGGGCGGTATAGAAACGTGACAAATAGATAAATAAAATAAATAATAGCTGACCCCCCCTCTGAGTGTAGTGGCCTAGCGGGACAATATGGGATGAGGCGGTCCCTAAGGCGGTCCCTAAGGCCTTAAAGGTCAGAACCAACACTTTGAAGGTGATCCGGTGTTCCACTGGTAACCAGTGCAGCTCCTGCAAGACAGGTCTTATATGGGTGGTCATTGAAACGCCAGCCAGAAGTCTAGCCGCCACATTCTGGACCAGCTTCAGTTTCCGGATCACCGACAGAGGAAGGCCAATGTAGAGAGCATTACAGTAGTCCAGTCTCAAGATGACCGTGGCTTGGACCACTGTGGCTAGATCGTGGCGGGAGAGGTAGGGAGCCAGCTTCCTCGCCTGACGAAGGTGGAGAAAGGCAACTCGACTGACGCCGGAGATTTGCGCCTCCATCGTCAGTCGAGAGTCCAGTGTGACGCCAAGACTTTTAACTGTCGACGACGGACATAATGTCACGCCACCCAGGGGAGGACGCTGGGTCTCCACCCCACCCGGGCGACCCAGCCGCATTCCATTAACTGTGTTTTACTGTAGCTGGTGATATGTTCACTAATGCAGTCTTTCTCAACCAGTGTGCCGTGGCACACTAGTGTGCCGTGACGGACCTCCTGCTGTGCCATGAGAAAAGCTCTCTGCCCCCCTTCCTCCCCCCCTCCTGCCGAACTCCTGCTGCTTGGGGGAGGAGGAGGAAGGGCCGGGCAGTGGCGAAGAAAATGAAGAAGGGGCTGGGGCGCCGCCTCCTTCGGCCATTTCCCCAGCCAGCCTCCAATCCGCCATGACTCCCACCATGACTCTCGCCCCTCACTCGCTGAAGCCGCACGGAGGAGACCCACCCACTGAAGCCCGTCCACTGCTCATGCTCCTCCTCTGTAGGAGCTGAAGCTGGGGGGAAGGGGCGGGGCATGACACGGCCTGGCTCCACCCTCTCACCCGGCTTCAGCACTCCCAGCAGCTGCTCCAGCCTTGAGGAGACAGTGCCAAGCCAGCATTGTGCTGGCTCTGGCACCGCTGGCTTGGCACTGCCCCCTCAAGGCTGGAGCAGCTGCTGGGAGAGGTGAAGGCCGGGGTAGGGGGCGGGGCATGGCACAGCCTGGCTCCGCCCTCCCCGGCTTTGGCACACCCAGCAGCTGCTCCCAGCAGGCCACCAACCCCAGCCGTGCTTTACTGTCTTAGAGTGTCATTTTGTGTCATTTTGGTTGGTGGTGTGCCCCCGGATTTTTTTAATGTTAAAAGTGTGCCGCGGCTCAAAAAAGGTTGGGAAACACTGCACTAATGTGTTTTATGGACTCTGTAAGCCGCCCCGAGCCATCGGGGGGGGGGGGGAGTAATAAATAAATAAATAAATATCTGTAATTTTGCTACTGTTATGAATCGTAATGTAAATATCCGACATGCAGGATATTCACTGGACCAAATTTGGCACAAATACCCAATACACCCAAATTTGAGTACTGGTGTGGTTTGGGGACATTGATCTTGTCATTTGAGGTTGTAGTTGCTGGGATTTATAGTTCACCTACAATCAAAGAGCGTTCTGAACTCCACCAACGATGCAACTGAACCAAACTTGGCGCACATAATTCCCATGACCAAGAGAAAATACTGGTGTCAGGATCTCTAGCTCATGCCATGCAACTGACACAAACCACGTGGCCATGTGACATTGGGCCAAAAGGAAATGCAGGACAGACGGACCAGCCATAGAACTCAATGGCTCAAAGAGAGGGGAGAACCTGGCTTTGAGATGGTGAAGGCACCAGGCTTCCCGAATGAGGCATTGATGACTTTGTTTTGTAGTTAGTACTATATAGGAGACGACCAGGAGTTGAAGCTCTTGTATTCCAAACAATAAACATGTTGATATCTGCTCCACTGGTGGTTGTCTGCCTGTTTTCTCCAGAGCCACACAGCTTGGAATAGAGATACTGGACAACTGGAAGGGTTCGGTGGGCATTGACCTTAAGTTTTAGAGCTGTAGTTCACCTACATCCAGAGAGCACTGTGGACTCAAACAATGATGGATATGGACCACACTTGGCACGGATACTCAATATGCCCAAATGTGAACACTGGTGGAGTTTGGGGAAAATAGAGCTTGACGTTTGGGAGTTGTAGTTGCTGGGATTTATAGTTCACCTGCTATCAAGGAGCATTCTGAACTCCACCAGCGATGGAATTGAACCAAACTTGGCACACATAACTCCCATGACCAAGAGAAAATACTGGAAGGGTTCAATGGGCATTGACCTCAAGTTTTAGAGTTGTAGTTCACCTACATCCAGAGAGCACTGTGGACTCAAACAATGATGGATATGGACCACACTTGGCACGGATACTCAATATGCCCAAATGTGAACACTGGTGGAGTTTGGGGAAAATAGAGCTTGACGTTTGGGAGTTGTAGTTGCTGGGATTTATAGTTCACCTGCTATCAAGGAGCATTCTGAACTCCACCAGCGATGGAATTGAACCAAACTTGGCACACATAACTCCCATGACCAAGAGAAAATACTGGAAGGGTTCAATGGGCATTGACCTCAAGTTTTAGAGTTGTAGTTCACCTACATCCAGAGAGCACTGTGGACTCAAACAATGATGGATATGGACCACACTTGGCACGGATACTCAATATGCCCAAATGTGAACACTGGTGGAGTTTGGGGAAAATAGAGCTTGACATTTGGGAGTTGTAGTTGCTGGGATTTATAGTTCACCTACCAAAAAGGAAGAGGACAGGCAGAGAGGTCTGCAGACCTCTCTGCCCAAAGGGCTTCCTAAGAAATATGGTCTTCGGTGACCCCTCTGAAACTTCCTCGCGACCCCAGGTTGAGAAATGCTGCTCTATAAGTTGCCATTCAGGGGACCTCTAAGGAAAAGTCCCAAAAAGTGCCGAAAAGAGGAGTTGGACTTCAATTATTCTTGATTTCTGATCTGATGAAACGGAAACCACCTCCTCTTACCTGCCTTAAAGATCCACTCCAAGTAGCCATTGAGTTCCCGTTCAATCTGCTGTTGTCGCCGGAGTTTTAGGAAAGCGCGCCGGTTTTCCACTCGTTCCCGCTCTTTGGCGAACTCACTGCAGAAAAGGAGGCAAAAGGCACGTCACAATGCAATTCCGAGCCCAGCTCAGAAACCCGAAAAGAGCCACGCTGGGCCAGGCAGAAGGAGCGAGAACATCTACTTCTGAGGAGTCATGGTCACTATGTCTTCACATACCTACTCTTGTATAGATCCGTGTTTTTCAACCTTTTTTGAGCCGCGGCACATTTTTTACATTGACAAAACCCTGGGGCACACCACCAACCGAAATGACACAAAATGACACTCTAACAAAGTCATACGTATAGTTAACATGTTTTTAAATGTATTTATACACTCAGTGTGAAACCCGGGCCTGTTTCCATGAACACAACATAGATATCCTGGCAGGAATGGCAGAAAGACACAAACTTCCCACACAAAACTCCCATAAGCAAGATAAAATGCTATAAGAGTTTGGTGGAACCTTGAGTTTTGGAGTTGTAGTTCACCTATATCCAGAGAGCACTGTGGACGCAAACAATGTTGGATCAGGACCAAACTTGTCCTGATCCTGATCCAAGGCTTGTGGGAGAAAGAATCACCAGAATAGATGTTTTTAACAAAGAGCTATCAAGTTTATTTAAACAGTGTTTCGAGCTTGGAGGTTTCAAGTGTTCTAAGGAAAGAGCTTGTTGGGTGGTTACAATCTACTCAGAGGTACTTTCTTAAGGTTACAAAATGCGAGAATGTGAGGATTGGAACTCAGGTCTATGACAGGGTAGAATATACTACCAATGCCACCACAATGGCACCACACTTTTATTTGCTGCCACCATTCAATTTACTGAGCTTGGCTACCACTAAGGAAGAGGTGTTTCAAGGCTTGTGGGAGAAAGAATCAGCAGAATAGATGTTTTTAACAAAGAGCTATCAAGTTTATTTAAACAGTGTTTCGAGCTTGGAGGTTTCAAGAGTTCGAGAGCTTGGGTGGTTACAATCTACTCAGAGGTACTTTCTTAAGGTTACAAGATGCGAGAATGTGAGGATTCGAACTCAGGTCTATGACAGGGTAGAATATACTACCAATGCCACCACAATATGTAAGGGTTCTTTTAACTTTTATTTGCTGCCACCATACAATTTACTGAGCTTGCCTACCACTAAGGAAGAGGTGTTTCAAGGCTTGTGGGAGAAAGAATCACCAGAATAGATGTTTTTAACAAAGAGCTATCAAGTTTATTTAAACAGTGTTTCGAGCTTGGAGGTTTCAAGTGTTCAAGAGCTTGGGTGGTTACAATCTACTCAGAGGTACTTTCTTAAGGTTACAAGATGCGAGAATGTGAGGATTCGAACTCAGGTCTATGAGAGGGTAGAATATACTACCAATGCCACCACAATATGTAAGGATTCTTTTAACTTTTATTTGCTGCCACCATACAATTTACTGAGCTTGCCTACCACTAAGGAAGAGGTGTTTCAAGGCTTGTGGGAGAAAGAATCAGCAGAATAGATGTTTTTAACAAAGAGCTATCAAGTTTATTTAAACAGTGTTTCGAGCTTGGAGGTTTCAAGGGTTCAAGAGCTTGGGTGGTTACAATCTACTCAGAGGTACTTTCTTAAGGTTACAAGATGCGAGAATGTGAGGATTCGAACTCAGGTCTATGAGAGGGTAGAATATACTACCAATGCCACCACAATATGTAAGGATTCTTTTAACTTTTATTTGCTGCCACCATACAATTTACTGAGCTTGGCTACCACTAAGGAAGAGGTGTTTCAAGGCTTGTGGGAGAAAGAATCAGCAGAATAGATGTTTTTAACAAAGAGCTATCAAGTTTATTTAAACAGTGTTTCGAGCTTGGAGGTTTCAAGAGTTCGAGAGCTTGGGTGGTTACAATCTACTCAGAGGTACTTTCTTAAGGTTACAAAATGCGAGAATGTGAGGATTCGAACTCAGGTCTATGACAGGGTAGAATATACTACCAATGCCACCACAATATGTAACGATTCTTTTAACTTTTATTTGCTGCCACCATTCAATTTACTGAGCTTGGCTACCACTAAGGAAGAGGTGTTTCAAGGCTTGTGGGAGAAAGAATCACCAGAATAGATGTTTTTGACAAAGAGCTATCAAGTTTATTTAAACAGTGTTTCGAGCTTGGAGGTTTCAAGAGTTCGAGAGCTTGGGTGGTTACAATCTACTCAGAGGTACTTTCTTAAGGTTACAAGATGCTAACTATGGAGATACAGTCTAACACAAAGCCACTGCACTCCTAAAACTTAATAACTCAGCAGTTTACACACACTCTGCTGGTCATTAACAATCACTGTTTCCCTAACAGTCTACACACCTGCACTACTACCCTTTCCCAGAGTAGAGTCAGGCTTGGAATAAACCCAGAGTCTTTTAAACCACGCTGAAAGCTGGCTAAACAGACTCCCTCACTCTCTCACACACCCTTCTGCGTTTTCAGTTAGCCACCAACTGACAATATTTGAATCCGAGGATTCTAAAGCTATCTGCAGGCTCCGCCTCTAGTTTCCATGGTAACGGAGGTTCTTGGAAGCTCTGCCAGATAATATTACTGTTAACCCTCTAGGGTGGGCCTGCCCAATAGGCGGCCCGCCAGCCCCTTGGATGCGGCCCACCTACCCTCCTGCAAGAAATCGGCACAAATGGGGGGCGGTGCGAAGGGCGGCGCGTCAGAGGCCTGGCTGTGACCCCGCTCTGCGCGCCGCCTCCTGCTCCTTCTCGGCGGTTCCCCCTCCCTTCCTTCCTTCACTTCAGTGAAGGAAGAGAGGGGGAACTGCAGAGAAGGAGCAGGAGGCGGCGCGAAGAGCGGCGCGTCCTGGGACGAGCTGTGGGGGAGCCTCTCCCCGCGGCTTGTCCTTCCCTCCTAAAGCCGTGACATGCCGCCCGCCTCAGAAGGGCGATTTCGGCCACTTCTGAGGGAGCCGGCATGTCTCGGCTTTAGGAGAAAGGGAGGAGCCGCGGCATCGGCTTTGGGGGTGGGGCTTTCCTTCCTCCTCCGCGCCGCGCTGGCGGGGGCGGAGCCAGGGGAGGGGTGAGGGTGGGGAGGGGCCGGAGCCAGGGGCGGAGGCAGACCCTTTGGCCCCCCAGGTGATCAGTGACTGGACAGCCCTGCTCTAGGGCTAGTGAAGTTCCACCCTTACAATATATATACACTAGGCCTGTTAAATCATGCTTCTAAATGTTTCTAAAGTACTTACAAAACTAAAATTCTGGTGTTGAACACTAGGTGGCGCTGGTACTTTGTTTCTATAGTGTTGCTAAAGTTATGGTGGCGAAGTGCTCACCACCTGAACTTTAGCAACACTGTAGAAGCAAAGCACCAGCGCCACCTAGTGTTCACCACCAGAACTTTAGCAACACGGTAGAAGCAAAGCACCAGGGCCACCTAGTGTTCACCACCAGAACTTTAGCAACACTGTAGAAGCAAAGCACCAGGGCCACCTAGTGTTCACCACCAGAACTTTAGCAACACTGTAGAAGCAAAGCACCAGCGCCACCTAGTGTTCACCACCAGAACTTTAGCAACACTGTAGAAGCAAAGCACCAGCGCCACCTAGTGCTCACCACCAGAACTTTAGCAACACTGTAGAAGCAAAGCACCAGGGCCACCTAGTGTTCACCACCAGAACTTTAGCAACACTGTAGAAGCAAAGCACCAGGGCCACCTAGTGTTCACCACCAGAACTTTAGCAACACTGTAGAAGCAAAGCACCAGCGCCACCTAGTGCTCACCACCAGAACTTTAGCAACACTGTAGAAGCAAAGCACCAGCGCCACCTAGTGTTCACCACCAGAACTCTAGCAACACTGTAGAAGCAAAGCACCAGGGCCACCTAGTGTTCACCACCAGAACTTTAGCAACACTGTAGAAGCAAAGCACCAGGGCCACCTAGTGTTCACCACCAGAACTTTAGCAACACTGTAGAAGCAAAGCACCAGCGCCACCTAGTGTTCACCACCAGAACTTCAGCAACACTGTAGAAGCAAAGCACCAGCGCCACCTAGTGTTCACCACCAGAACTTTAGCAACACTGTAGAAGCAAAGCACCAGGGCCACCTCGTGTTCACCACCAGAACTTTAGAAACACTGTAGAAGCAAAGCACCAGCGCCACCTCGTGTTCACTGCCAGAACTTCAGCAACACTGTAGAAGCAAAGCACCAGCGCCACCTAGTGTTCACCACCAGAACTTTAGCAACACTGTAGAAGCAAAGCACCAGGGCCACCTAGTGTTCACCACCAGAACTTTAGCAACACTGTAGAAGCAAAGCACCAGCGCCACCTCGTGTTCACCACCAGAACTTCAGCAACACTGTAGAAGCAAAGCACCAGCGCCACCTAGTGTTCACCACCAGAACTTTAGCAACACTGTAGAAGCAAAGCACCAGGGCCACCTAGTGTTCACCACCAGAACTTTAGCAACACTGTAGAAGCAAAGTGCCAGCGCCACCTAGTGCTCACCACCAGAACTTTAGCAACACTGGAGAAGCAAAGCGCCAGCGCCACCTAGTAGTTACCCCCAGAATTTTAGTTTTGTAAGTACTTTAGAAACATTTAGAAGCATGATTTAACAGGCCTAATACACACATACATAAATATCAACTACATTTACAACCTGTAACAAATAAATATGACTTCACCACACCGAGTATATCCCTAACTCTGTATTTTATCTTTAAAAGTTGGGGGGTCGTCTTATACCCCAGTCACCTTGTATTCCAGAATATACGGCAAGTAGTGCCTTGGCTGGAAATGCCCAGAACCTTAGACAGTGCCTTTAAAACTCCAGAGTGGATTCATTGCCCCACCGACAACCGAGACACCCTCCTCGGCAGCCTCAGATTAAAAGTAATTGACCTGGAAGGCCTGGGAGGAAGAACCGGTTGCAAATCCCAGCGCTAAAGAAGGGGGGGGGGGGTTAATTAGTCTGATTCACTCCAGCATAAATCCACCAGGAATGAAGCTGGCCCAGGGGGACCGGAAACGGAGCTGTCAGCAGTCGGAGAGCGCACCATCATTAAGCGGCAGTGAAAGCAATCCACGTTTCCCCTGGCTTCCCTCAATTTCACAAAGCCTGCGCTCTTCTACAATCACTACTTTCCCCCCTTTCCTCCTCCTCTACTTCCTCTACTATTACTACTACTTTTTTCTTCCTCTTCCTCCTCAACATCCTCTACTATTATTATGACTACTTTTTCCTTCTCCTCCTCTACTTTCTCTACTATTACTGCTACTTTTTCTTCCCTTTCCTCCTTAACATCCTCTACTTTATGACTACTTTTTCCTCCTCTACTTCCTTTACTATTACTACTACTTTTTTCTTCCTCTTCCTCCTCAACATCCTCTACTATTATTATGACTACTTAATCCTTCTCCTCCTCTACTTTCTCTACTATTACTGCTACCTTTTCTTCCTTTTCCTCCTCAACATCCTCTACTATTATTATGACTACTTTTTCCTCCTCTACTTCCTCTACTATTACTACTACTTTTTTCTTCCTCTTCCTCCTCAACATCCTCTACTATTATTATGACTACTTTTTCCTTCTCCTCCTCTACTTTCTCTACTATTACTACTACTTTTTTCTTCCTCTTCCTCCTCAACATCCTCTACTATTATTATGACTACTTCTTCCTTCTCCTCCTCTACTTCCTCTATTACTGCTACTTTTTCTTCCTTTTCCTCCTCAACATCCTCTATTATTATTATGACTACTTTTTCCTTCTCCTCCTCTACTTTCTCTACTATTACTGCTACCTTTTCTTCCTTTTCCTCCTCAACATCCTCTACTATTATTATGACTACTTTTTCCTTCCTCTCCTCTACTTCCTCTACTATTACTACTACTTTTTTCTTCCTCTTCCTCCTCAACATCCTCTACTATTATTATGACTACTTTTTCCTCCTCTACTTCCTCTACTATTACTACTACCTCCTTTCCTCTACTATTTACTTTTTTTTCTTCCTCCTTTTTCTTCCTCTTCCTCCTCAACATCCTCTACTATTATTATGACTACTTTTTCCTTCTCCTCCTCTACTTCCTCCACTATTACTACTACTTTTTTCTTCCTCTTCCTTCTCAACATCCTCTACTATTATTATGACTACTTTTTCCTCCTCCTCCTCTACTTCCTCTACTATTACTGCTACTTTTTCTTCCTTTTCCTCCTTAACATCCTCTACTATTATTATGACTACTTTTTCCTCCGGAAGTTGGTCGCGAGGAGGAGGAGGAAGTGAAGCCCCGCCCCCAGTGCCGCTGGAAGGCATGTGCGCACGGCAGGAGTGCGCCTCTTCCTTCTCTGCCATGTTCTTGGGTGCTGCGCATGGCCGGCTGCGCCCCTGGGAGCTTCCCTTCTTTCCTCCTCCACCTCAGGAGGAGGAAGGAAAGGAAGCCCCCAGGGACGCTGCCAGCCATGCGCGGCACCCAGGAACATGGCGGAGGAGGAAGAGGTGCCCTCCTGCCGCGCGTGCATGCTTCCCTTCCTCCTCCTTGTGCCCTCCTTCCTTTACAAGGGGGCGGGCCAGGCGGGCGATGGCGAGGGGTGATGGCGAAATTGTGCTTGATCTGCCGCCCCCTAGGCCTGGGCCCATAGGCCATGGCCTAGGGTGGCCTTAGGGGTCATCCGGGCCTGGCTTTATATTATGTTTGACATCCAATTGTTGCCTGTTTGGAAACGGCATCGGCAACTGAGAACTCCTCCCCGTTCCTTCTTGGGCTTCATGTCCTAAGGCTACCCTGACCAAGGCTTCACGCCTGCCATCCGAGGCATGATCAAGGCTTCACGTCTGCCAGGGCCTTGCCAAGAGAGGGGCACCCAGGTGCCCCGGGGGCCTCCTCAGAGCCACGGTCTTCGTTGCGCCTGTCAAAACTGTCACTCCTATTTGGCTCAGGGAAATGATGCCTGAATTGCTCCTCGGCCTTTCTGAGTGACCTGAAGATGTTTCTGGAATGACCCTCAGTCAGAACTGGCCATCCGTTTGACTCCACCTTGAGGCATCTTCTCACCTACCCGCTTCCTGTCATCACAGGCCTGGGGTCCAAGTGCAAGTGTCTCATGTGCCGTTCATTAAACCATCAGCTTCTTGTTTTGGAAGCATCTCTGTTATGGGAGCAAAGGCTGGAATTGTCGGCAAGAGCATCTATTTTCCCCTTTGCCCCAGTCATTCTCTCTCCCCCCCTTTTTTCTGGTTCATTGCGCCAGACAGCAGTGCCATCACTCAGCTTTGATATCTAGTCTAGAAGAGCAAAGGGGGACGGGCAACAACTAGGGAGCGATAGCCTGCGCCTTTAATTTGCCAGGCTGAGCGGACGCCCTCCTTGAGACCGTGCCGTGTTCTTTCCCTGCAGACTGAACAGACAGCTGAAGCAGAGCTAGATCGGGCGGACAGATAACCTCTCATGTGGCGGGATCGATTTGTTCTTGTTGGGTTTGGTCAGTTTGGAGGGTTGAGAATTGCGTTATTTATTTATTTCGGATATTTGTACCCCGCCTTTCTCACCCCCAGCAGGCCCGGATTACCCATAAGGCCACCCTAGGCCAAGGCCTAGGGCGGCAGCTTTTGGGGGACAGCAGATCCAGACCCCCCAAAAAGTTTTTTTTAAAAAAAAGACTTATTTCCCAGGATTGGGAAATATGCTAAGAATTATGATATTATGTGTTGGAAGTGTAAATCGGTGATGGGAAGTTTCTACCACTGTTGGTGGAATCGTAAAAAAGTTCATACGTTCTGGGTGAAGGTTCATTTAGAATTGCAAAATATATTGAAAGTTAAATTTCCTACGTTGGCCTTCCCTTGTCGACAATCCGGAAACTCAAGCTAGTGCAGAACGCCGCTGCTCGCTTGCTGGCAGGAGTGCCGGTGAGGGAGCATATTACGCCCATCCTTCGGCAACTGCACTGGCTCCCTATTGAGTACCGAATCGCCTTCAAGGTGTTGGTTTTGACCTTTAAGGCCTTACACGGCCTAGGGCCTGCGTACCTGAAGGACCGCCTTACCCGTATTTTGCCCCGAGATCACTGCGATCAGATGAACAGAATCTGTTATTAATTCCATCAGTCCGCGCCTGCCACCTATCGACGACTAGACAAAAGTCCTTTTTCCGTGGCGGCACCAGTCCTCTGGAACGCCCTTCGGACAACGTTCGGGCCATCCCTGAATTGGCCCAGTTCCGGGCGTGCAAGACGACCCTCTTTGGCCTAGCCTTTAGTTAGGCTCATCGGACTGAGAGCCACGCTATGTCCTCACACCCGTATTGGTTGTTGAAATCCGTTTTAATGTGGTTTTATGTACTATGTTTTAATTGTAGGGCCGTATGTCGCCATGTAACCGACATGCCGCCCATGTATTTTTATTGTGATCCGCCCCGAGCCTGCTGGGAGGAGCGGAATACAAGAGTGAATAATAAATAAATAAATAAATAAATAAAGTATCTCCAAATTAAGGAAATATTTAAGAAAGATAAAATTAAAGGCTTCGAGATCAAGGAGGAATTCTGGGAAAAGTTAATGGTAAAAAGAAATAAAATCATTACCAGGCTATACAACAAATTAATAGATTGGGAGACGGAAACCGAGACAGTTAAAAGCTGTATGGTAAACTGGGCCAAAAATATAGGACGCCAGATAAAATTACAAGAATGGCAACAAATTTGGGACAAAAAAATTAAATATGTATATGCAGCCAGTTTGAAGGAAAACTGGCTTAAGATCTTCCATAGATGGTACTTGACTACCAAGAAACTGGGGAGTCTGGAAGCTGGAGAAGACGCCAGATATGAACTCATGGCTCGACAAAATCTGGGAAATTAGAAATATGGACAAGCTGACCTTTTTTTAAAAAACAAAGTAGTGGAAAACCAATCAAAACAACGGATTGGTCTCCATTTGAGGACTACCTAATGACTGGCTAAGCCAATACCAATGTACAGAAAATATGCATAGCCCCCTCTTTTAAAGGAAGGATATTAGGTAAGCTAAAAGATTTGCAGTAGTCACACCAAATGTAACCATCAAGGAAATAACTATATGACATGATATCAAACAATGCCTATGGATTATTTAGCTGAGAAACTCACAAGTGCTCTTGACTCTATGTACAATATTGGAAGTTTAGTATGTTTTTAACATGTTTGTCTCTGTACGTTTGATCCTTTTCCCTTTTTCCACACTTCCTTTAACCCCTTCCCCCCATGCCCCTTCCCCCTCCCCTATTCCCCCACCACGGCACCCCCATGGTTGGTTTTTCTGGCTGTTTCTCTTTTCTATTATGTTTTGTATGTACCACTGCAATATTGGGGGGAAAAACCTCACAATAAAGATTTATATACAAAAAGAAAGTTAAATTTCCTTTGAAGTCAGAATATCTACTACGAGGCCTTATAGATTTTAAACTGGATTCTAATAATGAAAAAATACGTGTATGCTGCATTACAGCAGCCAGATTAACGGTGGCAAGGAAGTGGAAAGATCACGATGTACCGGCGGTAGAAGATTGGTATCTAAAGATATTTGAAATAATGAAAACGGATATCCTCACTCAGAAGAGAGCGCAAGACACCACCAGGAAAAAAAACACAGACTGGAGTCCGATGATTCATAATTTAAAGAATAAAAACTATGACTGGTGGCTGGATATAGACCTTTAGATTTAATCAGAACTAATAGAATGATACTTGTTTATAGTAGATCGGTTTTTTGTTTTCTCTTTTTTAAAGATTCAGAATTGGTTAAATACTTGAGATGTAGTTGGCTCATAGAGGCCACACAGAGCCATAGTTTAAGCTGGAAGTACTCATGTTGTGTTCGTCTATCTTGTTGGTGGGTCTTCTATCTTTTTTTCTTTGATGTATCATACAAAATCTGATTTGTGTGCTATCAGGCATCAAAGCAAGACCCGTGTGTTAGTGTGTGTTTGTTACTTGTTTTTTAATCTAAAATACTCCAATAAAGATGATTTTCACAAAAAAATTCAAAAAAAAAAATTCCAAAAAATTTCCAAAAAAAGTGCGCATGCGCGTGCGGCGGAGCAACATCTCTTTCTCCTCCGCACCACACCACGCCCTCCTTCCTTGATTGAAGGAAGGAGGGCGGGGTGAGGAGGAGAAAGAGGCGCCCTCCCGCCGCACGCGCATGCGTGACAGGGGTCCTTCCGCCGCTTCCTCCTCCTCACCCCGCCCTCCGTGCTTCAGTCAAGGAAGGAGGGCGGGGCGAGGAGGAGAAAGAGGCGCCCTCTCGCCGTGCGCACATGTGCCGCAGGGGTCCCTCTGCCTCTTTCTCCTCCTCGCCCCACCCTCCTTCCTTGACTGAAGTTGGAGGAGGAAGTTGGCCTAGGGCGGCAAACGCCCTTAATCCGGGCCTGACCCCGGGCGACAACTCAGGGCGGCTGCCATCCAACACAGGCCGCGCCATGCCCTGCCACCTCCCCCTGGCTTCAGCTCACCCACAGCTTCACCAGCCTTGGGGGCGCAGTGCGAGCGAGGGGCGGGAATCATGGGCCCCGTCCCTGATGCCGCTCTCCGCCATGACTCCCACTTCTCGCTCGCTGAAGCTGCGCGGAGGAGGAGGAGCATGAGTGGTGGACGGGCTTCAGTGGGCAGGGCTCCTCCTCTGAGTGGCTTCAGCGAGCGAGGGGTGGGAGTCATGGCAGAGAGCGGTGCCGGGGACAGGGGCCATGACTCCCGCCCCTCGCTCGCCCTGCCCCCTCAAGGCTGGAGAAGCTGCGGGAGAGCTGAAGCTGGGGGGAGGGGGAGGGGCATGGTGCATCCTGGCTCTGCCCCCTCCCTCGACTTCAGCTCTCCCACAGCTTCTCCAGCCTTGAGGGGACAGTGCCAAGCCAGCACGCTGCTGGTTCTGCCACCGCTGGCTTGGCACTGCAGTGCCAAGCCAGCATTGGAGGCTGGTTGGGGAAACGGCCGAAGGAGGCAGCGCCCCAGCCCCTTCTTCTTTTTCTTCGCCATCGCCCCAGGCCCGGATTACCCATAAGGCCACCAAAGGCAATTGCCTTGTACGGCAGATTTTGGGGGGCGGCATTTCCGGGCCTGAAGGAAGGGGTGAGGGGAAGTCCCGCCACCCCTAGCGTGATTAATGCAGCTTCCCCCGCCACCGCCCCGCTAGCGTGGGTGGGCGCCACTCCTTCCTGAAAGGAGGAGGGGTGCTGGTGCGAGCAGGGCGGCGGCGGGGGAAGCTGCGTGAGTCGCCCTAGGGGCGGGACTTCCTGCGGCGCCTTCTCCTTCTCGCCGGCCCCGCCCCCCGCAAGAGGCATTTAGACAGGCGGCCTTGGGCAGCACAGTCCGCTAATCCGGGCCTGCATCGCCCGGCTCCTCCCTTTCCCCCAAGCAGCAGGAGTTCGGCAGGAGGAGGGGGGAAGGAAGGGAGGCACAGCAGGAGGTCCGTTACGGCACACTACTGTGCCGCGTCGCAGCAGTTGGGAAACACTGCCATAGAGGATCCAGTGCGCCACTAATATGGAAGCCAATTGTACTTGACACGTCCCGAAGCCTACCGACCAAAGCTCCATGCTTGCGATACTTTCTCCCCTCTTTCAACTCCCAGGTGTCTTTTTGCCATCCTCCCCTTCCTGCCCTTCGGAGAGTGGATCTTGAACATATTTCTGCGCATCCCAACGACACCTCCCTTCCTGGGCACCGTTCTCCATGCGGCAACAATAGGTTCCAATTTTAGCTTTCTGCGAAAAGCCATCCATCTCTCTCTTGGCCTACTTTAGTGTCCCCACCTGGAGAATGGCATTTCAGCTCAACATCTGCCTGGTTTGCCAGCTCTGAAGGCAAAGTGTGTGCGCATGTGTGTGTGTGTGTGTATGGATGTGTCGGAGGGGAGAGGAGAAAGAGAGCAAGCCGGGCTGCGTCCAATTTGTGCGACTGGAAGGAACGTCTCGCAGAGCCAAACCTCAGATCGAGTAACACTTTGGCCGAGGAGGGGAGATCAAGCACAGAGGCAGATAAGGCGACACAAGCGTTGCCCTATATTCTCTCCATTCCAGAAGAGTGCTTTTGTTCAGCCCGCCAGAGACTTTTGCGCTTGAGCCGCGGAGCATGTTTTCTGTACTTGGAAGGACTTCCGAAAATGTCCTTAGTCTCTTAGGGTTTGGGAAAATAGGCATTTTTCTTGCTGTATTTTCCTTGAGGTTAAATATCTTCAAACTGTTTAAAAGGCGAATGGAGATTTCCGGCAGGTGTGATCTAGCTTTTGTATGACCTGAGCAAGGAAGCACGCTTGCAGATTCGAACAGGTAGCCAGCTTCGTAGATCAACACAACTTCGTGGGAAGCAGAAATTCCAGGGCAGGCGTTATGCTTTCATGCCTGTTTATGAGGAGATAATGGGCAGGGGCAGTCCTACAGGTAGGCCAAGGAAGCAGCCGCATGGGGCGCCCTCTGGGAAGGGGCGAATTCCCCCGTCCGCTGGGCACCGGCACCAGACAGCGTCCTGGCCCTGCCGATGTTCCTCAGGCAGCGCCGTGGCTGCCTGCTTTTAGGCCCCGGCCTTGTGCACTCCAACACCGCTTCTGGGAATGCGCAAAGGTTTTCGCGCAGGCGCAGTTGCTCCAGAGCTGAAGTTGAGCGCAGGAGCAACTGTGCATGTGCTAAAACCTTTGCGCATGCCCAGTAGCTCCTGTGCGCAGAAACCTGTAAGCAAAGCACTCCCTATCGGGCAGGCAGGGAGTGCTTCCTCTCTCCCTTTGTCTCCGCCCTGCCGCCGAATACGGTGACCCAATTGGGCAGGCAGGGGGCGGAGACAAAGGGAGAGGGGAGGGGAGCCACAGGGGGGATTGCCGACGTATTTTTATTTTATTTTTATTCGGTTTTATATTCCGCTCCTCCCAGGAGGCTCGGGGCGGATCACAAACACAGCAAGCAATAAAACATACAATAAAACATACAGTAAAAACAGTAAAACACAATGTATAACCAAGATGTTACAAGGCTACGATTCCTTAACTCAGACGAGACGAACCGATTGAGTTTGGATTTACCCAAACGCTAGCCTGAAGAGGGCCGTCTTACATTCTCTTCGAAAAGGGAGGAGTTCAGAGACCATTCGAACATGGTCGGGGAGCGAATTCCAGAGTACTGGAGCCGCCGCAGAGAAAGCTCTCTGTCTCGTGCTGGACAGATGGCAGGCGCGGGACGATGGTACCACCAATAAGTTTTGCTCTTCCGAGCGCAGTGATCTCGGGGGAACATACGGGGTAAGGCGGTCCCTCAGGTACACAGGCCTTAGACCGTGCAAGGCCTTAAAGGTTAACACCAACACCTTGAAGGCAATCAATGAGAAGCCAGTGCAGTTGCCGGAGGATGGGACTGATATGCTCCCTTACTGGTGCTCCCACCAGCAAGCGAGCCGCGGCATTCTGCACCAGCTTGAGCTTCCGGACTGTCGCCAAGGGAAGGCCAACGTAGAGGGCGTTACAGTAGTCCAGCCTCGAGATGACCGTCGCTTGGATCACTGTGGCCAGATCGTCCCTGGACAGGTAGGGGCCAGTCGCCTAGCCTGTCGTAGGTGGAAGAACGATGTCCTGCTGACCACGGAGACCTGGGCCTCCATGGTCAGCAGGGAGTCCAACTTGACACCTAAGCTCTTAACCAAGGGTGACGGGCTAAGTGGCTCGCCATCCAGGGTAGGCAACCGGCACTCGTCCAGCCCAGGTCGACCAGGCCACAAGATCTCCGTCTTCGACGGGTTCACCTTCAGCCGGCTGGCACACAGCCATCTAGTCACGGCTTCTAGGCATAGATGGAAACAATCGGGTACGGTGTCCGGCCTGCCGTCCATTCTCAGCAGAAGCTGGGTGTCATCAGCGTACTGATAACACTCCAGACCAAAGTCGCGGGCCAGCTGGGCCTCCTGACAGCCGCCACCGGAAGTAGCCGCCGCGCGCTGAGGCGAACTCCCTCACCAGGCCCAATCAGGTGTGAACCCTACCACACCCGCTCACATCCTCGCACGTGTGCCGGCTGGGAGCATCAAGGATAGACAGGCGCAACTGCGCAGGCACATAGTAATAGATAATATTTTATTTCACTTTATTTTGGGTTATTTGAGTTTTATAGGAGTCATGAAAATATTTAGTAGAGGATAATTTTATTTAAATAAATAATTGTATTTATTATTTTATAATAATAATAATAATAATATAATAGAATGTTATATTATATTATAATGTCAATATATTATAATATAATTATATTGTAATGTAGTATAATATAATTATGGTATAATATAGTATGAGTAGGTACTATAATATATTGTATATACATTGATACAATATAATACTACTAATGGTATTGTGATATTATAATTGTATATTTGTTTTACATGGGGGAAATAATGTTTGGGGGCGGCAAAATAATGTTCGCTTACCATATAAAATTACCTTAGACCTCCCCTGCTAATGGGCACTCTGACTTCAGTTCAGGCAACGTGGCTTTCAAGTACAGCTAGGCCTGGGTTCTAGAGTTCTTGTTTCAAAACTTGGTTTTGGATTAAAGTATTTTGGAAGCTCTCCTTGTTCTTGCTTTATATTCGGGTTCAAGTTTTGCTTATGGACATAATAAGCTGCCTTTGCAGTTTGGGACTATTTTTGGACTATATTGATTTTATTTATTCGGCTTCTATACCGCCACTCCCAAAGGCTCAGGGCGGTTTACATGACCAATACAGACACATTTAAAACAGCATTGAAATACAATTTAAACGAACTCGAAGGGGTAGAAATGGTGAAAATAAATAAATAAATAAATAAATAAGCAAAAACTAACTGACGGGTTCCACATCCCTACATATTTCCCATCACATCCACCTGATCTTTCAAGAGATGGCGCCAGAGATATACCTCAGGACCTTTTGAACCATAGCGATGGTGCCTTTCCGAGAGCAGTGGTCTAGGGCAGGCGGCACTATCTGTTCCCATAAGTAGTAGGCATGAGAAAAAAGTTATGAAAATTAAATGATTCGGAAGAAATTCGGAAGAAATGCTACTTTTGAGTATTTCCGCACCTGGAACGCCAACCAGGAAGTGGACTTTTTTTACCGGGGCCAGGATTTTCTTAAGTATCGTTATTAGGTCGTAAGGGGAGGCACCCTCCTTCTCTCTCACCACCCTCCGCCTCCCTTGCCAATATTATGGCAAGGCAAGCCCTAAACTCGCTCCTTCTTTCGGCTGGAAGCCTGGAAAAATGTAAACAGAGAGGTTTACTCAGAAGTAAATCTGCAAAGGAAGTAAACAGAGAGGTTTACTCAGAAGTAAATCTGCAAAGGAGGGCACTTTGGATGAAGTGCCCTCCTTTGTGGATTTACTCTTGAGTAAACCTCTCTGTTTACATTTTTCCAGGCTTCCCTGCCCCTCCTGCCTGCCAGGATCTAAAGCATCAAAGAGTATTGGGGTAGTGAGGAACCAACCTAATGTTTATTTATTTATTTATTATTTATTAATTGGACTTTTATGCCGCCAACTCCACAAGGCTCGCAGCGGCTTTCAAAAGCCAAACAGCTATACAAAAAATACATCAACATATAACAAACATAACAGCAGGGAGCAGTACAACAGTAGGAAGGGAGGGAGAAGGAGGGGGCAGGGTGGGAGGAGAAGACGTCAGGAGAGTGCCCGGCGGGTCAAGCGGGCCCTACTCTCCCGTCGGGGGAGCAGAGGTGGTCTCAGGGTGATTCCACCAAGATGGTCCGAACCAGCCGGCCCCCTATTGACCAGGGGTCGGGTTGGGAGTGTCCAATCTGCGGGATTGCTGACCTTCTTCCACTGTGGGCTTAAGAGAGAGGGCTTCCGTTGCCTGAAGCCCGGACCCCAAAAGGTTCTGGCCCGCAACGGGTTCCAGGACCTGGGCTCGGGCGGGGCAGGTCTCCCCCCTCTCAGGCGGGCAGTGGCAAGCGCCCCGAGGCCGGGGGGCCCGCTGTTCTTCGGCCTCCAACGCCGCCTTTTCCGGCGGCCACCTGGCCTCGATACTGGGCGCCCCCCGAGACTCACCAGTTCCGGGGCTATGCTGTCCCGGCTCGATGGACCTGTCAGCCCCCGGCCGTCAGAGGGAGGCGGGAGGGGGGGGTTGTGGTCCGGTCGCTAGTGAAGGGGCGGCCGATAGCTGGCAAGCTCGGCGTTGGGGCCACGCCTCCGGAGCCCTTGCTAGAATTCGGAGATATCTAGCGCTCCGGAGGGGGCACCGACAGCAGCTGCTGCTTCAGCCCGTCCGTCGGAGAGGATGAGGGCTGGGTTCCCGGGCTGTACAATGTATAATAGAATGAATGCTAACTTATAGAGTAAGTGCCTAATATGATAAGTAATCCAACTGGTCATATACCTACATTCCATGCACATGCAATAATACAGCAGTAATAACAATGGGTATAAGAAGAGGTAAAATTCAAACCGAAGTATTCTGACTGTGGTCCCTCCTCAAGGGTGCAAACTGCAAACGGCTCTTCTCTATGAGCCCGGGAGGCAGCCTCTCCTGGGAAAAGCCAAAAGCCCGGGCACAGCATTTGCTTGCTGCAGAATCCCGGGCTCATAGAGAAGAGCCCGTTTGCACCGCTTGAGGAGGGACCACAGTCAGAATACTTCGGTTTGAATTTTACCTCTTCTTATACCCATTGTTATTACTGCTGTCTTATTGCATGTGCATGGAATGTAGGTATATGACCAGTTGGATTACTTATCATATTTAGGCACTTACTCTATAAGTTAGCATTCATTCTATTATACATTAGGTTGGTTTCTCACAGGATCTAAAGCGTGCCAAGCCTTGATGCGCTTTAGATCCTGGCAGGGGGAGGAGTGGACGGCCCTCCTGCCCCTTCTGCCTGCCAGGATCTAAAGCCTTGAAGAGGCTTCATGAGGGGCCAACTTCAGCCCTCCAGGTGTTTTGGACTTCAACTCCCACCATTCCTCACAGCCTCAGGCCTCTTCCTTTTCCTCTCAGCCTGGGCAAACTTGGGCCCTCGCTCCTCGGGATCGGGGGTGAGAGAGAGGCAGCGAGGAGCGAGGGGGGGGCCTCCTCCTCCTTTTTTTTGCTGCTTCCAAGAATAGAATACCTCCCTCCCTCCTTCCTATTTGGAGAGTCCCATCTAGAATTCAGTGTGATTTATTCAAGTTTTGGCCTACAACTCCCAGAAATCCCAGCCAATTTACCAGCTGTTAGGATTTCTGGGAGTTGTAGGCCAAAACCATCTGGAATGCGCATGCGCTGGCATACGAACTACTAACGAATTACGTTACATTTTAGAATTTTTTGGAAATTTTTTTGTAAGTCTTTCTATTACTAATAAAAAAATCCCCCGTTAGATTTTAGAATCGCGATTTTTGGGTTCTAAACCATGCCTAATAAGTAGCTCAACGTTGTCCCTTCCCGAATCCATTCTCCCCATTATATATGCTGTCATTTCCTTAAGGTTGAAACACAACAGTTTGATTCTCCAAACATGAGCTTGCCTTTCTGAGACAAAGGATGGATTGCTAAACGGTTTTGGCACTCCATCTCCTGCCTCCGAACGGCACCGAGCTGCCCCGTGCAGATGAGTATGAATATTTGCAACGTCCCCTTCGGGCTCACTGTTCCCCCCCTTGGGAGACTCAGGCTAAATTAACGTTCTCCACGCTTCGCTTCAGCCTGAGCCTGAAAAACGTGGTGTTTTCGCAAAGCAGATCCTGACTCGGGGATAGGATTCATTCTCAGGTTTCCGCACTCGCCGCCTGCCCTTCCCCGAGCGCAGCCAATCCTCCCAAACATCTCGTTCCCTCCTGGGGCCCATCTGATGCGCAGCTGCCTTGCCATTTGCCAGCTGTTCTGCTGTCGCCTGGGCCATGGGTTTTACCCTGCCGCATCCATATTCCTTTTGCTAAGTAGCTTGGGGAATGACAAGGCAAGCAATATGGCCAGGGCCGAGGACAAAGGAAAGTCTGCCCATCTGTTACCGGGCAGAATTCAAAGTGCTGCCTATGGACTTTAAAGCCGAACACAACTTGAGTTTAGACCAGGGGTGGGCCATTATTTTTTCCAAGGGGCCACACGAGAGCCAAAAAAATATTATGGAGGGCCGCATCTAAAGGCTGAACTACATTCTAATCTATTTATTTACTATATTTACTATATATTACACATCATTAATATTAACATATTAATATATCAAAAAATATTCATATATTATTAGTATTAACATCATAATTATTATATTACAGTATATACTAGCTGACCCGTGCACGCGTTGCTGTGCCATAGTCTGTGGCTAACCCCTTCTACCCACATGGTGGGAAAGCACAATCAAAGGACTCTTGACAGATGGCCATTTTGCCTCTTGTTGATAACATTAAGAGACCTTTAGCAGTTTGCGCAGGATGAGTTGGGATTTGTATCTTCCTTTGGTTGTATTGCAGTCCTGCCCCACTGTACTCCCAGGCCTGGGACAACAAAGTGAATGTTTGTATGTATGTGGATATGTGCCAGCTTTCTGATTGCTTGCCACTGTGGGATTATTTGCATAACGCCTCTGATTGGCCAGCACCACCAACATTCCAACACTCTAAACTGCCAGAGGGGGGTGGATCCCAGCCTCTACATTCTAATTGAGGGAGTATTTGCATAATTCCTCTAATTGGCCAGCACCACCAACATTCCGACACTCTAAACTGCCAGAGGGGGGTGGCTCCCAGCCTCTACATTCTTAACTGAGGGAGTATTTGCATAATTCCTCTAACTGGCCAGCACCACCAACATTCCGACACTCTAAACTGCCAGAGGGGTGGCTCCCAGCCTCTACATTCTTAACTGAGGGAGTATTTGCATAATTCCTCTAACTGGCCAGCACCACCAACATTCTGACACTCTAAACTGCCAGAGGGGGGTGGCTCCCAGCCTCTACATTCTTAACTGAGGGAGTATTTGCATAATTCCTCTAACTGGCCAGCACCACCAACATTCCGACACTCTAAACTGCCAGAGGGGGGTGGCTCCCAGCCTCTACATTCTTAACTGAGGGAGTATTTGCATAATTCCTCTAACTGGCCAGCACCACCAACATTCCGACACTCTAAACTGCCAGAGTGGGGTGGCTCCCAGCCTCTACATTCTTAACTGAGGGAGTATTTGCATAATTCCTCTAACTGGCCAGCACCACCAACATTCCAACACTCTAAACTGCCAGAGAGGGGTGGCTCCCAGCCTCTACATTCTAACTGAGGGAGTATTTGCATAATTCCTCTAACTGGCCAGCACCACCAACATTCCGACACTCTAAACTGCCAGAGGGGGTGGATCCCAGCCTCTACATTCTAACTGAGGGAGTATTTGCATAATTCCTCTAATTGGCCAGCACCACCAACATTCCTACACTCTAAACTGCCAGAGGGGGGGTGGCTCCCAGCCTCTACATTCTAACTGAGGGAGTATTTGCATAATTCCTCTAACTGGCCAGCACCACCAACATTCCGACACTCTAAACTGCCAGAGGGGGGTGGCTCCCAGCCTCTACATTCTAACTGAGGGAGTATTTGCATAATTCCTCTAACTGGCCAGCACCACCAACATTCCGACACTCTAAACTGCCAGAGGGGGGTGGATCCTAGCCTCTACATTCTAACTGAGGGAGTATTTGCATAATTCCTCTAATTGGCCAGCACCACCAACATTCCGACACTCTAAACTGCCAGAGGGGGATGGCTCCCAGCCTCAACATTCTAACTGAGGGAGTATTTGCATAATTCCTCTAACTGGCCAGCACCACCAACATTCCGACACTCTAAAATGCCAGAGGGGGGTGGCGTGGGGGATCATGGGAGTTGTAGTCAAATTGTTTTTTTTGTTATTTTGGTCATGTTGTTTAATTTTAATTTTATTTTTTTGGGTGGTAAACATATTTTGTGGGGTTTTGTGTGTATGTGGGCTGATTTGGTGTGTCTACCTTGTGTGGTTTTGCTGTCTATAGGCTACTTAGGATGACAGCTCTCTTTTTATATATATAGAAGATATAAACATTATAATATATTGAAATTATAATATAATATAACATTACATTATATTATTATTACAGTATTATTATTATAAAGTTATTATTATAAAATAATAATAACAACCACTAAAGTAAAATAAAATGAAATTCAAGAAGACAAGGTGCGAACCAAGATGGAATGGCCCAATGGACCCAGCCCAGAGGATGGCAAAGCGGACCCAGCTGCCGCCGCCGTTGCAGAGGAGAGTAGAGCAGCAGGCGATCGGAGGCTGCAGGCCTCCGCCCGCTCTCGCCCCCAGCCGTTCCCCAGCTGATCGCCCTGCTATGGAGTGCCTGCCATCCCTGGAGGCAATCTGGGTCTGCAGGGGGAGCAATCGGCGATCCGAGGCGGCTGATTGCCCTGGCGACCCGCCGCCATAGGTCGCCAAATGCTCCCGCTGCAGGCCCGGATCGCCTCCAGGGATGGCAGGCACTCCAAAGCTGCCGTTCCTCCAGCCTGTCTGCCGAAACAGGCCCCACAGAGCCCGTGATAGGATGGCGGCAGCGGCACCCCTTCCTCTTGGCCCCGCCCCCGACGCCCTTCTCCCCGGGCCAGACAGAATCGACTGCCGGGCCATATCCGGCCCGTGGGCCGTAGGTTGCCCACCCCTGGTTTAGACTCTTAAAAACAATAGTATTTTGGAACCCATTGAACCACACAATCATCCACAATGATGTATACATTTTTGCGGTCGGATGGTCACTCACTGAATACAATCGATGTTCACACTGTGGTTTAACCGTTACACATCAAAATACATTTGTATGAATATTAAATCACTTTGTCAGCAAACGATTGTATTGGGGAGTCCCCTGCCCCCGTTTGTGAATTCATTTGGAACAAATGGAGAAGGTTTGGGCGTGTTTAATACAATTATGTAGAAGTGCTACTTGTCTGGCAGTGTAGGCCCCAAAACCTCGCCTGCAGGCCCGGATTACCCATAAGGCCAACCTAGCCCACGGCCTAGGGGCGCAAGCGGGGGGCAGATCACGGACCAAAAAAATGTTGAAACAAATAGAAACGCTGGTATGGGGCAGGCGTCAGGCGATGACTCACCGGTCCAGCCTTGGCCGCAACCAATGGCTGCTCGCCCTCATTTGCATAAGGATATAACTTAAGGGCGGGGAGACGCCAGCGGGAGCACTCTGCTGTTGTGCCTGTTGCGCTTCTCTCCTCAACGAAGTTTGGGGAAACTTTCTCTCCCGCGCTTCAGCCGCCTTGCATTTGGTCAGGGATGGGGCAAAGAGGGGCACTGCTGGCAGCCTTCTGCCTCTGGAGCCATTGCCTGGTCGTTCTCTGCGGGGAGAGCCCCACCAACCCTGCTACCCCAAATAGCCCCGCAGAAAGAGTCGAGTCAGGTGGGAGCTGCCTTCACGAGGTGGGCCCGCCCAATCAGTGCTGGGGGGCGTGTCTGCGCCACTTCCGCCTTGGGTCAGTTGTTGTCCAGGCGTCGGGAGGAGGAGGAAGGAGGAGGCCTCGTTGTCTTCCTCTTCCTGGGCCCCTTCCCCCCGAGGACGCGTTTGCGGGCACGCAGGCCGTGCTCAGCACCGGGATCGGAGCCGCCCTCTTCCTCCACACGTCTGGTGAGTGGGAGCAGGAAGGAGGGCGGAAGCGGAAGGAGGGGGGAAGAGAGGAATACAGAAGGAAGGGGAAATACAGAGGAGGGGAAGAAGAGGAAGGGAAGGAAGGAAGAACAGCAAGAGGAAAAGAAGAGGAAGAGGAGAAGGAAGGGGAAGGGTGGCTCTCCCCCTGAAGGGGATCCTCACCTGCCGGCCCGCCTTCTCTCCTTCCTTCCTTCCTTCCTTCCTTCCTTCCCTTCCTTCCTTCCTTCCTTCCCTTCCTCCCTCCCTCCCTCCTCCTTCCCTCCCTCCCTCCCTCCCTCCTTCCTTCCTTCCCTTCCTTCCTTCCTCCCTTCCTTCTTTCCCATTCCTCCCTTTCTTCTTATCCACCCTTCCTTTCACTTTTCCCCTCAATACAAAAAATCATCAGCAATATGCGTTTTGAAGATCAAAGGAGAAGATAAGGTTTTATTTTTAGTGTGGGTCTGAGTGATGTGTGTGTGTGTGTGGGGGGGGGGGTGTGCAGTAGAGGTTGGCTTAAAGGGGGTGTAATTCCAAAGTGTGGCCTAGGGCGCAAAAAGGTGTTAATCCGGGCCTGCTCGCCTGACAATGTAAACACTGATAAGACACCTGCAGGCCGGCTCTGGGAAACGAAATCTTGGTGTCTTATCAGTGTTTACATTGTCAGGAGAGGTTTTGGGGCCTACACTGTCAGACACCAAAACTGAGACGTGACACCAGAGAGTACTAAGATGTACAAAAGCAGCTCTAAAAAGTATTGGAAACACAAGGAAAATGATGGGAATTCAATTTTGCCTCCATCTCAATCTGGTTTCAGGCCCAACCCCAGAACAGAGATGGCATTGGTCACCTTGATGGATGATCTCTGAAGAGAGCTAGACAGGGGGAGTGTGTCCCTGTTGGTTCCCCTGGACCCCTCAGTGGCTTTCGATACCATTGACCATGGCATCCTTCTGGGCCATCTCTCCGAGAGGGGGTGAGGCCACCTGAGGCAAGAGACGTGGGCTCCCTGAGGGAGCGATTCCATCTCCGGCGGGGCCTTCGTGCGGCACCCCGGCGCCCAGGCGCTTACCTGCTCGAAGCGCGGCCTGCCCAGCTAGAAGAGCGGACCCTCCTCGGAGCCCTCCGCCATCCCCGCGAGTCCGCTCTCTCTCTCTCTGCCGCCCAGCCACACCCCCTGGCTCCGCCCTCGCCACCTCCCATTGGCCCGTCCCCACCGCAGCCTCCACGGGGCATGCCGGGAGGCGTAGTCTTTTTTCTCCTGCGGGGAGGGAGGCAGAAGCGGAGAGAGGTGCACGACGGGACGTGTAGTCTTCAGGACAGGGCCCGCTCTCATAGACGTCTATGGGTGAGGCCAAGGGAGGGTGGGGAAAACGTGTTGCGTTTTTATTTGTTTCAACATATATATTTTTGGGTCCGTGATCTGTGCCCCCCTCGGCTTGCGCCCCTAGGCCATGGCCTAGGTTGGCCTTATGGGTAATCTGGGCCTGTTTGTGGCCGCTCCCCACCTCTGGAACCCCCTCCCTAAAGAACTAAAAATGGCCGCCTCTCTCGTCTTGTTCAAGATGCTTCTAAAGACCCATCTGTGCAATCGAGCATACGGAGAGGAGAAGGGTTAGCATACCTTACACACATCCTCACTTTGACAACAAACACCTAACCCAGCCCACTGATGTGATATACTATATTATGCTTGTAATGCATTGTGTTTTGATTGGTTTGACTCCTTGTGTTGTATTACGTTCAATTTACCCAACCTCAAACCCTAGGAGAGTAAACCGGTGTCCTTACCCTGACAAGACGCCAAGAACCAGGTTGAGCATGAAGAAGGAGCCAATGATGATGAGTGGGATGAAGTAAAGCCAATTCCACATGTTCCCTGCAGCGTCATTGGTCTAGAAAATGGAGAGAAAGAGACCGAGTGAACGAGAAAGGCATGAATCAGGCTCTAAACAAACGTATTTGCCACGTAGGAAGGGAGTTAAGGTTGCAATCTAAACTTTAAGGGAGCTATTGAAGTTATTTGGAGGTCATGGTTCAGCACCTTGGAGAGCTCTTTCAGACTCAAGCCCAGAGCACATTCACCACGATGGAGGCTTCGACCACCGTGTATGTTTGTTTCTTTATTGTTTTCCTTGTTAGGACATTTCACAGGTCACACTGTTGCACTCCAGGCCTGGAAACACCTACGACCGCCGCGCCACGCAAGTGTCCAGGAATATAAGCAGGCAGTTTATTGTAAAAACATATAAAAAGCATATTTATTTATTATTTATTTGTTAGATTTATTGGCCGCCACTCTCAGCCGGCTCGGGGCGGCTTACATCAAGCACCACAATAAAACAACAAATCTACAACAGCAATAAAACCACAAGGATAAAACAATTCCTAAGAGATAACACAAGTCCTAGGGGATAGCACATTACATCTCAAAGGCCTGCCGAAATAGGGCCGACTTGCAGGCCTTCCAAAAAGCCAACAGATAACGCAAGGCCCGAACCTCCGGGGGTCGTGCGTTCCAGAGAACTGGGGTGATGATGGAGAACGCCCTTCTCCATGTTGAAGTTAGGTGGTATTGTTTGACATTGGGCACGGCTAGAAGATTCCCGTCTTCCGATCTAAGTGTTCTCATGGGACAGTATGGGGTTAGGCCAGGGGTGGGCAAACTGCGCCCCGGGGGCCGGATGCGGCCCTTTGGCTGATTCTATCCGGCCCGCCTAAGGGCCCCTGGCTTGCCTCCCCTGCCTGGCCTCTGCATAAAAATCTCTAGAGAAGGGGACTATAAGGAAGCATTATTTTATTTTCGTGGTTTTTATTATTATTGTATAATAATTTTATAACAATAATAAAATAATATAATAAATAATATAATATAATGTTATAAGATATATTATAATTTCAATATATTATGTTTATATATATATACTATAATATAATAATTATGATATTAATACTAATAATATATGAATATTTCTTGATATATTAATATGTTAATATTAATGATGTGTAATATATAGTAAATATAGTAAGTGAATAAATAAATAAATTATGTAGATTAGCATTAGGAGACGGCTAGAGAGCGTGTGGAGGGAACTCCGTGACGGAGCCTCATTATCAGCTTATAAGCTTTTCAAAGATGCTTATGAGCGTGCTGTCAAGGCGGCCAAAAGTATCTATTTCTCCGCCGAGATAGCGTCTGCTAGCTCACGCCCGGCCCAATTGTTCAAAGTAATTCGGTCCTTGACGACGGTTCCTACTGTCCCAAAAAACAGCGATCAGGCCCTTACAGCCGGTGCTTTTCAGAGCTTTTGCGGACAAGATACTGAGCCTCCGCCGGGATCTTCCGCCACGGTTGACACAGTAAGGGAACTCGAGACCCCGTGGCCCTCCGCCGGCCCACCCGACCGGTTTCGGCCACTGGACGCAGATGCTGTTGATAAGATCGTGGCTGCAACTAGACCTACCACCTGCTCCTCGACCCGTGCCCCTCCTGGCTTGTTAGATCTTGCCTGAGGGGGCGTGGGCCTCTGTTGAATATCATAAATAGCTCCCTTGAGCAAGGAGTCTTTCCAGAGTGCTTGAAAGAGGCGGTGGTAGCTCCATTACTGAAGAAACCGTCGTTAGATTCCTGCGGTTCCCTCCAACTACCGACCAGTGTCGAATCTTTCGTATCTGGGGAAGGTAGTTGAGAGGGCAGTAATGGAGCAGTTGCAGTCCTTCTTAGATGATGCAACATGGCTTGACCCCTTCCAGTCCGCTTCCGCTCGGGGCATGGGACGGAGACGGTCCTGGTCTCCATCACAGACCAACGCCGCTGCCAGCTCGACCAAGGCGGGTCTGCGCTGCTCGTGTGACCTCACGGCAGCGTTTGACACGGTCGACCACAAACTCTTGATCCACCGCCTGGCCATGGCTGGAGTGAGGGGGACAGCCCTTAAATGGCTGACCTCCTTCCTCCACCAGCGGTCTCAGCGTGTGAGGAGGGGTGGAGTGGTCTCCGAGGGCTCCCCATTAGTTTGTGGAGTTCCGCAGGGGGCCATTCTTTCCCCTCTGTTATTTAACATCTACATGCAGCCGCTTGCACAGCTGGTGCGGAGTTATGGGCTTGAGTGTCACCAGTACGCTGACGACACTCAGCTCATTCTGAGGGTGGAGGACAGGTCGGGCCCCATCCCGATATTTCCAGCGCTGCCTCGAAGCCGTTACTGGATGGCTGCGAGCCAGTAGGTTGAGGGTGAATCCGGCGAAGACGGAGATCTTGTGGCCAGGTCGCCCGGGCGGTGGGGATGTCCAGCTTCCGACCCTGGACGGTGCGGCGTTATGCCCATCGTCTTCCGTGAAGAGCTTGGGGGTCCATTTGGACTCCCAACTGACCATGGAGACCCAGGTCTCTGTGGTCAGCAAGATCGCTCTTCTTTCATCTCCGACAGGCGAGGAGGCTGGCCCCTACCTGTCCCGGTCCGACCTGGCCACGGTGATCCAAGCCACGGTCATCTCGAGGCTTGATTACTGTAACGCTCTTTACGTTGGCCTTCCTCTGTCGGTAACCCGAAGCTCAGGCTGGTGCAGAACACTGCCGCCCGGCTCCTGTCTGGGGCTCCAGCAGGATGCCATATAACACCCATCTTGCAGGATCTGCACTGGCTGCCTATTGAGCACCGGATCGCCTTCAAAGTGTTGGTGCTTACCTTTAAGGCCTTACACGGCCTGGGGCCAGCGTATCTGAGGGACCGTCTCACCCCATATTTCCCTTCTAGATCACTTCGCTCGGAGGACTCTAATCTGTTAGCGGTTCCCTCCGCTAAAGTGGCCAAAAGAACTGCCACTCGTCGAAGGGCCCTTTTCGGTCATAGCGCCGACATTGTGGAATGCCTTGCCGCCAGCTACCCGGGCTATCCATGACCTGCTCCCGTTTAGGCGGGCTTGCAAGACTTACCCTTTTCCGGCTGGCTTTCCAGGTCTAGGTCAAGAGCGGGACCCCTCGACAACGCTGTCAGACCGCTTGAACTATTTTAATTTGGGTTTTAATGCTGTTTTACTGTGCATTTTATCTCGTTTTATATTGCATTTTAGTGTGCTATCCTGATTGTATGTTGTTTTGCCCCTGGCTGTGAGCCGCCCCGAGCCTACTTGGGAGTGGCGGCATAAAAGCCGAATAAATAAATAAATAAATAAATAAATAAATAAATGTAGTTCCGCCTTTAGGTGCGGCCCTCCATAATATTTTTTGGCTCTCGTGTGGCCCCTTGGAAAAAATAGTTGCCCACCCCTGGGTTATGCGGTCCCTCAGGTGCACTGGCCCCAGACCATACAAGGCCTTGAAAGTCAAGATCCGGTACTCAATAGGAAGCCAGTGCAGTTCCCGCAGAATTGGTGTCATGTGGCAGCTCTCAGGAGCTCCTGCGAGCAACCGAGCTGCAGCGTTCTGCACCAGCTTGCATTTCCGGGTCACCGACAGAGGCAGGCCAATGTAGAGAGTGTTACAGTAGTCTAACCTTGAGATGACCGTGGCTTGGATCACCGTGGCCAGGTCATGCCGAGACAAGTAAGGGGCCAGCCTCCTAGCCTGGCGAAGATGGAAAAACACCCCTCTGCTGACGGCGGAGATTTGCGCCTCCATTGACAGCAGAGGGTCCAAAAGGACTCCAAGGCTCTTTACTGAAGACGACGGGCATAACGCTATGCTGTCCGGGATCGGAAGCTGGGCATCCCTACCACCCGGACGACCCAGCCAGAAGATCTCCATCTTCGCTGGATTCACCTTCAACCTAATGGCTCACAGCCTTCCAGTAACGGCTTCAAGGCAGAGATGGAAATTATGGGGTACGGTTTCGGGCCTGCCCTCCATCCTCAGAATGAGCTGGGTCTCATCAGCGTACTGGTGACACTCCAGCCCAAAGCTACGCACCAGCTGAGCAAGTGGCCGCATATAGATGTTAAATAATAAGAGGGGAGAGTATGGCCCCCTGGGGGACCCCACAATTTAAGGGGGAGCTCTCGGAGACCACCTCACCCCTTCTCACTCGCTGTGACCGGTTCCGGAGGAAGGAGGACAGCCAATTCAAGGCCGTCCCTTTCACCCCGGCCCCGGCAAGACGGTGAGACAAAAGATCGTAATCGACAGTATCACACGCTGCTGTGAGGTCCAATAACACAAACAGCACCGATCCACCTTGGTCCAGGTGGCAGCGCAGCTGGTCTGTGATGTAGACCAGGACCAGCTCTCTGCCCCCTTCCTTCCCCCCTCCTCTAGCCGAACTCCTGCTGCTTGGGGGAGGAGGAGGAAGGGCCGGGCGGCGACAAAGAAAAAGAAGGGGCCGGGGAGCCGCCTCCTTCGGCCGTTTCTCCAGCCAGCCTCCAATCCGCCATGACTCGCTGAAGCCGCGCGGAGGAGGAGCCCCGCCCACTGAAGACCGTCTACCGCACATGCTCCTCCTCCTCCATGCGGAGTCATGGCGGAGAGCGGCGCCGGGGTCGCTGATATTTGTAATCCACAGAGATCGGTAGTGCCGAAAAGCTGCAGTAGAAATGTAAACAGATCCCAATGGATCCAGGAAGAGTCGCCGACGCGTTGAAGATTCAAGGGGGTTCCAGGCCTGGATTACAAATACCAGCGACCTACCTTGTGTGGATTACAAACTTACCAAAACCACCTAGATACATTTATTGGGCCTAAACTATCATCCCGTGGGTCTTCCCCATGGACCAACAGACTATATAAACCGGGATGGCTCGTTTGGACTCGGTTTCATATAGGTAGGAACCAAAACTGGTAAATTTTCCAAATGGTAGTGACCTGTGTGTATATTTACATGTGATATTTACCTTTGACATTATTGAAATTATTGAATTAATTGGTGATATCCCACATTGTTCCGTGTGTTTACTTAGTGTCTGTTTTAACACGGTTTCCCCGCTTGTGTTTGGCTGCCTTTTATTACCTCCCCGCCAAAGCGGTACCTATTTATCTACTCACTTTTCTGTTTCTGAACTGGGCTGACAATTGAGAGCTCGCCCCAAACTGGGCTTGAACTGTCAACCTTTCGGTCGGCAAGATTTTCTCCAGCTGGCGGTTTAACCCGCTGTGCTAAAGCCCTGCAACTTTTCACTAGGATTGCAGAGAGCTGTCATATGTATGCTGTCATATTTTTGGATCAGGCAAAGTTTGGGAAAGTTACATTTTTTTGGACCACATGCTGGCTGTGGGATTCTGAGAGTAGCAACGTGAACTCTGGGCAGGGCCGGTTCGTCCATTAGGTGGACTACGCAGGCGCGTAGGGCAACGTCAACGGGGGGAGGGGCGTCGCCACCTGGGAGGGGCGCCGCCGTGCCGGCTCCACCCCACACCGCTGCCCGTGCCGCGCGGCACCACCTGGCACCACCTGGGCCTTTGTTAGGCCAGCCGCGCCTCCATATGCGCAGAAGCTTCTACAGGCGCTACAGTGTCTGTAGGAGCTTCTGCGCATGCACGAAAAGCTCTGCGCATGCGTACTGGCTTTAAAGCGCACTTCCTGCTTTGGAGCCAGTGCGCGTGCACGCAGTTTTGCGCATGCGCACTGGCCTCCAAAGCTAGAGGCGTGCCCTGGAGTCAGTGTGCGTGCGCACAGATTGGCGCATGCGCACTGGGCTCCCCTCGGGAGCAACTGGAGGAGGGGCACAAAAAAATTTTCGCGTACCCCCTGGGAACAGGTAGGTCTGCCCCTGACTCTGGGTTCAGATTCTTACAAGAGCCCAACAAATGTGTTGATACTTACTTATGGCTGCCTTTCCTCGCCCAAAAAAGTGTTGTAAAAGAATGTAATTCATCAAATATTAAGAGGAGTGACTTGGAAGACGGCACAGCACAGAAACCAAACATCCATGCGTCTTAGAGAGAAGGAACTTGGCCCGGGAACAGCCTTTCCTGCTCACCCCACTTGATCTGAGCATCAAAGGATGGCGGAGGGTGGATTGCACTAACTCTCTCTCTCTCTCTCTCGTTCTCTCTCTCTACATCGCTCATTAACGGCTGGAAGCCAAGAAGGGAAATCAATTTGTATGCCTTCGGTTAAAATACTTTAATGGTTTAATGCTTGGATGACTGTTTACGCTGCTCAGTCACCCCAGACCCCCACCCCAAGCCCAAACACTGAACATGTCTGATATGAGAGGGCTGGAAAATGGAAGTGTTTCTCATGCCTTGATGGCATTACGCCTCTCAAGGCAGATGGAAGGCCTCCAACGTCTTCTCGAGTGGCTGGGTTTCATCTTATACAGAGGATGCGCCTCCTTTTGAAGCCGATTCCATGTACATTTACATCAGAATTGTGCCAGAAGTATCCCAAACGGCTTAGGGCTGGGAGACCAGAAAGACTTGGCCAGCTACAATTTAGGGACATCCCACCCACACACCTCCAATCCTCCACTTTACAAACACCACCCCCACAACAGGACAGCCGCACAACTCGCGATGCCTACCTCTACAGACCCACTACACAACTCACACACAACACACACAACGCATGCATACCACTGCTAAACAGAAACCTGCACTGTACAACCAACTAACACACCCCACATACACACCGTACATCCACACCACACTACCACTGCACACTCACAACAACAAACTACACACTCAACACCACACACTCTTCTCCAACCACCATCCCAACCACACACCACCAATCCTCCACTTTACAAACACCACCCCCACAACATGACAGCCGCACAACTCGCGACGCCTACCTCTACAGACCCACTACACAACTCACACACAACACACACAACGCATGCATACCACTGCTAAACAGAAACCTGCACTGTACAACCAACTAACACTTCCACATACACACCGTACATCCACACCACACTACCACTGCACACTCACAACAACAAACTACACACTCAACACCACACACTCTTCTCCAACCACCATCCCACCCACACACCTCCAATCCTCCACTTTACAAACACCACACCCACAACATGACAGCCACACAACTCGCGACGCCTACCTCTACAGACCCACTACACAACTCACACACAACACACACAACGCATACATACCACTGCTAAACAGAAACCTGCACTGTACAACCAACTAACACACCCCACATACACACCCTACATCCACACCACACTACCACTGCACACTCACAACAACAAACTACACACTCAACACCACACACTCTTCTCCAACCACCATCCCACCCACACACCTCCAATCCTCCACTTTACAAACACCACACCCACAACATGACAGCCACACAACTCGCGATGCCTACCTCTACAGACCCACTACACAACTCACACACAACACACACAACGCATACATACCACTGCTAAACAGAAACCTCCACAGTACAACCAACTAACACAGGAGGACATAACAACTACCAGGAGGACATAACACTAACACAAATAGGGCACCAGGGACACAGGCACCACTGACCAACACATACCACCAGAATAACACACCCTTCCAAAACCCACAAAAACAAACTAACAATCCTGCAACACAAAAACCCAACCAAAATTCACAACAAACACAACTGGCAAAAGCCACACCCCCTCCACATCACAACCAGCACACAGCCAGACTGAGACAACTATGTCACCACAACACACATAAAATGAACCCCACAAATACCTGACAGCAACACCACACACCGACAACTCCACAGGACTTCAACATCCCACCCACCAGAACAACCCACAACGACAAAGCCATGACCCCACCAAGACTGTAAGTAACATAATTTCCAACCCTTACATACTCAGACTATCTCGCATCTCCTAAATAGGGCACAGCAACGCATGCCGGGTACAGCTAGTTCATTTATGTACTAGCTTGGGGACCCGGCCCTGCCCGGGTTATTTGAGAAAGGCATTGTGTGCCAAGGGTGGTCCTTATGAGATGTTTACGTGTCTTGCAGTGGTCTCAGGAAGTTAGTGAAGGTACTTCAAGTCCCATCATCCATGGCCCATCCTCCTTCAAACGGCACCAGGATGTAGAGTGGGTCATGAGGGTTCTGTGTGTCAGGTTTGGTCTTGATCAGTCATTGGATTGGGTTTGCAGCAGTTTTGGGAAGTGAGTGAAGGTAGTTCAAGTCCCATCATGCATGGTCTGCCCTCCTCCAAGCTGCACCAGGATGTAAAGTGGGTCATGGAGGCTCTGTGTGCCTAGTTTGTTCTTTTTTGGTAATTGGATGAGGGTTGCAGTGGTCTCAGAAAGTGAGTGAAGGTACTTCAAGTCCCATCATCCGTGGTCCGTCCCACTCAAAACTGCACCAGGATGTAGAGTGGGTCATGGGTACTCTGTGTGCCAAGTTTGGGCCTGGTCTGTGATTTGTAGGGGCTTCAATGTTCTGTGGGAAATGAATCGGGTGAAAGTACTGCAAATCCCATCATTTGTGGCCCACCCTGCTCTAAACTGCACCAGGTTGTAAAGTGGGCCAGTGGGCATCTGTGTGCCAAATGTGGTCCTGATCCTTCTATGGTGTGGGCCAGAGTGCTCTAAGCACGTGAGTTAAAGTACTGCAAGTCCTGTCATCCATGGTCCATCCTCCCTCAAACTGCACCAGGATGTAGAGTGGGTCTTGAGGGTTCTGTGTGCCAAGTTTGGTCTTGTTCTCTCATTGTTTGGGGTCGCAAAGGGGTCGCAAAGTGTTTTGGTCTGAACCTCCCACCATGCCTGACTGCCTCAGGCCTTTGCCTTATCCTCCTCTGCCAGTTTAGAGTGTCGGAATGTTCGTGTTGGTGACTGCCTCAGGCCTTTGCCTTATCCTCCTCTGCCACTTTAGAGTGTCGGAATGTTCGTGTTGGCGACTGCCTCAGGCCTTTGCCTTACCCTCCTCTGCCAGTTTAGAGTGTCGGAATGTTCGTGTTGGCGACTGCCTCAGGCCTTTGCCTTATCCTCCTCTGCCACTTTAGAGTGTCGGAATGTTCGTGTTGGCGACTGCCTCAGGCCTTTGCCTTACCCTCCTCTGCCAGTTTAGAGTGTCGGAATGTTCGTGTTGGCGACTGCCTCAGGCCTTTGTCTTATCCTCCTCTGCTACTTTAGAGTGTCGGAATGTTCGTGTTGGCGACTGCCTCAGGCCTTTGCCTTATCCTCCTCTGCCACTTTAGAGTGTCGGAATGTTCGTGTTGGTGACTGCCTCAGGCCTTTGCCTTATCCTCCTCTGCTACTTTAGAGTGTCGGAATGTTCGTGTTGGCGACTGCCTCAGGCCTTTGCCTTATCCTCCTCTGCTACTTTAGAGTGTCGGAATGTTCGTGTTGGTGACTGCCTCAGGCCTTTGCCTTATCCTCCTCTGCCAGTTTAGAGTGTCGGAATGTTCGTGTTGGCGACTGCCTCAGGCCTTTGCCTTATCCTCCTCTGCCAGTTTAGAGTGTCGGAATGTTCGTGTTGTCGACTGCCTCAGGCCTTTGCCTTATCCCCCTCTGGCAGTTTAGAGTGTCGGAATGTTTGTGTTGGCGACTGCCTCAGGCCTTTGCCTTATCCTCCTCTGCCACTTTAGAGGGTCGGAATGTTCGTGTTGGCGACTGCCTCAGGCCTTTGCCTTATCCTCCTCTGCCACTTTAGAGTGTTGGAATGTTCGTGTTGGCGACTGCCTCAGGCCTTTGCCTTCTCCTCCTCTGCCACTTTAGAGTGTCGGAATGTTCGTGTTGGCGACTGCCTCAGGCCTTTTTGCCTTATCCTCCTCTGCCACTTTAGAGTGTCGGAATGTTCGTGTTGGCGACTATCCCTCAGGCCTTTGCCTTATCCTCCTCTGCTACTTTAGAGTGTCGGAATGTTCGTGTTGGCGACTGCCTCAGGCCTTTGCCTTATCCTCCTCTGCCACTTTAGAGTGTCGGAATGTTCGTGTTGGCGACTGCCTCAGGCCTTTGCCTTATCCTCCTCTGCCACTTTAGAGTGTCGGAATGTTCGTGTTGGCGACTGCCTCAGGCCTTTGCCTTATCCTCCTCTGCTACTTTAGAGTGTCGGAATGTTCGTGTTGGCGACTGCCTCAGGCCTTTGCCTCACCCCCTCTGCCAGTTTAGAGTGTCGGAATGTTCGTGTTGGCGACTGCCTCAGGCCTTTGCCTTATCCTCCTCTGCCACTTTAGAGTGTCGGAATGTTCGTGTTGGCGACTGCCTCAGGCCTTTGCCTTATCCTCCTCTGCCACTTTAGAGTGTCGGAATGTTCGTGTTGGCGACTGCCTCAGGCCTTTGCCTTATCCTCCTCTGCCAGTTTAGAGTGTCGGAATGTTCGTGTTGGCGACTGCCTCAGGCCTTTGCCTTATCCTCCTCTGCCAGTTTAGAGTGTCGGAATGTTCGTGTTGGCGACTGCCTCAGGCCTTTGCCTTCCCCCCCTCTGCCACTTTAGAGGGTCGGAATGTTCGTGTTGGCGACTGCCTCAGGCCTTTGCCTTATCCTCCTCTGCCACTTTAGAGTGTCGGAATGTTCGTGTTGGCGACTGCCTCAGGCCTTTGCCTTATCCTCCTCTGCCACTTTAGAGTGTCGGAATGTTCATGTTGGCGACTGCCTCAGGCCTTTGCCTTATCCTCCTCTGCCACTTTAGAGTGTCGGAATGTTCGTGTTGGTGACTGCCTCAGGCCTTTGCAACCAATCATGTTGTCAGAATGTAGAGGCCGGGAGCCAATCAGAACGCTGCCACATACATACAAACATACAAACCCACAAACATACAAACATTCCGTTTTTTATATATATAGAGAGAGATAGAGATTTATTTATCATGTCAGAAGTTAATTGAAAATGCAATTATGAAACAAAGTTTAAAAACTTGGCAGTATGTTAAGTTTCCTTTGAACAGAAGGAAACTGGCCACTTGGAGCGCAACAGATAGAGCTCCGCCGTTCTCAGCGCTAAGAAAGAAAGCAATCTAGAGTTCCTAGAATTCGAAGCACATCTCCAACGACGACAAAGGAGACGTAGCCTTTGGAGCAGGATATGTGCAGCTGCGAAGTCAAAGCATGTCGTTCCCTGGCCGGGTGGTTATTCTAAGCCTTTGGGCCATCGTCCCTTTAATAAGTGTCCTTCGTGAGAATGGTTTCTTTTCTGGCTCGGAAGCAAGCTTGGGTACAAAGCCGTTCATTACGGCATTTCGCTCCTTATTATCTCTGTTCCCTACGTTGGCTCGCACAATCATCTGTTCCCTTGGCTTTTAATAGAGCCTCTGGATCGCAAAGTCCGCGGTGACGCTTTGGTTGGAAAAGAAATCTTGGCATCTGCTCTTAATAATTGGGAAGCTTCATCCTTGGAAACGGAGCCAAGTTTCTTCTCGGGGCCCAAGCAGGATGGGTTCCTGATCAGCTCTCATAATGGAGTTCGGGGGAAACAGACCTTGACATTAGGGAATTGTAGTTGCTGGGATTTGTAGTTCGCCTACAATCAAAGAGCATTCTGGACCCCAGCAATGACGAAATTAACCAATCTTGGCACACAGAACTCCCATGACCAACGGAAAACACTAAAGGGTTTGGTGGACACACTGACCTTGAGTTTGGAAGTTGTAGTTCACCTTCCATCCAGAGAGCACTCTAACAGTGATGGATCTGGATCAAACGGGAGCACCTCCAGCAGCCTCCTCCGCCGCCGCCACGAAAGGGAAGGCCGCAGCGGCCGCCATGAGGCTGGGGATGGCCGGCTGTGGCCTTCCCTTTCGCGGCGGCAGAGGAGGAGGCTGCTAGAGGTGCTCCCACCTCCGCCTCCTCCGCCGTCGCAAAAGGGAAGGCCGCAGCGGCAGCCACGAGGCTGCGAATGGCCGGCTGCGGCCTTCCCTTTCGCGGCGATCCCGCCTCTGCCGCCACCTCCTCCGCCTCAGCAGCCGCTGCCACCGCCACCCCCTCAGCAAGGCCGCGCTAGGCCTCGAGCAGCAGCAGCAGGCGGTCGCGAGCGCGCCGATTGGCCGGGGGGAGGGGAGGGAGGGAAGTAGGAGGAGGAGGAAGGGAGCCTGCTCCTCCTCCCTGCCCCGCCCCACCCCTCACCCCCCCTCCGCGAAAAAATAATAATAAAAAATAATAATAATAAATAATAAAACATTTTTTTGTAATTTTAAAAAGCAGATATCTTGCAGGAGGGTAGGGGGCCGTAGGGAAGGGGCTGGGGGCCGTATACCGCCCGCGGGCCGCCAGTTGGACAGCCCTGTTATAGTGCATAATCATAAGCATTAGTGACACGCTGAACACATAGTACTGAGCATCATATCTATAAACCTATATTCAATTTATACACACTATATATTTCTCAGTAATTCTGCATGTGCAGAGCAACACAATATGCCCAGAACACAAAGCTGGGTTAAAGCAACACACACATAGAGTCCATGTAAGCCCTATGGAGGTCTGGAGCCAAATAACTCACAGACACCAGACTGAGTCCTTGGGGGAGCCTGGAAGGGTGGAAGAGCTGGCACAATACCGACTAGGCTGGCGCCTACGGCTGGAAGCATGATGACGACGCCAAGATGGCCATTTCGCGGTAAGTCGCTTCCTCAGGGCGCATTCACTTCAGGCCGCTCCTCCCCAGGGTTGTAGTTTAATAACTACCAGGTGTAATGATGTCGATTATTTGTGTGTAAATGTTTTGTGACATATGTTGGAGGTATGTTGTTTTGTGAAGTTCGGGGGAATATTCTATGGATTGTTGCTGTGGGTGAAACAGAAGGGAGGCCTGGCAGAAGCTTTGAAGAGCTGTCGCCATGGCAACCAGGGCTAGAGGCTTTTAGAATGTTCAAGGTTTGAATTTTACAGTTGGTAAAGAGCGGTTGGAAGCCAACTGCCACAAGAGAGGGGAGGAGTTCTGTTTTGAGTTAGTTGGTCCTGAGGACTGTAAGAGAACAGTTCAGTATCTTAGTTGGTCTTAAGGTCTGCAAGAGAGCAGTCCAGTTGTATGGGTGTAGAGACCCTAGTTAAAGTTGGAAGAGTCCAGGGGTTTATAGAGGTTTAGTGGAAACCCTATAATATATCCCCATTGTGTTTTGTGTAACAGAATAAGTTTGTGCCTCTGAGGAAGTATAAAACCAACCAAGATTTGTACCCATTTGTGTCATAATAAATTGTTTGCATCTTAAAAGAAAAACACCTCTCCTAATTCTTTCATTGGTGGTGGCCCTCAAGGTCAGTGGTCAGACCGATGGTGGCAGCGTGGTCAAGTGGTTACTGAGAAGTTAAAAATCTCTGCAGTTCAATGGTTAATGGTGAAGATAGTCTACCCTGCCATAAGACGGAAGTTGCTGAGGTAACTTCGAGGTTCCCTTGCGTTGAGGGTCAGCAGTTTGGATATAGAAAGATTGTCCAGTCTGAGGCCGGTCAACAAGGGGTTGTCACACCAGGTACAGTCATAATGGGGGGTTCAAGTTTCCGCACATCAATAACATCAATGAGATACAAGTCCTCCAATGAGATACAACCCTGGGGCAGGGCAGAGCCAAGGGCGGGGGCAGAGCCGAGGGGAGCAGAGCAAAGGAGGGGGGCGGCCGTGGATGGCGCTTACGCCACCGCGTGCATGCGCCCTTTTTTATGTTTGTTTGATTTTTTAAAAACTTTTTTTGGGGGGGGTCCGGACCTGCTGCCCTCCCCAAAGGTGCCGCCCTAGGCCATGGCCTAGGGTGGCCTTATGGGTAATCCGGGCCTGAGATATCCCCCCTTCCCCCCCCCTTTTGTATTGCTCTATTCTGTACTTCATGTGTTTTATTATTCATCAAACTATGTAAACCGCTCCGAGCCTTTGGGGAGTGACGGTATAGAAGTTTGAAATAATAAGTAAATAAATAAGTAACACTGCCTCGAAGCCGTTACTGGATGGCTGCGAGCCAGTAGGTTGAGGGTGAATCCGGCGAAGACGGAGATCTTGTGGCTGGGTCGCCCGGGTGATGTTAATGTCCAGCTTCCGAGCCTGGACGGTGCGGTGTTATGCCCATCACCTTCCGTAAAGAGCCTGGGGGTCCATTTGGACTCCCAGCTGACCATGGAGGCCCAGGTCTCTGCGGTCAGCAAGATCGCTTGTTTTCATCTGCGACAGGCAAGGAGGCTGGCCCCCTATCTCTCCCGGAACGATCTGGCCACGGTGATCCAAGCCACGGTCATCTCAAGGCTGGATTACTGCAACGCGCTCTACGTTGGCCTTCCTCTGTCGGTGACCCGGAAGCTCAGGCTAGTGCAGAACACTGCCGCCCGGCTCCTGTCTGGCACGCCAGCTGGCGCCCACATCACACCTGTTTTGCAGGATCTGCACTGGCTGCCCATTGAGCACCGGATCACCTTCAAAGTGTTGGTCCTCACCTTTAAGGCCTTACACGGCCTGGGGCCAGCGTACCTGAGGGACCGTCTCACCCCATATTGCCCTCCGAGATCACTTCGGTCTGAGGACTCCAATCTCCTGGAGATACCTTCAGCTAAACTCGCAAGGCTGACTGCTACCCGCCGGAGGCGTTATCTGTCATAGCACCTACGCTGTGGAACGCCCTCCCGGCCGGAACTCGGGCTATGAAGGACTTGCTCCCGTTTAGACGGGCCTGTAAAACATACCTGTTTAAGCAGGCCTTTGGTGAGTCAGTCCTGCCCATGCCCCGCCATCTATGCGTTCTTCTGAGGATGATGTGCTGTTCATTGTTTTAACTGTGTTATTAATTACTGTACTGCTGTTGTTTTTCATTGTTTTTAACTGCTTATTGCCTGTATTTTACTGTGCCCTTCGGCTCCTGTAAGCCGTCGCGAGCCTCAGGGAGTCGGCGGCATAGAAGCCCGAATAATAAATAAATAAATAAATAAATAAATAAATATTTTTGAGTATTGCCGGAGTCTGGTGAATTCATTCCGCTTTCTCTCCCTTGGAGCTGACCTGGAGCTTTCCACGGTGCTGAAATAGGGAGCGGAACGATTTCAGCACCGTGGAAAGCTCCAAGTCAGCCTACTTTTTTCCTGCTGCCGCATCAGGAATCAGCACATAACAAATAGTAAGCGGGAAGAGGGATGCTCCAGGGATCTCAACACAAAAAACCATTTTCCAATTGCAGTGCTTTGACAAATATATGCAAGCCAGGTTTAGCAAGTAGGTACAAGAAGGAAAAGTCTGTGAACATGAGTGATTTCCCTCATTGGGTGGCTTTAAAATCAAATCTAATGTCCCGAATAAGAGCGGGAGGGACGTTAATTAGAAAGCAAGCGCCCTGTGGCTTCCTCGTGGCATTTGGAGGTGGAAGGGAAGGATGGAAACCAAGGCAAAAATCAGATCCGAGCCTCATTAGCACCCATTTGTTCCAACCCTGGTCCCAATGGGATGGAAAGACCGAGGCTAATTCGAAGCCTTCCTTCTCTCCGCTGAAAAGGGAGCTAAAAATATGGAAAGGCTATTAGTGGCCTTAAGGAAAGGGAGAAGTAAAAGAAGTAAAAGTCATGACTAAGCGGAGAAGTCTTTCTTCTCCCCGTTCCACACATTGTATTATACCTGGAGGTGGAAGGCATTTCGTGCGATGTGACAGTTTTGGATGAAAGTAGAGTTTTCGGCACCGAGTTGTGCCAGTTTCAACGTTCACCAATCTCCAACGCTTATATAGGGCATTTCTAAGGCAACGCGATCGCAACTGGGCAAAACAGTGCGCTCACAGTACAAGTTGAATACTCAAAATGCATGTTGTGGTGGTGGTGGTGTGCCTTCATCCTTTTTGATACGTAGGTTGAGCCTACTTAGGAGCCGCATAGTGCAGCAGGTTAAACCGCTATCTGCAGGAAATCTGCTGAGCAAAGGGTTAGCAATTTGAAGCTGCAAGTCGGGGTGCCGGGGTGGACTGATGCCAGATGAGAAACTCCCTCCCGGTACACAGAAGGCTGGGCAACTTGGAAGGCTGCACCCCGGTAGCACAAGATGCGGAGCCAATCTTCAGAAATGGGGCTACAAAGTGGAGGCCACGACATGCGAGTGCGGAGAAGAGCAAACCACAGACCACCGACTACAATGCAGCCTGAGCCCTGCCACATGCACAACAGAGGACCTTCTCACAGTGACGCCAGAGGCACTCAAAGTGGCCAGCTTTCTGTTCAAAGGAAATTTAGTATATTGCCAAGTTTCTCTACGTTATAACTGCATTCTCAATTTGCTTCTGACACGATAAATAAATACTTTCCAGGAGTGCTTCTTGATCTGGAGGAGGACCAGCATTTTGCCCCAAAGGTGACAGGGATCGGTTCCAGGTTTGTGCCCACATTCCTTTCTGCAGCCAATGGCTTGCACAGTGGCAACCCTCCAAAGAGAACCACCTTCAGGCGCACGCACTCAGATGTTAGGCTTGGTTGATTCCTTTGAAAAAAATGGTTCTAAACTAGATTTTTTTTTGGATTAGTAATAGAAATACTTACAAAAATAATTCCAAAAAATTCCTAACTGATATGTAATTAATAACAAAGTTTGTTATTAGTTCTTATTCCAGGGCATGCGCACAGCAGGAAAACAGGGCTGACATCACAGGCAAATCAAGGGCGAAACATTTGCCTTCACTTCTGGAGTGCAATTGACTGGAGCTGAAGATTTATCTATATATATAAAAAGAGTATGGTCGTGGAACGGGGCAAATGGACAGCAAAACTATAAGCCCCAGAACCACAATAACCCCCCAACACATTCCCACATACCACGAGGTACCTAGAGAGCCCAAAAATTCCGCCCTAGGTACCTCGCAACACCCCCAAACAAGACCCCCCAAAACCGCCATTGAAACCAAGCGTAGCCGCGCTTGGTGAATGCCAATGACCTCCTTCCCCTGCCAGGGGAGGGGAGGGGAGGGGGAAAGGCCTGATTAACACTGCCAGCATCACAATCAGACCACCCCACAACCCCAGCCCCTCGCCCTCACCCCTCGCTCACCAATTCCTCCTCCGGTGCCCATTTCCGATACGTCGCGGTTGTGGAAGACGGAGCTTCGCAACCACGACGGCAGCGCTGTGCCCGCCTCCTCCACCGCCTCCTCGCCCTCCTTCGCCACCTACCACCGGCCCGCATTCCTTGCTTCTGGGCTCTGGCCGCCCGCCGGAGCAGCTTCTAGGGCTCTGGGTGTCCTCTGGGTGGGCCTCTCCTGTCTCCGCCGCATCTCAGGGCGAGCAGAGAAGGAAGAGGCCAAAAAGGGGAAAACAGCCAAAAAACTACAAAAGAAATGGCGGCCGAACTGCTTCCGGTCCAGCCAAAAAAGCTCTGCTGGAAATAGGACCTACAAGAAAAGGGGACCGGATGGAAACACGGACAAAAAAACCGGACAGAAACAGGAAGTCCAGCTCCTTACTGCCGGAACACCCCCAACTCAAGATGGTGGCCGCCAGGAAGCACTGGCGACCGCATGGAGGGCTCCGGAGTGTGGCCGGAGAACGGAGCCTGCACCTGCTCTCCACTGGGAGAGCGGAGCCTCCTCACCACCTAGATACCCTCCACAGTACGGAGGGAAAAGACAAAGGAGATGTGGGGATGCTGGCCTCCCGCAGCCATGCAGAGGGCCACGGACTGCTGCCGGGAGCAAGGCGACGCCGCGAAACCCCCTCCCCTTCCCCACCCCAGGACGAAAGGAAGAAAAAAGGAAGGAAGGACGGAAGGAGAAAAGAAGAAAGAAAACAGAAGGATGGATAGAAGGAGAGGGAAGGAAATGAAACCAGGAAGGAAAGAAAAAGCCACAGCGAAGCGTGGCCAGGTCAGCTAGTAACATATAGAAATGGTACCACCAACTTATACAGTATGAGGTTCTTGTAACAGGAATATCAACCCTCTCCAAAATTGCTTTTCAGGGTGACTTACAGACATATCACAGTGCTGTGCGGCCCTTCTGCCTGGTCGGAGGAAAAGTGCGCGAAGGCTTTTTTCCCCTTCAGTCCTCTAAGGCTCTTTAGGAGCCCTGTTTTTTCTCTATGGTTCCCCTTGCTTCTGTAGTTTTTTTCTTCACTCAGTGGTCTTGCCACTCCCTCCTCCTCTTCTTTCAGCCTTTGTTCTCTCCTTCTCCTCCTTTCCTTCTATCTACCCCGATTTTCTGGGTGTTTAAACTGCTTTTTTCCCTTCAGTCCTCCAAGGCGCTCTAGGAGCCCCCGTTTTTTCTCTATGGTTCCCCTTGCTTCTTCACTTCCTCCAGGAGGCCTTTTACTTTAATTATCCTCTGACCAGACAAAGGGCCGTGATATTATTATTTTATTATTATTTATTATTTATTAAGTTCGATTTGATATACCGCTCTCTCTGGAGCCCAGAGCGGTTCACAAGAATGGCAAAATAAAACCATAAAACACATAAATACATTAAAATACATTAAATTACATTAAGACAATTCCAATCCCCCGACTAAACAAATTGCAGATCGAGCTGCAGTACAGTGGCAGGCTAGCAGCAGGATAGCGGGTGCGGTAGACAGCAGACAGCTATGGGCCGAATGTCTTTCTGAACAACCACGTTTTTACTGCTCTGCGGAACGGCAGAAGGGCTCGAGTGGCCCGTGTCTCTTCAGGAAGGCTGTTCCACAGAGTTGGTGCCACTATGGTGAACGCCCTCCGACGGGTGGTGTCCAGTCTACAGACACTAACACTGGGCACATCCAATAAGTTGAGCCCCTCTGAGCGCAGTGATCTCCTGGGCACATAAGGGGAAAGCCGCTCCCTCAGGCACACTGGCCCCAAACCATATAAGGCCTTGAAAGTTAGAACTAACACCTTGAAGACGACCCGGAATTCAATTGGAAGCCAGTGCAGCTCGCGCAAGTGTGGAGTCACGTGATCAGATCTTAAGGCTCCTGAGAGCAGGCGGGCTGCAGCGTTCTGCACCAGCTTAAGTTTCCGGATCGCCGACAAGGGTAGGCCAATGTACAGCGCATTACAGTAATCGAGCCTCGAGATGACCGTGGCTTGGATCACCGTGGCCAGGTCGCAGCGGGAGAGGTAAGGAGCCAGGCGTTTTGCCAGACACAGATGGAAGAAGGCTGTCTTGCAGGTGCAGCCAATCTGCGCCTCCATCGACAGCTGAGCATCCAGCCGGACCCCCAAACTTTTGACAGATGGTTGCGGGCAGAGGGCCGCACCATCGAATGTCGGCAGCTGGGTCTCTACCCCCTCCGGGCGGCCTAGCCACAAGATCTCCGTCTTCGCCGGGTTCACCTTCAACTTACTGGCTCGCAGCCATCCAGTTACGGTTTCAAGGCAGAGATGGAAATTATCGGGTACAGAGACCACCCCGGGGTCCATCCTCAGAATGAGCTGGGTGTCATCAGCGTACTGATGGCACTCCAGCCCAAAACTCCGCACCAGCTGGGCATGAGTGGTCGCATATAGATGTTAAAAAACAGCGGGGAGAGAATGGCCCCCTGAGGGACCCCGCAAAGTAGAGGGGAGCCCTCAGAGACCACCCCTCCCCACTTCACTCGCTGCAGGCGGTTTTGGAGGAAGGAGGACAGCCAGTTGAGGGCTGTCCCCCTTACCCCCGCTACCGCCAGGCGGTGTGTCAAAAGTTGGTAATCGACAGTATCAAACGCTGCCGTGAGGTCCAATAACACGAGCAGCGTCGATCCGCCTCGGTCCAAGTGGCAGCGGAGTAGGTCTGTGATGGAGACCAGGACGGTCTCCGTCCCATGGCCCGAACGGAAGCCGGACTGGACTGAGATATGTCTGTAAGCACCTTGAAAAGATATTTTGGAGGAGATAAATATTCCTGTTAGAAGAACTGAGAGGGAAGATACGACCTAATTACAATAATTAAGAAAAATGGCGGCCCCCAGGTTCGGTAATGAAATTATACTTCCGGGTTGGAGGACATGGTTAAAAAAAATTAAATTAACTTTTTATATGAATTTAATCCGATTTTAAATATTTTTTGAACTGCAGAGACCAACCCTATCAGATATACCAGGCTTGGCTTCCATGGGATGCTCTCCACCCAAGAAGTCCAAAGACCCAGATCAGGTCTATATCACAAGGCGCCTTCTGCTGTTGTCCCTAACTGGAGGGGCAATGGCTCCTGTGGCATATATTTCCCCTGACTGTCATACAGAAGGAACGGGAACATCTTGTGATGGGCGTGAGACAATGGTGCACAGCTGCAAAAATGTTTCGCCAAGGAACACCACAACGGATCGCGTTCGGAAACGGGTTCTGGAACGGAACCAGTTCTCTGCCTCCTCTAAACAATTGCTAGTTGGCTCCGAGGCGGCTGAACTAATTGTATGTTCTTCCAATGTTTTTATTTATTTAAGCAAATGAAAATTTAAACTGCCAGGGCATTACCTCTGTCCTAGAACCACACTTGGCAAGCTGAAGGAGTGTGTTTGTGGAAGGAACTCAACAATCCACAAATGGAGCGATGGAAGCATGACACCGTTCACCGGAGGAGCACAAAGGAACATAATGGGAAACTGTAGTAGTCTCTAGGACGGTGTTTCCCAACCTTTTTTTGAGCCGCGACACACTTTTTACATTCGCAAAATCCTGGGGCACACCTCCAACCAAAATGACACAAAATGACACTCTAACACAGTCATACATATAGTTAATATGTTTTTCAATGTATTTGTACACTCAGTGTGAAACCTGGGCCTGTTTCGATGAACACAACATAGATATCCTGGCAGCAATGGCAGAAAGACACACACGAAGCTCTTGCTCAACAGCTGTCAGTCTCTCTCTGTTTTTAGTTTTTATCGCAGTCAAGCTTGAGAAGCTCATCTCACACAGGTCTGTGGTTGTGAACGGGAGCAATGTCAAAATAGCTGCCACCTTTTTGATCCGAGGGGGCAGCGTGAGCCTGTTCAGGAGGGGGAGGGAGGAAGACGTGGGGTGAGTCTGCGCAGTAGCGCCCGCACGGGTCACGTTTTCCTCCCTCCCCTCCTGAACAAAGTGAGGCAAAGCGAGCAGAGCGAGGCTGGGAAGAAGGGAGCCCGAGTGGAGAAGGAAAAGTGTTCGGCAGGAGGGGGAAGAAAGGGCATTGGAGGCTCCCATTTCCCACAGCACACCCGATGTTCGCTCACAGCACACTGGTTGGGAAACTGCTCTAGGAAAGCAGAGAGAAGCGGGTTGCCTAAGGAAGAACAACGGGAACTGGCAGAACCAATTGTGGCTGGTAGCTTCCATATCAGTACAAGACGGATCTCTTCCAGGATTTGGTCTATTTATTTATTTATTTATTATTTCAAACTTATATACCACCATTCCCGATGGCTCATGGTGGTTTACAATACATACAGACATTCTAGACATTAAGGGAGCTATTCTGATTCTGAATCTGTTTGGGAATCAATGTAAGCACTTGGATAATGCATTTAAAGTCTGGGGCAATAGGATTTCAGCACTCTGGTTGACTCCACGTGATATTCACCAAGCCCAATCAACTCCGTGATTCACAAATCCAAAACTCAATCCAACAATCCACAAATCCAGAACTCAATTCAACAATCCAACAATCCAAAACTCACTTCAACAATCCACAGACCCAGAACCCAATTCAACAACATACAGACCCAGAACTCAATTCAACAAACTCTATCCAGCAATCCACCAATCCAGAACTCAACAATCCACCAATCCAGAACTCAATTCAACAATCCACCAATCTGGAATTCAATTCAGAAATCCACAAATCCAGAACTCAATTCAACAATCCACAATTCCAGAACTCTCACTGGAGGCCCAGGTTGCTGCGACAAGTAAGGGAGCTTTCTTCCACCTACGCCAGGCACGTCAACTGGCACCTTACCTTCCATCAGATGCGCTGGCTACGGTGGGTTGCCGCAGTCAACCACTCGTAAAATCCAGCTGGTGCAGAATGCAGCCGCCAGACTCCTCACCGGGACACCACTGAGATGCCATATCGCGCCATCTCTGCAGCGCCTGCACTGGCTGCCAGTCGAGCTCAGAGCCATCCACAAGATCCTGTCGCTTACCTTTAAGGCCCTCCATGGTGCCGGCCCAGCTTATTTAAAAGACCGCTTGTCCGAACCAGCTCATTTAAGGTCGCCGCTCAGGAAACAGGGACCTTCTCCGCATCCCAGGTGTGAGTGAGGCCCGCCTCGACACCACGAGACGGAGAGCCTTTTCCATCGCGGCCCCTGTCCTTTGGAACTTGATGCCGGCGGATCAGAGAGCTATCCGGGACATGCCCCAGTTCCTGACCGCACTGAAGACCTGGCTCTTCCGAAAGGCTTATGGCTAAGGACACCTCCCAGACTTAGCCTGAGCTACTGGAACTATTTTAATTAATCTTTTTATTCTTTTAGCTTTTAACTATTGAATTCTTTTATGTGTTTTTGTGTGTAAGTCGCCCGGAGCACTGACGTGGAGGGCGACTCATAAATAATAAAATCAATCAATCAATCAATCAAACTCAATTCAACAACCCACAAATCCAGAACTCAACAATCCACAAATCCAGAACTCAATTCAACAACCCACAAATCCAGAACTCAATTCAAAATCCACAAATCCAGAACTCAATTCAACAATCCACAAATCCAGAACTCAATTCAACAACCCACAATTCCAGAACTCAATTCAGAAATCCACAAATCCAGAACTCAATTCAGAAATCCTCAAATCCAGAACTCAATTCAACAATCCACACATACAGAACTCAATTCAACAACCCACAAATCCAGAAGTCAACAATCCACAAATCCAGAACTCAATTCAACAACCCACAAATCCAGAAGTCAACAATCCACAAATCCAGAACTCAATTCAACAACCCACAAATCCAGAAGTCAACAATCCACAAATCCAGAACTCAATTCAACAACCCACAAATCCAGAAGTCAACAATCCACAAATCCAGAACTCCAGAAGTCAACAATCCACACATACAGAACTCAATTCAACAATTCACCAATCTGGAACTCAATTCAGAAATCCACAAATCCAGAACTCAATTCAGAAATCCACAAATCCAGAACTCAATTCAACAATCCACACATACAGAACTCAATTCAACAATTCACCAATCTGGAACTCAATTCAGAAATCCACAAATCCAGAACTCAATTCAACAATCCACAAATCCAGAACTCAATTCAACAATTCACCAATCTGGAACTCAATTCAGAAATCCTCAAATCCAGAACTCAATTCAACAATCCACACATACAGAACTCAATTCAACAATTCACCAATCTGGAACTCAATTCAGAAATTCACAAATCCAGAACTCAATTCAACAACCCACAAATCCAGAAGTCAACAATCCACAAATCCAGAACTCAATTCAACAATCCACAAATCCAGAACTCAACGCAGCAATCTCCAAGTCTGTGGACTGTGCAACGAGACCCTGGAACTATAAATAGAGTATCTCTGTTTTTGAACCCTGGGATTGGCCTACTCTTTGAGCTTATGAGACGCTGCCCACCTGGTCTCCAACACTTACGCCAACCAGCAGAAGTACCAAATGGTTCTTAGGTGTTGCAAGGGAGGAGGGAGGCTGAGCATTATTTATTTGGACTTCTTTAATTCTGGCATACAACATTTTCCCGGTATGGGACCAAAGGCCAATGGCCTGTGATTGGCTTCACCTCGGGTGACCCCTGGATTTGCTGTTGGTGAATCCGTTTTCTAAGCCTCATTGGCAGTGTTGGGATGCTAATTCTGATGTGATGGAAGTCCCGTCTGCCATCTAGGCAAGCACCCGGGAGATAAATTTGCTAATAGCACTGTCAAAATCGATCACCTCGTAAACACAACTAATAGGCAAAGACATGCTCTATAAATTTCCAGGCAAACACAACTATTGAATGAAGCATGAGAAGAAGGGGGAAAGCCCACCGCTATAAATACCAAACCGGGGCACAAAAGGTGACATCCTTCATCTAGGATCCATCCAGCTAATGTGATTTAAGTCTGGCCTGTGTGCCGGTTCCAAAGAGAAGAGTTGGCGGAAACTGATTTGGGAGGAGGAGAGGAACAAGTACGGGACGCACACTAGAACTCACTTGTTTTTAGGAACTCCCCTTCACACCATCCTCAGCTAACATGGATTCCTCGTTTTCTTCTCTTTTATTAATAGCAATACTATGTTGAAATTTCCTCTAAAGAAGCTGGGTGCTTCTATCTTCTATCCCTTCATGAAAGATTCACTTAGGGTCTACACCAGGGGTGGGCAATTATATTTTCCAAGGGGCCACGCGAGAGCCAAAAAATATTATGGAGTGCCGCACCTAAGGGCTGAACTACATTCTAATCTACATTATTTATTTATTTACTATATTTACTATATATTACACATCATTAATATTAACATATTAATATATCAAAAAATATTCATATATTATTAGTATTAATATCATAATTATTATAGTATATATAAATATATAGACATTATAATATATTGAAATTATAATATAATATAACATTATTATATTATATTATTTATTATATTATTATATTATTATAATAAAATTATGATAAAATAATAATAAAAACCACTTAAATTAAATTAAATTCAAGAAGACAAGGTGCGAACCAAGATGGAGGCTGACATCCTGAAGGGAGGAAGGATCCCCAGATGGAATGGCCCAATGGACCCGGCCCAGAGGATGGCAAGGCGGACCCAGCTGCCGCCGCAGCACACAAGAGCAGAGCAGCAGGCTATCGGAGGCTGCAGGCCTCCGCCCGCTCTCACCCCCAGCCGTTCCCCAGCTAATCGCCCTGCTATGGAGTGCCTGCCATCCCCAGGCCTGCAGGGGGAGCACTCAGCAATCTGAGGCAGCTTATTCCACCTGGCGACCCGGAAGATGGTCAAGTCTTCCGGGTCGCCAGGGCGATCAGCCCCCGCAGGTCGCCGAGTGCTCCCGCTGCAGGCCCGGATCGCCTCCAGGGATGTCAGGCACTCCAAAGCCGCCGCTCCTCCAGCCTGTCTGCCGACATAGGCCCCACAGAGCCCACAATGGGATGGCAGCAGCAGCACCCCTTCTTCTTGGCCCTGCCCCCGACGCCCTTCTCCCCGGGCCAGACAGAATTGGCTGCTGGGCCGCATCCGGCCCGCGGGCCGGAGGTTCCCCACACCTGGTCTATACCAGTGTTTCCCAACCTTTTTTGAGCCGCGGCACACTTTTAACATTAAAAAAATCTGGGGGCACACCACCAACCAAAATGACACTCTAACACAGTAAAGAACGGTTGGGGGTTGGTGGCCTGCTGGGAGCAGCTGCTGGGAGTGCCAAAGATGGGGAGGGGGCGGAGCTAGGCTGCGCCATGCCCTGCCCCTACCCGGCTTCACCTCTCCCAGCAGCTGCTCCAGCCTTGAGGGGCAGTGCCAAGCCAGCGGTGCCAGAGCCAGCACAATGCTGGCTTGGCACTGTCCCTCAAGGCTGGAGCAGCTGCTGGGAGTGCCAAAGCTGGGGGAGGGGGCAGAGCCAGGCCGCGCCATGCCCCGCCCCCTCCCCCCAGCTTCAGCTCACCTACAGGCCGCGCCATGCCCCCCCTCCCCCCAGCTTCAGCTCTCCTACAGAGGAGGAGCTTGAGCGGTGAACGGGTTTCAGTGGGCGGGGCTCCTCCTCCACGCGGCTTCACCGAGCGAGGGGCGAGAGTCATGGTGGGAGTCATGGCGGATTGGAGGCTGGCTGGGGAAACGGCTGAAGGAGGCGGCGCCCCGGTCCCTTCTTTTTTTCTTCACCACTGCCCGGCCCTTCCTCCTCCTCCCCCAAGCAGCAGGAGTTCGGCAGGAAGGGGGGGAGGAAGGGGGGGCAGAGAGCTTTTCTCGCGGCACAGCAGGAGGTCCGTCACGGCACACTAGTGTGCCACGGCACACTGGTTGAGAAAGACTGGTCTATACAATCCTTGAACATACTACAGTGAAGGAAAATAAAGTGAAGCTTTGCTCTGAGAAAGCAGCAAATCATGCATTTTTCATCTTCACCATGAGATGTTGAGTTTTTCCTGGTTTTTTCATTGTTAGGTTTCCTTGGAGAAAATGTGTGCATCGCGTGGAAAGGCCGCCATTGTTGCCTCTTCCAGCTGAATTGGTGTTGTCACTCAGCAGCCAGGGGCTAATCATGGGTTCCCTGATTATTCAGAAGGGTTGTGGGAATCCCTGGGGTTCAAAAGGATGCAGATTCAGGCAAGGTCCAAAGTGCTGAAGATTCAGGCCAGGGTAATGACACTGAACCAAACATGCCGAGCTCCAAGGTCAGTCACAGGAGCCAGAAACAGCATCATTAGATAAGGGTTCGAGTGAAGAAGAATTAAGTGAAACAGAAAACTCTCAAGGAAAGCACCTAGCATCAAATGAAATCGGTTTTTAACAGTTATTTAAGGTGTTATATTTTGAATAGTTATTTAATTGCATGTATAGGCTTTATTTTCTGATTTTAATGTTTAATGTGCTGTGTATTTGTAGGCTTTCATGCTTCAATGTGGAATTGAAGAGCTCGCCAGGGGGGCGGGGTGAATGACCGAGGCCCCACTAAACATGGCGCCCGACCTTGAGGACGCCGGAGGGGACCGGATGTCTCCTCTGGCCGAAGACCGGAAGTCGACAAGAAGCCTTCACCGGAAGGCGTGTCACCGCTCCAGGAAGCGGAAGCGACGGCGGAGAAAGAAGAGCCTGCAAGAGCAAACCCCCAGCTACGCTGAGGAGCATCGAGAGGCCAAGTCGACGGACCTCCAACGGTGGAAGAGGGCTAAAGCAGTGTTCCCAGCCTTTTCTGAGCCGCGGCACACTTTTAACATTAAAAAAACCAGGGGCACACCACCAACCAAAATGACACAAAAATGACACTCTAACACAGTAAAGAACGGCTGGGGGGTGGTGGCCTGCTGGGAGCAGCTGCTGGGAGTGCCGAAGCCGGGGGGAGGGGGTGGAGCCAGGCTGCGCCACGCCCCACCCCTCCCCCCAGTTTCAGCTCTCCCACAGCTTGTCCAGCCTTGAGGGGGCAGTGCCAAGCCAGCGGTGGCAAAGACAGCACAATGCTGGCTTGGCACTGTCCCCTCACGGCTGGAGCAGCTTCTGGGAGTGCCGAAGCCGGGGGAGGGGGCGGAGCCTGACCGCGCCCTGCCCTGCACCGTCCCCCCCAGCTTCAGCTCTCCCACAGCTTGTCCAGCCTTGAGGGGGCAGTGCCAAGCCAGCGGTGGCAGAGCCAGCACAATGCTGGCTTGGCACTGTCCCCTCACGGCTGGAGCAGCTGCTGGGTGGGCCGAAGCTGGGGGTGGGGCGGGCCTGCCCGTGCCCTGCCCCGCCCCGTCCCCCCAGCTTCAGCTCTCCCACAGCTTGTCCAGCCTTGAGGGGGCAGTACCAAGCCAGCGGTGGCAGAGACAGCACAATGCTGGCTTGGCACTGTCCCCTCACGGCTGGAGCAGCTTCTGGGAGTGCCGAAGCCGGGGGAGGGGGCGGAGCCAGGCCGTGCCATGCCCCGCCTTCTCCGCGCAGCTTCAGCTAGTCATGGCAGATTGGAGGCTGGCTGGGGAAACGGCCAAAGGAGGCGGCGCCCTGGCCCCTTCTTCTTTTTCTCCGCCGCCGCCCGGCCCTTCCTCCTCCTCCCCCAAGCAGCAGGAGTTCGGCAGGAGGAGGGGGGAAGGAAGGGGGGCAGAGAGCTTTTCTTGTGGCACAGCAGGAGGTCCGTCACGGCACACTACTGTGCCGCGTCACAGCGGTTGGGAAACACCGGACTAAAGAATTCAATTTGAAGACCCGAAGGACATTTCACACCAGGACGTTCTGGAACTCAACCATTAGTAAGCAGAGACATTTCTCGAGGGACTGCCAGCCCGGGAATCGGGATGCGGGACTAGCGAGGAGGCGGACCTGGCGAGCACAAAGCCCTCGAGCCAGCACTGATCCTCTTCCTCCGCCCAGCCTTGTACTTCGTACAGACCTGCGGCTGCCTCCCTTTAATGGCCAAAAATGTCCACCATAGGACGACCCACAGTATGGGGTCAGTCTGCATGGACCCAGGACCACCCAAGCCCTATCCCCACCCCTATTCCTACCCACTGTTGATTGTTTGTGACCCTGTCATGTTCATCCCTATTTATGTATCAACCCTGTGGTACCTGTTTCTATGTTTCCACTGCTGTTTTGTTTGACTCAAACTGTCGTAAACCACTCCGAGCCTTCGGGGAGAGGCGGTATACAAGTTCGAAATAATAAATAAATAATAAATAAATAAATAAATTGAATAAATTGAATAACTGCCAAATAACTGCCAAACTGCCTCCGGGCTGAGATAGAGTGGGGTAAAATGCATTAAATAAATAAGTTATTCATATCCTTCTTGAATTGTGGTGCCCAGGACTGGACAACGTTATTCCTGCGGAGGCCTGATCAGGACCCCAGAGGTCAAGGCTGGGCTTAGCACAGCAGGTTAAACCAGGCCCGGATCATGGCCTTTGGCCGCCCAAGGCCAAAGACACTACCCCCGTCCCCAGCTCCGCCCAGCCACCGGCTCCGCCCCTCCCCGCCCCCACCCCTCCCCCGGGTCCACCCCCCGCCGGCGCGAGGAGGAAGAGGAAGGAAAGCCCCGCCCCCGGAGCCGATGCTGCGCATGCGCGGCAGTGGCCCCAAGGGCGGGGGCCTCCCGCGACTCGCCCTCTCCTCCGGGGCCGTGACATGCCGGCCGCCTCAGATTTCGCCGCTTCTGAGGCAGGCGGCATTCTGAGGCGGGCGGCATGCTGTGGCCTTGGGAGGGAGGGGTGAGCTGTGAGGGAACATCTCCCCCGCGGTTCGCCCCTCCCTCCCAGGGCTGTGACATGCTGGCCGCCTCAGAAGCGGCGAAATCTGAGGCGGGCAGCATGCTGGGGCCTTGGGAGGGAGGGGTGAGCTGTGAGGGCACATCTCCCCCGCGGTTCGCCCCTCCCTCCCAGGGCCGTGACATGCCGGCCGCCTCAGAAGTGGCAAAATCTGAGGTGGGCGGCATGCCGCGGCTTTGGGAGGGAGGGTTTAGGAGGGAGGGACAATCATTGGCGCTTCTGTGCCTGCGCGCAGGGGGCGCCACAGATTTGCAGGGGCAGCGGAACTGTCTCTGAGAGTCTATGGCGCCCTGCGCGCAGGCGCAAAAGCGCCATAGATCGAATTTTTTGTAAAAAAAATTATTTTATTTTGGGGGGTCCAAATCGCCCCCCCCCATTCTGCCACCCGAGGCCATGGCCTCGGATGGCCTTATGGGTAATCCGGGCCTGGGTTAAACCACTAAACTGTGGATCAAAAGATTGGCAGTTCAAGCCCGGGTCCGGATGAGCGCCCGCCATCATTCCCAGCTTCTGCTCACCTAGCAGGTCGAAAATAGAAATGTGAGTAGATAAATAGGTACCACTTTAAGTAGGAAGGTAATAAAAGGCACCCATAAGGATATGCCGGTGATTCGATTGGGAGGACGTCTACATCGAAGATGTGGAAGATGGAGTGACAGCACCCCATGTGGCCGGAGATGAGCACAGCCTCCAGATGCCAGAAATGGGAAAAGATGGGAAAGCCTTTACCTCTGTTTATGTATTGTCTGTCCTTGTTAACTGTATAACAGCATTGAATGTTTGCCATATATGTGTTCTGTAATCTGCCCTGAGTTATATAGATCCTGGAACGTCTAGGACAGGGGTGCCCACACTTTTTCATCATGTGAGCTACTATATGAACAATCAAGTTGAAAAGATCACCTGTTGAGCATGTGAGCGTGCAGCTTTCCGTTCGCGCGGGGCTTCTTTCTTGCCTGCCCACGAACTCACCGTCGCGCGCACCCGTGAAGGGGATCCTCTTTGCCTGCGCGCACGCTCTCTTAATGTCTTCGTTGCCTTCCTCCTTCCTGCTGCGTGCTTTCGCGAAGCAGGAAGTCCCCATCCCGTCCTGCTTCTTGCGTGCACAGCAGGCCCCTCCCACGCATGCAGCAGGAGGGTATTTATACGTGCACCCGCCAGCGCTCCGGCCAGATATGGCTTTGGCGGAGGTTCGGAAGGCGCAGGGCTGGGAAGAGGGGCCGCCTGGCTGCTGCCTGGGCCGGGAAACTCAACCAAGAGAGGGACCCACGTGAGGCTGGAGCCTCCCCACAGCACCCTCCCCCCTCCCTCGAGGCTTCCTTACCTGGGCAGGAGAAGGAAGGGTGGAAGAGGTGTTTTCCCAAAGTGACAGATGCAGCAGGGGGGCTTCCTTCCTTCCTTTCGAGGGTGTCACTCAGAAAGGATGCCCAAGTGGATGGCTGGCAGGAAGGAGGACCCCTCCCACTGGTGGCAGTCCATGCCCACGGGAGAGAGAGAGAGAGAGAGGGTGGCTCTTCCTAGCCGGCTCTGAAGAGCCACCCCTCTCTCTCTCTCTCTCTCTCTCCCGTGGGCCCTCGCCGCCTTTCTCCTTCGAGGGTGAGGGAGAGCGAGGCGGAGAAAGGCGGCGAGGCATAGGCAGCAGCAGCAAGTGGAGTCTCCATCCCCGCAGCCCCCTCCTCCTCGGGTTCAGCCCCAGGAACATGGCGGAGCCCCCTCCCTCGCCCCCAACCAAGGAAAGAAAGCAGCCCCACACAGCTCGCTCGCCCAGGTCTCGGCTTGGAATGGGACTCCCGAGGGCAGCAACAGGGTTTGCGGCGGGGCTTGCTTGGCTTTGCCCCACTTTGCCCAACCTCCTTCGCCTCTTTCTCTCTCTCTCTCCCCCCCTCTCCTTCCAGCACCCGCCTGCTTGCCTGCCAAAAGGATCCAAAAAAGTTCTCCAGATTTCTTTCTTCTCTCCTTGGCTCTCTCTCTCTCACACACACCTCCCTCCCACAGCCTCGCATCCTATCCGTGTGCGTGCCTTCGCCTTGCTCCCCCAGCAGCAACCAATGGGCGGTCATGTCACCACACCGTGCGTGGCAAGAAGAGCGCCAGGCCCGCCCACTAAAGCCTCATTTTGGCAAAGAAGCCCCGCAAAGGCGGCGGTGGGAGCGCACGTGCGCGGGCATGGCAGGAGCACGCCATCCGGCTGGTGAGGCCCAAAGATCACCTGGAAGAGGGCCGAAGATCACCTAGGTGCTCCCGATCACCATAATGAGCACCCCTGGTCTAGGATGTCCCCCCAAATTTCTCAAAATGATTATCCTGTTACATGAGGGCCAGTGTGGCCAAGTAAGATATGGCCATGCTCTCTCGGAGCCCTTTCTCATAACTCATGGAGTAAAACAAGGTTGTGTTCTTGCACCAACCCTATTTACAATCTTCTTCAGCATGATGCTCCAAAGGGCTACGGCAGACCTCGAAGAAGAAGGCGGCGGCATATATATACGCTATCGTACTGATGGTAGCTTGTTCAACTTAAGCTGCCTGAGGGCTCGCACTAAGACTCTAAACTATGTAGTCCATGAGCTGCTTTTTGCAGACGATGCCGCCTTTGTCGCCCATTCAGAAGCAGCCCTGCAGTGCCTCACACCTGCTTTGCAGCAGCTGCAGAGCTGTTTGGGCTGGAAGTTAGCCTGAAGAAAAGGGAAGTCCTCTACCAGCCCGCACCACAGGAAGAACACCATCATCCTCACGTCAGCATAGGCACATCTGTGCTTAAGTCCGTTCAGCAGTTCACCTCCCTGGGAAGCATCATCTCTTCAGATTCACAAAAGAATCTGGAGCAACAAGCACCTGAGGCCAAGCACCAAATTTAGTGTGTACAGAGCTATCGTACTGTCTATTCTCCTTTATGGGTCTGAAACATGGGTCACCGATTGCCAACACCTACGACTCCTCGAACACTTTCATCAGTGCTGTCTTCGCACAATCCTAAATATACACTGGACCGACTATGTGACGAATGTTGCTGTCCTTGAGCAAGCAGGGGTCACCAGCGTTGAGGCCATGCTATTGAGAACACTGCTGCGCTGGGCAGGGCACGTCTCTAGGATGGAGGACCACCGCCTCCCAAAGATACTACTCTATGGTGAACTCGCCATGGGTCAGCGCAAGAGAAGCGCCCCCAAAAAGAGATACAAGGACTCCCTGAAACAACATCTCAGGCTCGGCCAGATTGATCACCAACAATGGTCCACCCTGGCCTCACATTGGGAGGCATGGAGACGCACTATCCACTATCGAGAAGACACGGCGAATGGGTCTCGAAGAGAAACGACAACGCAGAAAGAACCGCAACTTGGATACAACATCACCCAAGGAGACTTTCTGCTGTGCTTTCTGCAACCGAACTTGCCTATCTCAGATTGGCCTTTTTAGTCATCGACGCGCTTGTAAAAAGCGTGGGATGAGTCCTTCCTAAGAATCTTCGTTCGCGAAGTAATGCCAAGAAGAGATACTAAAGTATATTACCCATATGCCTCTATGAGTGTCATGCATTCATCGCCCCCAGCCCCACTACTCCATGACCGCAACGCCAATGACGCCGCCAAGTTTACGAGGCTGCCTCCAGAAGAGGCCTTCCCCTCCCCTGTGTCCCCTCAAACCTTTTTGCCTCGTTGATGCTTTAATCTCTCTGTCTCCGGCGTAAATCACTTCCCAGATAATGTCTTGCTTAGAAAGCTTTCATCGGCTTCAATTAAAAAATAGGGAGGGGTGGAAACTCCCCGAAAGCTCAAGGCACGAACAAATGGAGCAAAGAGGAACAAAGATTGGTGTGTTTGGCGAGAACCTCCAATCCATCTGCTTGCCTCCTTATAACCCTTTAATTTATTATCAGAGGGCGGGAGATTGGGAAAGAGGCTCCGGAGGCAGATGGGCTTCCATGCCAATCTTTGGATACGTCGAGGCCTTTGCTACAATGTTCCTCAACCCAGTGTTTCCCAACCAGTGTGTTGGGGTGCACTAGTGTGCTGTGAGCGATCATCAGGTGTGCCGTGGGAAATTGGAACCTCCAGGAAGGGGGGGGGGGAAGTCTAGTGTGTTGAAGTATAAAAACCCTAAGAAACGTACCTCTATAAAGGGACAAAATTACAACCACCCCCCTCCCCACCCGCTGTCTACTTGGTCTCTCCCTCTCCATGCATTGGGAAGGCCCGTCTCCCTTTCCCCAAGCAGAGACCTCCTCTTGCCTCCTGGGGGTTCTGTGTGGGAAGTTTGGCCCAGTTCTATCATTGGTGGGGTTCAGAATGCTCTTTGATTGTAGGGGAACTATAAACCCCAGCAACTACAACTCCCAAATGTCAAGGTCTATTTCCCCTGAACTCCATCTGCGTTCATATTTGGGCATATTGAGTATTCATGCCAAATTTGGTCCTGATCCAACATTGTGTGAGTCCACAGTGCTCTCTGGATATAGGTGAACTACAGCTCCAAAACGCAAGGTCAATGCCCACCAAACTCTTATAGCGTTTTCTCTTGGTGATGGGAGTTCTGTGTGGGAAGTTTGTGTCTTTCTGCCATTCCTGCCAGGATATCTATGTTGAGTTCATCGAAACAGGCCCAGGTTTCACTCTGAGTGTATAAATACATTTAAAAACATATTAACTATATGTATGACTGTGTTAGAGTGTCATTTTGTGTCATTTTGGTATCACACTAAGTGAGTGTATAAATACATTTAAAAACATATTAACTATATGTATGACTGTGTTAGAGTGTCGTTTTGTGTCATTTTGGTTGGTGGTGTGCCCCAGAATTTTGTAAATGTAAGAAGTGTGCCGCGGCTCAAAAAAGGTTGGGAAACACTGCCTCAACCCATCTATTTTCCTCACATCGATAGAGCAGTGCCTTGCTTCCAAAGACTGTGTATGGATTCCTGAGGCAGCACATTTCCTCGCTCAAAAGATCAGCCAAGCTGATTGGAAACAATACAACTGGGGATGTTTTATTGTGCTGATCGGTGGAGTTTTGGTCCACGCCGTTCCTCCCGGAGTTTCACAAAATGTTGCAACTAAGGTAAAGCTTCACAGAGGGGGGGAAACGCCACTTGGGTTAAACACGTACAAGATGTTTGTCACTGGAAACATACAAACTAGATCTATCCTATCCATTACACTTATTTATTTATTTATTATTCACACTTGTTAGTCGCCACTCCCGGCGTGGCTTGGGGCGACTTACAACTGTGCAAACACAGTTTAAAAACACAGTATTAGGGGATCAAGGGGGCAAAGATGGCGGCAGGACGGGCGTTTTGAGGGCTCCTCAATTCGCCAACCGATTCCGCAGGCTAGAGGGCGAATCGCGCCCTCACCTTGGGCTGCAAGAAGCAGCCAAGAGGCAGCGAAACCGAGGGGACCCCACCGATGGCTCCAAAAGTCCCCCCCTCCTCAAGAGGGGGAGATCGAGAGGGCCCGGTGCGAACCCATATCGGTGAGCAGCCAGCGGATCGGGAAGCGGGCACGAGCCTGCATTTACTGCCAGCCCAGCCCACTTCAACAGCGAGAGAAAGGAAGGGAGAGAGAGCGGGGGAAAGCGGACATCGAAGGGGCAGTAAGGAGCCCCAGCAAAAGGAGGGCACCCGGGAGGAATCGGGAAGCAGCGAACCGGGAGAGGCTGCTTGGGAGGGGGGGACCCACAAAGACGCGAGGGGAGAAGGGGAAGTCGACCGGGGCCGGTAGAATTTGAGGGGAGGAAAAAGGAGGAAGAAGGATCACCCGCGAGCTCCCCCCGGACGGAATTGGGAGGGCCCCGAAAAACGGAGAGGGGAGAGACCCTGGACCCAAGATGGCGGCGCAAGGAATATAGGGGTCGAAACAACAACCTGAACCAGAAGGCGGCCATCTTGGAGAGAGGCTCTTCCCGCCCTAGAAGCAAAAGGGCGCGAAAGGGACCGGAAGAGGAGGCAACAAACTGCCCAGACACAATTCTAAGCCGGACCCGCACCGGAAGTGCGGAGGGGAAGGATTTACAGCCGGAACAACAAAAAATAAAAAAATTAAAAAAAAGAAATAAATAAAAAAGAAATACCTCAAGATCAAAAGAGCGGAGGATGATGCAAGAAGAGGGATCAGAAGAGGAGGGAATAACTTTGAGGGACATCCTCGCAGAGCTGCGAAAAATAGGGGAAGCCCAAGACGGATTCCTACGGAAGATGGATGCCATGATGTCCCGGCAAGAACAGCAAATGGGTGCGGTCCGGGAGCACTCCCAACAGGCAAGAACAGAACCAACTGAAGAGGCGTTCCCCACAATGCCAGAGCTGCTGACCTTCTATGATGATGGAAAAGACGCACCCCAGGTCAAGGGGGAAAACGCAACAATACGTGAAGGCAGAGAGAAGAGAGGGAAGGAGAATGTAAAGCCGCGGGAAGTATCAGAGGAACGAGGACCTCACCCCAAAAATAGTGAGGAAGTCTCACTGGAAGCTGCAAGAATGACTTCGAAGGGCCCTAAAACCTCTGCCCCCCAAAAAAGAGAAAAGAGGAAAAACCAAGAGGCCGCTGCAACACCCAAAAGCCCCATCCCGGATACAGATAAGAACGATGGCAAAAAGACTGGGACGCAGCCCAATAGGAAGAGAAGCTGGAGGAGAACAACCCAGCAAGGAAGAAAGAAAAACCTAAAGAAAAATTGCCTCTACTCTCTTGAGGCGTATTTCAGGCCTACGAGATGTGGCCTCCTGGGGATGGACATAAAAGGCCTCGAACCTCCTAAAGAGAACGGTTAGAAAGGAAGCCGAGGAAAACGAAAAGGTACAGATCCAGCTACACTGAAAGACAAGGAACGGACAATGGACACCAAACACGGGAAAGATTTTGAAGGCTAAGGGAAAAGAGTTTTTAAAAGGACAAAAACTAAAAACAACAGATTGCTTTTATACCAAGAGGGTGATGAAGACCCGTCTCTGGAAAAAGAAGGAAAAAGAGCCTAAAAAGAAGACTTGCAAAAAAGAAATGTCCAGCTTAACAAGGAGAGAGACTGCACGAGAAAAACAAGAAGCACCCGTGAACAAGGAACTCAGAAGGAAACAAGTCACCCCTATCCCTATCTTTTCTCATCACCCTTACCCATTACTATCCTTCCCAGAACCCGGACCAAACAACCTCCATCACCGCCTCCAACCCTTACCCCTGCCCACCCTCCATTCCTCCCCATACCCTCAACCCGCCCTACCCCAAAACCACACACCCCCTTTTTCCATCTGTATGTATTCAAAACTTTCAATAAAAATTTAATTAAAAAACAAAAACAAAAAAACACAGTATTACACAATAAAATACAATAAAAACACAGTAATACACAATAAAAAGGCAGCAAAGCACAATGAAATACACAGCAAAGCACAATTCATCAGGGTTGCATCCAGCACGGGATGGATAGCCAAGAAACTGCAGTCTTAGACCCCGAAGGCCTGCCGAAACAGGAGGGCCTTGCACGCCTTCCGGAACGTCATTAGGTCTTTAAGAACACGAACATCGGAAGGCAGTGCATTCCATAGAGTAGGGGCGATCACCGAGAAGGCCCTTCGCCTTGTGGCCGTAAGGTGGTACGTTTTGAAGCTGGGAACCTCCAAAAGTTGGCACGACTCAGAACGTAATGGCCTAGTGGGACAGTATGGGATGAAGTGGTCCCTAAGGTACACTGGCCCAGGCCCGGATTAGGCTCTTCGGTCGCCCGAGGCCAAGACGCCCCGCGCCGTCCCCCCCCCCGGGCGCGGAAAGCCATGCCCCCCAGGGTGTGGAAAGCAACGCCCCCCCAGGGCGCGGAAAGCCACGCCCCCAGGGCGCTGCTGCGCATGTGCGGCAGCAGCCTCGGCCGTGCGGCTTCCGTCGCCTCCTCCTCCCGCGACCGAGGAGGTGGACGGAAGCCACGTGGCACCGGCCCCATGGCTTACGTCCACCTCGCGCCTGCCTTTCGGTCGTGGGAGGAGGAGGAGGTGGACGGAAGCCGCGCGGCACTGCTTGTGGGGCTTCCGTCTGCCGCCGCCTCCTCCTCCCGCGACCGAAAGGAAGGCGCGAGGAGGATGAAAGGAAGTCCCGCCCTCCTCCTCGCCGCCTGGGCCGCCCCCTTGCAAAGGAAGGAGGCGGCCAGGAGGAGGAGGAGCAAGGGAAGCCCGCTGGCGTGCGTGCGCATGCATGCATTCCCGGCGGTGGGGCGGAGCATCCCTTCCTCCTCCTCGCCGCCTCCTTCCTTTGCAAGGGGGCGGCCCAGGCGAGGGGAGGGCGCCATTCCCTCCTCCCGCCCCCTCGCAGCGCTTTCCCCCCGCCCTCTCCTGAGGTATGATGACTCTCTCGGGAGAGGGTGGGGAAGCGCTACAAGGGGGCGGTTTTTTTTTTAAAAAAATGTTTTCGGGGGGTCGAATCCGCTGCACCCCAAAACCTGCCGCCCGAGGCCATGGCCTAGTCTGGCCTTATGGGTAATCCGGGCCTGCACTGGCCCCAGACCGTTCAAGGCCTTGAAGGTCAGTACCAGCACTTTGAAGGTGATCCGGCTTTCCACTGGCAACCAATGCAGCTCGCGCAAAATAGGTGTTATGTGGCTGGCCATGGGGGCGCGAGCCAGCAGTCGGGGTGCTGCATTCTGTACCAGTTTCAATTTCCGGATCACTAGCAAAGGAAGGCCAATGTAGAGAGCATTACAGTAGTCCAGTCTCGAGATGACCGTGGCTTGGACCACTGTGGCTAGGTCGTGGCGGGAGAGGTAGGGAGCCAACTTCCTTGCCTGCCATAGATGGAAAAAAGCAACTCTACTGACGACGGAGATGTGCACGTCCATCGTCAGTTGAAAGTCCAAAGTGACGCCTAGACCTTTTACGGTTGACGGCGGACGTAGTGTCGCGCCGTCCAGGGAAGGAAGTTGGATCTCCACCCCACCCAGACGACCCAGCCACAGGATCTCCGTCTTAGCTGGATTCAACCTGCTGGCTCGCAGCCATCCAGTGACGGCCTCAAGGCACTGATGGAAATTATCGGGTACGGAGTCGGGCCTGCCCTCCATCCCCCGAACGAGCTGGGTGTCATCCTCGTATTGGTGACACACCAGCCCAAAACTACAGACCAGCCGAGCAAGTGGTCGGACATAGATGTTAAATAATAGAGCGGAGAGGATTGCCCCCTGGGGCACCCCACAGCGAAGTGGGGAGCTCCCGGAGACATCCCCGCCCTTCTTCACTTACTGCGAGCGGTTCCGGAGGAAGGAGGACAGCCAATCTCGGACTGTCCCCCTCACTCCGACTCCTGCGAGGCGGTTTGTCAAAAGATCGTAATCGACAGTATCGAACGCTGCCGTGAGGTCAAATAACACGAGCAACGCCGATCCGCCCTGATCGAGCTGGCAACGTAGATGATCTGTGATGGAGACCAGGACCGTCTCCGTCCCGTGCCCCGAGCGGAAGCCGGACTGGAAGGGGTCTAACCAACTGCTCCATTGCTGCCCTCTCAATTACCTTGCCCAGGAATGGTAGATTCGAAACTTCTCTAGGAATCTCTCAGCATAACATTATGGTCAACTTCTATTATTTATTTATTTATTTATTTTTATTTGTCACGTTTCTATACGGCCCCTCTCAGCCCGAAGGCGACTCGGGACGGTTTACACAAAGCAGTCTCTGCCCTCAATACAACACAGCAACAAGGCAACCCCCCCCCCCCCAAACCATATAATAACAAATTAACAATTAAAAGCATACAATTGCATCCTCAGCGCCATTTGAAATCAGTTCCCATCGCATCGTCGTCATTCCATATATCTCATTAAGCCTTATATTTCATCAGGAAATGCCTGCTCAAACAGCCAGGTCTTGACTTTCTTGTGAAACGTCAGGAGGGAGGGGGCCGATCTGATGTCTCTAGGGAGGGCGTTCCAAAGCCGAGGAGCCACCACTGAAAAGGCCCTGTCTCTCGTCCCCGCCAGGCGCGCCTGCGAAGAAGGCGGGACCGAGAGCAGGGCCTCTCCCGAGGATCTGACACCTCTCGATGGTTCATAGGGAGAGATGCGTTCGGAAAGGTAAGTAGGACCCGAACTGTTTAGGGCTTTAAAGGCTAAAGCCAGCAATTTGAATTGTGCCCGGTTGCAAACTGGCAGCCAGTGGAGCTGGCGCAACAGGGGAGTAGTGCGCTCTCTGAATGGCGCTCCTGTTATCAACCTGGCTGCTGTCCGTTGGACTAGTTGCAGCTTCCGAACAGTCTTCAAAGGCAGCCCCACGTAGAGAGCGTTGCAGTAATCTATACGGGATGTAACCAGAGCATGGACCACCGTGGCCAAGTCAGACTTCCCAAGGAGTACTTGTATTTATTTATTTATTTATATTGCTAGTTGCTCTCTGAAGCTTTAGGTGCTCTTACTGCCTATTACGCAGAAATCCAGCTGAGTCTTAATCCATCTAAAATGCAGGCGTGTGCATTTCACCTTAAGAACAAACAAGCATCTCGAGCTCTGAGGATGACCTGCGAAGGAATCCACCGGAGCATTGCAGCACACCCAAATACCTGGGAGTCACTCTGGGCCATGCTCAGACTATCCAAAGCGGACAAAAGATTCATGCTGGAGGACCAACAAATTCCTAGAGAAATGTGCTCTCTAAGAACAGAGACGGCCCTAGATAATTTTAAATGGTAGGCAAACATTATCCCCCCCCCCTCCACCGTGCCCAAATGCGCATGCACAGAGGCGGAGTTTCCAGCATGTGTGGAGGCTCCGCATGCTGTAAACACCATGCTCCACGCCAGCTAATAACTCCGCCTCCTGGAGTTACCAGCCGGTGCGGAGGCGGACTTTACAGCCGCCAGCGGTGCGCCCCTGCGGATCTGGCGCTCTCGGCAAGAGCCTAATCCACCTTTTGTAAGAACCTCTGGCATGTGAAGCTGGACTAGGATTTGGGGAATATACTCCAGTTTTGATAGACGTATTCACGACTGTTCTGGGTTGTATATGAGTTTTCCAAGTGCTGAACCCAACTTGACAATAGCGTTCAGGATTTGGACAGCTCCTTTGGAACTGTTGTGGAAACACGACCATGCTTCCCTTTGGGTTGAAGGCTCTTCCCAGCTCTATCCGTCCTTGATTTGAAACTAATAGGGGTTGTAAACAACCAAAAACACAGCTACGTGTCCTGCATGACCACAGCCCCGCCGGTTTGCACTTACATTGTAGAGGATGTCCGTCCACCCCTCCATCGTGATGCACTGGAAGACGGTGAGCACAGCAAACAGGATGTTGTCAAAGTTGGTGATTCCAAAGTTGGGACCCTCCCAGTATTTCCGGCATATTCCTTCATCACACATTCTGGCAGGCTTCTCTTCTCCGCATGGGAAATCTCCCACCCGCTCTCCTGTGAAGAAGAAGAAGAAGAGAGTAGAAGTAAAGGCCGAAAGGGAGCGGGCACGGGGGATTTTCAACCACGACAAAAGAGAGAACGTGGCGCAGCTGGTTGGGTGTCAGCTGCATAAGATCTCTACTGACCAGAAGGTCATGAGCTCGAGGTCTGCCCGGGACGGGGTGAGCTCTCGGCCAATTTGTGTAGCTTGTTGTCGACCTTAGTAGCCCAAAAGACAGTTGCATCTGTGAAGTAGGAAATTGAGGCACCACTTTGTGGGGAGGCTAAATTTAACTGATTTACGAGGACATAAATCTGGCCAGAAGCTGGGATGTAAAATTGCTTCTATGTCTGTCTATATATGTTGTATGCAGGGCCGGTTCGTCCATTAGACGAACTACGCAGGTGCGTAGGGCGACGTCACCAGGAAGAGGCAACGTCACCTGGGAGGGGCGCCGCCGCGCCGGCTCCCCAGCTCCCATGGCGCCCGTGGCTCCCTCCACGGCCGGCCCCACCCGCCGCCCGCGTCGCGCCGCACCCTTTAGGCAGCCCGGGGCGCTCCGGCCGCGCTTCCGCATGCGCGGAGCTTTTTGCTCATGAGTACTGGCTCCCTCTTTGGAGCCAGTGCGCGTGTGCAGATTGGCGCATGCGCACTGGCCGCCAAAGCAGGAGGCGCGCTCTGGAGCCAGTGCGCACGCAGATTGGCGCATGCGCACTGGGGGCGCGATTTTTTTTTCGCGTGCCCCCCCGGGAACAGCTTGGTCTGCCCCTGGTTATATGTCAATGGCATTGAATGTTTGCCTGCATTGTGATCCGCCCTGAGTCCCCTGCGGGGCAAGAAGTTGCGGACTATAAATGATGCAAATAAATAAATAAATAAATTCTGAGGATGCGATCAATCCCCAATACTGTGGAAGTGAGAATTTGTCAGAGTCTCAAGTATTTATTTATTTATTTGGATTTATCCATCGCCACTCCCATCCGGCTCGGGGCGACTTACACATAGTAAAATTAAAAATATATATAAAATACATTAAAAGATACATTAAAAAATCCTAAAGCAATACAACAATCCGAACGCACATAATAGCAGGTGTTGGAGAGCCTGCAGTTTCCAAGAGCAGAGGGCCTGCAATTTAAAGGCCGAACACCTGTTGGAATAACAAAGTCTTGCGGGCCTTTCGAAAGGAAGAGCACGGACTTCTGGAGGGAGCGCATCCCAAAGTGTTGGTGCAATGATACGGAAACCTCTCCTCCGTGTTGAAGTCAAGTGGAAGGACTTGCAGCTTGGGATTACCAAAAGGTTATGCGACTCTGAACGCAGTGGTCTAGTAGGACAGTATAGGGCGAGGCGGTCCCTTAGGTGCACTGGCCCCAGACCATTCAAGGCCTTAAAGGTCAATGCCAGCACTGTGAAGGTGATCCGGAATTCAACTGGGAGCCAGTGCAGTCCGCATAAGATGGGAGTAACGTGGCAGCATGTTGGGACGCCTGCCAGCAGCCGAGCAGCAGCGTTCTGCACCAGCTTGAGTTTCCGGATCACTGACAAAGGCAGGCCAATGTAGAGAGCGTTACAGTAGTCCAGCCTTGAGATGACTGTGGCTTGGACTAGATCATGGCGGGGCAGGTAGGGAGCCAGCTTCCTTGCCTGGTGGAGATGGAAAAACGCCACTCTACTGACGATGGAGATGTGTGTCGCAGACTCTGTTCTTAATGATGCTAGACCGCATAGATCAGGGCTGTCCAACAGGCGGCCCTGGGGCCGTACACGGCCCCCGAGCCCCTTTCCTCCGGCCCCCTAACTTGCTTTAATAAAATACAAATTAAAAATTAAAAAAAATTAAAAAAGATCTACTTCCGGGTTTAGGCAAGCATTGCGAGACTACGCCAGCCACAGATGGGATTCCGAGGGACGTCGAAATCCTGTCTGTGGCTGCGTAGTCTTGCGATAGCTGCCGAAATCTCGGGTCCCGCGGGATTTGCGGCCGGCCTGGGCGCGCGCCTCCTCCTCGCAGCTGCTTCCAGGCCAGCCCCCATTCCCTCAGAGAGGGGAGGGGGAGTGAGGCAGGAAAGCCCCTCCTGGCTCCGCCCTCTTCCTGTGGAGGGCCTCGCTTCCCTGCGGATGGGAGAGCCGCGCCGGCCTGAGCTTGACCTCGGCTCCAGCGGGGCTCTTCGGGGACGGCGGCGTTGGCGCCCGGCCCTGTGGCGGGGCTCCCGCAGTATGGGTCAGGAAAGGCCTGGCTCGAATCAATCAATCTAAAAACAATGGGACATTGGGTGAGGGAGGGGAGGGGTCCCTCAGCGGCGGTTTCCTTGGCGATGCTTCCTTCCCCTCCTCCGCACCCCCCCCCTTGTTGTGCTGCCTTCCCCCGCGTGCAGGGCGCAACGTGGCTTCCTTTGCGCCTGCCCCCGCGGCTTGTTTCCCCTTCAGGGAGGGAGGGAGCTCTTTGGGCCTCCTCCACCCGCCTCTGGGAAAGGAGGCCCCATCGATCCCTGCGACGACGGCATTGAGGTGTTTGGGGTTTTTTTTGGTGTGTCCCAATTTGAGTGTGGACTCAAATAACTCAAAGGTATTAGGAAACATTCCCCCAAATCCATCCGTGTTCCCATTTGGGTATATTGAGTATTCATTGCTAAAAACCTTCCTTGCCTGAGGCCTATTTGTGTTGGCAAGTTTGGTGTCTCTGCCTTGGAAGGTTTCTCTGTCTCTGTCAGTCGTTTGACGACGGGACCTCCTTTATATAATAGATGGGTTTTTGGGGCTGCATTTGCGGCGGTCAAAGAGTTGATGCCTGGTTCTTGTCTCTGGCATTCCTGTGTTCCTGATATCGTGTGCCTTGTTCCTGTTTCCAGTTACTCGTGAGTTATGGGATATTTCTACACCTTGTTCTTGGGGTGAGCTGCTGTGGCAGCTCTAGCTGATGTTTGGGAAAAGGTGGGGGGTTTGGAATTCAATGTCTGCTTTTCTGTTTAGTTGCCTGCCGTGTATTCCTGTGGCGGGGCTTGGTCTCCGCTGAGTCTACGTGAGTTCCTGCTACAGAGTTCGGTATTGGATGAAATGGAGGGAGGCTGACACTGTGTTTTATGGGGACTATGATTTGTGCTATTCATGTATAATCGGCTCCTGATTGCCTCGGACCGTCTCCTCCTTTCATCCGTCATTCTCCTGCCCTGGACCTTTGGATTGGATTTACGACTTTGCTTCTGGATTCTCCCTTCGGACTTCACAGACGGACGTCTGGTGTTTGTTTTGGGCTTTTTGGTGCTTTGTTTTTGTGAGGATTTTTCCTGGGATTTTTGAGAGTTTTTGAGCCGAGTTGGCTACTTTTTTGTTAGTCCTTTTCCATTTACTGTGCTACGACATTTACGCTCTCTACTATTCTCTTTATTATCACCCATTTTTTCTTCCTAACACTCTTTTTGCTTTATGATTTTTATATATGAAAAATATTCTTAATAAAAAAATTTTTTTTTTAAAAAAAAGAAAGCAACAGAAAATCAGAAAATAAAATAACCTAAAATACAAAACCAATGTAAATAAACAACGGAACAATATGTGTCGTGTTGTTTACGTAAATAAACAACCCAACATAAAACCGTTTCCACTACTTCTCATCTCCTGAGCATCTCATCTGCTCCCCTTCCCCCCCGAAGACCCAATGGCGAAGAGATGTGCGCTGTGGTCCCTATCTCCCAAATCAATCCCCATTGTTTGACTCTTCCTTCCCATCCCATCAATATTCTGCAAGACTGTCTTGTCTGACGGCTCTCTCTCTCTCTCCCTTTCCCTGACCTACTTTTGCCTGTTCGGAAGGACTGCTGCTCCACAAGAGGGGACTCACAGTGCTTTGCACAAGTGAGGACGGCTCACGTTCAAGATGCCTCCATGGAGATGACCACAGGCTGGTCAGACGAACTGGAAACAATATTTGCCTTGCTGGGTACCCAAGTGATGCCGGTTACAGGAAACAGGCCCGGATTAACCATAAGCCACACTAGGCCATGGCCTATGTGCGCAGGCCGAGGGGGGCGCCAGATCAAGGACCAAAAAAAATGCTCAAACAAAACCGCAACGTGCGGCATGATGACTCTCTCTCTCTCTCTCTCTTGGGGAAGGGCGGGGGAAGAGCGCTGCGAGGGGGCGTGGGAGGAGGGAATGGCGCCCCCCCCCTCGCCATTGCCCCCACCCCCTTGTCAAGGAAGGAGGGTGCGAGGAGGATGAGGCGGACGGAAGCCCCGCCCCCAGGGCCACTGGTGGGCATACGCGCGCGGCAAGGAGGAGGAGGAAAGAAGGGAAGCCCCCGGGGCCGCTGCCGGCCATGCGCGGCACCCAGAAACATGGCGGAGGAGGCAGAGGCGCCCTCTTGCCGCGCGCGCATGCCCACCAGTGGCCCTGGGGGCGGGGCTTCCGTCTGCCTGAGAAGGGGGCCTTCTGTATGTGGCACGGGCAGCATCCCATCAAGCTGGCGAGCGTCCAATGTGGCACCTCACCTGTTTCGTTGGAGAAGCAGGCTTTGTGGAACTTGCCCATGTAGAACTCCAGCCCGATGATGGCAAACATCACGATGGCGAAGAAGAGGAGGAGCCCGATCTGAAGAAGAGGCACCATCGCCTTCATGATGGACTTGAGGACAACCTGCAAACCTAAACGAGAAGGCCCAAGCAGAGTCAGCGCTTTTGTGGAAGCACGGGTGGAAGCATTCCCTTCAAATACGATAACTAGCAGCCTTTGACAGTGGTGCCGTCCCCAGTTATGAGTTACTTTCGCACAGTGGCATTGGTCATCCATGCATTGCTATTTGGAGACTCCAAACTTCTCCTTATTTTGGACAGAAAGATTGTTTGGCTTTGAGAATTTCTTTTTTTTTTAGAAAAATAAATTTTTATTAGCATATCCACAATAATATCTATCTATTCTATGTATATAATAAAAAAGAATGTTTGCAGCGGGAGGTGCGGCGGGAGGGAGGAATATGTGGCAGCTTTTTGATTGGTCGCCAATGTAGGATTATTTGCATAAATCATTCTGATTGGCCAGCCACCCAACATTCCACCACACCAAGGCAGCACAGACAGGAAACGAAAGGGCCTGAGGCAGACATAAATGGCTGGAGTGGAAGTTAACCAGTTGACAGTTTTTAACGTTGAATATTGAATGTTCAGTACCTTCACCCAAAACACTTCACAAAAAACACTGCAACCCCTACAAATCACAGACTGCGCCCAAAATTGACAGTAAGGCTTCATTAACTTGATTTTCCTGACTAGGCCTCACTCTCATTGGCCAGCCTCAGAACTCCAACACTCTTAAGGCACCTGACAGTTTTTTCGTTGGAAATGGAATGTTCATTTCCTAATAGGATTTCACTACAGAGAGAGGGTTTCCTGATGTACTGAGAGCACTACTAGCATTACAAGCTAGGCCCAAAAATAGACATACATCCTTCCAGCCAAAGGTGAAAACACCACTTTTCCCAACAGGCCTCAGCCTGAATTGACAGTAAGGCTTCCTAGGCCTCGGCCTGCATTGACAGTAAGGCTTCCTAGGCCTCAGCCTGCATTGACAGTAAGGTTTCCTAGGCCTCAGCCTAAATTGACAGTACAACTTCCTAGGCCTCAACCTAAATTGACAGTAAGGCTTCCTAGGCCTCAGCCTAAATTGACAATACAACTTCCTAGGCCTCAACCTAAATTGACAGTAAGGCTTCCTAGGCCTCAGCCTAAATTGACAGTAAGGCTTCCTAGGCCTAAGCCTAAATTGACATAAGGCTTCCTAGGCCTCAGCCTAAATTGACATAAGGCTTCCTAGGCCTCAGCCTAAATTGACAGTAAGGCTTCCTAGGCCTAAGCCTAAATTGACATAAGGCTTCCTAGGCCTCAGCCTAAATTGACAGTAAGGCTTCCTAGGCCTCAGCCTGAATGGACAGTAAGGGTTCCTACGGTGTGAGGAGGATGAGGCAGAGCCGGGGGCGGAGCCGGAGCGGGGGCGGAGCCTTTGGCCTAGGGTGCCAAAAAGGCATGATCCGGGCCTGGGTGGGGCTCAGAATGTTATTTGATTATAGGTGAACTACAAAACCCAGCCACTGCAACTCCCAAATGTCAAGGTCTATTTCCCCCAAACTCCACCGGTGTTCACTTTTGGGCAGATTGTTTATTTGTGTCAACTTTGTGGCAAACAATGTGATCCATCATTGTTTGAGTCCATAGTGCTCTTTGGATGTAGGTGAACTACAACTCCCAAAATTCAATGTCAGTGCCCAACAAACCCGGTATTTTCTGTTGGTCATGGGAGTCCTGTGTGCCGAGTTTGGTTCGGTTCCATCATTGATGGAGTTCAGAATGCTTTCTTATTGTAGGTGAACTATAAATCCCAGCAACTACAACTCCCAAATGACAAAATTAATTGCCCCCAAACAAACTTTGGGCATCTCCCCAAAAGGGGACTCAGGGCGGCCTGGATGATCATGGCTTCGAACCCTTCCTCTAAGTCAGTGTTTGGGAAGAGCCAGGTTGTTATGAAGTAGCAACGGAAATAATGTTATGGTTGGGGGGCGAGCGCCTCTGCCTCCTCCGCCATGTTCCTGCGTTTCCTCCTCCTCCTCCTTGCGCCCTCCTTCCTTGACAAGGGGGCAGGGGAGATGGCAAGGGGGGGGCGCCATTGCAGCGCTCTCCCCCTGTGGAAAGAAGGAATGTGTGAGGGGGGGTGTGTGCGGTAGAGGTTGCTTTGGGGTTGCTTTGGGGTTGGTTTGTGGCCTCAGGCGCCAAAAGGGGTTAGTCCGGGCCTGGCTCTAAGCCATAAATAAAGAAGTTGAAGAGAACCGGGCGCAGGACGGAACCCTGCTTATGGCACCCACTCGTCACTCCTTTCCAGGATGAAGAGGAGAGCATTGGTGAGCAGCCCCCGTTGGGTCAGTCCACCGCCATGCCCTTCGCCAGCAGAAGGTACTTTTCCAATTATATCGAGAGAGAGATAAGCGCCTCCGAAGTCAAGGAGACGGCAGAGTCAGATAATTTTATGCAGACGCTGCAGAAGGAAACAAAAGCTGCAGTCACACCGCCAGCTGCTAGGAAGCTCCGGAGCCGAAAGGAAGACTTTCCTGAGCCAGGAAGCACTGCTGAGGCCTTTTGCTCCTGTTGAGAATAGTAATGTCAAGGTCTGATATGCAGGAGGTATTTTCATTCACTGGACCACACTCGGCACAAATACCCAATACGCCCACATTTGAATAATAATAATAATAACAATAATAATAATAACTTTATTTATACCCCACCACCATCTCCCCAAGGCAGGCCCGGATTAACGGTTTGTGGCGCCCTAGGCCACACTCTGGAAGCGCTGCCCCCGGGGGCTCTTGCGGGGGGCGGGCATGCGCGAGCGGCGCGGCGTCCTCCGCCATGTTCCTGGGTGCCACCCGGGAACTTCCCTTCCTTCCTCTTCCTTCTCCGAGAAGGAGGAAGGAAGGGAATCTTCGGCGTTGAGTATTTATGTCACAGCGGATAGGCAACAGAAATATAGAAGTTTAATTCCCCATCGGCCCAAAAATTCCAGTCTCTGTTCGAGTGAATAATGAAACTCTCATTCAATTCACAAGGTAAATATATAACTTTGTATTGAATTGTATTTAACAATAACTGGCAAAACATCGAAAAACAACAGCCATCACAGCTACCTTTCTAAACATCCTTTCCTCACAGATATTAAATCCTAACTGTCACTTTGTAACTGACATTCCTCAAGGTTCCATTTAGCAGTCTTGAGACAGCGCCATCTGGTGTCAAACATGTCACACTGCAGGTCATCTCAAACTGTGAAAATATATCTTGTGCTGACTCATGAATTGCTATTCAAAATGCAATAATCTGACAGGGAAACCCCCGGGCAGCCACTGCAGCACCCAGGAACGGCATGTCAGCGGGGCTGGGTGACGTCCTGGCGCGGCGGCGAGGAGGAAGAGGTGGAGCGAAGCCGCGTCAGAGGCCCTAGTGGCGGGACTTCACTCCGCCTCCTCCTCGCCACCGCCGCCGCGCCTGACATCACCCAGCCCCTTCACTGAAGGAAGGAGTGGCGCCCGCGCGAGCGATGAGCAGGCAAAGGGAAGTCCCGCCCCTGGGGCGTCTGATGTGGCTTCCCCCCGCCTGTTCGTCACTCGCGCAGGCGGAGGGAACAGGCGGAGGGAAGCCACGTCAGACGCCCTAGGGGCGGCGGGACTTCCCTCCGCCTCCTCCTCACTCGCGTCGGCCCCGCCCCTTCTTCCTTCACTGAAGGAGGAAGGAGCGGCGCCCGCGCGAGCGGCGAACAGGCGGGGGAAGTCCCGCCCCTAGGGCGTCTGACGTGGCTTCCCTCCGCCTCCTCCTTGCTCACGTTGGCTCCGCCCCTCCTTCCTTCACTGCGCAGGCGCAGAAGCAAACGCCCAAAGATCAAACGTTTTTTTAAAAAAATTATACAAAATTTTGGGGGGGTCCGGACCTGCCGCCCCCCCCATGTCTGCCGCCCTAGGCCATGGCCTAGGGTGGCCTTATGGGTAATCCGGGCCTGCCCCAAGGGGACTCGGGGCGGCTTACATGAGGCCACGCCCATCAATACAGTAAACACAATATAACACAAGAACACAACAGAAAATCAGAAAATAAAATAACCTAAAATGTAAATAAACAACACAAGAATATGAAATCAAAACATTAAGAATACTGGTGGCGTTGAGGGAGGGAATTGATTTTGTCTTTTGGGAGTTGTAGCTGCTGGGATTCATAGTTCACCTACAATCAAAGAGCATTCCGAACTCCACCGACAATGGAATTGAACCAAACTTGGCACACAGAACTCCCATGACCAAGAGAAAATAGCTAGAAGGGTCTGGTGGGCATTGACCTTGAGTTTATCGAGTTGTAGTTCACCTACGTCCAGAGAACACTGTGGACTCAAACAATGAGAGATCTGGACCAAACTTGGCACAAATGCTCAATATGCCCAAATGTGAACACTGGTAGAGTTTAGGGGAAATAGACCTTGACATTTGGGAGTTGTAGTTGCTGGGATTTATAGTTCACCTACAATCAAAGAGTATCCTGAACTCCAGCAACAATGGAATTTAACCAAACTTGGCACACCGAACTCTCATGAGACCAACAGAAAGTACTGAAAGGGTTTGCTGGGCATTAACTTTGAGTTTGGGAGTTGTAGTTCACCTACGTCCAGAGAACACTGTGGACTCAAACAATGAGAGATCTGGACCAAACTTGGCACAAATACTCCATATGCCCAAATGTGAACACTGGTAGAGTTTGGGGGAAATAGACCTTGACATTTGGGAGTTGTAGTTGCTGGGATTTATAGTTCACCTACAATCAAAGAGTATCCTGAACTCCAGCAACAATGGAATTTAACCAAACTTGGCACACCGAACTCTCATGAGACCAACAGAAAGTACTGAAAGGGTTTGCTGGGCATTAACCTTGAGTTTGGGAGTTGTAGTTCACCTACATCCAGAGAGCACTGTGGACTCAAACAATGAGAGATCTGGACCAAACTTGGCACAAATACTCAATATGCCCAAATGTGAACACTGGTAGAGTTTGGGGGAAATAGACCTTCACATTTGGGAGTTGTAGCTGCTGGGATTTATAGTTCACCTACAATCAAAGAGCATTCTGAGCCCCACCAACAATAGAATTGGGCCAAACTTGGCACACAGAACCCCCATGCTTTGAAGGGACTCACTGGCACAAGCCTTCCTCCAGCCTCGCATGCTCTCCCTTGCCCGCACATGCACACCACAATGCCATGCACCAGGCATGCCTGCTCTCCTCTCCCTGCTTGGAGTCTCAGGAACAGCCCGCCTCTTGACTAAGAGGCTGGCCAGTCACAGCAGAGGAAGGTTTTTGGTGGAAGGATTCACTATCTGTTTTCAAAAAGAAAGAGAAGGGCAAGCGGAGGGATTGCCAGCCTTCTCTGCCAAAGGGATTCCTCAAGATCAGAAATACATGTTTTGCAATGGTCTGTGGCAGTGTTTCTCGACCTTCCTAATGCTGTGACCCCTTAATACAGTTCCTCATGTTGTGGTGACCCATAACCATAACATTATTTTCATTGTTACTTCATCACTGTATTTTTGTGTGGGGGTGTGTGTGTGTGTGTGTGATGATTTTGTCATTTGGAAGTTGTAGTTGCTGGGATTTATAGTTCACCCACAATCAACGAGCATTCTGAACTCACCAACAATGGAATTGAACCAAATTTGGAACACAAAACTCCCATGACCAACAGCAAATACTGGAAGGGGTTGGTGGGCATTGACCTTGAGTTTGGGAGTTGTAGTTCACCTACATCCAGAGAGCGCTATAGACTCAACAATGATGGATCCAGACCACACTTGACACGAATCCTCAATATACCCAAATGTGAACATTGGTGGAGTTTCAGGAAAATAGATCTTGGCATTTGGGACTTGTAGTTGCTGGGATTTATAGTTCACCCACAATCAAAGAGCATTCTGAACTCACCAACAATGGAATTGAACCAAATTTGGAACACAAAACTCCCATGACCAACAGCAAATACTGGAAGGGGTTGGTGGGCATTGACCTTGAGTTTGGGAGTTGTAGTTCACCTACATCCAGAGAGCGCTATAGACTCAACAATGATGGATCCAGACCACACTTGACACGAATCCTCAATATAACCAAATGTGAACATTGGTGGAGTTTCAGGAAAATAGATCGTGGCATTTGGGACTTGTAGTTGCTGGGATTTATAGTTCACCCACAATCAAAGAGCATTCTGAACTCACCAACAATGGAATTGAACCAAATTTGGAACACAAAACTCCCATGACCAACAGCAAATACTGGAAGGGGTTGGTGGGCATTGACCTTGAGTTTGGGAGTTGTAGTTCACCTACATCCAGAGAGCGCTATAGACTCAACAATGATGGATCCAGACCACACTTGACACGAATCCTCAATATACCCAAATGTGAACATTGGTGGAGTTTCGGGAAAATAGATCTTGGCATTTGGGAGTTGTAGTTGCTGGGATTTATAGTTCATCTACAATCAAAGAGCCCCTTGCACCCTACCAATGATAGAATTGGGTCAAACTTCCTACACAGAACCCTCATGAAGGAACTAGCTGGCGCGAGCCTCCATCCCACCTCACACACCCTCCCTCAACCACACGTGCGCATCATGCTGCCATGCGCCAAGCACGCCTGCTCTCCCCTCCCCGCTTGAAGTCTCAGAATCAGCCCTCCCCTTGGCTGGGAGGCCTGCCAATCACAGCAGAGGAGAGCTTTAGGTGGGAGAATCCGCAGTCTGTTTCCAAAAAGAAAGAGAAGGAAAAGCGGAGAGATCTTCAACCTTCTCTGCCAAAGAGCTTCCTCAGACTATCAGATGGTCTTTGGCGACCCCTCTGAAACTCTCTCACAACCCCCCTGGGGGTCCCGACCCCCAGGTTGAGAAATACTGGTCTATGGCGACCCCTCTGAAATCCCCTTGTGACCCCCCCCCTTGAGGTCTTGACCCCCAGGTTGAGACACACTATTCTAGTACATACTGGTCATTGCAAAGATCACAAATTATAGTCACCAGATCCCTATATTCCTTTCGGACTTCAACTCCCAGAATCCCCCAGATTTGTTCCGACTGCAACTCCCAGAATCCCTCAGAGGGAGGGATGGCGTGTTCCATGTTCTGGCTAAATGTCTCCATTGGAAAGTCTTCCCTAACCTGCCATACTATGTCTCCCACCACCCCCAGGCAACGTATACTCACTTGGGATTCCTGAGACAAGCTTCAGCGGCCTCAATACTCTCACGGCTCTCAGAGTCCGCAGATCAAACTGGGTCCCAGCTGTGGCGAGGATCCTAATGGTCGGGGAGGGAGAAAGAGAAAGAAAAGAGGTTTCAGGTCACACCAAGCACAGCAACGACAGTCCAAAGAGACTCAAGAGCCTTGGAAGGAACGGGAAGAACTACTTGTCCAAATCTCAGGATGAGGTCCAAGGCCAAAGGTTGTCACAGGGAGGAACTGGTGCCCTCCCCGTGACCAATGTGTACGCTCAGTCACCTGTGGCCCTTTGGGTTGCCATCCCTGGACTAGAGAGGACAAGCATCTGGCATGGCACTGACGAAAACATGGCACTGACGAACCATCAGGGGCGGACTTAATGGTAAGCAAAGTAAGCGCCCGCTTAGGGCACCATGTGGTCAGGGGCGCATCTGGCTGCCAGGTTCGGCGCATGCGCCATTGCTGCGGGGGGACACCAGCTGGACAGAGACGCCAGTCGCCCTAAGCGAGGCCAAAAAGGAGGAACTTCTTGCAGCCGGAGGTGGGAGGCTCGGCCCTGGCTGCAAAAAGTTCCTCCTTTTCGGCCTCGCTTAGGGCGATTGGCGTCTCTGTCCAGCTGGAGTCGCCTCGCGCCACACCAATGGCGCATGAGCAGAACTTCCATGCATGCGTCACTCCAGCTGGACCGAGACACCAAAAAAGTTCCTCCTTTTCGGCCTCGCTTAGGGCGATTGGCGTCTCGGTCCAGTTGGAGTCGCCTCGCGCCACACCAATGGCGCATGCGCAGAACTTCTATGCATGCGCCATTGCTGCGGCGCGACTCCAGCTGGACTGAGACGCCAAAAAAGTTCCTCCTTTTTGGCCTCGCTTAGAGCGATTGGCGTCTCCGTCCAGCTGGAGTCGCCTCACGCGACACCAATGGCGCATGCACAGGACTTCCATGCATGCGCCATTGCTGCGGCACGACTCCAGCTGGACGGAGACGCCAATCGCTCTAAGCAAGGCCAAAAAGGAGGAACTCCACCTCCAGCTGCAAAAGGTTCCTCCTTTTCGGCCTCGCTTAGAGTGATTGGCGTCTCCGTCCAGCTGGAGTCCCTCCGCAGCAATGGCACATGCGTGGTAGCTGGCCTGGCGCAAATACGCAGAACTAGCTGGCTTTGCACATGTGGGAGGAAGGAAGGAAGGGTAAAAGTAAAGGAGGGAGTGGAAAGGGGTTGGATGGATGCGGAAAGGAGGGAGGGCGGCAGAAAAGGCAGGAAGGTGTAAGTAGGAAAGCATGGGAAGAAGGAAGGAAGGGAAAAAGGAAGGAAGGAAGGAAGGAAGGAAGGAAGGAAGGAAGGAAGGAAGGAAGGAAAAAAGTAAGGAAGGAAAAAAGTAAGTAAGAAAAAGCTGGCAATGTGTAAGTGGGAAAGCATGGGAAGAAGGAAAGAAGAAGGAAGAAAGGAAGGAAGGAGGAAGGGAAAAAGTGGAGGAGTAGGATGAATGGATGGATAAATGGATGGGGAAGAAGGGGAAGAAGGGAGAGAGGAGAGGGAGGAAGAGAGGGAAGAAGAAAGGAGAAGGAAGGCATAAGAAGAGGGTGGATGGGTGGAAGAAAGGGAAGAAGGGAGTGGGGGAGGAAAGAAGGAAGGAAGGAAGAAAGGAAGGGTAAAGGTAAAGGAGGGAAGGAAGGGAATAAGAAAGGAGAGGGAGGGAGAAATGGAAAGGGGAGTGGAGAGAGGAAGGAAGGAAGGAAGGAAGGAAGGAAGGAAGGAAGGAAGGAAGGAAGGAAGGAAGGAAGGAAAGGAGGGAGTGGAAAGAGGTTGGATGGATGCGGAAAGGAGGGAGGGAGGGAGGGAGGAAGAAAAGGCAGGAAGGTGTAAGTAGGAAAGCGTGGGAAGAAGGAAAGAAGGAAAAAAATGTGGGAATGTGTAAGTGGGAAAGCACGGGAAGAAGGAAAAAGGAAGGAAGGAAGGAAAGAGAGAGGAAGAAGGTGCAAAGGAAGGAAAGGGAGGAGAAAAGCAAAGCAGCAAGTGGAAAGAGGATGGATGGATGCGGAAAGAAGGAAGGAAGCAAGAAAAAGGTGGCAATGTGTAAGTGGGAAAGCATGGGAAGAAGGAAAAAAGAAGGAAAGAAGGAAGGAAGGCAGAAAAGAGAGAGGAAGAAGGTGCAAAGGAAGGAAAGGGAAGAGAAAAGCAAAGTGGAAAGGGGATGGATGGATGAGGAAGGAAGGGAATAAGAGAGTGGGGAGAGGGAGGGTCGGAGGAAGGAAAGGGGAAACAGCAGGGCCGGTCTATCCATTACGCCAACTACGCAGCCGCGTAGGGCGTCGCCAACTGGGAGGGGCATCGCCACCTGGGAGGGCCGCCGCCATCACGCCGCCTGCGCCACGCTGCCCTGCCCGCCGCCCGGGCGCTATGGCCACGCCCCGCATGCTCGGAGATTTTTGCGCATGCGCAGAAGTTTCTACAGGCGCTACAGCGCTTGTAGAAGCCGCTGCGCATGCGAAAATCAGCGCATGTGTACTGGCTCAGAGCATGCCTCCCGCTTTGGAGCCAGAGCACATGCGCACAGTTTTGCGCATGCATGCAGTTTTTGGCGCGTGCACACTGGGCTCCAAAGTGGGAGGTGCGCTTTGGAGACAGTGCGCATCTTGCTGAGATTCGTGCATGCGCACTGGGCTCCAGAGCGTGACTCGTGCTCAGGAGCCACTGGGGTGGGGGCGCAAAAAAATTTTCTGCTTACCCCCCCCCGGAATAGGTAGGACCGCCCCTGGGAAAGAGGAGTGGAGAGAGGAAGGAAGGAAGGAAGGAGAAAAAAGGGAAGGAAACCTGCGAGGTACCACAGCTGCTGCCTAAGTGGCTACAAGTAATTCGAAGCAATAACGCTCATGCTGGGAGAGAAATCTCATCTTTTGCGCCATCCTCACGCCACCGGCATGTGCTCGCTTTCCCCCCTGCATTTAATTGCTCATTTATTAAACATGGGATGCCTGGCAGAAGCAAACACTTCACCCGAAAGTTAATCATCAGGCATTCCCATCAATGGCGGAATTGGTCCCTGGCGGCTGCCGAGATGCCTTCTTCGCCGGGGACCCTGCCAGCAAAAGGAAGAGACGGCGCCCCAAACCCCCCAAGTTTCTCTCTCACAGAGAAGAGCCTGGAAGGAGTTTGCCGCAAGATCAGGGCCTTCTTGAAGATCCTCTCGACCAGTGTTTCCCAACCTTTTTTGAGCCGCGGCACATTTTTTACATTGACAAAACCCTGGGGCACACCACCAACCAAAATGACACAAAACGACACTCTAACACAGTCATACGTATAGTTAATATGTTTTTGAATGTATTTACACGCTCGGTGTGAAACCTGGACCTGTTTCGATGAACACAACATAGATACCCTGGCAGGAATGGCAGAAAGACACAAACTTCCCACACAGAACTCCCATAACCAAGAGAAAATACTATAAGAGTTTGGTGGGCATTGACCTTGGGTTCTGGAGTTGTAGTTCACCTATATCCAGAGAGCACTGTGGACTCAAACAATGTTGGATCAGGACCAAACTTGGCACTGATACTCAATATGCCCAAATTTGAACACAGATGGAGTTTGGGAAAATAGACCTTGACATTTGGGAGTTACAGTTTCTGGGTTTTATAGTTAACACACAATCAAAGAGCATCCGGAACTCTTGCAACAATGGAATTGAACCAAACTTGGCATATTGAACTCTCATTACCAACAGAAAGTACTGAAAGGGTTTGCTTGGGAATTGACCTTGAGTTTGGAAGTTGCATGGTCAGGGGCAGCTGTATTTGAGGGACCGTCTCTTTCCCTACCAACCCCAGAGGCCACTTCGATCCAAACAAATGAATCTCCTGGAAGTGCCGACTTTTAAAGCAATTCGCCTCACATCGACCCGGCGCAGAGCCTTTTCTGTAGTAGCGCCGTCAATCCGGAACACCCTTCCAAGTGATGTGCGGGCCTTGCATGACCTGCTCTCTTTCCACAAGGCCTGCAAGACCCACCTTTTCCGGCCAGCCTTTGACCGCTAAGCTGGAAAATCTTTATTGGTCTAGTTTAATATGTTGTTTTTAGTCCTGTGATGCTTTTATATGTTTGTAATCCGCTCCGAGCCCTCGGGGAGTGGCGGCGTACAAGTCCAAATAAATAATAAATAATAAATAATCTATTATATAAATGGGTTCACGTCATGTGATGTATACCTCAAACAAAGAAACCATACAACGCAGAAACACAATACTTGCCAACAGAAATAGGCCTCAAGCAAGGTACGTTTGTAGCAAAGAAACTTTCCCCCCCAAAACCTAAAAGGCCCCCAAAACCACGAGTAAAAATAAAACTACATTTACCAGCATCCTCCGGGGCAGCCAAAGACTCACCCAGCCTCTACATATTGATTGGCTGCCAATAAGGGCGGATTTGCATAACTGCTGCACTGGCCAGCCAACATGAAAATTCCGATCCATAATAAACTGCCAAAACAGAATAAGGAAAAGGCCTGAGCCAATCCCCAACACAAACACCCAAATCACTTCCAACCAAAAATTTACACCCCAAAAAATCACAGACCACGCCCAAAATTGACAGCAAGGCTTCATTAACTTGATTTCCCTAACTAGCCCTCACTTACTGGGAAGCTGTTTACGCTCTGAATTGACAGTAAGGCTTCATTAACTTGATTCTCCCGACTAGGCCTCAGCTCATTGGACATTGTGTATGGCCTGAATTGACAGTAAGGCTTCATTAACTTGCTGTTCCTAACTAGGCCTCAGCTCATGGGACATTGTGTATGGCCTGAATTTACAGTAACCTACCTTGGCACACAGAGCCCCGACCATGCATGATGGGACTTGAGGTACCACCATGGAAAATGGGATTTGTAGTACTTCAATGCCCCCCATGACCCACACTCCATCCAACTGCAGTTTAGAGGAGGGCACACCGTGGATGATTGGACTTTCTCGCATCTCCTAAAAAGGGCACAGCAACGCCTGCCGGGTACAGCTAGTAAATAATAAATAATAAATAATAAATAACTTGGCACACAGAACCCCCATGATCAACAAAAAATACTGGAGGTTTTTGGAGGGATTTATAGGAGTTGCAGTTAATTTACATCTGGCGCGCACTCTCAGGGCCAGCCCTAGGTAATTTTCGCAGGGCGCCTCGGGAGCGGCCCTTGGGGATTTTGCACTATACGCAAAAGCGGAACGCGCCTATTGCTTGAGCCGCCCCTGGGTGGAGAACAAGAGAACAAAAGCTAGAATCATAGAATAATGGAGTTGGAAGGCCTGCCTTGCACACGGCACCCGGGCGGGCACCCCTGGGGATGCGGCGCCCTACGCAAATGCGTAATTCGTGTACCACTTGACCCGTCCCTGTGCACTATGAACCCAAACAATGATGGATCTTGACCAAACTTGGCATGCATACCTGTAATGCCCACATTTGAATACTAGTGGGTTTTGAGGGGCATTTTGGAGTTGTAGATACTGGGATTTATAGTTCATCTGCAACCAATGAGCACTCTAAACTCCACCAAAGATGGAATTGGGTCAAACTTGGCACATAGAGCCCTCATGCATGCCCGGATTACCTATAAGGCCAACGAGGCCATGGCCTAGGGGCGCAAGCCGGGGAGGGGGGGTGCAGATCACGGACCAAAAAAAACCCCTGGTCTCTTTCCCCCTTTCTCGTGCCCCTCCTCGCCCCTTCTCCCGGCAAAGTCTCTGCTCCGTCCCCTCCGTCTCTCGCTCTCTCACGCACTCTCTCTCTCGTGCTCTCTCTCTCTTGTGCGCTCTCTCAGTCTCTCTCCCTTTCTCTTGCGCTCTCTCATTCACGTGCTCTCTCTTTCTCGCGCGCACGCTCTCTCTCTCTCTTGCACTCTCTCGCTCTTTCTCTCGCTTGCACTCTCTCTCTCGCACACGCTCTCTCTCAGTCTCTCTCTCGCGCTCTCTCAGTCTCTCGCTCTCTCTTTTGCGCGCTCTCTCTCACTCGCGTGCTCGCTCTCTCTCTTTTGCACTCTCTCTTGTGCGCTCTCTCTCGCACGTGCTCTCTCTCACTCTCTCTCTCACTCTCTCAGTCTCTTTCTCTCTCTTGCACGCTCTCTCTCACTCACGTGCTCTCTCTCTCGGGCGCACGCGCTCTCTTTCTCTTGCACTCTCTCTCTCTCGCTCTTTCTCTCACACTCTCTCTCTTGCACTCTCTCTCTCGCACGCGCTCTCAGTCTCCTTCTCTCTCTTGCACTCTCTCGCTCTCTCATGCTCTTTCTCTCTCTCTCTCATGCACGTGCTCTCTCTCACACGCTCTCTCTCTCAGTCTCTCTCGCGTGCTCTCTCAGTCTCTCTCTCTCTTGCGCTCTCTCTCACACACTTGTGTGCGCTCGCACCCATTTGCGTGTGCGCTCTCTCTCTCTCTTGCACTCTCTCTCGTGCTCTTTCTCTCACACACACTCTCTCTCACACTCTCTCTTGCACTCTCTCTCGCATGCGCTCTCTCTCAGTCTCTCTCTCACGCTCTCTCGCTCACTCGCGTGCTCTCTCTCTCTCTCTTGCACTCTTTCTCGCGCGCTCTTTCTCTCTCGCGCGCGCACTCTCTCTCTCGTGCACGCCTTTGGAGCGAGTTTGCACCCGCTGCGCTCTCCCCAAGCCTCCCGACTCCCGAGGAGACCTTCAGAGCACAGCGGAGCTTTCCGGCCGGTGGGAATGCATGGAAACCTTGGAGGTGGCGGGAGGTTGCCTTAATTCCAAAGTGTGGCCTAGGGCGCAAAAAAGTGTGAATCCGGGCCTGCCCTTATGACCGGCAATTCCCATTTCTCGCTCTGATTGGATGGCTCCCTTTACAACATGGCTTCTCTGCCCTATTCTCAGCGGAGCCATCGGAAATCATTGTTAACATATTACAGGCAATTGCATTATTTTAACATATGATTTCCGATTTGTGCCAGAAAAAGGCATTGAGAGCCAAGGCAACACCTGGTGCCCCGAGTTCCTTTGCGCTTTCAGCCACGGCGGCACATTGCTTCATCCCCATTACCATTCTCTGCTAAAGAAGTGCTGGTGCTTCGCCAAACTACAACTCCCAGGATCCCATCGCATTTAGCCACAGCAGCGAACGTCAAACAACATTCATTCGGCAGCGTGGGTGCCCCCTGTTCTTAGCAACCCATGGGCTCTCTTTAAGCGCGGCAGATTATAATGCAGCATCTTTCCTTGTCAAATCAACACATGGCAACGCAAAAAACGTTTTCCAATATTGTCGCTGTTTTCAATGTATTTCTGCGTGCCGGATTCCAAGAGAACACAATACAAATAGACCGCACAGAGCTTCTTTCACAAATTCAATATTTTCATCAATTCCGCTGCCGCTCGGTTTTGATTAAGTGCAGACGCTGATGTTCTTAGTGTGCTGGAGCCAATTTTTGTGTTGCATATCAGCGAATTTGTGCGTCTACCAGAAGTTTTGTAACCCTTTTCGTACCGTTACGCCTCCAAGAAATCCTTGGCACACATCTATAGATATAATAAAAGTCAATGTTTGCAGAGGAATATGTGCCAGCGTTTTGATTGGCTGCCACTCCGGGCTTATTTGAATAACGCCTCTAATTGGCCAGCACCACCAACATTCCGAGACTCTAAACTGCCGGGGGGGGGGGGTGGCTCCCAGCCTCCACGAACATTCCAACACTTTCAAATAGCAGAGGGGGTAAGGAAAAGGTCTGAGGCACTCAGGCATGGTGCGGGTTTAACTCCAACACACTTTGCGGACCCCAACAGTGACAAAACAAGACCAAACTTGGCACACAGAACCCCCAAGACCCACTCTACATCCTGGTGCAGTTTGAGGGAGGATGGACCATGGATGATGGGATTTGCAGTACTTAAACTCACTTCCTTACAGCACTGTGGCCCACACCAATGACGGATCAGAACCAAACTTGGCACACAAATCCCCCATGATGCACAATTCTATGTGACACAATACTAATATCTGATATTCACACATAACACTTTGCAACACAATCTGGAAAATGTTCCGCTCCTGGTCAGAAAGTGTTATTTCGTGTTCCATAGTATTATATGTGACATGATCCTCGCATGTGACATTCACACATAGAATCGGATCCTGAGAGCGGCAGGCTTCCTCTCGTTGCAGAAGGAAAGGTTTGGAACGCAACCAGGGATCCCTTGCGAAGGGAGGCATGGCTCCGAGAAACAGAGCAAGAGATGTGCAATATGATGATAGTGTGGAGCGCACGCCTGTTTGCGTTGCGGAGGCGGCGGCGGCAGCAGGGGGATCTCATCTCCACCGTAAGCAACGCTGACATTTGCTTCGTCATTTACTTATCTCTTGCCTGTCCTTATCGAAGAAAGAGAGAGAGAGAGAGAGAGAGAGAGAGAGAGAGTGTGTCTCCCTTATTACTGGTAACCCTTGGAAACAGACAAAGAAGAAGGAAGCCACCTCTCCCAGATACACATGCGGACGCACGTGGAGAGCCTGGCATGAGCAACGTGGTCGCCTGGTGCCATGCTTCCCCAGTGACCACAGCAGGGAAGGCTGTTCTGCAGGTACCTGCCGCTTGGCAAGAGATAGCAACCGAACAGGGCGTCAATGACCCTAACAGGGCACAACCAGGTTTTGCCCTCAGTCCCTCCAGAATCCTAGAATCGGAAGAGACCACAAAGGCCATCCTCTCCAACCCCCTTTATTCCGCCAGGTAGGAACACACAATCAAAGCCCTCCCAATATACAACCTTCCAACATGTACAAAATGCATACGGTTGTGAATTAACTACAACTGACGTCATGCTAGGTTAACCCCCCGAAAAACTCCATCAGTGGTTTGTTATGTTGGGCAAGTTTGCTCTGGATGCATCATTGGCAGGCCCGGATTACCCATACGGCCACCCTAGGCCATGGCCTAGGGGCGCAAGCCAAGGGGGGCGCAATTCACACGAACCCCCCAAAAAACCCGCAACGCAACTCTCTCCCTCTCTCTCTTGGGCAGGCCCTTATTACCCATAAGGCCACCCTAGGCCATGGCCTAGGGGCACAAGCCAAGGAGGGTGCAATTCACACAGACCCCAAAAAAACTCACACAATTCACACAGACCCCAAAAAAACATGGCCTAGCCAAGGAGGGTGCAATTCACACAGACCCCAAAAAAACTGCAACACAACTCTCTCTCAGGCAGGCCCTTATTACCCATAAGGCCACCCTAGGCCATGGCCTAGGGCAGTGTCTCCCAACCTTTTTTGAGCCGCGGCACACTTTCAACATTAAAAAAATCGGGGGGCACACCACCAACCAAAATGACACAAAATGACACTCTAACACAATAAAGAACGGCTGGGGGATGGTGGCCTGCTGGGAGTGCCGAAGCCGGGAGGAAGGGGGGAGCCAGGCCACGCCATGCTTTGCCCCCTCCCCCCGGCTTCAGCTCTCCCACAGAGGAGGACCATGAGCGGTGGACGGGCTTCAGTGGGCGGGGCTCCTCCTCCACATGGCTTCAGCGAGCGAGGGGCAAGAGTCATGGCGGGAGTCATGGCGGATTGGAGGCTGGCTGGGGAAATGGCCGAAGGAGGCGGCGCCCCGACCCCTTCTTCTTTTTCTTCGCCGCCGCCCGGCCCTTCCTCCTCCTCCTCCAAGCAGCAGGAGTTCGGCAGGAGGGGGGAAAGGAAGGGGGGCAGAGAGCTTTTATCACGGCACAGCAGGGGGTCCGTCATGGCACACTAGTGTGCCACGGCACACTGGTTGAGAAACACTGGCCTAGGGGTACAAGCCAAGGGGGGGTGCAATATACACGGACCCCCAAAAAAACTGCAACACAACTCTCTCTCTCTCTTGGGCAAGCCCTTATTACCCATAAGGCCACCCTAGGCCATGGCCTAGGGGCACAAGCCAAGGGGGGGTGCAATTCACACGAACCCCCCAAAAAAACCCGCAACGCAACTCTCTCTCTCTCTTGGGCAGGCCCTTATTACCCATAAGGCCACCCTAGGCCATGGCCTAGGGGCACAAGCCAAGGAGGGTGCAATTCACACAGACCCCAAAAAAACTCACACAATTCACACAGACCCCAAAAAGGGGTGCAATTCACACAGACCCCAAAAAAACTGCAACACAACTCTCTCTCTCTTGGGCAGGCCCTTATTACCCATAAGGCCACCCTAGGCCATGGCCTAGGGGTACAAGCCAAGGGGGGGGGTGCAATATACACGGACCCCAAAAAAACTGCAACACAACTCTCTCTCTCTTGGGCAAGCCCTTATTACCCATAAGGCCACCCTAGGCCATGGCCTAGGGGCACAAGCCAAGGAGGGTGCAATTCACACAGACCCCAAAAAAACTCACACAATTCACACAGACCCCAAAAAAACATGGCCTAGCCAAGGAGGGTGCAATTCACACAGACCCCAAAAAAACTGCAACACAACTCTCTCTCTTGGGCAAGCCCTTATTACCCATAAGGCCACCCTAGGCCATGGCCTAGCGGCACAAGCCAAGGGGGGGTGCAATATACACGGACCCCAAAAAAACCCGCAACGCAACTCTCTCTCTCTCTCTCGGGCAGGCCCTTATTACCCATAAGGCCACCCTAGGCCATGGCCTAGCGGCACAAGCCAAGGGGGGGGTGCAATATACACGGACCCCAAAAAAACCCGCAACGCAACTCTCTCTCTCTCGGGCAGGCCCTTATTACCCATAAGGCCACCCTAGGCCATGGCCTAGGGGTACAAGCCAAGGGGGGTGCAATTCACACAGACCAAAAAAACTCACACAATTTCACAGACCCCAAAAAACATGGCCTCGCCACGGCGGGTGCAATTCACACAGACCCCAAAAAAACTGCAACACAACTCTCTCTCTCTTGGGCAAGCCCTTATTACCCATAAGGCCGCCCTAGGCCATGGCCTAGCGGCACAAGCCAAGGGGGGGTGCAATATACACGGACCCCAAAAAACCCGCAACGCAACTCTCTCTCTCGGGCAGGCCCTTATTACCCATAAGGCCACCCTAGGCCATGGCCTAGGGGCACAAGCCAAGGGGGGTGCAATTCACATGGACCCCAAAAAAACTGCAACGCAACTCTCTCTCTCTCGGGGAGGGTGGGGGAGAGCGCTGCGAGGGAGCGGGGAGGAGGGAATGGTGCCCCCCCCTTGTCAAGGAAGGAGGGTGTGAGGCGCGCCATGAAGAGGAGGAGGTGGAGGGAAGCCCCGTCCTCGGGGCCGATGCCGACACCGGGGGCGGGGCTTTCCTTCCTCCTCCTCCTCACGCACGCCCTCCTTCCTTGACTCAAGAAAGGAGGGTGCGTCGTGAAGAGGAGGAGGCGGAGGCAAGCCCCGCCCCAGGACCGAGGCCAGCGCCGGGGGCGGGGCTTCCCTTCCTTCCTTCTCCTCCTCACACACACCCTCCTTCCTTGACTCAAGGAAGGAGGGCGCGCAGCACTGCAAGGAGGAGGAGGAGGTGGGGGCTGCGGTAGAGGTTGGTTTGGGGGCGTAATTGCAAAGTGTGGCCTAGGGCGCCAAAAGGGGTTAATCCGGGCCTGATCATTGGTGGGGTTGTGTGTGCTCTCTGACTGTAGAGGAAACTACAACTCCCACTATGATGTCTTAGTCCCCTCAAACCTCTCCAGAGTTAGTCATGGGGGTTCTGTGTGCCAGGTTTGGTCCAAATCCATCATCGGTGGACCTGGACCAAACTTGGTACACAGTTTCTCTGGTTGTGGGTGAACTACAACTCCCAGAAAGGAAGGTCCGTTCCCCATAAACCTCCCCAGTAATCAAATTTGGGCATATCAGGTATGTGTGTCACGCTTGGCCCAGATCCATTGGTGTTTGGGTTCACTGTGCTCTCTGGATGTAGGTGAACTACAACTCCCCCAAATCAAGGTGAATTTTCCCCAAAGACTCAAGCTATCAATAAATGAAATGATCTGGAATACTCCTGACCTCACAACCCAAAACCTGGCAGTTTTAAAGCAGGCCCAGATTATCCATAAGGCCACACCAGGCCACGGCCTAGGGGCGCAGCCGTGGGTGAGTGCCAGATCCAGACCCCCCCCAAAAAAAATTCCAAAAAAAAGTTAATCTTCGGTCGCTTCTGCGCCTGCGCGCGGGGGCCATAGGCTCTCAGAGGCCGTTCCGCTGCCTCTGAGAGTCTATGGCGCCCTGCGCGCAGGCGCAGAAGCAGCTGAGGATCACCCTTTTTTCTCACGCATGGTGGCTTTAGGAGGGAGGGAGGAGCCGTGGGGAGCCTCCCCGCGGCTCCTCCCTCCCTCCTAAAGCCACCATGCCGGCCTGAGAAGCGGCTGAAAATCGCCCTTTTTTTCTCAGGCTGGCATGAGGAGGAAGGGGCGGAGCCATGGAGGGAAGCCCCACCCTCGAGGTTGCTGCCGCGCATGTGCAGCATCGGCTCCAGGGGTGGGCCTTTCCTTCCTCCTCCTCCTTGCGCCGGCGAGGAGGAAGAGGCGGAGCCATGGAGGCGGACAGGGGCGGTCTAAGGTTATTTTATATGGTAAGCGAACATTACTTTGCCCCCCCTTTGCCTCCGCCCCCTCTCCCTTTGCCTCCGCCCCCTGCCTGCTCAATTGCGTCACGTGACGTGTTTACAGGCTTCTGCGCCTGCAGGAGCTTCTGCGCATGGAGCTTCAGCCGAAGCCTGTAAACACATCACGTCAGCACTCCGTCCGTATTCGGCACGCAGGGGGCGGAGGCAAAGGGAGAGGCTTAACCTCTCCCTTCGCCTTGCTCCGCCCCTTGCATGCCGAATACGGAGTGCTGACGTGTTTACAGGCTTCGGCTTCAGCGCCTGCAGGAGCTTCTGGGCATGCGCAGTGGCTCCGGAGCTCAACTTCAGCTCCGGAGCCACTGCGCATGCGTGAAAATCTCTGCGCATGCCCAGAAGCTCCTGCAGACCAGGCGCTGAAGCCGGCGCAGCAGCAGGGAGGTTTGCTACGGCGGCGCGGCTGGCGTGGCGGCACCCTTCCCAGAAGATGGCGCCCTACACAGCTGCTTACTCCGCGTATACGTCGGACCGCCCCTGGGGACGGAAGAGGCAGAGCCGCGGAGGCGGAGGCTTTGGCCTAGGGCGCCAAGAGGGCTTAATCCGGGACTGCTTAAAAGGAAGAGGAGCCTGGATATCGCGTTCAGCGAGTTCCTCTTCCATTCTGCCTTGCTATTGGCCCCACCCCATCCGTCGCAAGCCAGTGTGTTCAACCCATCTCTCACCACAGTGGTTTTGAAACACACACCCAGAGATGCCTCTGAAGCTCCTGTGGCCGAACCCTCTCCGCTGCAGACAGGGGTTTCTGCCTTCCTGTTGCTCCAGGCAACCGATAGCGATCCAGCCAATTTCAGATCGAGGCTCTTATTGGATTATTAGCACCGGCGGTACGTGCTCCGAAATAAAAGGAGCATTGACCTAATGTGTAATTATATTAGAGAAGGTCACTATCTCCTCCTACATCAGACTCGGTGCTCTTCTCTCAGTAACGAAGGCTGCACATCCTAAACACCAAGGAAGAAGCCGTGGCATGTGTCTCCTGAGTAAATGTGCTTAGCGCGCCACTATTAGTTTGTCATTAATATTTTGCTGTGATTAATGAACCGCTGCCAAGAAACACAAGTAAACTATTCTATTCATTGCTACTCCACCTTTTTGCAACATTTGGACTCAAAATAGTTTCTAGCAGGGCTGCCCAGGAAGTAAATCGTGATCGACCAGTCGATCCCAGGACCGAAGGAGGTCGATCCCAGCCAGATGGGGTGCTTCTCAGAGAGGGGGCGGAGCCAGGCCACGCCAAGCCACGTCCCCTCCCCAGCTTCGGCACTCCCAGCAGCTTCTCCAGGCTTGAGGATGGCAGTGCCAAGCCATCCTTGTGCTAGCTATGTCACCACTGGCTTGGCATTGCCATCCTCAAGCCTGGAGAAGCTGCTGGGAGCGCCAAAGCCAGAGGGGGGGGGCGGGGCTTGGCGTGGCCTGGCTCCGCCCCCTCTGGCATCGGCACTCCCAGCAGCTTCTCCAGGCTTGAGGATGGCAGTGCCAAGCCAGTGGTGACATAGCTAGCACAAGGCTGGCTTGGCATTGCCATCCTCAAGCCCGGAGAAGCTGCTGGTAGAGTGGATGCCAGAGGGGCGGAGCCAGGATGTGCCAAGCCCCGCCCCTCCCCTCTGGCTTTGGAGCTCCCAGCAGCTTCTGGCTTGAGGATGGCAGTGCCAAGCCAGTGGTGGCATAGCTAGCACAAGGCTGGCTTGGCACTGCCATCCTCAAGCCTGGAGAAGCTGCTGGTAGAGCGGACGCCAGAGGGGGCGGAGCCAGGCCGTGCCAAGCCCCGCCCCCTCCCCTCTGGCTTTGGAGCTCCCAGCAGCTTCTGGCTTGAGGATGGCAGTGCCAAGCCAGTGGTGACATAGCTAACACAAGGCTGGCTTGGCATTGCCATCCTCAAGCCCGGAGAAGCTGCTGGTAGAGCGGATGCCAGAGGGGGCGGAGCCAGGACGTGCCAAGCCCCGCCCCTCCCCTCTGGCTTTGGAGCTCCCAGCAGCTTCTGGCTTGAGGATGGCAATGCCAAGCCAGTGGTGACATAGCTAACACAAGGCTGGCTTGGCATTGCCATCCTCAAGCCCGGAGAAGCTGCTGGTAGGCGGGCGCCAGAGGGGGCGGAGCCAGGACGTGCCAAGCCCCGCCCCTCCCCTCTGGCTTTGGAGCTCCCAGCAGCTTCTGGCTTGAGGATGGCAATGCCAAGCCAGTGGTGACATAGCTAACACAAGGCTGGCTTGGCATTGCCATCCTCAAGCCCGGAGAAGCTGCTGGTAGAGCGGACGCCAGAGGGGGCGGAGCCAGGACGTGCCAAGCCCCGCCCCTCCCCTCTGGCTTTGGAGCTCCCAGCAGCTTCTGGCTTGAGGATGGCAGTGCCAAGCCAGTGGTGACATAGCTAGCACAAGGCTGGCTTGGCATTGCCATCCTCAAGCCCGAGAGCTGCTGGTAGAGCGGATGCCAGAGGGGGCGGAGCCAGGACGTGCCAAGCCCCGCCCCTCCCCTCTGGCTTTGGAGCTCCCAGCAGCTTCTGGCTTGAGGATGGCAATGCCAAGCCAGTGGTGACATAGCTAGCACAAGGCTGGCTTGGCATTGCCATCCTCAAGCCCGAGAAGCTGCTGGTAGAGCGGACGCCAGAGGGGCGGAGCCAGGACGTGCCAAGCCCCGCCCCTCCCTCTGGCTTTGGAGCTCCCAGCAGCTTCTTCAGGCTTGACGATGGCAATGCCAAGCCAGTGGTGGCATAGCTAGCACAAGGCTGGCTTGGCACTGCCATCCTCAAGCCTGGAGAAGCTGCTGGTAGAGCGGACGCCAGAGGGGCGGAGCCAGGACGGGCCACGCCCCGCCCCTCCCCTCGGGCTTTGGAGCTCCCAGCAGCTTCTGGCTTGAGGATGGCAATGCCAAGCCAGTGGTGACATAGCTAGCACAAGGCTGGCTTGGCCCTGGCCTCCTCAAGCGTGGAGAAGCTGCTGGTAGAGCAGAAGCCAGAAGGGGGCGGAGCCCGGCCATGCCAAGCCCCGCCCCCTCCCCTCTCCGGCCTTGAGGAGGTAGGTAGATCTTTCTGACTTGGTTTTATTATAAGTAGCTCGCGTGCTGAAAAAGTGTGGGCACCCCTGGTTTATAGGATATCTAAACCAGAACAAGTTCAACCATACAAAAAACCATCAGGATGAATGAAGGGCTAGATAGACAGACAGACAGACAGACAGATTATTTGACAGATAGGCGCAGGGGCTATTGCATCATTTCACACCAAATTCATACATGTTTCATTTCTACCCAAAAAAGCCTTTTCTGTCCAAAAAATATTATTTTCTGCACAGAAAATTCTGTTTTGTATTCAGGGCATGATGTTTCATGTGCAAACAAGCTGAAATTCAGCACGTATTCCACAGAAGGCTCCAAAGTGTGATGCATAAAATATATATTGAACGGAATTGTATAAAAGATATATGGTTGGGGTCTATATATTCTAGAGCAGGGCTGCTCATTAAGTCGATCGCGATCGACCGGTCGATCTTTGCCCCCTCCTTTGCTCTGTGACGACTCTGAGTGGCCGGAGAAGGAGGGAGGGAGGGGGAATGCAGAAGGGCAAAAGAGGGGGCGGGCGTGGATGACGTGATGGCACCCACGCCTGCCCCCTCTTTTGCTCTTCTGCTTTCCCCCTCCCTCCCTCTTTCTCCGGCCACTCAGTCGTCACAGAGCAAAGGAGAGGGTGACTGTGGATGACGCAATGTGCGGATCGGCGTGGCGGGACGACTCTGAGTGGCCGGAGACGGAGGGAGGGGGAATGCAGAAGGGCAAAAGAGGGGACGGGCGTGGATGACGTGATGGCACCCACGCCTGCCCCCTCTTTTGCTCTTCTGCTTTCCCCTCCCTCCCTCTTTCTCCGGCCACTCAGTCGTCACAGAGCAAAGGAGAGGGTGACTGTGGATGACGCGATGTGCGGATCGGCGCGGCGGGACTCTGGCGGCGATGGAGAGGCCTACGGGGGGGAGGGCGAGGCCTGGCGTGGCTCCCTTTCCCTGCAGCCCGGATCGGAAAGGGAGCCGCACCAGGTCTCCCCCCCCCCCCGGTAGGCCTCTCTATCGCTGCCGGAGCCCTGCTGTGCTGATCCGGGCAGGGCTCCGGCGGCGATGGAGAGGCCTGCAGGGGAGGCAAGGCTCTCCTCCCACCTCTCTCTCGCCCGGTTCCGCCAAAATTGTGCCAGACCGGAGCAGCCTGGCACACCCACCACACTCTTCTCCATGGGAAGGAGAGAGGTGGCATGCTTTTGAGAGTGGCAGATTTGCAACAGAACGCAGTCTGGTCACTTGTTCCTTTACTCATGGGGAAGAGAAAAGAGTGTGCTTTTGGCACCATGATACGTTTGCAGGGGGTCAGTTTCTGCTGTAGGGAAAACTGGGATGTAGTTACAGACCATCTGTATGAAGTGGCGCCTGGGCTCTTGGGCTTAGAAAGGGAACAAGGACGTGACATCTCTTCCCAGGGGACTTCTTCTTGCCTTCCCATAGAGAACTGGAACTCCCAAGGACCAAACTGGATAGTTCAGATAACTCAAATAGGCGTTATTGTTCATAAAAAGGAGTTATCTTATTGAGGTACTAAACTTGGTTCTCCAAAGGAATAAAAGAAAATATACATTACAGTCCTTTAGTTGCTTGGGTACAGGAAGCTTTCAGCCGGATGGCTTTCCAAATTCTGTCTCTCTCAATGGCTTTGAGGTCAGAACTCTCTTAGCCCAGTCAAATGGCCTATATTGAAGGCACAGAGCCTTCCTCTGGATACCAAAATGACTAGTTGAAGGCGCTTGAGATTCCACAGCCTCATCCAGGTGTGCTGGATTTGCAGTATGAATCCCAAGATATGAAGAGTTGGTGCTAGGGAATGGCCTGACTGAGGCCTGACTGGCAAACCCTTCAACACGACCTCTTCTGGAGAGATCCAGGCAAAGTCTAAAAGAGAAAGCTAGATTCCCAAAGTCTCAAGGGGGAGGAAAAACAAACTCAATTGGCTATGCTAAACGATGATTGACAGCTCTAAAGAACCAATCAATGCAACCAGGCCCGGATTAGCCATAAGGCCACCCTAGGCCATGGCCTAGGGCGGCAGCTATGGGGGGGGCAGCAGATCCGGACCCCCCAAAATTGAAAAAAAATTAAAAAATTAAAAATCCGATCTTTGCGCGCTTGCTTCTGTGCCTGCGCAGTGAGAAGGAGCGAGCGAGAAGGAGCCGGGGAGAAGTCCTGCCGCCCCTAGGGCGTCTGGTGTGGCTTTCCTCCGCCGCCTCATTGCTCGCGCGGGTGGGCGCCGCCCCTTCCTTCAGTGAAGGAAGGAGGGGCGCCCGTGCGAGCGAGGAGGCGGTGGAAGGAAGCCACGTCAGACGCCCTAGGGGCGGGACTTCCCAGCTCCTTCTCCCTCACGCCGGCTCTGCCCCTCCTTCCATCACTGAAGGAAGGAGCGGTGCCCGCCCGCGCAAGGGAGAAGGAGCCGGGGAGAAGTCCCACCACCCCTAGGGCATCTGACGTGGCTTCCCCACACCGCCTCCTCGCTCGTGTGGGCGGCCGCCGCTCCTTCCTTCAGTGAAGGAAGGAGGGGCGCCCGTGCAAGTGAGGAGGCGGCGGGGGGAAGCCACGTCAGATGCCCTAGGGGCGGGACTTCCCCCGGCTCCTTCTCCCTCGTGCCGGCTCCGCCCCTGCAAGCGGCCCCGCCCCCCTCAAGCACCCCCCCCTGGGGGCGGCATTTACAGAGTGTGGCCTAGGGCAGTGTCTCCCAACCTTTTTTGAGCCGCGGCACACTTTCAACATTAAAAAAATCGGGGGGCACACCACCAACCAAAATGACACAAAATGACACTCTAACACAATAAAGAACGGCTGGGGGATGGTGGCCTGCTGGGAGTGCCGAAGCCGGGAGGAAGGGGGGAGCCAGGCCACGCCATGCTTTGCCCCTCCCCCTGGCTTCAGCTCTCCCAGCAGCTGCTCCAGCCTTGAGGGGCAGTGCCAAGCCAGCGGTGGCAGAGCCAGCACAATGCTGGCTTGGCACTGTTCACTCAAGGCTGGAGCAGCTGCTGGGAGAGCCGAAGGTGGGGGAGGGGGTGGAGCCATGCCGCACCATGCCCCGCCCCCTCCCCCCAGCTTCAGCTCTCCCACAGAGGAGGACCATGAGCGGTGGACGGGCTTCAGTGGGCGGGGCTCCTCCTCCACAGCGAGCGAGGGGCAAGAGTCATGGCAGGAGTCATGGCGGATTGGAGGCTGGCTGGGGAAATGGCCGAAGGAGGCGGCGCCCCGACCCCTTCTTCTTTTTCTTCGCCGCCGCCCGGACCTTCCTCCTCCTCCAAGCAGCAGGAGTTCGGCAGGAGGGGGGAAAGGAAGGGGGGCAGAGAGCTTTTCTCACGGCACAGCAGGGGGTCCGTCATGGCACATTAGTGTGCCACGGCACACTGGTTGAGAAACACTGGCCTAGGGCGCCACAAAACGATAATCCGGGCCTGAATGCAACCAAAACTTAACAACACTAAGCAGACTAGCTAAAACATAATACAATAGTATAAACCTTACAACTTAAAGTCTTATATACAGGTGGCCTCAGCCACGCCATCACAATCTGTATGTCTAAATGTTGTTCTGCAAAAGTTCTGATCCTGGAAAATTGCAATATAAAGAACCTATGCTTTAAAGTTATTGAAAAGTTATTCATAACACAAACAGGGCTAATGAACAGCGAAAGGACAAATGGTTCATTTCAGGATTGTGGAGACGGGACACTCTAGTCTGCGTCCATCGGGAGAAAGGAATCGCTGACTTCCAGATGCGGGCACGCACTGCTTAGCAATCCTTCCACATCTCCCAAGACTTTTGTTCAAAGCCAATAATTACTATCAGAGGCAGCTAATTGCACTAATTATGTTCATTTCCAGAATGGACGGCTTAATTGCCACCTTCTACCTCCAAGTAACTGGCTGTGTGATCTTCAGGGGGGCTTCCCCTCTGGCCTTCTAACCTTCTGTTCGCTATGGGATGTGTCCACACACAACCATTTGCCACCTGCATCTCGCCCAAGAACGACTGTGGCGAGAACACTTCCCTTCTCAAAGGAAGCAGTGCCAGACCCGAGGGAACGCGGCTTGTTCATGTCACCCATCTGGCGCCCCAGAAAACAGATCATGGAAGAACCCATAGGCCGAAAAAGCCAGTGTGATTCTTAGGTGCATCGACAGAAGCATAATGTGCTCGAGGGAAATTGTAGTCCCGCTCGCCTGCTGAGTCCAACTCTGGGGCTCTCAAGTGAAGTTGACCTGCGGAGTGTGGTGGGTCTCCTCCTCTGGAGGGGTTTTAAGCAGAGACTTCCTAGCCACCTGTCAGCGTAGTTGGATGGTGGCTTTCTGGCTGGCAGAATGGACCCATTGGGGTCTCTCTTCCAACTCTACGATTCCAGGACATTATACCACACATCTGGAACAGTAGGACACACATCATGGCAGAACCTGCCTGGCCGACATGCCCGGATTACCCAAAAAAGGCCAACGAGGCCATGGCCTAGGGGTGCAAGATCACGGACCAAAAAAAAGTCAGCTGTGACCAGTAGTGGTGCAGAATTCAAAGGGGCAAGAATGGAGGGTGAAAGGGAGAAATGTGCCAAGAGGAAGGCACGTCAAGCCAACCCTGACCGGGACCACCTTCCATCTGGAAACCGATGTTCTCATTGCAGGAGAACATACAGATCAGGAATAGGGCTCCACAGCCACCTACGGACCCACCGCCAAGACACCACATCTGGAAGACCATCATTTTTGAGCTATGAGGCCGGGGCGCCACCTCCTTTGGCTGTTTCCCCAGCCAGCCTCCAATCCGCCATGACTCATGCCATGACTCTTGCCCCTCGCTCGCTGAAGCCACGCAGAGGAGGAGCCCAGCCCACTGAAGTCCATCCACCGCTCATGCTCCTCCTCCTCCGCGCGGCTTCAGCTCTCCCACAGCTACTCCAGCCTTGAGGGGACAGTGCCAAGCCAGCACAATGCTGGCTTGGCACTGTCCCCTCAAGGCTGGAGTAGCTGCTGGGAGTGCCGAAGCCGGAGGAGGGGGCGGGGCATGGCGCAGCCTGGCTCCGCCACCTCCCCCGGCTTCAGCTCTCCCACAGCTTCTCCAGCTTTGAGGGGACAGTGCCAAGCCAGCATTGTGCTGGCTCTGCCACTGCTGGCTTGGCACTGCCCCCCTTCTCCAGCCTTGAGGGGACAGTGCCAAGCCAGCATTGTGCTGGCTCTGCCACTGCTGGCTTGGCACTGGCTCCTCAAGGCTGGAGAAGCTGTGGGAGAGCTGAAGCCGGGGGGAGGGGGCGGGGCATGGCACGGCCTGGCTCCCCCCCGCTCCCTGGCTTCGGCACTTCCAGTTTCTCCAGCCTTGAGGGGACAGTGCCAAGCCAGCATTGTGCTGCCTCTGCCACCACTGGCTTGGCACTGCCCCCTCAAGGCTGGAGAAGCTGCTGGGAGAACTGAATTCAGAGGATGGTGCGGGGCATGGCCTGGCCTGGCTCCGCCCCCTCCCCTTGGCTTCAGCACTCCCAGAAGCTGCTCCCAGCAGGCCACCATCCCCAAGCCGTTCTTTACTGTGTTAGAGTGTCATTTTGTGTCATTTTGGTTGGTGGTGTGCCCCCGGAATTATTTTAATGTTAAAAGTGTGTCGCGGCTCAAAAAAGGTTGGGAAGCACTGGTCTACGGTATCGAAGGCAGCTGAGAGATCCAAGAGAACCAACGGAGACACACTCCCGCTGTCACGTTCTCTGCATAGCTCACCCACTAAGGAGACCAAGTCGATGTCAGTTCCATGACCTGGTCTAAAACCAGACTAAAAAAAATCTTTGGGTGGGAATGTTGATCATTCTCTGCTAAAGAAGCGCTGGTGCCTCACTAAACTACAACTTCCAGGATTCAAAAGCATTCAGCCATGGAGGCTAAAGTGGTGCCATTAGTTCTACTGACCGTGGCATCCAACACAATCTCCCACGTCGGGCCCGGATTACCCATAAGGCCAACCTAGGCCATGGCCTAGGGGTGCAAGCCGAAAGGGGCGCAGATCACTGACCAAAAAAAAAGGTTGTAACAAATAAAAATGCCGTGGCCGGCCCCTGGGGTCTCTCCCAACTCTCGGAGCTTGCGAATGCCATGGGGGAGTTGGGCGTGTTGGTTGTGGGGAGGGTGCCTGGCTCTGTCCCTGGGTCCAATCCCGAAGACATGGCCCTCTTCTCCCTCCCTTCCGGACATGGCCTCCTTTGCGGAGGGAGGGAGGGAGCGAATGGCGTGCGGGTGGGTGCCCCGGCCTGTCTGGCCCCCTCCCTCTTTCCTGGGGAGGCTGTCCCAGGGGCTCTTGGCTAAGAAGGAGAAGGAGGCCAGTCAGGTGGGGGGCTCTGCTTCTTGGGAGGGAGGGAGGGCCAGCAGCAGACGGACGGATACAGGGACGTAGGACACAGGGAGCTGCCCACCTGCTCACTTCGCCTCAGCTCTCCTGTCCCGGCCCGGCCCCTGGCTCTCGGCTACCTGGCCATGGGAAGCGCCTGCCGGAGCCTCCTTGTGGCCTTGGCCTTCCTGCTCTGCTGCCCGGCGGGTAAGGGGGGGGCGTGGGTAGAGGCCTAACCCTAACCCTTTCCCGGGGGGAGGGGGGCGTGGGTAGAGGTTGGTTTAAAGGGGGCGTAATTCCAAAGTGTGGCCTAGGGCGCAAAAAGGTGTTAATCCGGGCCTGTCCCACGTGTCACTTGGTATCGACTGGATGGAGTTGGAAACATGTAACTATGGCCACCACCCTCATTCCTGCTCTTCCTCCTCTCCGTCATCACCCCCTATCTATCCTTATCCATCATGCCACACGGCAATGAGATCCTCCTCGTGCTGTCACCACAGCCCGCATGTTATTGATGGGGCTTAATGAGCATCTCCTGCTCCGTGCCCATATTTCACCGCTGGGCAGGCACACTGCGAGGCGAGGCCTGGCACTTTGTCAGGGGCTGTCTTGCAGTCGGAAAACAAACACCCGCGACTCTCCTCCCTCCCCAGTCCCTCGGGCTCATTTCTCCTTGTCAGAGCAGGGGAGCTCTTCTTCTTCTTCATCTGGGAAAGAGCGGGAGGGGAAGGATCTGCCAGGACCATCCGTCAGGCCCAGGAGATTAAACAAAGGCACCCAGGAAGCTGGAGGGAGACAGATGGAAGCTGCCTCCCCTGCGCATCCATCATGGGCAACTCCTGCACCAACCCAGGCACCAGCTTCACCCATGCAAACGCCTTTCCCTTGTTGATTTCGTCTCCAAGAGGTTTTCTCGGGCTCCAGACATCTTCAAAAAGAAGCTGATAGCTCTTAGAATCATAGAGTTGGAAGAGACCACATGGGCCGCCTAGTCCATGGCCATATCCCCCAAAAAACCTACAATGCACCGGGAATGTGGCGCAGCTGGTTGGGTGTCAGCTGCATAAGATCTCTACTGACCAGAAGGTCATGAGTTCGAGGCCTGCCCAGGTCGGGGTCAGCTCTCGACCAAATTGTGTAGCTCGTTATCGACCTTTCCAACCTGAAAGACAGTTGCATTTGTCAAGTAGGGAATGTAGGTACCACTTTGTGGGGAGGCTAATTTAACTGATTTCTGGAATGTTAAATTGCCTCTATGTTGTATGTCAATGGCATTGAATGTTTGCCTGTATATGTGCATTGTGATCCGCCCTGAGTCCCCTGCGGGGTGAGAAGGGCGGGATATAAATGACGTAAATAAATAAATAATAATAAATAATAATACAACAACCCTGTGGTTCCAGCCATGAAAGCCTTTGACAACCCTTATCTGGTTGTCCCGGAAGTTGGCCGCGGGAGGAGGAGGCGACGGAAGCCGCACGGCACCGGCCCCAGCCGTGCAGCTTCCGTCCACCTCCTCCTCGCGCCCTCCTTCCAGTCGCGGGAGGAGGAGGCGGAGGGAAGCCCCGGGGCCGGTGCCGTGCGGCTTCCGGCGCCTCCTACTCCCGGGACCCAAAGGAGGGCGCAAGGAGGACAAGGTGACGGACGCTGCCCGGCACCGGCCCCGGCCCCAAGGCTTCCGTCCACCACCTCCTCGCACCCTCCTTCCGGTCGCGGGAGGAGGAGGCGGAGGGAAGCCCCGGGCAGGGCTGGTGCCGTGCGGTTTCCGCCGCCTCTTCCTCCCGTGACCGAAAGGAGGGCGCAAGGAGGACAAGGTGACGGAAGCTGCACGGCACCGGCACCGGCCCCAAGGCTTCCGTCCACCACCTCCTCGCGCCCTCCTTCCGGTCCCGGGAGGAGGAGGAGGCGGACGGAAGCCCCAGGGCTGGTGAGGAAGAGGCTCCGCCGCCTCCTCCTCCCGCGACCAAAAGGAGGGCGAGAGGAGGAGGAAGGGAAGTCCTGCCCCAGGGCGCTGCTGCCCCGGCCGTGCGGCTTCTGTCCACCTCTTCCTCCTCGCCTTCCTTTACAAGGGGGCGGCCCAGGCGGGCGATGGCGAGGGCGCCATTCCCTCCTCCCCGCCCCCTTGCAGTGCTCCCCGCCTCCCGAGGTATGATGACTCTCTCTCTCTCTCTCTCTCTCTCTCTCGGGAGAGGGTCAGGGAGAGCGCTGCGAGGGGCGGGTTTTTAAGATATATATTTTTTTTTTGCTTGATCTGCCGCCCCCTAGGCCTACGCCCATAGGCCATGGCCTAAGGTGGCCTTATGGGTAATCCGGGCCTGCGTGGCATTAGGAAGGTTGAGAAACACAGAGCCATTGTTATCAAATATACGACTTTGTGGAAGATTCGCCCTGCCTCTTTGGCCACACTCTTTAATGGCTTCTGAGTTCAATTATGCGCCGCTGTTCTTTTCACATCAACGAGTGATATAGCCAAGAGTGATTATGTCAGAACTTGAATGCGCTCATTCAAGCTTGTGAGCAAGGGGTCAGTGCCGTTCTGAAGACAATGGACGGGGCGACAGGAAGGACGGCAACTTTCTTTTGACCCTCATAATTGTGTGAGGCTACTTAAAAGAAGAAACCCACTCAGCGACTCTATGGCTGATATCACATTGGCTCGCGGCAGCAAAAGCGCACGTTCCTTTTTATGGGAAATTGATGGAGGCTCCGCCGGGAACGGAGCAATTTGCAAAGATGTGCAAAAATAGAATTACGAATGAAAACAACTTATTTTACAAGGGACAAAATACATTAATCGGGAGATTTCTGGAATCCCTATTTTCCTACCACACTCGTCAAGCATATGCTATGATTCATCGTGGGTTGTCATCGTACGGTTAATTAAACCTATACGTTCAGAGATAATATTTACATGTGTAAATTCTCTCCCCTTTTAATGTGGGTGTCTAATTGTTGTTTTCATGTAAACAAAAAAAGGGTTGCTATATATATATAACACAACGAAGGTGAGTAGAGCATTAATTAAATTCGAGCTGCAATAATTTGATATCATTGTGTTATCAAAGGGTTTCATGGCTGGAATCACTGGGTTGCGGTGAGTTTTCCGGGCTGTCTGGCCATGCTCCGGAAGCATTCTCTCCTGATGCTTCAACCACATCTATGGCAAGCATCCTCAGAGGAGGCCAATCTATATATATAAAGGAAGAGTCGTCATGGAAAGACCGTCCCAAACAGAGAAACCTTACAACGCAGAAACACCAAACTTGCCAACAGAAATAGGCCTCAGACAAGGTACGTTTGTAGCAAAGAAACTTCCCCCCAAAACCTAAAAGGCCCCAAAACAACGAAAAAAACCCCTACATTTCCCAGCATCCTCCGGGGCTGCCAACGACTCTCTCAGCCTCTACATTCTGACAACATGATTGGCTGACAATAAGGGCGGATTTGCATAACTCCTGTACTGGCCAGCCGACATGAACATTCCGGCCCATAACAAACTGTCAGAGGAGGATAAGGCAAAGGCCTGAGGCACAAAATTTACACCCCTACAAATCACAGACCACGCCCAAAATTGACAGTAAGGCTTCATTAACTTAATTTCCCTGACTAGGCCTCACTTAATGGAATGCTATTTACGCTCTGAATTGACAGTAAGGCTTCATTAACTTGATTCTCCCGACTAGCCCTCAGCTCATTGGACATTGTGTATGGTCTGAATTGACAGTAAGGCTTCATTAACTTGCTGTTCCTGACTAGGCCTCAGATCATGGGACATTGTGTATGGCCTGAATTTACAGTAACCTACCTTGGCACACAGAGCCCCTATGACCCACGCTACATTATACTACAGTTTGGAGGAGGGTGGACCATGGATTATGGGACTTGAAGTACCTCCATGGATAATGGGATTTGTAGTACTTCAAAACCCATCATTCCCCACAGACCACTGTGTCCCAGAACCAACACTGATAAAGACCAAACTTGGCAAACAATGCCCCTCAAGACCCATACTCCATCCGACTGCAGATTAGAGGAGGACACACCATGGATGATGGGATTTCAAGTACCTCCACTCACTTCCAAAGTACCCCACCCACACATGCATCAACCTCTACATCAACACAGCAGACGGAAAGGCAAAAAACATTGCATATCCACAAGCTATGCAGAACGCCAGCAACACCACACAACAACTCCACAGGACTCCAACATCCCACCCACCAAAACAACCCACAACAACACAGCCATGACCCCAAAAACAACAACTTACATACTCAGACTTCCTCGCATCTCCAAAATAGGGCACAGCAACGCGTGCCGGGTACAGCTAGTAATATTAAGATGCATTTTCCCAAATACACTTCCTGACTGTGAGTGCTGTTCAGCAGTGGAACTCTCTGCCCCAGAGTGTGGCGGAGGTTCCTTCTTTAAACAGAGGTTGGATGGCCATCTGTCGAGGGTGTTTTGAATGCAATTTTCCTGCTTCTTGTCAGGGGGTTGGGCTGGATGGCCTTCGAGGTCTCTTCCAACTCTAGGATTCTATGATTATAAAAGACTAGCTTGGGGACCCGGCGGTGCCCGAGTTATTTGAGAAAGGCATTGTGTGCCAAGATTGGTCTTTGGTACTTCAAGTCCCATCATCCATGGCCCACCCTCCTCTAAACTGCAGTAGAAGATAGTGTGGGTCATGGGGGCTCTGTGTGTCATGTTTGGTCTTGATCATTCATTGGATGAGGGTTGCAGCGGTCTCAGAAGGTGAGTGAAGGTACTTCAAGTCCCATCATCTGTGGTCCATCCTCCTTGAAACAGTACCCTCTAAGAGTGGGTCAAGGGGGGCTCTGTGTGCTAATTTTGGTCTGTATTGGTCATTAGGTGAGGGTTGTGTTGTTTTCAGGAAGTGAGTGAAGGTACTGCAAGTCCCATCATCCATGGTCCACCCTCCCTCAAACTGCACCAGGATGTAGAGTGCGTCTTGGGGAATCTGTGTGGCAAGTTTGGTCTTGTTCTGTCATTGTTGGTGGCCTAGTCAGATAAATCAAGTTGAGGAAGCCTTACTGTCAATTTAGGCCCTAAAGTTTAGAGCCTAAATTGACAGCAAGGCTTCCTTAACTTGATTTTTCTGACTAGGCCTCAGGTCATGGGATATTGTTTAGGGCCTAAACAATCAGGTGAAGGTACTGCAGATCCCATCGTTCGTGGCCCATCCTGCCCTAAACCACACCAGATTGTGAAGTGGGCCATTGGGAGGTGTCTCGGGAGGTGAGTGAAGGTATTTCAAGTCCCATCATCTGTGGTCCATCCTCCTTGAAACAGCACCAGGGTGTAGAGTGGGTCAAGGGGGCTCTGTGTGCTAATTTTGGTCTGTATTGGTCATTGGGTGAGCGTCGCGTTGTGAAGTGGGCCATTGGGGCCCTGTGTGCCAAGTTTGGTCCTGATCCGTCATTGCTATGGGCCGCAGTGACTGCCTGCCTGAGGCCTTTACTTTTCCCTCTGCGTCACCTCTTAGAATGTTGGAATGTAGATGGCCAATCAGAGTCCTTTATGCAAATGCTCCCTCGGTGACAACCAATCCCCTCTGTCTGGTGCCTTAGAATGTTGGAGTTCTGAGGCTGGCCAATCAGAGTCCTTTATGCAAATAATCCCACAGTGGCAACCAATCGAAACGCTGGCACATATTCCTCCCTTCGCACCACCGCACCACCGCCTGCAAACACTGACTTTTATTATAGATATAGATATAGATAGATAGATTTGAGTCCATGATAATTCCAAAACTAGTAGAATTGTTTAATGCAATAATGAATGGAGATAAAATATTGGAATCATGGAAACGATCATTAACGATATTAATACCCAAAGCAAAGAAAGATTTGAGTGTTTGTTTGTGGGTATGTATGTGCCAGCGTTCTGATTGGCTGACACTTCCACAGGCCACAGCGACTAGCGCGGGTGATGGACCTGCACCAAACTTGGTACACTTACCCCCCCTTACCCCCTTTACGTCCTGTTGTGGTTTAGGGGAGGTGGATCACGGATTATGGGATTTGTAGTACTTTCAAACACTTTGGTTCCCACAGACCACTGTGGCCACCAAAAAGGACCAATACAGACCACACTTGGCACACACAGCCCCCATGACCCACTCTACGTCCTGGTGCAGTTTTGAGGAGGGCGGACCAGGGATGATGGGACTTGAACTACCTCTCCTCACTTCCCAAGTCCGCTACGGCCCTCATCCAATTACTGATCGAGACCAAACTTGGTACACATAACCCCCATTACTGCCTTCACGTCCTGGTGAGGTTCGGGGGAGGACTGACAATGGATGATGGGATTTGTTGAACTTTCACATCCCTCCGTTCCCACAGACCACTGCCGCCCCCAACAAACACCGATAAAGACCACATTTGGCACACAGAGCCCCAGTGACCCACTCTACATCCTATTGCAGTTTGGAGGAGGGCAGACCATGGATGATGGGACTTGCAGTACCTTCAATATTTTCATGATACCACCGCAACTCCCAATAATGATGGATCAAGACCAAACTTGGCACACAGAGCCCCCATGACCCACTCTACATCCTGCTGCAGTTTGGAGGAGGGCAGACCATGGATGATGGGACTTGCAGTACCTTCCCTCACTTTCCAAGACTGCTGCAAACCTCATCCAATGACTGATCAAGACCAAACCTGGCACACAGAGCCCTCATGACCCACTCTACATCCTGGTGCAGTTTTGTGTGAGACGAACCATGGATGATGGGACTTGCAGTACCTTCACTCACTTCCTGATAACAATGCAACCCTCATCCATTCACCAATACAGACCACACTTGCCACACAGAGCCCCCAAGACCCAATCTACATCCTACTGCTATTTGGAGGAGGGTGGACCACAGATGATGGGACTTGCAGTACCTTCAGTAATTTCATGATACCACTGCAACTCCCAATAATGATGGATCGACACCAAACTTGGCAGACAGAGCATCCATGACCCACTCTACATCCTGGTCCTGTTTGGAGGACGGTGGACCATGGACGATGGGACTCGCTGTGCCTTCACTCACCTCCCGAGACCACTGCAACCCTCATCCAAAGAATGATCAAGACCAAATGTGACACACAGAGCCCCCTTGACCCACTCTACATCCTGGTGCTGTTTGGAGGGGGATGGACCATGGCCAATGGGGCTTGCAGTACCTTCACTAACTTCCTGAGACCACTGCAAGCCACACATCTAATAGGAACCAACCTTGGCACACAATGCCTTCCTCAAGTAACCCGGGCACCGCCGGGTCCCCAAGCTAGTATATGATAAGCACAGTGCAGGTGTCAGCGGCGCCTTGTCCAATGCGGGATAGCGCAATGGACAAAGACGCAGCTGCCATCTTGGAAGAGGATCGAGCGATCGGAGCGCGGCCGCCATTTTGGTTCTCCTTGTTCCATGTTGTTTCTGTAGCTCCATGTTGTTCCCTGTTGTTTCTGAGCTGTTGGAGTTCCCGAAAAAGGACAAGAGGGGTGGGGTTCCGGGGTTATCTGTTCAAGGATTGGCTCTTCGCCAGAGGGAGGGGCTCGGGGAGTTTTGAGCAGGGCTTTTGGAGGGAAGGCTTCAGTACGGTTTTTACTGCCTTGGATTAAGGACTCATAAAGCATTTCCTCAATACCCGAGTGAGTGTGATTATTGAGCGGCCTACCAACGCTCACACAAAAACCGTACTCACAACCTGAATCGCAGTCGTGAGCCGATCCAACCGCGAACCCCCCCCCCCTGGAATGTCTAGTGGAAGGGAAGAAGACCTCCAGGAGCCCCGAGTGGAACCGCGCTGGCGGGGATCCGAAGAGGTGGACGATGGGATCCTCGGTGAGGCGGCTGGAGAGTTGGCCCGAGCGCCAACCAACCCGAGGGGCGGAGGTGACTACGAGAGAGGCGCGGAGGAGAGCGGATCGGAAGAGTCGGCGGAAAAGCGAGCCCGATCTGCCGTGAGCGCCGGCGGCAGATCTCACCTTCCCAGGGCGGTGAGTCGGAGCCTCCCAGTGGAGGAATCCTCACATTTAAAGTAGCCGCGCGCGCCCCGCCACCGGCAAAGAGACCGAGGCTAGTGCCATGCTAGACTGTGGGTGCACCAGATGCTTAATGTCCCCTGGCTTAGCAGCCCAGCTAGGAGTGACCCCCCGGGAGTTAGTGGCCCCGGTCCTGTTCGCGCAGCTGGATGGGACCTTCGCCAACGGGGCGCCAGCCACTAGAAAGACCGGGGAGTTAGAGGTGCGGATAGGGACCCACAGAGGCGCATCAATTTTGTGATCTCCGAGATGGCTAACCAACCCTTAATTCTGGGCAGCCCCTGGTTGGAGGAACACAATCCGAGGATCAACTGGAAGACAGGGGAGGTGCGCTTCAGAGATGGGCAGGTTCAGGCTAAGATAGAGTACCCAGGAGAAGGAGGGGAGTCCTAATACGGCAGGAGCCGGGCTCGCCCAATTGGCAGGAGTACCGCAGGACTATTTGGAGCTGGCTGAGGTGTTCAGCGAGAAAGAATGCGACGAGCTGCCACCCTCCGCGCCATGGACTGCGCCATTAAGATAGAAGAGGGGCGACACTCCCCAAACCCAAGATGTATGCAATGTCGGAGCCGGAGAAAAGGGCGCTGAGGGAGTTCATAGACAAAAACCTGGCCAGGGGTTTATTAGACACTCAGATAGCCCACTGGCGGCCCCCGTGCTCTTCCGCCCCAAGGCGGATGGGAGTCTCCGGCTCTGTGTGGACTACCGAGGATCGCGCCATCAGCTCGGCGAATCCGTACCCCCTCCCTTGATGTCCGAGATCCTGGCCCAGCTGGGGAAGGCTAGGATGTTCACGAAGCTAGACATTCGAGAGGCATTCTATAGAATCCGGGTCAAGCCAGAGGACTGCTGGAAGACGGCCTTCAACTGTCACTTGGGCCATTTCGAGTTTTTAGTCACCCTTTCGGCCTAAAGGGGGGCGCCTACCAACGCTCACAGCAGGTGGCAAGATGGACCTGCCTTCCTGGCCCCTCTCTTCAGAAGCAATGCTCTTTAAGCAGGAGGAAGAAGAGTTTTAAAAGCAAACAGATATAAAAGTTATGAAAATACGTGTGAAAGACAGTATTCCGAACCCCACTAACGATAGAATTGGGCCAGACTTCCCACGCAGAGCCCCCATGCCTTGAAGGGACTCGCTGGCATGAGCTTCCCTCCAGCCTCGCACGCTCTCCTTCGCCCGCACAGACGCACCACGCTGCCATGTGCTGAGCACGCCTGCTCTCCCCTCTCCACAGAACCAGTCGTCCCCTTGGCTGAGAGGCTGGCCAATAATGGTGGAGGGGGGCTTTTGGAGGATTTGCCGTCTGTTTCCAAAAAGGAAGAGAAGGACAGGCGGAGAGATCCTCAGCTTCCTCAACCGAAGGCGGTCCTAAGAGCATCAGAAATCTACAGTATGTTTTCCGATAGTCATGAAATCCATGCCCAGATTACCCACAAGGCCAACGAGGCCATGGCCTAGGCGCACAAGCCGAGGGGGGGGGGGGGTGCAGATCACGGCCCAAAAAAACCCCTGGTCTGCGCCCCTCTTTCCCCCTTTCTCATGCCCCTCCTCGCTACTTCTCCCGGCAAAGTCTCTGCTCCGTCCCTTCCATCTCTTGTGCGCTCTCTCTCTCTCTCTCGCACATGCTCTCTCTCTCTCTCGCTCTTTCTTGCACTCTCTCTCTTTCTTACTCTCTCTCTCTCGCACACTTTCTCTCTCTTGCGCACTCCCTCTCTCGCGTGCTCTCTCTTTCTCGCTCTCTTTCTTGCACATGCTCTCGCTCTTTCTCGCGCCCTCTCTCTCTTTCTCACTCTCTCTCTCGCACGCACTCTCTCTCTTGCGTGCTCTCTCTCACATGCTCTCTCTCTCTTGCGCTCTCTCTTTCTCGCGCTCTCTCTCTTTCTCACTCTCGCACGCTCTCTCTCTCTTGCGCGCTCTGTCTCTCTTACTCGTGCTCTCTCTCTCACACACACACACACTCTCTTGCTCTCTCTCTTTCTCACTCTCTCTCGCACACTTTCTCTCTTGCGCACTCCCTCTCTCGCGTGCTCTCTCTTTCTCGCTCTCTCTCTTGCACATGCTCTCTCTCGCTCTTTCTCGTGCCCTCTCTCTCTTTCTCACTTTCTCACTCTCTCTCTCTTTCTCACTTTCTCACTCTCGCACGCACTCTCTCTCTTGCGTGCTCTCTCTCTCACACATGCTCTCTCTCTCTTGCGCGTGCTCTCTCTCTTTCTCGCGCTCTCTCTCTTTCTCACTCTCGCACGCTCTCTCTCTCTTGCGCGCTCTCTCTCTCTTACTCGTGCTCTCTCTCTCACACACACACTCTCTCTCTCTTGCTCTCTCTCTCTCTCTTGCTCTCTCTCTCGTGCGCACCTTTGGAGTGAGTTTGCACCCGCTGCGCTCTCCCCAAGCCTCCTGACTCCCGAGGAGACCTTCGGAGCACAGCGGAGCTTTCCAGCCGGTGGGAATGCATGGGGACCTTGGAGGTGGCGGGAGGGTGCCTTAAAGGAGGCGTAATTCCAAAGTGTGGCCTAGGGCGCAAAGAAGTGTTAATCCGGGCCTGATGAAATCCCCCCATGCCCCCACCCCCAGGGATCCTGACCCCCAGGTTGAGAAATGCTGCTCTAGGGCGAGTACAAAGGACTTCTAAAGGGTGAATGGCCTGGCAGAACCAGGCCAAGTGTGTACGAGATGGGAAGAGCGAAGCCGGTTCCAGGGGAGAAATCACCATCCCTTTTGTCAAGCGAAGGTTGCTTCATAACCGAAAGGAAAACCTACTGCTGCTGCTACACACAGGCTTCTCACTGGAGAGTCATCGTGACACACAAAAGGAATCAAAAGGCAACTAGTTGCTTCTCCCTTGTGTAAGCTGCCGCCCACTCCTTTCTCCCAGCCGCCGAGCAAACACCCCAAACTGCAACCTCCTTTCGGTGGATGTGACGCAAAGCCATGGCACTTGGCGGGGACGGGCGTCGGAGAGAAGAAGGCCTCGCTGTTCCAAAGGCAGACGGGTTGGAGAGCTGCAAAAAGGAAGGAGCAGCTGGGAGGAAGGCCGTGGGAGACGCACAGAGCGAGAAGGGAACGAATGGCATCGCAGGGGGAGAAGGAGGATGCTCCAGGGTGTGGTTCGGGGAAGGAAGAATGAAGCCAGCGGGCGGGCGCCACCTGAGCCGCCTTGAAGGACGTGGTCCCTTCAATAATAGACGAGGCCTCTCTGCAGGCCCGGATTACCCATAGGGCCACCCTAGGCCATGGCCTAGGGCGGCACATTTTGGGGGGCAGCAGGTCCGGACCCCACAAAAAAAAGTTTAAAAAAATTCCCAGAAAAAGGGCGCATGCGCGCGGCGGCGTAAGCGCCATCCACCCCCTTAGCACTGCTCTCCTCGGCTCTGCCCCCGCCCTTGGCTCCGCCCCACCCCCGGCTCTTCCCCCGCCTTCTCGCACGCCCAGTCTGTTTCCCTGCCTCCCTTGTCCGGCTCGCGTGCCTCAGTCGCTGTGTGTTTGTGTTTTCCTGCCCCTCTCTGTCTCTCTTGCACGCACGTGCTCCTACCTCCCTCCCTCGGCTCGTGCCCCCGCAGCCTGTGTTTTCCTGCTTCTCGTGCGGGAGCGGAGCCGGGGGCGGGGGCAGACTCAGAGCCTTTGGCCTAGGGCGCCAAAAGGGCCTGATCCGGGCCTGCGCAGCACCCAGGAACATGGCGGAGGAGGTAGAGGCGCTCGCGCCCTCCTGCTACACATGCCCGGCAGAGGCCCCGGGGGTGGGGCATCCCTCCGCCTCCTCCTCGTGCCCTCCTTCCTTGGGTCAAGGAAGGAGGGCATGCCGCGAGGGCCTGGGGGCTTCCCTTCCTTCGTCCTCTTCCTCGCACCCTCCTTCCTTGACTCAAGGAAGGAGGGCACGCCACGAGGAGGAGGGGGGGTGTAGTAGAGGTTGGTTTGGGGGCGTAATTCCAAAGTGTGGCCTAAGGCGCCAAAAGGGGTTGATCCGGGCCTGCCTCTCTGTAGTGGACAAGGAAGGGATGGCAAGTGCAGCTCTTCTCCACTTTCACAGTGAAGCTCCAGAGAGCCTGCAAGAGGGAAAGCAGCACACTCGGCAGGACCAAAGGCACCCCTCGGCTCTTGAACATACCCTATATCAGTGTTTCTCAACCTGGGAGTCAGGACCTCTGGGGTGATCATGAGGGGGTGTCAGAGGAGTTGCCAAAGACCATCAGAAAACGCAGTATTTTCTGTTGGTTATGGCAGTGTTTCCCAACCTTTTTTGAACCACGGCACGCTTTTTACTTTTGCAAAATCCTGGGGCACACCACCAACCAAAACGACACAAAATGACACTCTATCACAGTAATACATATAGTTAATATGTTTCTAAAATGTATTTATACACTCAGTGTGAAACCTGGACCTGTTTCGATGAACACAACATGGATATCCTGGCAGGAATGGCAGAAAGACACAAACTTCCCACCCAGAACTCCCATAACCAAGAGAAAATGCTATAAGAGTTTGGTGGGCACTGACCTTGAGTTTTGGAGTTGTAGTTCACCTATATACAGAGAGCACTGTAGACTGAAACAATGTTGGATCAGGACCAAACTTGGAATGAATACTCAATATGCCCAAATATGTACGCAAATGGAGTTCAGGGGAAATAGTCCTTGACATTTGGGAGTTGTAGTTGCTGGGATTTATAGTTCCCCTACAATCGAAGAGCATTCCGAACCCCACCAATGATAGAACTGGGCCAAACTCCCCATACAGAACCCCCAGGAGGCAAGAGGAGGTCTCTACTTGGGGAAAGGGAGGCGGGCCTTCCCAATGCATGGAGAGGGAGAGACCAAGTAGACAACCGGGGGGTGTTTGTAATTTTGTGCCTTTATCGAGGTAGGTTTCTTAGGGTTTTTATACTTCAACACACTAGACTCTCCCCCCCTAGACTCTCCCCCCCCCCCTTCCTGGAGGTTCCAATTTCCCACGGCACACCTGATGATTGCTCAAGGCACACCAGTGTGCCCCGGCATACTGGTTGGGAAACACTGGGTTATGGGGGTTCTATGTGGGACGTTTGGCCCAATTCTATCGTTGGTGGAGTTCAGAATGCTCTTTGAATGTAGGTGAACTATAAACCACAGCAACTTCAACCAGGTAATTTTAAATGGTAAGCGAACATTATTTTGCCCCCCCCCCCCCAAAAAAACCCCATTATTTTGCCGCCCTCCTCATTGGGGGCTTCTTCACAAACCAGATTAGCAGCCAAGATAAGGGGGGGGAGAGAGAAAGAGACAGAAAGCACCCTTGTCTGCTTGAGGCAAGTGTGAATATTGCAACCGGCACGTCTACACTGCTGAATGAATGAATGCAGCCTGGCCTTGCTTAACTGCCACGGGGTCATGGGAGTTGTAGTTTGGAGGGGCACCTGCCATAGCCTAAGGACCTTATTGGGGGGGGGGCGGGGAGAGAGAGAGAACAAACTCCCTGGGACCCCTGAGTCTCGAGAAGGGAAGAAAGGCCCGCCCGCCCGCCCCATCCATCCATCCATCCCTTTGCTGCTCTGGTGGAGACGGACGGCCGTGCACGCAGCCCAGGGACAGCGAGGGGGGTGATGGTTGTGCGCATTCTCCGGGAGAGGGAGAAAGGGAGAGGGAGGGAGGCTGGACGCTGTCTGGCGGGCAGGGGAATGCGCCCTTACCCAGATGGCGCCCCACGCGGCCGCTTCCTTGGCCTATCTGTAGGACCGCCCCTGACTACAACTCCGAAACATCGAGGTCTATTTCCCCCAAACTCCACCAGTGTTCACATTTGGGCATAATGAGTTTTCATGCCAACTCTGGTCCAGATTCATCATTGTTTGAGTCCGCCGTCCTCTTTGGATGTAGGTGAACTACAACTCCAAAAGTCAAGGTCAATGCCCACCAAACCCCTACAGGATTTTCTGTTGGTCATGGGAGTTCTGTGTACCAAGTTTGGTTCAACTCCATCATTGGTGGAGATCAAGATGAGCTTTGATTGTACGGGAACTATAAATCCCAGCAACTACAACTCCCAAATGACAAAATCAAGCCCCCTCCTGCAACCCCACCAGTATTCAAACTTGGGCGTATTGGGTATTTGTGCCAAATTTGGTCCAGTGAGTGAAAATATTACATGATGATTCATAACAGTAGTAAAATTACAGTTATGAAGGATCAACAAAAATAATGTTATGGTTGTGGGTCACCACAACACAAAGAACTGGATTAAAGGGTCAATGCATTTGGAAGGTTGAGATCCACTGCCCTATATAATCATACGCAAAACACAGAGCCATCGAGCTGGAAGGGGCCCCCACAGCCAACCCATCCAATCCCTTCTGCCATGTGGGAATACACAATCAAACACTCCTGACAGATGGCCGTCCAGACTGCACTCGGAGGCAACCTGTTCCACTGTGGAAAGCCCTCACTGTCAAGAACTTCTTCCTAAAGTTTAGGTGGAATATCTGTTCCTACCATTTGAATCCATTGCTCCGTTGTGTCCTGGTCTATAGAGCAGCTGAAAAAAAAGCTTGGCCCCTTTCTCCTTGGTGTGATATCCATCCCAATGTTTAGGTCAGTGTTTTTCAACCCTTTTTGAGCCGCGGCACACTTTTTACATTTGCAAAACCCTGGGGCACACCACCAACCAAAAGGACACAAAATGACACTCTAACACAGTCATACGTATAGTTAATATGTTTTTAAATGTATTTATACACTCAGTGTGAAACCTGGGCCTGTTTCGATGAACACAACATAGATATTCTGGCAGGAATGGCAGAAAGACACAAACTTCTCACACAGAACTACCATAACCAAGAGAAAATACTATAAGAGTTTGGTGGGCATTGGCCTTGGGTTTTGGAGTTGTAGTTCACCTATATCGAGAGAGCACTGTGGACTCAAACAACGTTGGATCAGGACCAAACTTGGCATGAATACTCAATATGCCCAAATGTGAACGCAGATGGAGTTCAGGGGAAATAGACCTTGACATTTGGGAGTTGTAGTTGCTGGGATTTATAGTTCCCCTACAATCAAAGAGCATTCTGAACCCCACCAATGATAGAACTGGGCCAAACTTCCCACACAGAACGCCCAGGAGACAAGAGGAGGTCTCTACTTGGGGAAAGGGAGGTGGGCCTTCCCAATGCATGGAGAGGGAGAGACCAAGTAGACAACGGGTGGGGAGGGGGCCTTTATAGAGGTACGTTTCTTAGGGTTTTTATACTTCGACACACTAGACTCTCCCCCCCTCCCCTCCTGGAGGTTCCAATTTTCCACGGCACACCCGATGATCACTCATGGCACACTAGTGTGCCCCGGCACACTGGTTGGGAAACACTGATTTAATATATTGTTGTCCTCCCATTATGTTTTGTTGTTTCTATTGTATTTTGTTGTTTGTGTATTGTTCCTACTGGTCTGTCCGGTGAACTTGAACTCTGTAAGTCGCCCCGAGCCGTATGGGAGTGGCGACGAACTAGTTTAAATAAATAAATAAATAAATTCGGTTCTGGCACGATATAATTTAAAAAATTACTAATCTTAGGACACCTTATTCTCACCTTGGATATATAAGCAAGGGTCTGTTCTCCATGTGAACTTTCCTTGTGCAAACCCCCTTGTGGCGCTCAAACGCGGGATCCGCAACCGTGCTCGGTTGGAAGAGGAAGGCCCACCCAAAGGGGGAAAGTACAAAAGCAAGATCCAATGGAGAAAGGGTTGGCTCACTACGTTGGATTGCACCGGTGCCTAGAAAAGTCCAGAGCACCCCCAAATAAAACTCTCAAAGTTTTATTCCTGGTTTCAAAAAATGGAGGAAGGGGTGGAAGAAGGAGACGCAGCCTCATCAAGATGATTAGATCAAACATTTGCTATTCCACCTACTCACCGGCTCCGGCTTTGACGTCAGCGCTCCAATGCATTAACTATATTTGTCATCCCTGGTCTAAAAATATCCGTGCCATAAATTTGAAAAAAAGGAGAAGGAACCAGGGACGGGGCCGCAGAACGCTTCAGGTCCTGCTGAAGATCAAAAGCACCTCAATGCTGCGTTGCCACCTCCTACCCCTTCCTCCTAGAAAGAGCCCGGAAGGAGGCCGCTTCCCTCCATAGAGCTCTTAAGGCGCAAAGGCGGCAGCACAAGAAAAGGAATCCAAGAACAAGGAAGGCTCGGGCAAAGCCATGCCCCGCCCCCTCCTCCCAGCTTCAGCGGTCCCACAACTCCTCCAGCCTTGAGGGAGCACTGCCAAGCCAGCATTGTGCTTGCTATGCCACCGCTGGCTTGGCAGTGGCCCCTCCAGGCTGCAGAAGCTGTGCAACAGCTGAAGCTGTGGGGAGGGGCGGAGCCAGGCCACGCCATGCCCTGCCCCCTCCTCCCAGCTTCAGCTGTCCCACAAATCCTACAGCCTGGAGGGAGCACTGCCAAGCCAACATTGTGCTTGCTATGCCACCGCTGGCTTGGCAATGCTCCTTCAAGGCTGCTGAAGCTGTGGGACAGCTGAAGCTGGGGGGGGCGGAGCCAGGCGGCCCATGCCCCGCCCCTCCTCCCGGCTTCAGCTGTCCCCAGCTCCTCCAGCCTCTTGAGGGTGGACTGCCAAGCCACCATTGTGCTTGCTATGCCACCGCTGGCTTGGCAGTGCTCCCCTCAAGGCTGCTGAAGCTGTGGGACAGCTGAAGCTGCAATGAGGGGCGGGCCAGCGCCGCCATGCCCCGCCCCTCCTCCCAGCTTCAGCGGTCCCACAACTCCTCCAGCCTTGAGGGAGCACTGCCAAGCCACCATTGTGCTTGCTATGCCACCGCTGGCTTGGCAATGCTCCCTCAAGGCTGCTGAAGCTGTGGGACAGCTGAAGCTGTGGGGAGGGGGCGGAGCCAGGTCGTCCCATGCCCCGCCCCTCCTCCCGGCTTCAGCTGTCCCACAGCCTCTCCAGCCTCTTGAGGGTGGACTGCCAAGCCAGCATTGTGCTTGCTATGCCACCGCTGGCTTGGCAGTGGTCCCTCCAGGCTGCAGAAGCTGTGGGACAGCTGAAGCTGGGAGGGGCGGAGCCAGGAGGCGCCATGCCCGCCCCTCCTCCCACTTCATGTCCCCAACTCCTCCAGCCTTGAGGGAGCACTGCCAAGCCAGCACTGTGCTTGCTATGCCACCGCTGGCTTGGCAGTGGTCCCTCAAGGCTGCTGAAGCTGTGGAACAGCTGAAGCTGTGGGGAGGGGGCGGAGCCAGGTCGTCCCATGCCCTGCCCCTCCTCCCGGCTTCAGCTGTCCCACAGCCTCCAGCCTCTTGAGGGTGGACTGCCAAGCCAACATTGTGCTTGCTATGCCACCGCTGGCTTGGCAATGCTCCTTCAAGGCTGCAGAAGCTGTGGGACAGCTGAAGCCGCGGGGAGGGGGCGGAGCCAGGCTGCGCCATGCCCCACCCCCTAGTCCCGGCTTCAGCTGCAGTCGCCAACAAAATGCAAATGGTCAATTCAAGCTGGAGAGTATGAGTGCCAAAGGATTCTTCTACACCAGAATCATATTATATTATATTATATTATATTATATTATATTATATTATATTATATTATATTATACTGTACTATATTATACTATACTATACTATACTATACTATATTATATTATATTATATTATATTAGTAGGTAACGGTTTTCCCCTGACATGAAATCCAGTCGTGTCCGACTCTGGGGTGTGGTGCTGACAGGCCCGGATTACCCATAAAGCCAGTCTAGGCCATGGCCTAAGGGCGCATGCCGGGGGGGGGGGGCGCAGATCACGGACCCCCCAAATGTTAAAACAAATAAAAACACAACGGCGCATGGAGATGAGGAAGGAAGCCGCTGCTCCTGGCTGCCTCCGCCTCATGCCCTCTCTCCCGCCGCCAGCTGGGCCTCCAACCTGTTCGTGGAGGTCACTCTTGGGCCGCCGGCAGCCTGTGTCTTCCCCGCTTCGCCTCCTCCGCGTAGCAGTGTCTGAGGGGCTCGCCCACGGGGAGAAGGAGGAGGAGGAAAAGAGGATGATGAGGAGGAGCCGGAGCCCCACCGCCACACACGCCCCGAGGCAGAGCCCCGGAGGGATTTACTTGGGGTGCAACAGGAGCCGAGGGGAAAATGTACCTTGACCCAGAGGCCACCAAAGGTAAGCCGGGCATCTTCACCGTCCCCTGTTGCGGTGAGTGGACTCCAAAACCACCGCCTTAGGTTTAGGGCGTGAAGCGAAGAGAGGGGGAAGGCGGGGGTCGGGGCGCTGGAGGCGTGGGAGAAGGGGAGGCCGGAGCCTGAGAGTCGGACACGACTGGACTTCATGCTCTTGACCTCCCTCTGGTTCCCTGCCCGCTGCCTTCCTTCCTGCCTGCTGGCGAACCAGAGGGAGGTCAAGAGCATGAGCCTTTGTGTTTTATCAACATTTGGGGTATCCCCGGATGCGCCCCAGATGGTGCTTCTCTGGATGTAGGGTGAACTAATATAATATAATATAATATAATATAACTCAAAGTAAATTCCTAATATAATATAATATAATATAATATATATGTATGACTGTGTTACAACCCCAGTGTCACTGTTTGTGTCATTTTGGTTGGTGGTGTGCCCCAGGATTTTGGAAATGTAAAAAGTGTGCCGCAGCTCGAAAAAGGTTGGGAAACACTGGTGTAGAATGTACCCACTCTTTGCAAAGAACACCATCTTTGCAAAATCCCAATCTAAACTGGGCGGACGCTGAGGTTAGAACTGGGTCCTGTGGCAGCTTTCACACTTCCGCAATGTTCTGAGCAAATTCTCAGCTTTAAAAATGTCTCGGAATACATTGAAGAAGGCAGACACACAACTGCCTTCTTCAATGTATTTTGGCACAGTGGCCGGATACTGGGCTAGCTCTCCAAGAGACCTGGTCTCAGATGCCCACTTGGACACTGGGCACGCCAGGCTCTCTCACCCCAAACAACCTTTTCCAAGATTAGCTCCTGAGAGGGTCACCATAAATCAGAGTTCATTTCAATTCACAAAACAAGTCAAGATTGCTACCTTTAGCGAGCCATTATTGCAAAGTGGCTGTAGGCCTTCAACACTGAGAGCAGGCCCGGATTAGCCATAAGGCCACACTAGGCCACGGCCTAGGGGTGCAGCCATGGGGGGCGGCAGATCCAGACCCCCCCCCATTTTTTAAAAAAGACAATTTTTGGCCACTTCTGCGACTGCGCGCGGGGTGCCATAGACTCTCAGAGGCCGTTCCACGGCCTCTGAGAGTCTATGGCACCCCACGCGCAGGCGCAGAAGCAACCATACATTACCCTTTTCTTTCTCAGGCGTGGCGGCTCCCCACGGCTCCTCCCTCCCTCCTAAAGCCACCACACCGGCCTGAGAAAAAAAGGCCAGCCAACACAAACATTCCAACACTCTAAACTGCCAGAGGGGGATAAGGCAATGACCTGAGGCAGTCGCCAACACAAACATTCCGACACTCTAAAGTGGCAGAGGGGGGGTAAGGAAAAGGCCCGAGGCAGTCGCCAACACGACACTCTAAAGTGGCAGGGGTTCCGCCTCAACACACTCTAAAGTGGCAGGGGGGAAAGGCCTGAGGCAGAAAAGGCCTGAGGCAGTCGTCCAACACGAACATTCCGACACTGGCTAAAGTGGCAAAGTGGGGGGTAAGGAAAAGGCCTGAGGCAGTCGCCAACATGAACATTCTGACACTCTAAAGGCCTGGCAGCCAACATGGGTGGTAGGGGTAGGAAAAGGCCCGAGGCAGTCACCAACACGAACATTCCGACACTCTAAAGTGGCAGAGGGGTCAAGGAAAGGCCTGAGGCAGTCAGGCATGGTGGGAGTTTAGGCATGGTGGGGCCAAAACACTTTGCGACACCTTTGCGACCCCAAACAATGAGAGAACAAGACCTAACTTGGCACACAGAACCATCAAGACCCACTCTATATCCTGGTGCAGTTTGAGGGAGGATGGACCATGGATGACGGGACTTGCAGTACTTTAACTCAATTGCTTAGAGCACTGTGGCCCACACCATAGAAGGATCAGGACCACACTTGGCACACAAATGCCCACTGGCCCACTTTACAACCTGGCGCGGTTTAGGGCAGGATGGGCCACAAATGATGGGATTTGCAGTACCTTCACCCGATTCATTTCCCACAGAACATTGAAGCCCCTACAAATCACAGACCAGGCCCAAACTTGGCACACAGAGTACCCATGACCCACTCTACATCCTACTACAGTTTGGAGGAGGGCAGACCATGGATGATGGGACTTGAAGTACCTCCAACCACTTCCAGAGACCGCTGCAACCCTCATCCACTGACTGATCAAGACCAAACTTGGCACACAGAGCCCCCATGACCCACTTTACATCCTACTTCAGTTTGAGAAGACATTGGACCACAAATCATGGGACTTGAATTACCTTCACTAACTTCCTGAGACCACTGCGAGCCACGTAAACATCTGATAAGGACCAACCTTGGCACACAATGCCTTGGTCAATTAACCTGGTCAGGGCCGGGCCCCCAAGCTAGTAAATAAATAAATAAATGGCCCCCTTTTGAAGCTTGGGAGGAGTTCTCAGGCCTGGGAATGCCTGCTGATGAGCTAATGGCTTCCAAATGTCCATTGCACAGACAAGAGGAGGATCCCAGGGGAACTGTCTCCATTTAAATCCACATAGTCTAATCTTTATATAGATCCTTACCGTAAAATAATGGCCCCAGCACATCTGGAGGCGCTCTCTTTTCCAAGGGGATATGAAACTTTATCCAGAGCAGACTAATTCATCAATGCATTGTGTGCCTGTCTGTTTATCTATTCCACGGCCCCCCAGCCCCTTCCCTGCGGCCCCCTAAGCTTTTTAATAAAAAATAAAAATAGAAAATAAATATTTTTTTTTAAAAAATCCAAAAAACGTGCGCATGTGCGCGGTTTTGCCCGCTTTGGAAGAGCAGGGGGAGCCCCCTGTGGCTCCTCCCTCTCTCCCAAAGCGTTACGCCAGCCTCGGAAGCTTCCGAGGCTGTTGTGATGCTTTGATAAGCGCTCCCCCCAAAGCCGCCACAACAGCTGTTGTGATGCTTTGGGCAAGGGGGCGGAGCCGCGGAAGCCTCCTTGCGGCTTTGCCCTCTCCCCCAAAGCGTCACAACAGCTGTTGTGATGCTTTGGGCGAGGGGGCGGAGCCGCGGAAGCCTCCTCGCGGCTTCGCCCTCTCCCCCAAAGCGTCACAACAGCTGTTGTGATGCTTTGGGCGAGGGGGCGGAGCCGCGGAAGCCTCCTCGCGGCTTCGCCCTCTCCCCCAAAGCGTCACAACAGCTGTTGTGATGCTTTGGGCGAGGGGGCGGAGCTGCGGAAGCCTCCTCGCGGCTTTGCCATCTCCCCCAAAGTGTCACAACAGCTGTTGTGATGCTTTGGGCGAGGGGGCGGAGCCGCAGAAGGCTCCCCATGGCTCCTCCTTCTCTCCCAAAGCATCACAACAGCCTCAGAAAATCCAAAAAAAGTGCGCATGTGAGCGGTTTTGCCCGCTTTGGAAGGGCAGGGGGAGCCCCCCGTGGCTCCTCCCCCTCTCCCAAAGCGTTACGCTAGCCTCGGAAGCTTCCGAGGCTATTGTGACGCTTTGGGAGAGGGGGCGGAGCTGCGTGGCCGGGGGCGTGGCCGAGTGGCCCCCAGGTGATCACTCACCAGAAGTCCGGCCCTTGGGCTGGCAGAAGTTGGACAGCCCTGATCTATTCCATCCATGAATCTCTTAGCCATTCCACGTTCACTCTTTCCTGGTTCCGCATTCACCTATTACGCTGCGTTACCAAAGGCTTGTTCAAAGAGCCAGGTTTTAACTTATTTTTTGGAATGTCGGGAGGGAGGGGGCTGATCTAATATCCCTAGGGAGGGAGTTCCATAGCTGAGGGGCCACCACTGAGAAGGCCCTGTCTCTCGTCCCTGCCAGGTGTGCTTGCGACTGAGGCAGGATCGAGAGCAGAGCCTCCCCAGAAGATCTTAAGTTCCTAGATGTGTCCCTGTTGGTTCTGCTGGACCTCTCAGCGGCTTTCGATACTGTTGACCACGGTATCCTTCTGGGTCGTCTTGCAGATATGGGGCTTGGGGGTACTGCTCTGCAGTGGCTCCAATCCTTCCTGGAAGGTCGTACCCAGAAGGTGTTACTGGGTGACACCTGTTCGACCCCACAACCGTTGTCTTGTGGAGTCCCTCAGGGTTTAGTTCTGTCCCCGATGTTATTTAACATCTACAGGAAACCGCTGGGAGAGATCATTCGGAGTTTCGGAGTAAGGTGTTACCTGTACGCAGGTGACGTCCAGATCTGTCACTCCTTCCCACCTGTCACCAAGGAGGCTGTCCAGACCTTGAACCGGTGCTTGGGTGCTTGCGCCGCTGTGTCGGATTGGCCATGATAAGAGCAACATCTGGCGGCTTTGAAACTTAACCGCCCTTGATGTGCCAGGCACCTTTCCTGAAGACAGAGGTCATCCCTGGCCCAGCAGGGTCGGGCCGAGGGCTTTGAAGAGCCGAAAAACTTTAGGGCATTAGGGTCACATCCTTCTGTAGACCCTTTGGATGCGTCGGTGAGGGCGAGCAAATTGAAACTTAATCCAGACAAGACAGAGGTCCTCCTGGTCCCCCTAGGGAAGACGCACCCCTGAAGACGCAGGGCAGCCTTGGGAGTGACCCTGGACTCATGGCTGAGCCTGGAAGCCCAGGTCTCGGCGGTGGCCAGGAGAGCTTTTGCACAGTTAAGACTCGTGCGCCAGCTGCGCCCGTACCTTGGGAAGTCTGATCTGGCTACGGTCGTCCACGCTCTGGTCACATCCCGAATAGATTACTGCAACGCACTCTACGTGGGGCTGCCTTTGAAGACTGTTCGGAAATTACAACTAGTCCAACGGGCAGCAGCCAGACTACTAACTGGAGCTATTTATTTATTTATTTATTTATTTATTTATTACTAGCTGAACCCGGCACGCGTTGCTGTGCCCTATTTAGGAGATGTGAGATGTTAGTGGGTATGTATACGTGTATGTATGTATGTATGTATGTATGTATGTATGTGTCGGGAAGAGGTGGCTCTCAATCACTCTCTCTGTCTTCCATTATCTCTCTTTCACTCTCTGTACCTCTTGGTTTGTGTCTCTCTCTGTCTCTCTCTCTCATGGTGGTGGGGGAGGTAGTGGGATGTAGTTGGGAGGACGGGAAGAGGCGGTGGAGGTGGGCATTGCGGGGCGGCCGTGTGTTCCGGGCCCGGAAGGGGCTTGAGATGGTGTAGGAGGCGGGCTGGGCCAGGGGACTACAGTTCCCAGAAGGCCCCGAGCGGCCAGTTTGCTCTGTTTCCTGCCCTGTCTCCGCCCGGGTCCCAAACAGGAAGGTGGCCGGAGAGAGGGCAAGGACGCAGCGGGAAAGGCGTCCGTGGCGACCCGGCTCCATGCGGCGCCTGGAAGGTAAGTGAACTACACCTCCCAGAGGCTCCGCGCCGCCGCTGGGAAACGGGCCGCCGCGGAGCCTTCTGGGAGGTGTAGTTCACTTACCTTCCAGGCGCCGTATGGAGCCGTGTGGCGCGGACGCCTTCCCGCGGCGCCCTCGTTCTCCTCGCCGGCCGCCTTCCTGTTTGGGATCCGGTCGCGGCGCCGCCTCCTTGGCCTTCTGCCCTCTCTCGGCCGTTGGCCAACCGGTCCTGGCCGAAGGCGGCCAAGGTTGCAGGCGCGTGTCCCAGGTTGAGGAGCGGCTTGGACGTTGCGGAGAAGGGGGGCATGGCGGCGGCGGCGCGGGTGGGTTCAGGCAGCGGGTGAGAGTCGTGTCCGGTTGGTGGCAATGTGTTGGCGCGTGGAGGTGGGGTGGGGGGTTGCGTTGGAGGAGGAGGTGCGCGGAGTCTTAGCTGCCGCCGCGCATGCGTGGAAATGTTATTTTTCAGGGGTGTTTTTGAGGGGGTTACGTTGTGTTTTGGGGTGTTTTTGTGGGCCCTATAGGAACCCAGGGGTATGGATCAGTGGCCTTGCGAGTTTTGTGTTTGTGGGACATGTAGTTTTCGCGACTATTTGCCGGGTACCACGACCACTCTCTTTTTATATATATAGATGACATTTTACCCCGCTCTTCTCAACCCCGAGGGGGGACTCAGAGCGGCTTCCAAAAGGCATGATTTGAAAAAGCATACCACCCCCCTGCTGTGTCAGCTCCACTGGCTGCCTGTCCACTTCCGAGCTCAATTCAAAGTGCTGGTTTTAAAGCTCTATACGGTTCTGGCCCAGCTTACTTGTCCGAACGCATCTGCCGCTACGTCCCACCTCATAATTTCAGATCATCCGGGAGGCCCTGCTCGCTCCCGCCTACTTCTCAAATGCGGTTGGTGGGGACGAGGAGACGGCCTTCTCGGTGGTGGCTCCCCGCCTGTGGAATGCACTTCCTAGCGACATACGATCAATTCCATCCCTCCTGGCATTCAGGAAAAAAGTGAAATCCTGGCTATGGGACCAGGCGTTTGCACACTAGCACAAGGCAGCATTTTAGACTGGATTTCAATGGGAAGTTGATGAATAGGGTTCAATGCTTTTTATGGACGGAACACTGTTTTTATTAACGTAAGTGAATGTGTATGATATGTTGATGTAATTGTATTTTAATGTATTTTAATGTGTAATGTTTTGGGGGGGTTTTATACTGTGTTTTACTGTGTTGGCATCGAATTGTGCCTTTTTGGAAGCCGCTCTGAGTCCCCCCTCGGGGGGTTGAGAAGAGTGGGGTAAAATGCCGGAAATAAATAAATAAATAAATAAATAAATAAATAAATCAGGAGAGATATGTTTGGACAGGTAAGCTGGGCCTGATCCGCTTAGGGCTTTATAGGCTAAAGCCAGAACTTTGAATTGTGTCCGGTAGCAAACTGGCAGTCAGTGGAGCTGGTGCAGATGAGTTGTGTGCTCCCTGAGCGCACACGCTGGACCATTTGAAGCTTATGAACAGTCTTCAAAGGCAACCCCACATAGAGCGTGTTGCAGTAGTCAATACGGTATGTATAGACTACTGTTTTTCCAGCACTGCAGTGTCCCAAAGGACCTTTCTCTGCACGAATGTTGTCCTGCACAAAAATGTTTTTTTGTGTGCAGAAAGGTCCTTTGCGCAGAAAATTGTCTTTTTTGTGCAGAAAGTTCTTTTGGGGCCGTGGTAGCAGCGGGTTAAACTGCTAGCTGCAGGAAAACTGCTGACCAGAAAGTTGCCGATTCAAAGCCGTGAGTTGGGGTGAGCTCCCAAATGTCAGCCCTAGCTCCTGCCGAACTAGCAGTTCGAAAGCATGCAATGTGAGTAGATCAATAGGTACCGCCTTGGCAGGAAGGTAAAAGGGCGACCCATGCAGACATGCAGGCAACATAATTGGAGATGTCTATGGACAACAGGCTCCTCAGCATGGAAAAATGGAACGAGAGTACCTCCCCATGGTTGGAGTTGGATATCATCTCCAGATGCCGGAGATGGATAAAGGGAAGGCCTTTACCTTTGTCTGTGTTGTATGTCATTGTTCACTGTGTGTAAAAGGCATTGAATGTTTGCCTCATATGTGTATTGTAATCATATGTGTATTGGAAGTCAGCCTGAAGAAAACGGAAGTCCTCTACTATCCCGCACCACAGGAAGAACACCATCATCCCCACGTCAGCATAGGCACATCTGTGCTTAAGTCCATTCAGCAGTCCACCTACCTGGGAAGCATCATCTCTTCAGATGCCAAGATTGACAAAGAGATAGATCACAGATTAGCAAAGGCATAGAGTGCATTCGGAAGGCTTCACAAAAGAGTCTGGAGCAACAAGCACCTGAGGCAAAGCACCAAAATCAGTGTGTACAGAGCTATCGTACTGTCTATTCTCCTCTATGGGTCTGAAACATGGGTCACCTATCGCCAGCACCTACGACTCCTCGAACGCTTCCATCAGCGCTGTCTTCGGACAATCCTAAATATACACTGGACCGACTATGTGACGAATGTTGCTGTCCTTGAGCAAGCAGGGATCACCAGTGTTGAGGCCCTGCTATTGAGAAGACAGCTGCGCTGGGCAGGGCACGTCTCTAGGGTGGAGGACCACCGCCTCCCAAAGATACTACTCTATGATGAACTCGTCATGGGTCAGCGCAAGAGAGGCGCCCCCAAAAAGAGATACAAGGACTCCCTGAAACAACATCTCAGGCTCGGCCAGATTGATCACCAACAACGGTCCACCCTGGCCTCACATCGGGAGGCATGGAGACGCACTCTCCACAATGCTGCGGCCTCTTTTGGGAAGACACGTCGAATGGGTCTCGAAGAGAAACGACAACGCAGAAAGAGCCGCAACTTGGAAACAACATCACCCGAGGAGATTTTTCAGCTGTGCTTTCTGCAACCAAACTTGCCTATCTCAGATTGGCCTTTTTGTAAAAAAGCGTGGGGTGAGTCCTTCCTAAGAATCTTCGTTCGCGAAGTAATTCCGAGACGTATTGTAATCTGCTGTGAGACTCTCCAGGGAGATAAAGTGGAATATAAATAAAGTGTATTATTATTATTATTATTTTGCATCGAAAATGGGGTTTTGCACAGAAAGTTCTTTTGCACAGAATTTCTTTTTTGTGCACACAAAAGTGTTTTTGCACAGAAAGGCTCTTTGAATCTGCCTCTGCACTACATTTCGTGGAAGCCATCCGCTAGCCTAGCTGAAATGTGTGTGGTGGGGATTTGTATTCTATTTTAATTGATCCATCTAGCCCCGGAAATCTATTAAGCCCTCTCGCCCGCAGGTAAACGTGTTCCTGGCGGCAGCCTTGAGTAGCGTCGTCCAGGAACAAATCCGAGGCACACATTCTGGCATTTTCAGAGGCTCACTCGGGTTTCATTAGGTGAAACAACAAAGCCGTCACAAATCTTTCCCTCGGAAGCTGGAAGGAGAACCGAAAGCTCAGCATCAAGGCAGGCCTTTTGGAAAGGGCACGAGGGATGAAACATCAAAAGGGAGGATGGCCAAAGAGCCCCTCGGAACACAACGTCAATACCCAACCGAGAGGAATGGCCCTGTTGTCTTGATTCCTTTCTTTGTAGATCAAACATCCCCTTCACATTAATGTTTAGCTTTCAGGCAGTCGAGCTTTTCCTCTGAATATATGTGGAAAAAGAGCGAGAGAGCGCACGGAATGACTGACAACTACTATTTATTTATTTATTTGTTCCATCTTGTATTCCGCTCTTCCCTGCAGGCTCGGGGCGGATAACAACATAAAATTCGGCTAGCATGTTACATACATGTCGCCGTACAATAAAACAGGCATAAAACCACATAAAACAGCAACATAGGTCCCGAGCGTGGTAGTGTTACACATTATAGCAATCCCTGGACTAGGTACTGCTTATACAGATGAGTACGTTCAGTGTTCGCCTAGCCAAAGGCCAGTCTAAACAAAGCAGTCTTACACACCCTGCGAAACGGGATGAGCTCCGTGGCGGCTCGGGCATCATCCGGGAGAGAGTTCCAGAGTACCGGCGCCGCCACAGAGAAAGCCCTCTGCCTGGTTGCCGACAAGTGACAGACGCGGACCGATGGAATCAAAAGCAAATTCGACTCCTCAGAACGTAGTGATCTCGGGGGAATGTATGGGGCAAGGCGGTCCCTCAAGTACGCAGGCCCTAGGCCATTTAAGGCCTTAAAGGTCAGTACCTTGAAGGCAATTCGGTACTCGATGGGTAGCCAGTGCAGCTGCCGAAGAATGGGCGTGATATGCTCCCTTACCGACGTTCCCGCCAGCAAGCGAGCAGCGGCATTCTGCACCAGCTTGAGTTTCCGAATTGTCGCCAAGGGAAGGCCAACGAGGGCGTTACAGTAGTCTAATCTCGAGATGACCGTCGCTTGATCACCGTGGCCAGGTCGTCCCTGGAAAGGTAGGGTGCCAGTCGCCTAGCCTGTCGTAGGTGGAAAAATGACGCCCTGCTGGCCGTGGAGACCTGGGCCTCCATGGTCAGCAGGGGGTCCAGTCTGACACCCAAGCTCTTAACAACAGGCGATGGGCTAAGCCGTTCGCCATCCAGGGTAGGGAGCCGGCACTCATCCCGTCCAGGTCGACCGGGCCACAAGATCTCCGTCTTCGACGGGTTCACCTTCAGCCGGCTGGCCCGCAGCCAACCAGTCACGGCCTCAAGGCACTGATGGAAACAATCGGGTACGGTGTCCGGCCTGCCGTCCATTCTCAGCAGAAGCTGGGTGTCGTCAGCGTACTGATAACACTCCAGACCAAAGTCGCGGGCCAGCTGGGCCAGGGGGCGCATATACACATTGAATAATAATACTAGCCACTATGACATGGCACTTCGTAAAGCAGAGAGGACTCTCCGATGAAGTTTATATTAATTCCATGGAATCATAGCAGTGGAAGAGGTAATCGAATCTTAGGGTCAGAGGAGACCCCAAGGGCCAGCTAGATCTTTAAAATGGTCCGTAATTTGACCAGTGCAACCCCTCAAACCGGAAACCCGGATACTAGGGTTGGTTGATCCAAAAAAAATCGTGGTTCTAGAATCAAATGGGGGGGGGGGGGTTAAAATTTGTAAGAGAAAGATTTACAAAAAAATTCCAAAAAATTCTTAATTGATATGTTATTAATAACGAATTTCGTTATTAGTTCTTATTCCAGCGCATGCTTATTCCAGATGGTTTTGGCCTACAACTCCCAGAAATCCTAACAGCTGGTAAACTGGCTGGGATTTCTGGGAATTGTAGGCCAAAACTGGAATAAACCACACTGAATTGTAGATGGGACTCCAAATAGGAAGGAGGAGGAGGCTGGTGAAATCACAATGTATCGGCAAGGTATGAGGGGAAAGCAAGCAAGTCTACAGGGGTGGTTTCCCCTTCCAGTCCGGCTTCCGTTCGGGGCACGGGACGGAGACGGTTCTGGTCTCCATCACAGACCAACTCCGCTGCCAGCTCGACCAAGGCGGGTCTGCACTGCTCGTGTTATTGGACCTCACGGCAGCGTTTGACACGGTCGACCACAATCTATTGATCCACCGCCTGGCCATGGCTGGAGTGAGGGGGACAGCCCTTAAATGGCTGACCTCCTTCCTCCACCAGCGGTCTCAGCGTGTGAGGAGGGGCGAGGTGGTCTCCGAGGGCTCCCCACTACTCTGTGGGTCCCCCAGGGGCCATTCTCTCCCCTCTGTTATTTAACATCTACATGCAGCCGCTTGCACAGCTGGTGCGGAGTTATGGGCTGAGTGTCACCAGTACGCTGACGACACCCAGCTCATTCTGAGGATGGAGGGCAGGCCGGGTTCTGTCCCCGATAATTTCCAACACTGCCTCGAAGCCGTTACTGGATGGCTGCGAGCCAGTAGGTTGAGGGTGAATCCGGCGAAGACGGAGATCTTGTGGCTGGGTCGCCCGGGTGATGTTAATGTCCAGCTTCCGAGCCTGGACGGTGCGGTGTTATGCCCATCGCCTCCGTAAAGAGCCTGTGGGTCCATTTGGACTCCCAGCTGACCATGGAGGCCCAGGTCTCTGCGGTCAGCAAGATCGCTTTTTCACCTGCGACAGGCAAGGAGGCTGGCCCCTATCTCTCCCGGAACGATCTGGCCACGGTGATCCAAGCCACAGTCATCTCAAGGCTGGATTACTGCAACGCGCTCACGTTGGCCTTCCTCTGTCGGTGACCCGGAAGCTCAGGCTAGTGCAGAACACTGCCGCCCGGCTCCTGTCTGGCACGCCAGCGGGCGCCCACATAACACCTGTTTTGCAGGATCTGCACTGGCTGCCAATTGAGCACCGGATCACCTTCAAAGTGTCTGTCCTCACCTTTAAGGCCTTGCACGGCCTGGGGCCAGCGTATTTGAGGGACCGTCTCACCCCATATTGCCCTCCGAGATCACTTCGGTCTGAGGACTCCAATCTCCTGGAGATACCTTCAGCTACACTCGCAAGGCTGACTGCTACCCGCCGGAGGGCGTTCTCTGTCATAGCACCTACGCTGTGGAACGCCCTCCCGGCCGGAACTCGGGCTATGAAGGACTTGCTCCCGTTTAGACGGGCCTGTAAAACATACCTGTTTAAGCAGGCCTTTGGCGAGTAAGTCCTGCCCACGCCCCGCCATCTCTTCGTTCTTCTGAGGATGATGTGCTGTTCATTGTGTTAACTGTGTTATTAATTACTGTACTGCTGTTGTTTTTAATCGTTTTTAACTGCTTATTGCCTGTATTTTACTGTGCCCTTCGGCTCCTGTAAGCCGCCGCGAGCCTTAGGGAGTCGGCGGCATAGAAGCCCGAATAATAAATAAAATAAATAAATAAATAAATAAGATCATTGTCTGTGTAGAGTTTTATGAATTTTATGGAATTGTTATGTAATTTTAATCATGCCACGTACGCTGTTGTTTTATGTAACCTTGTGTAAACCGCTCCGAGCCTGCAGGGAGGAGCGGAATATAAAATTGAATAAATAAATAAATAAATAAAAGAGTAGTAGTCTATCCACACAAAAGCAGCTTCACACTAATCAACTCAATAGCAACTGTGGTATAATAATAAACTTCACAATAATAAACTCAGAGCAACTTTACAAAGCAACTTCACACAGAGGTCTTCATAGTAGCAACTTCACAATGATGGGTGGATATATCTGAGTCTTGTCGTGCCATGTGGCAGTACTACTCACTGTACTGGTGAGCGTGGGTAGAAATCCTGTGGGGAAGTGTCCTTGAATAAGGCACTTGTGAATCCTGGTGGGGAGAGAGGCAGCCAAGTGTGGTAGAAAGGCCAGGAAGGAAAGGGCGGAGCTTACAAAGCCTTTTTGGACTTCAACTCCCAGAAACCACCACCAAGCAAGAGTCCAAAAATGGTAACTTTTCTCAGTTTTGCAAGGAAAGCGGAAAGGAGGAGGAGAAGATCAATATTTGTATAGAGAAGACAACCCCCCACCCCTGAGTACTAGCTCTGGCAGAAGCAGAAAGATCTCCCTGAAGAGTGCAAAAGGACTTCAATTCCCAGAAGCCTCGGCACTAAGACCCAAAAGAAAGGGATTGTGGGAATTGAAGACCCCAGCCCTCCAGTCAGGATTAGTTTTATTCCCATCCCAAGTGTGTGCATACTTATTTAAAAGGAGAGGATCCAGATATCCTACAATGGTTCTCTGTGATCTTCCAAGTGTGCTTTCTTTGTCTGGACTTCATTTCCCAGAACCCCTCAGCACTGACCAAGCTGGCTGAGGCTTCTGGGAGTTGAAGTCTTTTGTTTAAAACAGTGCTGTCCAACTTCTAACCGGCCAAGGGCCGGATTCCAGGTCACTGATGACCTGGGGGGCCGCCCGGCCCCGCCCCTGGCCACGCCCCCGGCCCGGCTGCCGGGAAGCTTTGGGAGAGAGGGAGGAGCCACGCGGCACCCCCCTCCCTTCCAAGGCATCCTAGACACAGATTAAGCTGGCGGTTTCGCCGGCTTCAGCTGCTGCCGTTATGCCTTGGAAGGGAGGGGGTGCCATTGGGCCCCTCCCTTGCAAAGCATCCCGGCAGCCGCAGAAACCGGAGCTGGCTTCGCGGCTGCTGCGATGCTTTGCAAGGGAGGGGTGCCGCTGGGACCCCTCCCTTGCAAGGCATCGGCGCCGGCGAGAGAGCGAAGAAGAGGGCGGTGCAGGGGAGGAGCTAGCCCTCTTCCTCCTTCTTGTACACACCCTTGTCCTCTTCACCGCGCGCCGATGAAATCGGGCGGCGCGGAGAGAGGGACGGAGGGGCGGTGCAGGGAGGAGGAGGTAGCTCTCTTCCTCCTCCCTGCCCCGCCTCCCCCCTCCCCCAGCCGCCATTTTTTTTTTAAATAATAGAATTTTTTAAAATTTAAAAATGGAGGCTGGGGGCATAGCTGGGGCCGTGGCCAACAGGCTGGGGGGCCGGATGCGGCCACAGGGCCGCCAGTTGGACAGCCCTGGTTTAAAACAGCCAAAGCAATGGCGAACCTAAGATTGAGAGCCGCTCTCCAGGGACTCACTCTCAAGTAAGTGAGGCTTTGTTTGGCTGCTGTCCTCTGCGCACTTCTTTCAAGCTTGCCGGCATACAAGCGGCAAGACAGGAAAACTTTTGCGACGGTTCGTCAAAGTCGCGGTTGTTAGCTAGCGCCGTAAATCAGCTCTCTGGTCGCGTAGGAAAACTTTTGCGACACTTGCTATTTTGGCGGGTTTAAGCAGCTTCACAGGGACAGGAGGACAGCATGGTGAGGTGAAGCAATAAGATGTATGAAGGTGGGAACCGAGGGGGAGCCAGGAGAAGACAGGGAGAAGGTGTGTGATTACAATAATTAAGAATTAATTACAATAATTAAGAAAAATGCCGGCCCCAAGGTTCGGTAAACAAAGTCCACTTCCGGGTTGGCGTTCGAGGTGCGATAAACATCAAAAGTAGCTTTTTCAATGACTCGAAACCGATTTCAAATAATTTTTAAACCGCAGAGACCAAGCCTACCGGATACCTCAACTATCACAGCAGAGAAGTTTCGAAAATTCTTCACAGAGAAGATCACTGCACTGTGACAAGAACTGTCCCCTAAGACTGAGTCCGCAAATGAAAGGGAGGTAACACGAGCATCAATTAGCTCCAAATTTGACCAATTTACATTACTGGACTCAGAAGCTGTCTGTAAGATTCTATCTACAGCAAGACCAACTACCTGTTCCTTGGATCCTTGTCCTTCTTGGTTGGTCAAGGACTGCCCAGAGGGGCTCCGGGTCCCTCTGATGCACATCTATCTATCTATCTATCTATCTATCTATCTATCTATCTATCTATCTATTAGGCATGAGAAAAAAGTTATGAAAATGATTCGTTTCGTAAGAAATTCGTAAGAAATGCTACTTTCGAGTATTTCCGCACCTGGAACGCCAACCAGGAAGTGGACTTTCTTTATAGAACTGGGGCCAGGATTTTCTTAAGTGTTGTTATTAGGTCGTAAGCGGGGGCACCCTCCTTCTCTCTCACCACCCTCCCGCCTCCCTTGCCAATAAGTATTATGGCAAGGCAAGCCCTAAACTCGCTCCTTCTTTCGGCTGGAAGCCTGGAAAAATGTAAACAGAGGATTACTCAGAAGTAAATCTGCAAAGGAGGGCACTTTGGATGAAGGGCCCTCCTTGTGGATTTACTTCTGAGTAAACCCTCTGTTTACATTTTTTCCAGGCTTCCCTGCCTCCTGCCTGCCAGATCTAAAGCATCAAAGAGTATTGGGGTGAGAAACCAACCTAATGTATCATAGAATGAATGCTACTGTAAGTGCCTCATATTATAAGTAATCCAACTGGTCATACCTACATTCCATGCACATGCAATAATACAGCAGTAATAACAATAACAAGAGGTAAAATTCAAACCGAAGTATTCTGACTGGTCTCTCCTCATGCGGTGCAAACGGGCTCTTCTCTGTAAGCCTGGGGAAAAGCCAGCGTTTGCTGCTTGGGAGCACACACATACATATTCTTGGGAGGGGGGATTTGCTGCAGAATCCCGGCCTCATAGAGAAGATTCTGCAGCAAATCCCCCCCACAGAATATGTATGTGTGTGCACCCAAGCAGAAAACTGAATTTTTCCCGGGCTCACAGAGAAGAGCCCGTTTGCACCGCATGAGGAGGGACCAGTCAGAACACTTCGGTTTGAATTTTACCTCTTCTTATACCCATTGTTATTACTGCTGTATTATTGCATGTGCATGGAATGCAGGTATATGACCAGCCTGGGCAAAATTGGGCCCTCGCTCCCTCGGGATCGGGGTGAGAGAGAGGCAGCGAGGAGCCAGGGGGGGGGCTCCTCCTCCTTTTCTTTTGCTGCTTCCAAGAATAGAATACCCCCCTCCCTCCCCCCCTCCTTCCTATTTGGAGAGTCCCATCTAGAATTCAGTGTGATTTATTCAAGTTTTGGCCTACAACTCCCAGAAATCCCAGCCAATTTACCAGCTGTTAGGATTTCTGGGAGTTGTAGGCCAAACTCATCTGAATGCGCATGCGCTGGCATACGAACTACTAAAGAATTTCGATATTAATAAATTTACATTTTAGAAATTTTTGGAAAATTTTTTGTAAGTCTTTCTTTTACTAATAAAAAAAAATCCCCCCCCCCCATTTGATTTTAGAATCGCCATTTTTGGGTTCAAAACCATGCCTACTATCTATCTATCTATCTATCTATCTATCTATCTATCTATGTATATAATAAAACTCAGTGTTTGCGGGTGGTGGGTGGGTGGTGCGACCGAGCGAATATGTGCCAGCGTTTCGATTGGCTGCAACTGTGGGATTATTTGCATAAATGGCTGTGACTGGCCAGCCTCCCAACATTCCAACACAGCACAGAGAGGAGAGGAAAGGGCCTGAGGCAGGCATAAATGGCTGGAGTTGCAGTTAGCCATTTGACAGTTTTTTCTGTTGGAAATGGAATGTTCAGTCCCTTCACCCAATACACTTCTAAGGTGACTCAGAGGGAAAGCAAAAGGCCTCAGGCAGTCAGCCACTGCAGCCCACAGCAATGACGGATCAGGACCAAACATGGCAAACAAGGGACCAATGGCCTACTTCACAACCTGGTGTGGTTTAGGGCAGGATGGGCCACGAATGATGGGATTTGCAGTACCTTCACATCATTCACTTCCCAAACAACACTGCAGCCCCTATACATCACAGACCAGGCCCAAAATTGACAACAAGTCTTCCTTAACTTGATTTTCCTGACTAGGCCTCAGCTCCAGGGATATTGTTAGACTTCCTCAACTTGATTTTCCTGACTAGGCCCCCAACAATAACAGAACAAGACCAAAGTTGGCACACAAACACCGAAGATGCACCCTACATCCTGGTGCAGTTTGAGGGAGGGTGGACCATGGATGATGGGACTTGCAGTACTTTAATTCACTTCCTTAGAGCACTGTGGCCCACACCAATGGCGAACTATGGCACACAATGCCTTCCTCAAATAACCCAGGCACCGCCGGGTCCCAAGCTAATAATAAATAATTCCCTGGAGCAGGGAATCTTTCCAGACACCCTGAAAGAAGCTATAGTCTGCCCCCTCTTAAAGAAACCCACCTTAGACCCTGCGAGGTTGACCAACTACTGCCTGGTCTCTAACCTCCTGTTTCTTAGTAAGATGATTGAACATGCGGCAGCGAACCAACTTCAGAAATTCTTAGATGACACGGATGGCCTGGATCCATTTCAACCTGGCTTCCGTCCCGGACACGGGACCAAGACTGCTCTGGTGGCCATCTCTGATGACATCCGTCGCCCGCTACACAAGGGAGGATCGGTACTGCTGGTGTTGCTCGACCTCACCGCAGCTTTCGATACAGTAGACCATGATCTACTGATCCAACAATTAGCTGCTATTGGAATTCAAGGACCAGCAATAACGTGGTTCAACTCCTTCTTGCGAGGGCGTAGTAGCCAACGAGTGGAGTGGCTGGGCCACGTATCTGAGGAATCCCCTCTCGACTGTGGAATACCCCAAGGCGCTATTCTATCGCCAATGCTGTTCAACATCTATGTTCGACCTCTCGCCAAGCTAGTCCGGAGATTTGGATCAGAATGATGATACCCAGCTTCTCCTAAAACCAGAACCTGGAACAACCTCAGTACCGGATAACTTCACCCGGTGTCTTGGAGCCGTGACAAGATGGCTACGTGCTCCAAATTCTCTCTCTCTCTCTCTCTCTCTCTCTCTCTCTTTCTCTCTCTCTCTGTGACTTCAAGGCAAGGACACTCGAAGTCCCAGTCAGATGGCCTATATCAGGGCTGTCCAACTGGCGGCCCGGGGGCCGTATCCGGCCCCCAGCCCCTTCCCTGCAGCCCCCTAAGCTTTTAATAAAAAATAAAAAAAATAAATAAATTAATAATATTTCGGGTTCGAGCAAGTATCGCGAGACAACGGCAGCCACAAGGGTTTTCGCTCTCAACGCGAGATCACGCCTGCGTTGAGAGCGAAATCCCATGTGGCTTCCGTAGTCTTGCGATACTCCTGTTGCCGAAATCTCGGCTACTTAATCCCTGCGGCCCACGCAGACGCGATTTGAACCTTCTCGGCTGCTGCCTCGGTCGGTCGTCGCCTCTGCTCATGGTCCGGCTACTCCTGGATCCCGCCCGTTTGGGAAGGTAGGCTAACCTTTATGTTATTATTATGTAATTGTGTACGGATGCCCCTTATGTATTCCCTCCCTGCATTTCCCCTTAGTAAAAGATTATATTTGATTGTATGGATGCCTCTTATGAGAGCCGGGGGTGGGGCGGGGGGGAGCCAGGGCGGGGGCGGAGCTGGGGGCGGGGGCAGACCCTTCGGCCCCCCAGGTCATCATTCAGGCCCCTGGGCCGGTAGAAGTTGGACAGCCCTGGCCTATATGAAGACAGGAAACCTTCCTTGGCTGCCAACTGACTGCTTTGAAGGCGCTCAAGATTCCTCAGCGTCACCCAACCATCACAAGGCCTTCCGCCTGGTCTTAACCCAAGCTCAGAAAAACCCTCATCCCCATTGACAACAGACCGAGGCCTAGAAAACCCTTCATCCGCATTGGCATCGTGAACATGAGACACCATCACAGGCTGAACTACAACAGAGATTCGGTCACACTCCCAAGCAGTCGTGGATTCCAGTGTTGAACAACTCTTCCTGTCAGGAGCTTCTTCCTAAGGTTGCCACGGAATCCCCTTCCCTGCCATTTGCGCCCGTGTCTTAGTCTCCGGAGCCGCAGGAAACAAGTTCATTCCATCTGCAATGTGACATCCATTCAAATATTTAAGCACGGCTCTCGTGTCCCCTCCTCACCTCTTCTCCGAGCTACACCCAATACCTAACTTGATGCAAGTGGTGCGAGTGGAATGGGGCTTGTGCTTGGATGCTTTCCTTGGGTCACACTTTTGTGTAAGTAGCGGTGCAAACCAGCTGTACGAGAAAAGTTACATAACTAGTTGCTGTTATAGTTGTGAATCCTTAGATTGGGGAATGCCCAGCAACGCGAAGTGCTGGCTTTCCGAGGGAAGCGGCAACTCATAACCGCTGAGCCTTCCTTGTCTAAGGAAACCCACAAAAATTATGGGCAGGGGCGGTCTAAGGTAATTTTAAATGGTAAGTGAACATTATTTTGGTGCCCCCCCCAAACATTATTTTGGCGCCCACCCAACATTATTTTGGCGCCCCCAACATTATTTTGGCGCCCCCCAAACATTATTTTGCCCCCCCAAACATTATTTTGGCGCCCCCCAAACATTATTTTGCCCCACCAAACATTATTTTGGCGCCCCAAACATTATTTTGCCCCACCAAACATTACTTTGGCGCCCCCCAAACATTATTTTGCCCCACCAAACATTACTTTGGCGCCCTCCAAACATTATTTTGGCCGCCAGCATTATTTTGCCCCCCAAACATTATTTTGGCCCACCAACATTATTTTGTCCCCCCCCAAACATTATTTTGCCCCCCAAACATTATATTGCCCCCAACATTATTTTGGCACCCCAAACATTATTTTGGCCCCCAACATTATTTTGCCCCCCCCAACATTATTCCCCCCCCCCCCCACATTATTTTGGCGCCTTCCTCATTGGGGGCTTCTTCACAAACCAGATTAGCAGCCAAGATTGGGGGGGGGGGGGGGAGAGAAAGCACCCTTGTCTGCTTGAGGCAAGTGTGAATATTGCAATTGGGACGTCTACACTGCTGAATGAATGAATGCAGCCTGGCCTTGCTTAACTGCCACGGGGTCATGGGAGTTGTAGTTTGGAGAGGCACCTGCCATAGCCTAAGGACCTTATTGGAGGGGGGGGGAGAGAGAGAGAGAACAAACTTCCTGGGACCCCTGAGTCTCGGGAAGGGGAGAAAGGCCCGCCCGCCCGCCCCATCCATCCATCCCTTTGCTGCTGCTCTTCCAAGAGAGAAGGGGGTCCTGGGGGGAGCCAAGGAAGGGAAAGAAAGCAAGCCAAGGGAAGGGAAGGGAGGCAAGCCCCGCCTGGCCTCACCTCCTTGCGGGCACCCTCCGCCGCCTCCGCCTCCTCCTCCTGAGGCACCGGGGTGCTGCTGCCTCTCTCGCTGCTGCTGTTGGCCAGGGCGGCCGCCGAGGCCAGGGGGGGTATGGCGGAGGCAGCGGCATCAGCAGCGACTCGGGGCCTCTCGGGTCCGCGACTTGCATTATTATGACTAGGAGCGAGGAGCCGCCTTCGCCGCCCTCATGCCGTGGGCCCTGCAGTCTGAGTGGGTGGCTTCGCGCCTTTGCCCGGCTGGTGGCTTCCCGCCTGAGGGGCCGCTCTGGTGGAGACGGCTGGCCGCGCACGCAGCCCAGGGACAGCGAGGGGGGCGGTGGTTGTGCGCATGCTCCGGGAGAGGCAGGGAGGCCGGACGCTGTCTGGCGGGCAGGGGAATTGGCCCTTACCCAGATGGCGCCCCATGCGGCCACTTCCTTGGCCTACCTGTAGGACCGCCCCTGATTATGGGGTCACCTTTAAGTTGACTTGAAGGCACATACTATTTTTTGCCTTTATTTACTGCATTTACACCCCACTCTTCTCACCTCAAAAGGGACTCAGAACGGCCTTACAAATAGGCAACCATTTGATGCCCCATAACATACATTCAATAACATAAACGTATACATTAAAAACCAAAAAGTTAAAACATCTCAACATTAAAACCAATTATTAAAACCATGCAGTCCAAAATCATAATCCGAAGCCGTTCCCATTGTCACTGCCCTACTCCGCACTCACTTATTGCATAGAAAGACGATTGCCCATAAGCTTGGTCCCATAACCACATTTTTACTTTCTTTCCCGAAGGTCAGGGGGGGGGGGCACAGATCTAAATTCGCAGGGGAGAGAGTTCCACAGGCGAGGGGGCCACCACTGAGAAGGCCCTGTCTCTCGTTCCCACCAACGGTGCCTGTGAAGGAGGTGGGACTGATAGTAAGGCCTCCCCTAATTATCTTTATCTCCGAGACGGTTCATAGGGGGAGATATGTTCGGACAGGTAAGCTGAGCTGGAACCATTTAGAGCTTTACAGGCTAAAGGCAGGCCCGGATTAACACCTTTTTGCGCCCTAGGCCACACTTTGGAATTACGCCCCCTCTACTACCGGCACTGAAAGTTGTTGTTTGGGATCCGGGAAGGGAGGGTGGGGCCCAAGCCGCGCCTGCCTTTCCTTCCTTCCTCGCCCGGGGGCTTGGGGGCCGTGGTGGGGTGGCCATCTGCCGGGGCTGATTAGAATCCCCACGCCCCAGGGAGGGAGAGTAGTGGGGAGTGGCCTGGGGGGGGGGGCTCCTGCTTCCTTCCTTAGGGAGGGGGCCTCCATGGAGATAGAGAGATAGAGAGACACCCACCCGTCTCCGTCTCCGTCTCCTTCAGGGCCGCAGCTTCTCCTCCTCGGTTGCAATCCGTGGCTCAGGGAGAACCCCCCTCCATGGACTTCCACCTCCAATCACGCACTCGCCTTTCTATTGGCCAAGTCCACAGAGCCACACCTGCCCGGGAAGGAGGGAGGCTCCCTGATTGGCCGGCTGCTGCTCTTCAGCTTTGATCGATGGGTGTCACAAGGCGGGAGGCGGGGCCAGGAGGCGAGCTCGGAGGACGTCACCTAGGGAGGCGACGGAGAAAACAAGGAAGGCGGGCCTGGCGGAGGAGGAGGGAGGGAGTGATGTCACCCTGGGAGGCCCCGCCCCCGGCTGAGTAGCAGGGAGGAGGGAGGGAGGAAGGGAGGGAGGGAAGCCGCCGCTGCTGCTGCTCCTCGCCCTGCCTGTCCTGCCTTGAGACCAGGCTCGGCCCTCCCTCCCTCCGGGACCTTTGTGCTTCAACTCCCGCCATTCCCAAGGGCTGGCCACGGAGGGTTTTGGTGGTTTTTTAAACATTTTTTTGGGTCCGTGAATTGCGCCCCCCTCGGCTTGTTCCCCTAGGCCATGGCCTAGGTTGCCCTTATGGGTAATCCGAGCCTGCCCGAGTCCCTAAGGGGAGATGGTTGGTGGGGTATAAAAACAGAGTTATTAAAAGTTATTATTATTCATGTAGATGTTAAACAACCTGGGGGGCAGCACTGAACGCTGCGGGATCCCACAGGACAAAGGCTGCAGGGCCGAGCAGGTGTCCCAACAATACCTTCTGAGACTGACCCTCCAGGGACAGTGCCTCCAAGCCCCATTCCCACGAGGCGTCCCAGAAGGAGGCGCCCCATGGTCTATGGCAGGGCCGAGCCCACACTTTTTCAGCATGCGAGCTACTTATAATAAAACCAAGTCAGAAAGATCTACCGAGAGAGAAGCAGGGCCGAGCAAGGGGAGGGGGCGGGGCATGGCATGGCCTGGCTCCGCCCCCTCTGGCTTTAGCTCTACCACAGCTTCTCCAGGCTAGAGGAGGGTAGTGCCAAGCCAGTGGTGGCATAGATAGCCACTATTGGCTTGGCACTACCCTCCTCAAGGCTGAAGAAGCTGTGGTAGTGATGTAGCGGGGGGAGGGGCTTGGCGCGGCATGGCTCCTCCCCCTCCCCTCTGGCTTTAGCGCTACCACAGCTTCTCCAGGCTTGAGGAGGGCAGTGTCAAGCCAGTGGTGGCATAGCTAGCCACTATTGGCTTGGCACTACCCTCCTCAAGGCTGAAGAAGCTGTGGTAGTGCTGTAGCTGGGGGAGGGGCTTGGCGCGGCATGGCTCCGCCCCCTCCCCCTCTGGCTTTAGCTCTACCACAGCTTCTCCAGGCTAGAGGAGGGTAGTGCCAAGCCAGTGGTGGCATAGCTAGCCACTACTGGCTTGGCACTACCCACCTCAAGGCTGAAGAAGCTGTGGTAGCGCTGAAGCCGGGGGGGGGGGGAGGGGCTTGGCTTGGCGTGGCATGGCTCCTCCCTCCCCTCTGGCTTGCGCTCTACCACAGCTTCTCCAGGCTAGAGGAGGGTAGTGCCAAGACAGTGGTGGCATAGCTAGCCACTATTGGCTTGGCACTACCCTCCTCAAGGCTGAAGAAGCTGTGGTAGCGCTGTAGCTGGGGGAGGGGGCGGGGCTGGCACGGCCTGGCTCCGCCCCTTCCCTCTTGCTATAGTGCTACCACAGCTTCTCCAGGCTAGAGGAGGGTAGTGCCAAGCCAGTGGTGGCATAACTAGCCACTACTGGCTTGGCACTACCCTCCTCAAGGCTGAAGAAGCTGTGGTAGCTGAAGCCGGGGAAGCTGGCGGGGAGGGGCTTGGCATGGCATGGCTCCGCCCCTCCCCCTCTGGCTTTAGCGCTACCACAGTTTCTCCAGGCTAGAGGAGGGTAGTGCCAAGACTGGTGGCATAGCTAGCCACTACTGGCTTGGCACTACCCTCCTCAAGGCTGAAGAAGCTGTGGTCGCGCTGTAGCTGGGAGAGGGGGTGGAGCTTGGTGCGGCAGGGCTCCGCCTCCTCCCCCCTCTGGCTTTAGCTCTACCACAGCTTCTCCAGGCAAGAGGAGGGTAGTGACAAGCCAGTAGTGGCATAGTGAGCCACTACTGGCTTGGCACCCCCCTCCTCAAGGCTGAAGAAGCTGTGGTAGCGCTGTAGCCGGGGGAGGGAGGGGGCGGGGCTTGGCGTGGCATGGCTCCGCCCCCTCCCCCTCTGACTTTAGCTCTACCACAGCTTCTCCAGGCTAGAGGAGGGTAGTGCCAAGACAGTGGTGGCATAGCTAGCCACTACTGGCTTGGCACTACACTCCTCAAGGCTGAAGAAGCTGTGGTAGCGCTGTAGCTGAGGGAGGGGGAGGGGCTTGGCGCAGCATGGCTCCACCCCCTCCCCTCTGGCTTTAGCTCTACCACAGCTTCTCCAGGCTAGAGGAGGGTAGTGCCAAGCCAGTGGTGGCATAGCTAGCCACTACTGGCTTGGCACTACCCCCCTCAAGGCTGAAGAAGCTGTGGTAGCGCTGAAGCAGGAGGAGGGGGCGGGGCTTGGCGCGGCATTGCTCCGCCCCCTCTAGAAGTGCCCCATCCGGCTGGGATTGACCTCCTCCGGTCCTGGGATCGACCAGTTGATTGCCATCGACTTCCTGGGCAGCCCTGGTCTATGGTTTCAAGGGCCACTGAGAGGTCCAAGAGACCCAGCAGGGACACGCTCCCCCTGTCAAGTTCTCTGTGTAGGTCATGCCTCTTACCCTTCCTTCTTTCGCTATCTTTTTCTCTTCTTTCCTTCTTTCCTTCCTGCTTCCCTTCCTCCTCTCCCTCCCACACCACACAGCATTTGAGGAAAACTGGCGGAAGCGATGGACAGAATGAAAACCCCATTTGGGATGCGAATGCAAATTCTAGACCAGGGCTGTCCAACTTCTACCGGACCTGTGGCCGGAATTCCGGTCACTGATCACCTGGGGGGCCAAAGGGTCTGCCTCTGCCCCCGGCTCCGCCCCCTCCCAGGCTCCTCCCCCTCCCCGGCTCCACCCCCTCCCCGGCTCCGCCCCTCCCTGGCTCCAGGGAGGGAATATAAATACATTAATAAAATATAATAATATCAGAAAGGGACATGGAGGGAGGGAGGGGATATACATACATTAATAAAATATAATTAATGCTTCCTGCCTGGGGGAACCCTCCCAACCCCTGAGGCTGTGGGTTCATTACCTGGGGAGGCGCGGGCGGAGGCAGCGATGGCGTCGCAGGCCTGCCTCTGTGCGGGCGGGAAGGGGTCCCGTAGGCTGGCGCGAAAGGCGCCGGAGGCCTCGGGCAGGAAGGGAACCAGGGCCGGGCCCTCGCTGGCGCCGAGCAGGACGGCCAGGAGCTGGAGCAGCAGGGGCGGTCTTTGCCATTACGCGGCCTACGCGGCCGCGTAGAGCACCATCTTGGACGCTCCGGGGTGGGGCGCCATTGTGATGCGCCGCAGCGTCGCCCGCCGTGCTGCTGCGCTGCGCTCCGCGGTTTCGCGCGCATGCGCAGTGCCTACGGACCTTGAGAGGTCCGTAGGTACTGCGCATGTGCGCTCCGCGGTTTCGCGCACACGCGCAGTGCCTACTGACCTCAAAAGAGGTCCCTAGGCACTGCGCGTGCGCGCGAAACCACAGAGCGCAGCGCAGTGCCTACGGACCTCTCTTGAGGTCCGTAGGCACTGCGCATGTGCGCTCCGTGGTTTCGCGTGCATGCGCAGTGCCTACGGACCTGAAGAGAGGTCCGTAGGCACTGCGCATGCGCGCGAAACCGGGGAGCGCAGCGCAGCAGCAGGGCGGGCGACGCCGCGGCGCCTCACAATGGAGCGCACATTGGGAGCGCGGGGGCGCCAAAATAATGTTCGCTTACCCCGGGAGAGCTCGGACCGCCCCTGTGGAGCAGGCCCAGGCGGAGCTCCTCGCAGGCCTCGCCCTGGCCTTGTACAGCCTCGCCCTGGCATAGCCGCTGAATCCCGAGATTTCGGCAACTGTATTAACTATCGCGAAACTACGCCAGGTACACGGGATTTCGCTCTCAACGCGAGATACCACGTGGCTGGCGTCGTCTCGCGAGACTTCCTCCGGAACCCGGAAGTGGGTAATTTTTTTTATTTTTATTATTTAATTTATTTTCCTATTTTTATTTTTTGTTTAAAAGATGAGGGGGCCGCAGGAAAGGGGCTGGGGGGCCGTGTACGGACCCAGGGACGCCAGTTCGACAGCCCTGTTCTAGACGACGGTTGCATTTTTTAAAATTACTGGAAATGCAAACGGCCTGGTGGCCCCATTGAGTCATCCCACTTCTCCGGCTTCCTTTTATTCCCCACCGCCACTCCGAAAGCTTCGAACTCCAGGCATTTGTCTCTTCCCATCCTCCATCATGCATGAACATTGCTCTCCCTTTTACATTTTTCCTTCTGAATTATTTATCTATCGAGCCCAAGCTGGGGAACCAGAGAGCGGTGCGGCGGAGGGAAGGCGAGAGATTCAAAGAACTGGGTTGGGAAAGGGACACAGCCCCCAAAACGGCATCCACTGCCCTTCGAGGCCCAAGTTCCCAAACTGTGGGAAGTCTTCCTTTGCAGCCGCCACCCGGGACCTGGATTGGCCAAACACGAGGTTTGAGGGAAAAGAGAAAAACGGGAGGATGCCCCACCTCCAGAGACAAGGAAAGGGCGGCGATGGTTGCGGAGAGACCTCTCTCCACAAGGATATAAAATATGGATGCCTACATGCATCAATATGGATGCTTGCTGGCATGCCGCCTTTTATATGACTGCCACCCGGCTTTGAGTCTCCAGACATCAAAGAAGCCGCGGGGAATGCTCCAATGGCCGCACTTCGCAAGCATTAAAGAAGAAGAAGTGGAGGAGGAAGAAGAGGAGGGAGTGCGTTCCACAGATGGGAGCCACCACCGAGAAGGCCCTCTCTCTCGTCCCCACCAACTGCATTTGAGAAGTCGGCGAGAGCGAGAGCAGGGCCTTCCCGGATGATCTTAAATCACAAGGTGGGGCGTAGGGGCTGATGCGTTCAGACAAGTAAGCTGGGCCAGACCAGTATAGAGCTTTAAAGGTCAAGACCAGCACTTTGAATTGAGCTCGGAAGTGGACAGGCAGCCAGTGGAGCTGACACAACAGGGGGTGGTATGCTCCCTGTATGTAGCTCTAGTTAGTAGCCTGGCTGCCACCCGCTGGATTAGTTGCAGTTTCCGAACTGTCTTCAAAGGCAGCCCCACGTAGAGTGCATTGCAGTAGTCTATTTGGGATGTGACCAGAGCGTGGACGACCGTAGCCAGATCAGACTTCCCAAGGTACGGGCGCAGCTGGCGCACGAGTCTTAACTGTACAAAAGCTCCTCTGGCCACCGCCAAGATCTCAGATTCCAGACTCAGCAATCACTCCCAAGCTGCGAACCTGCGCCTTCAGGGGGAGTGTGACCCCATCCAACACAGGCTGTGACCCTATGCCCTGTTCGGCCTTTCGACTGACCAGGAGGACCTCTGTCTTGTCTGGGTTCAGTTTCAATTTGCTAGCCCTCATCCAGTCCGACACAGCAGCCAAGCACCGGTTCACAGTCTGGACAGCCTCCTTGGTGACAGGTGGGAAGGAATGACAGATCTGGACGTCATCTGCTTACAGGTAACACCTTTCTCCGAAACTCCAAATGATCTCTCCCAGTGGTTTCATGTAGATGTTAAATGACATCGGGGACAGGACTGATCCCTGAGGGACTCCACACAGGCCCGGATTAGGTTGTTCGGCCGCCCGAGGCCAAGACACCCCGCGTCCCCCCCCGGGTGCTGCTGCGCATGTGCGGCAGCAGCCCCGGCTCCACGGCTTCCGTCCACCTCGCGCCTTCCTTTCGGTCACGGGAGGAGGAGGAGGAGGGGTGGACGGAAGCTGCGCAGCACTACTCGTGGGGCTTCCGTCCGCTGCCTCCTCCACCTCCCACGACCAAAGGAGGCGCGAAGAGGAGGCGGGACTTCCCTCCCTCCTCCTCGCACCTTCCTTTCGGTCGCGGGAGGAAGAGGAGGCGCCGGACGGAAGCCTCACGAGCAGTGCCGCACGGCTTCCGTCCACCTCCTCCTCCCGCGACCGAAAGGAAAGTGCGAGGAGGATGAAGAGGTCCCGCCCTCCTCCTCGCCACCTGGGCCGCCCCTTGCAAAGGAAGGAGGCGGCCAGGAGGAGGAGGAGGAAGGGAAGCCCGCTGGCATGCGTGCATGCGCATGCATGCATTCCCGCCGGCGGGGCGGAGCTTCCCTTCCTCCTCCTCGCCGCCTCCTTCCTTTGCAAGGGGGCGGCCCAGGCGAGGGGAGGGCGCCATTCCCTCCTCCCCACCCCCTCGCAGCGCTCTCCCCCCGCCCTCTCCCGAGGTATGATGACTCTCTCGGGAGAGGGCGGGGGGAAAGTGCTGCGAGGGGGCGGGTTTTTTTAAAAAAAAAATGTTTTCGGGGGGTCGAATCCGCTGCCCCCCAAAACCTGCCGCCCGAGGCCATGGCCTAGTCTGGCCTTATGGGTAATCCGGGCCTGACTCCACAAGACAAAGGTTGCGGAGCCAAACAGGTGTCACCCAATGACACCTTCTGGGTACGACCCTCCAGGAAGGATTGGAGCCACTGCAGAGCAGTACCCCCAAGCCCCATCTCTGCAAGGCGACCCAGAAGGATACCGTGGTCAGCGGTATCGAAAGCCGCTGAGAGGTCCAGCAGAACCAACAGGGACACACTCCCCCTGTCCAGCTCCCGGCGTAGATCATCTACCAAGGCTGTTTCAGTTCCATGTCTATTTTTAATATGGCATATTGACTCTGATGGGGGAAAAAATAGTAATTTGGCCATTCATGCTCTTTTTCTTCAGTGCCAAAATGTATTTCGACAGAACTGCCGTTCAAGAAGAATGTTAAATCGAGCCCCGTGCTTTGGACCCTGAGTGCGGTTCATTGTAATGAATAGTCTGGAGCGCTTTCCCTCCTTCTGCCAAAACTGTCAAGCCAAAATATTCAGGACGCTGATCTCTCAAAATGTCCTCAACTGAACCCCGAACCATCTTGGGTTCTTCGGCACAATGTCTCATGAGAATTGCCAAAGAAACAAACAGATTTCAGTGGGAACAATAAGGAATTCACAGGTCAGAGGAGCACCATCAACGTCTCCCAATAGATCGAATGTGATGGTTTCTATCACATTGAATTGGTCAACTGGATATAATTGATCTGTTTGCTGTAGACACTGTGTTGTTGTTGTTGTTGTTGTTTCTACCTCACTTTATCCATCTAAAAAGAGACCATTGCTTTGCAGCAGCTGCAGAGCTGTTTGGGCTGGAAGTCAGCCTGAAGAAAACGGAAGTCCTCTACCAGCCCGCACCACAGGAAGAACACCATCATCCCCACGTCAGCATAGGCACATCTGTGCTCAAGTCCGTCCAGCAGTTCACCTCCCTGGGAAGCATCATCTCTTCAGACGCCAAGATTGACAAAGAGATCGATCACAGAGTAGCAATGGCATATCGTGCATTCTGAAGGCTTCACAAAATAGTCTGGAGCAACAAGCACCTGAGGCAAAGCACCAAAATCAGCGTGTGCAGAGCTATCGTACTGTCTATTCTCCTCTATGGGTCTGAAACATGGGTCCCTATCGCCAACATCTACGACTCCTCGAACGCTTTCATCAGCAATCCTAAATATGCACTGGACCGACTATGTGACGAATGTTGCTGTCCTTGAGCAAGCAGGGATGACCAGCATTGAGGCCATGCTATTGAGAACACAGCTGCGCTGGGCAGGGCACGTCCATAGGATGGAGGACTACTCTACCGTGAACTCGCCACGGGTCAGCACATCCGACTACGGTTACACCCATGAAGGCCTTGATAAAGCCCCTCCCTGGGGCGAAACAGGGAAGTGGCCACCAGATTGCAGGCGTCGCCAGCCCGTCGGTTTTACCTTGTATGCCTTATTGAGGAGCTAAAACTCAGCCTCCTTTGGTCCTTGCTTGGTTGGACTATTTTCCAGACTAGAGACTTACCTTTGAGACTTTTGGACTACTTTGTTGTGAAGCTGCGAATTTTAATTGTGAAGCTGCCAAGTATATTTGTGAAGCTGCTATTGTGGATATAATCCGAATTATCTACGTGTATACCCTGATTCGCCACAACACCCATATGTGTACATGGGGTATGGTATGTCTTTATGAATTGTATGTTTATGCTCTAGTTCTGAGTACCATAAATTGAATACTTTTATACTATACTAGCTGTACCCGGCAGGCGTTGCTGTGCCCTATTTAGGAGATGCGAGAAAGTCTGAGTATGTAAGGGTTGGAATTGATGTGACTTATGGTCTTGGTGGGGCCATGGCTGTGTCGTTGTGGGTTGTTCTGGTGGGTGGGATGTTGAAGTCCTGTGGAGTTGTCGGTGTGTGGTGTTCCTGGCGTTCTGCAGAGCTTGTGGATATACACTGGGTTGTGTCTTTCCGTCTGCTGTGTTCGGGATCACCAGGGTGATCTTCGGACCTCATCCTGGTGATCTTCAGGCCCCTGACCAGGTTTTTTTTGCTGTTGGTCCTCTTCACGCGCCCCTGCACGCTGCAAAGAAGTCCTCCCTCATTGCTCCTCCCTGCTCCCTGCTCGCCGCCTCCAAAAGCTCCAGAGTCAGAATGGGCCCCCTCGATTCCTCCTCCTTCCTCCGTCCTTCTCCAGCCACTCAGAGTCTTAGGAGACCAAGGGGCGGGCCTGGATGACATGATGCAACAATGTAGAAGAAGAAGGACGCGTTGGGGTCATTTCCTTACCACATCTCACAGGTCGGTCTTTTACTTTGGGGTGGGTGCTTGATTGTTCTGTGGCATGTCTCTTTGTTTATTTTTAATGTTTAAAAATGGCCTTTTAGCTCCAAAGCCTCTTTGCTTGCTTTGTTCCTTGAGAAATATATGTTGGGGAATATGGATATGTGGGAGAAATGGGGTGGTTGGATGTATTTTTGCATGCCCCTTTGTTTACCTTGCTGAGTATTAAATGGCCTTGTAGTTCAAAGGTCTCTCTTCTTACTTTCTGGCTGATAATATGTGTGGTAATATGGCAGTGTGGGAGAAATGGGGTGGTTGGATGTATTTTTGCATGCCCCTTTGTTTACCTTGCTGAGTATTAAATGGCCTTGCAGTTCAAAAGCCTCTCTTTTTACTTTCTGGCTGATAATATGTGTGGTAATATGGCAGTGTGGGAGAAACGGGGTGGTTGGATGTATTTTTGCATGCCCCTTTTTTTACCTTGCTGAGTATTAAATGGCCTTGCAGTTCAAAAGCCTCTCTTCTTACTTTCTGGCTGCTAATATGTGTGGTAATATGTCAGTGTGGGAGAAATGGGGTGGTTGGATGTATTTTTGCATGCCCCTTTGTTTACCTTGCTGAGTATTAAATGGCCTTGCAGTTCAAAAAGCCTCTCTTCTTACTTTCTGGCTGATAATATGTGTGGTAATATGGCAGTGTGGGAGAAATGGGGTGGTTGGATGTATTTTTGCATGCCTCTTTGTTTACCTTGCTGAGTATTAAATGGCCTTGCAGTTCAAAAGCCTCTCTTTTTACTTTCTGGCTGATAATATGTGTGGTAATATGGCAGTGTGGGAGAAATGGGGTGGTCGGATGTATTTTTGCATGCCCCTTTTTTACCTTGCTGAGTATTAAATGGCCTTGCAGTTCAAAAGCCTCTCTTCTTACTTTCTGGCTGCTAATATGTGTGGTAATATGTCAGTGTGGGAGAAATGGGGTGGTTGGATGTATTTTTGCATGCCCCTTTGTTTACCTTGCTGAGTATTAAATGGCCTTGCAGTTCAAAAGCCTCTCTTCTTACTTTCTGGCTGCTAATATGTGTGGTAATATGTCAGTGTGGGAGAAATGGGGTGGTTGGATGTATTTTTGCATGCCCCTTTGTTTACCTTGCTGAGTATTAAATGGCCTTGCAGTTCAAAAGCCTCTCTTCTTACTTTCTGGCTGATAATATGTGTGGTAATATGGCAGTGTGGGAGAAATGGAGTGGTTGGATGCATTTTTATGCTCTGTTTTATATTGTTGTTATTAAATTGAAATGTTGATGTTTTATAACTTCATTTTATGTAAACTGCCCCGAGCCTGCTGGGAGGAGCGGTACATAAAAATGAATAATAAATATAAATAAATAAATAAGAAAATAGTTATACATTTTACATTTCTGGGTAGGCGATCTTTGGGACTTGGTTTTTTAATCAGTAGCTCTCATGCTGAAAAAGTTTGAGCACCCCTGATGTAGAGGTTCTGTGGTGTCCCAACTCTGGAGCACGCTACGTAGAGTTGTCCGTGGGAGAAGCATTCTGTGTCAAGGTCTGTGCCACAGATTTGTAGTTTATGGTGAGCCTTGTTTATGGTGATGGCAAAAGCTAGTGTCGTGCAGTGTCTTTCTGTTCTGGCGTTTGTTCTGCCTTTTTTGTGTGATGTATGTAGAGTTGCGAGTGTGTCGTCCGATGCTGTTATTTTTATGAGGCATGGCTTGTCTTTTGGGTCAGCTTATGCCTTTGTGGAAGGAAGGAATGGCATACAAATGGGTTGAGCAGTAGACGCAAGGTTGTGTTATGTGCGTATTGTGTTGTGTGTAGGTATTACTTTTTTGGTGAGTTAGTGGGTGTGTGGTGGCATTGTGGGTGGTAGTATGTTGTGGAATGCTTGTGTGGGTGGGGTGTTTTGGGTGTTTGTGTGTGTTTGTAGAGTATCAGTGCAGTCTTGTGTTGTGTTGTGGTTGGAGTATAGGTGGAGAAGTTTTTGTTTGTAGTGGTGGTAGGTGTTGTGTGTGCGGGGTCCCGTAAGTTTGGGGGGATGGGTTGTGATAGGAAGTTGTGTTGTGTTGTGTGGGTAGGAATTGCTGGAGAATTGCTCCCTCATAGAGTTTGGTTTTGTCAGTTTAACCCTCAAACACCAACTGATTGAAATCAAATCACTCAGCATTCTATCCTAGCCTTGGATGGCTTTGCCCTTGGCTGGTTCCGTTGCCTGTTTTTAGGGGGTTGTGTTTGGGGGTGTTGTGAGGTATGTAGGCCGGGTTTTTTTTTTTGGCGGAAAAGGTACCTCGTGGTATATTTGAATCTGTTGCCGATTTTCGTGCTTCTGCGGCTTATAGTTTCGCTATTTGCCGGGATGCACGACCGTTCAAAAATTAGATAGATAGATAGATAGATTAGCCTTGCTGTGTTACACTGACTGTGATGGTGACCAGCACAGTCTCTGTCCCGTGCCCAATATGGAAGCTGGACTGGAAGGGATCTAATCCGGCCGTGTCATTTAGGAACTGCTGCAGCTGGACTGCTACTTCCCTCTCAATTACCTTATCCAGGAACGGTAAGTTCGACACTGGGCGGTAACTGGAGGGAACCGTACGATTTAATTCTGGGTTTTTTTCAACAGCGGACTCACTAGCGCCTCTTTCAATCCCCCTGGGAACACTCCTGAACATGGCCATATAGCCTGAAAACCTTACACCAGTGTTTCCCAACCTTTTTTGAGCCGCGGCACACTTTTTACATTGACCAAATCCTGGGGCACACCACCAACCAAAATGACACCAAATGACACTCTATCACAGTAATACAGATAGTTAATATGTTTTTAAATGTATTTATACACTCTTAGTGTGAAACCTGGGCCTGTTTCGATGAACACAACACAGAATGGCAGAAAGACACAAACTTCCCACACAGAACTCCCATAACCAAGAGAAAATGCTATAAGCGTTTGGTGGGCATTGGCCTTGAGTTTTGGAGTTGTAGTTCACTATATCCAGAGAGCACTGTGGACTCAAACAATGTTGGATCAGGACCAAACTTGCCAATATGCCCAAATATGAACGCTGATGGAGTTCAGGAAATAGACCTTGACATTTGGGAGTTTAGTTGCTGGGATTTATAGTTCTCCTACAATCAGCATTCTGAACCCCACCAATGATAGAACTGGGCCAAACTTCCGACACAGAAACCCCCCCTCAGAGGAGGTCTCTACTTGTGGAAAGGGAGGCGGGCCTTCCCAATGCATGTAGAGGAGAGACCAAGTAGACAACGGGTGGGGAGGGGGTGGTTGTAATTTTGTGCCTTTATCAGGTTTCTTAGGGTTTTTATACTTCAACACACTAGACTCTCCCCCCTCCCCTCCTGGAGGTTCCAATTTCCCAAGGCACACCTGATGGTCGCTCACGGCACACTAGTGTGCCCCGACACACTGGTTGAGAAACACTGCCTTACACCAACCCACAACACTTTTGTTGCAAATTCAGCTTAACAGTTCAGAAAAACAAGTCCAAATCTCAGCGAAAAGGGAAAGGTGGAATATTGGCGCTCCCTCAGTCAAAACCGATCAGATGCCGTCCCTTCTTCCTTCGGATGACAAATGAGTGAGCAGCACACCATAAGGCAAACCAGAGGAAAGGGGAACGGATGCACATTCCCTTCATAGGCCCTGCGGGCAATTATCTTATGCCCTGAAGCATGAGATTTGATTATTGCTCATGGCTTCCCGAGACCCCAAATATCCCATTAAAAAAAAAAAAAGAGCGGGCGCAGATCAATTCGCATCAAGAGAATCTACCTTGAGATCATTACACAATTTCTTGAGGACGGGGAGCTGCGGAAGGGGAGTGCCTGCTTGGGATGGGAATCCATTTACGATCCGCCCTCGCAGAGGAAAGGGAAACTCGGGGGAACTCGGGAGAAGATTGGTTTCAGAAAGAAGCAGGACTGCGGCCCTTTCAAAGAATCACAAAACAAGAAGAGACCTCAAGGCCAGGGGCGGTCCTACAGGTAGGCCAAGGAAGCGGCCGCATGGGGCGCCATCTGGTAAGGGGCCCCTGTGCACCGGCGCCAGACAGCGTCCTGGCCCTGCCGATGTTCCTCAGGCAGCGCCGCAGCTGCCTGCTTTTGGGCCCCGGACTTGTGCGCTCTGACGCCGCTTCTGGGCATGAGCGGAGGTTTTCGCGCAGGCACATTTGCTCCGGAGCTGAAGTTGAGCGCAGGAGCAACTGCGCATGTGCGAAAACCTATGCGCATGCCCAGTAGCTCCTGTGCGCAGAAGCCTGTAAGCAAAGCACTCCCTATCGGGCAGGCAGGGGGTGCTTCCCCTCCCTTTGTCTCCGCCCTGCCGCCAAATACGGTGACCCAATTGGGCAGGCAGGGGGCGAAGACAAAGGGGAGGGGAGGGAGCCAAGGGGTATTGGTGACGTATTGCCTCCTGACAGGCGCCACTGGAAGTAGCCGCCGCACGCTGAGGCAAACTCCCTCGCCAGGCCCAATCACGTGTGAACCCTACCACACCGGCCCACTTCCCAGCACGTGCGCCGGCCGGGAGCATCAAGGAGAGACAGGCGCAACTGCGCAGGCAAATAGTAATATATAATATTTTATTTTACTTTATTTTGCGTTATTTGAGTTTTATAGGAGTCATGAAAATATTTAGTAGAGGATAATTTTATTTAAATAAATAATTTTATTTATTATTTTATAATAATAGTAATATAATGGGATGTTATATTATATTATAATGTCAATATATTATAATATGATTATATTGTAATGTAGTATAATATAATTATGATATAATATAGTATTATAGTATGTACTATAATATATTGTATATACATTGAAACAATATAATACTACTAATGGTATTGTGATATTATAATCGTATATTTGTTTAACATGGGGGCGTGTGAAAATAATGTTTGGGGCGCCAAAATAATGTTCGCTTACCATATAAAATTACCTTAGACCGCCCCTGCTCAAGGCCCATGGAATCCAACTCCTTGCCATAAGAGACCAGATGAGAGACTCCCTCCTGGGCACACAGAAGACTGGGCGACTTGGAAGGCACTGAACCGACTGCGCTCTGGCACCATGAGGTGCAGCGCCAACCTTCAGAAATGGGACCACTTACTACAATGCAACTTGAGCCCCGCCATATGCACAATGGAGGACCTCCTTACAGCCACACCAGAGGCACTCAAAGTGGCCAGCTTCTGGTCAAAGGGAATACGGTACAATGCCAAGTACAATGCCAAGTTTTAAAGTTTGTGGTTTTTCTATACATTATAACTGTATTATATAGCATATATATACGCTATCGTACTGATGGTAGCTTATTCAACTTAAGCCGCCTGAGGGCTCGCACTAAGACTCTAAACTATCTAGTCCGTGAACTGCTTTTTGCTGACGATGCTGCCCTTGCCGCCCATTCAGAAGCAGCCCTGCAGCGGCTCACATCTTGTTTTGCAGCAGCTGCAGAGCTGTTTGGGCTGGAAGTCAGCCTGAAGGAAACGGAAGCCCTCTACCAGCCCGCACCACAGGAAGAACGCCACCATCCCCACGTCAGCATGTGCCCCACGTCAGCATAGGCACATCTGTGCTTAAGTCCGTTCAGCAGTTCACCTCCCTGGGAAGCATCATCTCTTCAGACGCCAAGATTGACAAAGAGATAGATCACAGTTTAACAAAGGTATAGAGTGCATTCGGAAGGCTTCACAAAAGAGTCTGGAGCAACAAGCACCTGAGGCAAAGCACCAAAATCAGTGTGTACAGAGCTATCGTACTGTCTATTCTCCTCTATGGGTCTGAAACATGGGTCACCTATCGCCAACACCTATGACTCCTCGAACGCTTTCATCAGCGCTGTCTTCGCGAAATCCTAAATATACACTGGACCGACTATGTGATGAATGCTGCTGTCCTTGAGCAAGCAGGGGTCACCAGCGTTGAGGCCACGCTATTGAGAACACAGCTGCGCTGGGCAGGACACGTCTCTAGGGTGGAGGACCACCGCCTCCCAAAGATACTACTCTATGGTGAACTCGCCATGGGTCAGTGCAAGAGAAGCGCCCCCAAACAGAGATATAAGGACTCCCTGAAACAATACCTCAGGCTCGGCCAGATTGATCACCAACAATGGTCCACCCTGGCCTCACATCGGGAGGCATGGAGACGCACTCTCCACAATGCTAACTGTGTTAACTGTGTTATTAATTACTATACTGCTGTTGTTTTTAATTGTTTTTAACTGCTTATTGCCTGTATTTTACTGTGCCCTTCGTCTCCTGTAAGCCGCCGCGAGCCTCAGGGAGTCGGCGGCATAGAAGCCCGAATAATAAATAAATAAATGCTGCGGCCTCTTTCGAGAGGACGTGCCGAACGGGTCGCAAAGAGAAACGACAACGAGTACTGGAAATCCCCAAAATCCCCAACTTTAGAAGAATGGCTTCATAAAGTGATGGAAACCATCCAAATGGAATAGCTCACCGAGGCATTGAAGACAACCAAGGAAGACCCCACGAGAAAAATGGACTGGTCAAAAGTCAAAGACTACTATAGATCTGAACACAAAATAGATATACTTCTGAACTGGAACGTTTAGTTAGAAAAATCAAGGTTGAAGTGGTTTTAGTAGAGAGAGTACTATATATGAGATATGAGGTTTAATAGATATTTTGTCTTATATTTTTTCTTAGAATAAACACAGTGAGACTGTAGCAAATTCAAAATATTGAATATTATACAATGAGTATAATAGTACCCGATAGGGTTAGCAAACAATAAACAATATACAGTGGAATTAGTTCATTAGAAATCATCTGGCATATTATACAGACTCTGCAACATGATTCAACATAAATGCTATGGAAAACAGCAGTAGAGTAATACAGGTGAGGGGAATAGGCCGGGGAGGGGATACAATGTAACAGAAATATAGGCCTATATGGCAATATCACTCCCTAGTGCCAATATCCCCAATACACAGGGTCCACATAGGACAATGCGGTCTCTCAACTGTGGTCCAAATTGTAATAAGATAGTTGCAAACGTCCAAAAAGCATCAATTGCTGGAAACGCTGAAGGGGCCGCAATGGTCGATGTGCGAGGCCCGATCCATTTCGCCCTATGGGCTTTCTCAAGCGGCAACGTAAAATGGCATGATGCGCAGCGTCACGGGAATCATACACTATAATCAAAACAATAATGATACACATTCAGTCTAAGTTCTGCACGTACAGCTGGTTGGCTAGGCATACAATCATGGATTTGAAACATACCATCTGGTGGAGGAAGAAATTCACATACACCGTGCTCCCGAGGACCCCAAGGGTGGCCCTGGCTCCGGTGTTGCGGGTTAAATAATGCTGATCTGGGATGTGCGTCTCACGCAAAGAGGGCGTTGAGGGGGAGGGGCTCGTTTAAGCCACCCGGGAACTCGCTTTCGAGGGTGACGATCCACCATGTTTCTCTCCTTAATAGTAACGTTTGGGCGTCCATATGGGTGGGGATCCTCACTTTTTCCACTCCTGCAAATTTAAATGATTCAGGACTATGTTTGAGCGTGAGGAAATGCTTGTATAGTATGGTGTTTTCGTAGTTTTGACGAATCCGCGAACGATGTTCCGAGATCCTCGTGCGTAGGGGGCATGTCGACTGGCCGACGTAGAGAAGGCCACACCCACACGTGATGACGTACACGCATCCCTCCGAATTACAATTGGTGAAATCATGAATTTTGACAGTTTTGTTAGAATTGACGTTGATTATTTCTTTCCTTTGGAGCACCTGGGGGCAAGAGGAACACCCACCACAGGGTCTGCATCCTGGGGAGATAATACTGCGGCGAGGAGAAGAACGTAATGTGGAATGAACTAGATGGTCCTTTAAATTCAACGCAGAAAGAACCGCAACTTGGAAACAACATCACCCAAGGAGACTTTCTGCTGTGCTTTCTGCAACCAAACTTGCCTATCTCAGATTGGCCTTTTTAGTCATCAACGCGCTTGTAAGAAGCATGGGATGAGTCCTTCCTAAGAATATTCGTTCGCAAAGTAATGCCGAGATGTATTGTAATGCCGGGATAACTGTATCCTCAGTTTGCTTCTGACCGTATAACATGAAATAGATAAGAGAAAGGCAAAAGCAACCCACTTCTGAACGACTCTTGCGTTTGGAGTCACAATGAGTCTGAAGGGACTAGAGGGCAAGAAACAACTCGTGCCATTGTGCCTGGCGGGCTTTACAACCTATTTTTCAACCAGGATTCGAACGAGATGAATAGTCCTTCCGTCACTACCTTTGAGAGATAATAGAGACCGGCATGAAGTGCGTTCTCTGTGCAACATGTTCTTTTCGAGGGCACAAGGGCTTGGTTTGTCTGATGCAGTCTGATACAGGAATTTACAGGGGAAAGAAATGAGAGGCGAACAGCGCACCCCCCCCCCCGCAGCATCCTTGCCACATGTACTGTGGCTAAGTACATTTCCATAGAAACCCAGCAGCGGGTGACGGCTCCTCTCGCAAAGAAAACAAAGACAACGGTTGTGATCCAATCAACCAAAGATGGAGCCTCCAAAAGGCAAGGGCTGGGTAACTTCAAATTTAATTGGGTCCGTCTCTTTAATTGGCGTAGACCTGGACCATCGGCTCTCACTGTATGGACAGGGCTGTCAACTGGCGGACCTGTGCCATCGTGGCCTGGACACGTACCTATGCCCGCAGCCGCCATTTTTACATTTTTAAAAAAATGTTTTAAGACGGCCGACATGTCTTATGATGTGTTTTTATTGTTGTATTGCGTGTTTTATTGTATACTTGCATTTTGTGATCCGCCCTGAGCAGGACCGTAGCCAGGATTTTGTTTCCGAGGGGGCTGTTGTTTGGTTCGGCCGGGGGGGTGGGGCTGAGACTGGGTGGAAGAGGGTCCCGGCCCTGGACCCTAGCAAACATGTCTTTTGTGTTTTTATTGTTATCCCAATAACCCCATGAATGTGGGATATAATGAGCATGGTGATCAGATCATGATATGAATAAACATAACAGTTTAAATAATGTACCAGTAAGGCCTTTTCGTGGACCACCCTGAGAATTTCGGGGGCTGAAGCCCCTTAGCCCCGGCTACATGCCTGGCGAGGTACCATGAATTCCCTTGATCTGTACTGCTTTTGATGCAATCCAAAATCCCATTGGCTTCTTAAGCTGCTCATGTTCCTTCCATTCACGTGACTTTTTCCTCCTATTAAGACGCGTGGGTCAAACTCAAGGCCCATGAACTAAATCTGGCCCACGGTGTCATTTTAGGCGGCCTTCCAGGTGCTGGACTACAGGTCCCGTAGGCACCAGGACGATTCATAGCAGTAGCAAAAGGACATTTATGAAGCAGCAACAAAAATAATTCTGGGTTGTTGTGGGGGTTTTCGGGCTATATGGCCATGTTCTAGAAGCATTCTCTCCTGACGTTTTGCCTGCATCTATGGCAGGCATCCTCAGAGGATGCCTGCCATAGATGCAGGCAAAACGTCAGGAGAGAATGCTTCTAGAACAGGGGTGGGCAACTATTTTTTCCAAGGGGCCACATGAGAGCAAAAAAATATTATGCAGGGCCGCACCTAAAGGCGGAACTACATGCTAATCTACATAATTTATTTATTTCACTTACTATATTTACCATATATTACACATCATTAATATTAACATATTAATATATCAAGAAATATTCATATATTATTAGTATTATTATCATAATTATTATATTATAGTACAGGGGTGGGCAATAATATCCATGAAGCAATTAAATTTATATTATATCTCCCACAACAAAATTATATCAATGAAGCAATCGATTTAATATTATACCTCCCAGAAGACAATAACATACCTCTTCTTTCCTCCTTTGGAAGAGGAGGTCCGGCAGCGCCTTCCTGGTGAAGCCAGGTAGCCGGTGGCAGCGCTGGTTACCGGAAAAAAGGGAGGCCCGGGCAGGTAGAAAGCCATGCGTGGCTTTGTTTACGGCAAAAGCAAGCAAGGGAGGAGAACGGGGTCCCCTTCCTCTGTTTGGCGTGACGCTTGAAAACAAACTCCGGTGGATGCCCCGCCCCATGAGCGTCTCCCCTGATGACGTCGCAGCCGGCATCGCCGAACACGCTCAGGGGGCGGCGCTTCCTCCGCAGTTTGTTTGGCAACGTGAACGAGAGGAGGGGGACCTCGCGTTCGCCTCCTATGCTTGCTTTTTGCTTTGTATGTGGCGAAAAACAAGCATAGGAGTCCTCCCTTCCTCGCGGGGTCCCCTTCCTCTCGTTCACCTTGCCACCAAACTGCGGAGGAAGCGCCGCCCCCCTGTGCGTGTTCGGCAATGCCGGCTGCGACGTCATCGCGGGAGACGCTCAGGGGGCGGGGCGTCCTCCGGAGTTTGTTTTCAAGCGTGCGTGAGAGGAAGGGGACCCCACGTTCGCCTCCCTTGCTTGCTTTTGCTGTAAACAAAGCCATGCGTGGCTTTCTACCTGCCCTGGCCTCCCTTTTTGCCCGGTAAGCAGTGCTGCAACCGGCTCCCTCTCCCCAGTAAGCAGCGCTGCCCAAGGCCCCTCGGGCCGGATGGGAGCGCCCAAGGGGCCGCATCCGGCCCCCGGGCCGTCAAATGCCCATCCCTGTTCTAGAACATGGCCATATAGCCTGAAAAACCTAAAACCTACAACAACCCAGTGACTTCAGTATTGTGTTGCCCGAGGGCTAAAAAAAAAAAGTGGTATAGAAATACAGTAAATAAATAAATACGTAAATTAGGAAGTTTGAGAACCAGGCCTGGGCAAACTTTGGCCCTCCAGGTGTTTTGGACTTCAACTCCCACAATTCCTAGCAGCCTCAGGCCCCTTCCTTTTGCCCCTCAGCCGCTTAAACGTAATGAATATAGGAATGTGGCTTAAGCGGCTGAGGGGCAAAAGGAAGGGGCCTGAGGCTGTTAGGAATTGTGGGAGTTGAAGTCCAAAACACCTGGAGGGCCAGATTTTGCCCAGGCCTGTGTTAAACCCTTGCACTGATAGGACTGCTGACCGAAAGGTTGGCGATTCAAATCTGGGGAGTGGGGTGAGCTCCCGCCTGTCAGCTCCAGCTCCTCATGCGGGGACATGAGAGAAGCCTCCCACAGGATGGGCAATGTCCCCTGGGCAACATCCTTGCAGATGGCCAATTCTCTCACACCAGAAGCGACTTGCAGTTTCTCAAGTCTCTTCTGACACACACACACACACACAGCAAAAACCCAACTGGGATGTCTGGGCTGAGTTGGGATTCCAGCCCTGGTCTACCAGGGTTGCCCCCCCCCCCCCCACACACACACACTGCTGAGTCTTTCCTTGAGGAGGAGGGTGGCCCCAGAAGGAGGAAGGACAGGAAGCCGCAGCCAGGCTGGGAGGCGAGAGAGACTGGTCTTCAAGGGAAAGAGAGAGAGAGTGGGGGGGGGGAGACTGCCCCGAGACTGCTGGGAGAAGCGGAATATAAAACCGAATAATAAATAAATAAATAAATAAATAAATAAAAGGGTGAGGAAAGCATGGGCGCATCTTCACTCTAAAACCAATGCCGTTTGACACCACTTTAACTGTCATGGCTCAACGCTATCGAAATGAGAGGTGTCGCTCGGTGGGGCGTCAGCGCTCTTTGGCACAGAACACTGTTTCTCAACCTCCCTAATGCCACAACCCCTTCGTAACGTCCGTCATGTTGTGATGATCCCTAACCACAACATTATTCTTGTTGCTACTTCACAACTAAACACCAAGAAGGGAGCCACGATATGCAAAGATATCACAATATAATTATAATAACAGGAAAATGTGTGTCAATGCACGATATTCAAAGGCATCATACAGTACCAGCAAGCCAAATAACCATCACCATAATAAGCCGAAGGGTATTGAGGGAACACATATAGGTTGGCTTGCTGGTACTGTATGATTTGGGGCAGGAGGGGGAAGAAAGGGCGCGGAGGGGGAGGGGGAGGGAGAGGCCTCTGTCGAAAGCTGGCATGGGCAAACTTGGACCTTCCAGGTGTTTTGGACTCCAGCTCCCACCATTCCTAGCAGCCTCAGGCCCTTTTCCTTTCCCCCCCTCAGCCACTCAAGCAGGAAAGGGCCTCAGGCTGTGAGGAATGGTGGGAGTTGGAGTCCAAAGCACCCAGAGGGCCGAAGTTTTCCCATGCCTGTTTGAGGGACCTTAAAGTGGTGAGCCTCCTTCCAACATTGTGATTCTGGATAGAAAACAAACAACATCACATGGTTTGAGTCCACAGTGCTCTCTCGGTGTAGGTGAACTACAACTCCAAAACTCAAAGTCAATTCCCATAAATCCCAGAAACTGTAACTTCCAAATGTCAAGGTCTATTTCCCCCAAACTCCATCTGTGTTGTGGGTTGGTGTAAGGCAGTGTTTCTCAACCAGTGTGTCGGGGCACACTAGTGTGCCATGAGCGATCATCAGGTGTGCCGTGGGAAATTGGAACCTCCAGGAGGGGAGGGGGGAGAGTCTAGTGTGTTGAAGTATAAAAACCCTAAGAAACGTACCTCTGTAAAGGCACAAAATTACAACCACCCCCCTCCCCACCCGTTGTCTACTTGGTCTCTCCCTCTACATGCATTGGGAAGGCCCGCCTCCCTTTCCCCAAGCAGAGACCTCCTCTTGCCTCCTGGGGGTTCTGTGTCGGAAGTTTGGCCCAGTTCTATCATTGCTGGGGTTCAGAATGCTATTTGATTGTAGGAGAACTATAAATCCCAGCAACTACAACTCCCAAATGTCAAGGTCTATTTCCCCTGAACTCCATCAGCATTCACATTTGGGCATATTGAGTATTCGTGCCAAGTTTGGTCCTGATCCAACATTGTTTGAATCCACAGTGCTCTCTGGGTGTAGGTAAACTTCAACTTCCAAACTCAAGGTCCATTCCGAAGCAAACCCTTTCAGTACTTTCTGTTGGTAATGAGAGTTCAATATGCCAAGTTTGGTTCGATTCCATTGTTGCAAGAGTTCAGGATGCTGTTTGATTGTGTGCTAACTATAAATCCCAGAAACTGTAACTTCCAAATGTCAAGGTCTATTTCCCCCAAACTCCATCTGTGTTCACATTTGGGCATATTGAGTATTGCTGCCAAGTTTGGTCCTGATCCAACATTGTTTGAGTCCACAGTGCTCTCTGGATATAGGTGAACTACAACTCCAAAACCCAAGGTCAATGCCCACCAAACTCTTATAGTATTTTTTCTCTTGGCTATGGGAGTTCTGTGTGGGAAGTTTGTGTCTTTCTGCCATTCCTGACAGGATATCTATGTTGTGTTAGACAGTCATTTTGTGTCATTTTGGGTTAAACAGGCCCAGGTTTCACACTGAGTGTATAAAAAATAAATTTAAAAACATATTAACTATATGTATGACTGTGTTAGAGTGTCATTTTGTGTCATTTTGGGTTAGTATTAGTATGTTTTGTGTGTGTGTTTTTCTGCCATTCTTGCCAGGATATCTATGTTGTGTCCGTTGTTGAAACAGGCCCAGGTTTCACACTGAGTGTATAAATACATTTAAAAACATATTAACTATATGTATTACTGTGTTAGAGTGTCATTTTGTGTCATTTTGGGTTAGTATTAGTATGTTTTGTGTGTGTGTGTCTTTCTGCCATTCCTGCCAGGATATCTATGTTGTGTCCGTCGAAACAGGCCCAGGTTTCACACTGAGTGTATAAATACATTTAAAAACATGTTATCTATATGTATTACTGTGTTAGAGTGTCATTTTGTGTCATTTTGGGTTAGTATTAGTATGTTTTGTGTGTGTGTGTCTTTCTGCCATTCTTGCCAGGATATCTATGTCGTGTCCATCGAAACAGGTCCAGGTTTCACACTGAGGGTATAAATACATTTAAAAACATGTTATCTATATGTATTACTGTGTTGGAGTGTCATTTTGTGTCATTTTGGGTTAGTATTAGTATGTTTTGTGTGTGTGTGTCTTTCTGCCATTCCTGCCAGGATATCTATGTTGTGTTCATCGAAACAGGCCCAGGTTTCACACTGAGTGTATAAATACATTTAAAAACATATTAACTATATGTATTACTGTGTTAGAGTGTCATTTTGTGTCATTTTGGTTGGTGGTGTGCCCCAGGATTTTGGAAATGTCAAAAATGTACTGCGGCTCAAAAAAGGTTGAAAAACACTGTGTTAGAGCAGTGTTGTTGGATTCTATGGGAACTGTAGTCCAAAACTCTAGGTGACCCTATCCTTGGGATTAAAGGACACGTATCAAGGATATCACGTTGTGGAGAACCGCTTACTGTTGAGGAATTCCACTCAGGCTGCAAATGTATTGTTGAGCGAACCCTATTTTGCATAAAACCAATTATAGTCTCTTTTTAAAAAAAAAGTCTGGGAAAAAAGGGATAAAAATCTTTGGGTTTCCAACAAAAAAATAATAACTCAAAGGCCGCCGTGATGACTTCTCCTTATCCGAAAGGGGCATCTGAAGTGTAGAAGGCAGAAACTTCATGTCGGGAAGCGGAAACTAATTTATTTCTTCTTTACAGCCGCTGCACACAGACAGAGAAGGCCAAAACCCCTCCGGCTGTGAGAAGAACTAGGAGAGAAAGTGCGGATAACTCTGCTCCATCTTAGCCATGTGATAGAGACAGGGGCGGTCCGACGTATACGCGAAGTAAGCGGCTGCTTAGGGCGCCAACTTCTGGGAAGGGCGCCATCTTCTGGGAAGGGCGCCGCCAAGCCGGCCGCGCCGCCGTAGCAAACCTCCCTGCTGCTGCGTCGGCTTCAGCGCCTGGCCTGCAGGAGCTTCTGGGCATGCGCTGAGATTTTCGCGCATGCGCAGTGGCTCCAGAGCTGAAGTTGAGCTCTGGAGCCACTGCGCATGCCCAGAAGCTCCAGCAGGCGCTGAAGCCGAACCCTGTAAACACGTCACGTCACGAAGCCTGTAAACACGAACATTACTTTGGCTTAACCTCTCCCTTTGCCTCCGCCCCCTGCGTGCTGAATACAGACGGAGTGCTGACGTGACGTGTTTACAGGTTTCGGCTTCTGCGCCTGCAGGAGCTTCTGGGCATGCGCAGAAGCTCCTGCAGCCGCAGAAGCCTGTAAACACGTCACGTGACGCAATTGGGCAGGCAGGGGGCGGAGGCAAAAGGAGAGGGGGCGGAGACAAAGGGGGGGTGCCAAAGTAATGTTCGCTTACCATATAAAATAACCTTAGACCGCCCCTGGATGGAGAAAATGGTAAACGACGGAAACGTCTCAAGGTGCATCTACACCAGGTATGGGCAAACCCAGGCCTGAGGGACAGATGCGGCCCCTTGGGCTCCTTTCACAGACCCTCTTCTCTCTCACCATTCTATCCTTCCTTCCTTCCTTGTCTTTTCTTCCTCCTTCCCTTCCTCTTTCTCCTTCCTTTCCACCCTTTCATCATACCTTCCTCCCTCTCCTTTTCTCCTTCTTTCCTTCCTCCCTTCCGTCCTTCTTTCCTTCCTCCCTCCCCCCCTTCCATTTTCTCTTTCCTTCTTTTCTTTTTCCTCCCTCTCTCCCTTCCAAACCCCACCCCTCTTTCTCCCTCCCTCTCTCCATTCTCTTACACCAGTGTTTCCTAACCTTTTTTGAGCCGCAGCACACTTTTTACATTTGCAAAATCCACCAACCAAATTGACACAAAATGACACTCTATCACAGTAATACATATAGTTAATATGTTTTTAAAATGTATTTATACACTCAGTGTGAAACCTGGGCCTGTTTCGATGAACTCAACATAGATATCCTGGCAGGAATGGCAGAAAGACACACACTTCCCGCACAGTACTCCCATAACCAAGAGAAAATACTATAAGAGTTTGGTGGGCATTGACCTTGGGTTTTGGAGTTGTAGTTCACCTATATCCAGAGAGCACTGTGGACTGAAAAAATGTTGGATCAGGACCAAACTTGGCATGAATACTCAATATGCCCAAATGGGAACGCAGATGGAGTTCAGGGGAAAATAGACCTTGACATTTGGGAGTTACAGTTTCTGGGATTTATAGTTAACACACAATCAAAGAGCATCCTGAACTCTTGCGACAATGGAATTGAACCAAACTTGGCCTATTGAACTCTCATTACCAACAGAAAGTACTGAAAGGGTTTGCTTGAGAATTGACCTTGAATTTGGGAGTTGTAGTTCACCTACACCCAGAGAGCACTGTGGACTCAAACAATGTTATGTGATGTTGTTGTTTGTTTTCTATCCAGAATCACAATGTTGGAAGGAGGCTCACCACTTTAAGGTCCCTCAAACAGGCATGGGAAACTTTGGGCAGGAGGGGGAAGGAAGGGCGCGAAGGGGAAGGGGGAGGAAGAGGTCTCTGTCGAAAGCTGGCATGGGCAAACTTGGACCTTCCAGGTGTTTTGGACTCCAACTCCCACCATTCCTAGCAGCCTGAGGCCCTTTCCTGCTTAAGTGGCTGAGGGAGAAAAAGGAAAAAGTCCAGAGGCTGCTAGGAATGGTGGGAGTTGGAGTCCAAAAGACCTGGAAGGTCCAGGTTTGCCCATGCCAGCTTTCGACAGAGACCTCTTCCTCCCCCTCCGCGCCCTTTCTTCCCCCTCCTGCCCAACACTTACTTTTCCTTCTCCACTGCCGCTTCTGCCACCATTTTGATCCGAGGGGGCAGCGTGAGCGTGTTCAGGAGGGGAGGGGGAGGGAGGAAGACATGACCCATCCGGGCGCTACTGCGCAGACTTGCCCCAGAGCAAAGCGAGGCGGGGAAGAAGGGGAGTGGAGAAGAAAAAGTGTTCGGCAGGAGGGGGGGGGGAAGGGTCTTGGAGGTTCCAATTTTCCACGGCACACCTGAGGATCGCTCACGGCACACTGGTTGGGAAACACTGGCCACAGCACCTGTTCTTCGTAGCAGTATCCCATACAGGTGCTAACCAGGGCTAACCCTGCTTCGCTTTCAGGATCAAATGCAATTACTGAGTGGATCCTTCAGAAAGGGAAGATAAAAGGGAAATCCTTCAAGCAGTCAGGTCAATAGCCTGGCTGTATCTCCTCTTCCCTCTTGATCCTCCTAGTAAAGGATAGGCTTCAACAAGAACCTGCCTATGCCATTCCCCAACTCTGAGGCTTATAATTATAATTATCGTGTTATTGGACCTCACGGCAGCGTTTGACACAGTCGATTACGATCTTCTGACTCACCGCCTTGCCGGGGCTGGGGTGAGGGGCACAGCCCTGAATTGGGTGTCCTCCTCCCTTCAGAACCTGATAAAGCGAGTGAGGAGGGGGGAGGTTGTCTCCGGGGGCTCCCCGCTCCATTGCGGGGTCCCCCAGGGGGCAATCCTCTCCCCTCTGTTATTTAACATCTACATGTGACCACTGGCCCAGCTGGTGCGTAGCTTCGGGCTTGGGTGTCACCAGTACGCCGATGACACCCAGCTCATCCTGAGGATGGAGGGCAAGCCTGAATCCGTACCCGATAATTTCCATCGCTGCCTTGAGGCCGTTACTGGATGGCTGCGAGCCAGTAGGTTGAAGGTGAATCCAGCCAAGACGGAGATCCTGTGGCTGGGCCGCCCGAGCTGCAGGGACGTCCAGCTTTCGACTCTGGATGGCGTGACTCTATGTCCATCATCTTCTGTTAAGAGCCTAGGTGTGACCTTGGACCCCCTGCTGTCGATGGAGGCTCAGGTCTCCAGCGTCAGCAGGGTGGCATTTTTCCATCTCCGACAGGCGAGGAAGCTGGCCCCCTACTTGTCCCGGTGCGACTTGGCCACAGTGGTCCAAGCCACGGTCATCTCGAGGCTAGACTACTGTAACGCTCTGTACATTGGCCTTCCTTTGTCCGTGATCCGGAAAACGCTGCCGAACGCTGCAGCCCGACTCCTGGCAGGGGTTCCGGTTGGCTGTCACATCACGCCAATCCTGCGCGAACTGCACTGGCTTCCGATAGTATGCCAGATCACCTTCAAAGTGTTAGTCTTGACTTTTAAGACCTTACATGGTCTGTGGCCAGTGTACCTGCGGGACCGTCTCATCCCATACCGTCCCACTAGACCTCTGCCGCTTCGAAGAGCAAAACCTCCTGGTCATCCCTAGTGGTAAGACCTACTGGTTGACTGCGACTTGTCGGCGGGCTTTTTCGATCGTGGCTCTGACTCTCTGGAACTCATTGCCCGCCGACGTTCGCGCCATCCAGAGCCTTCTCCCGTTCAGGAAGGCTTGTAAGACTTGGTTATTTTGGCAGACCTACGGATCTGGATAACCTGTTGTTCTCCTAGCCCCCTTGCACCATTGTCTGCTGTCGCAATGCCTAACGTGCGACCTATTGTGTTTTTATATGCTGTTTTTAATCCTGTTTTAACTTTGACTGTGTTTTTATTGTGTTTTGTGATATGCTCTGTTTTTACTATGTTGTGATTGGATTTGTTGTGAGCCGCCCCGAGCCATTGGGGGCGTAGACAAATACAAATAAATAAATAAATAATGGATCCGCCCAAGAGTCGGGAAGCTGGACCAGACCTCTGTTTTGTATGAAACCCTCTCCGACACGTCTGTGCCCGAAGAGTCCTTCCCCGCTCTCTCTTTCCGAGGCTCTGGCAACCTCTGCGGGTTTGTCATGCCAATGCAATCATATTAAGATGGACCAAACTGTTTAAAAAAATGCACTTAATGAGAAAGTTATATTTGGCCCTGGAACGTTTCGCCTTTTGTCGCCCTCGTCGGCATTCCTGGAATTCACATGAACAAGAAGACACCATGTCCAAGAGCGACGGAGAGGCAGTCCCAGCCAGCAAATAGAAATGTCAATGGGATTTTGGAGGGGGGGGGGGGATATGAGTTTCCGCCTGAATCGAGAAAAGCTCTGGAAGTTAATGATCCCATTTTGAGAGTTCAGCACCTTGGAGAGCTCCTTTAATATTTGGACAGCTCCTTTCCAGCTGCGCCTGGAAGAGGTTCGGGCTGATGGCTTCACATGAAGGCATTTCGATGGGTGATGATGATGGCCCCGTTCGTAGGAATTTAACTGGCCTACCCAGCATAAATTTTAAGCTTATGCCTTGTGCTTAATCTCGGTTGTGTGTGTGTATTTATTTATTTATTTATTTATTTATTTATTTACATCATTTATATTTCGCCCTTCTCACCCCGCTGCAGGGGACTCCGGCCGGATCACAATGCACATATACAGGCAAACATTCAATGCCATAGACATAAAACATATATAGACAGACAACGAGATACACAATTGGTCGAGAGCTCACCCCGACCTGGGCAGGCCTTGAACTCATGACCTCCTGGTCATGAATATTTATTTATTTACTAGCTTGGGGACGCGCCCTGCCCGGGTTATTTGAGAAAGGCATTGTGTGCCAAGGTTGGTCCTTATCAGTTGTTTATTTGGCTTGTAGCGGTCTCAGGAAGTGAGTGAAGGTACTTCAAGTCCCAAAATCCATGGTCCATCCTCCTCCAAATTGCACCAGGATGTAGAGTGGGTCATGGGGATCCTGTGTGCCAAATTTGGTCTTGATCAGTCATTGGATGAGGGTCGCAGCAGTCTCGGGAAATGAGGAAAGATACTTCAAGTCCCATCATCCATGGTCCGCCGTCCCCCAAACTGCACCAGGATGTAGAGTGGGTCATGGGGGCTCTGTGTGCCAAGTTTGGTCTGCACTGGTCATTGGATGAGGGTCGCAGTGGTTTCAGGAAGTGAGTGAAGGTACTGCAAGACCCATCGTCTGTGGTCTATCCTCCTTAGAACTCCAGCAGGATGTAGAGTAGGTCATAAGTACTCTGTGTGGCAAGTTTGGGCCTAGTCTGTGATTTGTAGGGGTTGCAGAGGTCTGTGGGAAGTGAATCGGGTAAAGGTACTGCAAATCCCATCATTTGTGGCCCATCCTGCCCTAAAATGCACCAGGATGTAAAGTGTGTCATGGGGGATTTGTGTGCCAAGTTTGGTTCTGATCCGTCATTGGTGTGGGCCACAGTGCTGTAAGGAAGTGAGTTTAAGTACTGCAAATCCCATCATCCAAGGTCCATCCTCCCTCAAACTGCACCAGGATGTAGAGTGGGTCTTGGGGGTTCTGTGTGCCAAGTTTGGTCTTGTTTTGTCACTGTTGGGGTCCGCAAAGTGTGTTGGAGTTAAACCCGCACCATGCCTGAGTGCCTCAGACCTTTTCCTTACCCCCTCTGCTATTTGAAAGTGTCGGAATGTTCGTGGAGGCTGGGAGCCACCCCCACCCCCTGGCAGTGTAGAGTCTCGGAATGTTGGTGGTGCTGGCCAATCAGACCGTTATGCAAATGATCCTGCATTGGGAGCCAATCGAAACGCTGGCACATATTCCTCCGCAAACACTGCCTATTTTATTATATCTATAGATTTATTTATTTATTTATTCGTTCTTGTTTGCCACCCTTCCTGATGGCTCGGGGCGGCTCACAACATATTCATAAAGCAGCCGAACACAGCAAAATTAAAACCACAGTTAAAACGTCAGATAAAAAAGCACAATAGGCCGCACATAGAAACAATGCGGCACAAAAGGTAGAAAAAGATGGCGACATGCAAAAGAAGACTGCAATTCATCCAGCTCCGAAAGCCTTGCAGGCTTTCCTAAATGGGAGGATGTCCTGGATGGCACGAACGTCGGAGGGCAGCGAGTTCCAAAGTGTTGGAGCCACGATCAAAAAAGCCCGGCGACACGGGTTGCGGTCAGGCAAAATGTCTTAGGGCTAGGAACGACCAGGAAGTTATGTTCTTCAGAGCACAAAGATCTGGTGGGATGATACGAGTTGAGGCGGTCCCGCAGGTACACTGGCCCAAGGCCATATAAGGCCTTAAAAGTCGGAACTAGCACTTTATTTATTTATTTATTTATTTATTTCTGAGGCTTCTATGCCGCCGACTCCCGGGGGCTCGCGGCGGCTCACAGAGCCGAGCATAAAAACAGGATTAAAACATAAACGATTAAAAACATAAAACAATTGAACAATTAAAACAATAGCCGGACAGGGCCTACTACAAGGGGAACAGCAACAGGTGCCAGCACAGTACCCAAAGTACCCGGGTCTACTCTCCAAAGGCCTGCCTGTACAGATGGGTTTTACAGGCCCGCCTAAATGGGAGTAGATCTCTCAGGGCCCTAGTTTCAGCCGGGAGGGCGTTCCATAGCGTAGGGGCTATGACGGAAAACGCCCTCCGGCGGGTGGATGTCAGATGTGCCGACTTTGCTGATGGTATTTCCAGGAGGTTGGCATCTTCTGACCGTAGTGATCTCGCTGGGCAATAAGGGGTGAGGCGGTCCCTCAGATACGCTGGCCCCAGGCCGTACAAGGCCTTAAAGGTAAGAACCAACACTTTGAAGGCGATCCGGTGCTCAATAGGAAGCCAGTGCAGATCCTGCAAAACAGGTGTTATTCGGCAACCTGCTGGCGTGCCAGACAGGAGCTGGGCGGCAGTGTTCTGCACCAGCTTGAGCTTCCGGATCGACGACAGAGGAAGGCCAACATAGAGCGCGTTACAGTAATCTAGCCTAGAGATGACCGTGGCTTGGATCACCGTGGCCAGGTCGTTCCGGGAGAGGTAGGGGGCCAGCCTCCTTGCCTGACGGAGGTGGAAAAAAGCGGCCTTGCTGGCCATGGAGACCTGGGCCTCTATGGTCAGCTGGGAGTCCAGATGGACCCCTAGGCTCTTCACAGACGGCGCTGGATGCAGCGCCGCACCGTCCAGGGTCGGAAGCCGGGCACCCACCCCGCCCGGGCGACCCAGCCACAAGATCTCCGTCTTCGATTCGGATTCACCCTCAACCTACTGGCTCGCAGCCATCCAGTGACGGCTTCGAGGCAACGCTGGAAATTATCGGGGACGGATTCTGGCCTGCCCTCCATCCTCAGAATGAGCTGGGTGTCATCAGCGTACTGGTGACAGACCAGCCCATAACTCCGCACCAGCTGTGCAAGCGGCTGCATGTAGATGTTAAATAACAGAGGGAGAGAATGGCCCCTGGGGGGAACCCCGCAGACTAAAGGGGAGCCCCGGAGATCACTCGCCCTCCTCACACGCTGAGACCGCTGGCGGAGGAAGGAGGTCAGCCAATTAAGGACAGTCCCCCTCATTCCAGCCATGGCCAGGCGGTGGATCAATAGATTGTGGTCGACCGTGTCAAACTTTGAAGGTGATCCGGCATTCTACTGGAAGCCAGTGCAGTTTGCGCAGAATTGGCGTGACGTGAGAGCTTGCTGAACTCCCCGCAAGGAGCCGGGCTGCAGCGTTCTGCACCAGCTTAGGTTTCCAGATCACTGACAGAGGAAGGCCGATGTATAGAGCGTTACAGTAGTCTAGCCTCGAGATGACCGTAGCTTGGACCACTGTGGCCAGGTCGCGACGGGACAAGTAGGGGCCCAGCTTCCTCGCCTGGCGAAGGTGGAAAAACGCCACTCTGCTGACGGTGAAGACATGGGCCTCCATCGACAGCAGAGGGTCCAGGTTTACCCCGAGGCTCTTAACAGATGACGACCGTCCAGGGTCGGAAACTGAACATCTCCACCGCCCGGGCGACCCAGCCACAGGATCTCCATCTTAGCCGGATTCACCTTCAACCTACTGGCTCGCAGCCATCCAGTAACGGCCGCAAGGCAGCGATGGAAATTATCAGGTACGGATTCGGACCGGCCATCCATCCTCAGAATGAGCTCAGTGTATTTGAATATGTATTTTATAGAAATACATTTTAATATGTATCTTTATAGAAATTTTATGCGTTTTAATTATGCCGCAACCCGCTTTGAGCCACACACATGGAGGCAGGTAAGAACTAAAATTATTATTGTTATTATTTGTTTAGTTGCATGCTGCAAGACACTTGCTCCATCCATGTTTAACATTTACACAAATGATCAGCCAATGCCAAAATGGACAGAGAGTTCCATCTATGCTGACGATCGTGCCATCACTGCTCAAGCAGGAAGCTGTGAAACCCTAAACCTGGGGGTCGGGACCCCTGGGGGGGTGTCGTGAGGGGGTGTCAGAGGGGTCACCAACGACCCTGAGAAAACACCATTTTCTGTTGTTCATGGGGGGGTCTCTGTGTGGGAAGTTTGGCCCAATTCTATCATTGGTGGGGTTCAGAATGATCTTTGATTGCAGGTGAACTATAAATCCCAGCAACTGCAACTTCCAAATGTCAAGGTCTATTTCCCGCAAACTCTACCAGTGTTCACACTTGGGCATATGGAGTATTTGTGCCACGTTTGGTCCGGATCCATCATTGTTTGAGTCCACAGCGCTCTCTGGATGTAGGTGAACTACAACTCCAAAACTCAAGGTGAATGCCAACCAAACCCTTCCAGTGTTTTCTGTTGGTCATGGGAGTTTTGGGTGCCAAGTTTGGTTCAATTCCATCGTTGGTGGAGTTCAGAATGCTCTTTGATTGTAGGTGAACTATAAATCCTGGCAACTACAACTTCCAAATGACAAAATCAACCTCCCTCCCCAACCCCACCAGTATTCAAATTTGCGTGTATTGGGTATTTGTGCCAAATTTGGTCCAGTGAATGAAAATACAGCCTGCGTATCCGATATTTACATTACGATTCATAACAGGAGCAAAATGACAGCTATGAGGTAGCAACAAAAATAATGTCACCCCAACATGAGGAACTGTATTAAGGGGTCACCACATTAGGAAGGTTGAGAAACACTGTCCTAAATCTCCTGCCCATGACTGGGATTTATAGTGTGGAGCCACATCAGGTTGACTAACCATTTGTACAGCAGTTGTGAGCGACACTCAAGCAGGCCCGGATTACCCATAAGCCAAGGGGGGCGCAGTTCACACGGACCCAAAAAAATACGTTGAAACAAAACCGCAACGCGCGGCATGGAGATGACTCTCTCTCTCAGGGGAGGGCGGGGGGAGAGCGCTGTGAGGGGGCGGGGGAGGAAGGAATGGCGCCCCCCTCGCCATCACTCCCGCCCCCTTGCCAAGGAAGGAGGGCACAAGGAGGAGGTGGCGGAGGGAAGCCCCCAGGGTTGCTGCCGGGCATGCGCAGCACCAGGCCCGGATTGCCCATAAGGCCACCCTAGGCCATGGCCTAGGGCGGCACATTTTGGAGGGCAGCAGGTCCGGACCCCCCCCCCCAAAGTTTTTTAAAATTTAATTTAAATTTTTTTTAAAAAAATTCAAAAAAGGGCGCATGCGCGTGGTGGCATAAGCGCCATCCACGCCTCCCCCCCCCCCCTTAGCTCTTCTCTCCTCGGCTCTGCCCCCGCCCTCAGCTCTGCCCCGGCTCCGCCCCCGCCTCCTCGCGCCCCCAGTCTGTTTCCCTGACTCCCTTGTCCGGCACGCGCGACTCAGTCGCTCTGTCTGTTTGTGTTTCCCTCCCTCCCTCGGCTTGCGCCCCTGCAGCCTGTGTTTCCCTGCTTTTCGCATGGGGGCGGAGCCGGGGCGGAGTCGGGGGCGGGGGCAGACTCAGAGCCAATGGCCTAGGGCGCCAAAAGAGCCTGATCCGGGCCTGCGCAGCACCCAGGAACATGGCGGAGGAGGCAGAGGCGCTCGCGGGGAGTGGTCCCGGGGGGGGGATCCCTCCGCCTCCTCCTCCTCGCGCCCTCCTTCCTTGGGTCAAGGAAGGAGGGCGTGCCACGAGGGCCTGGGGGCTTCCCTTCCTTCCTCCTCCTCCTCGCGCCCTCCTTCCTTGACTCAAGGAAGGAGGGCACGCCGCGAGGAGGAAGGGGGGGGTGCAGTAGAGGTTGGTTTGGGGGCGTAATTCCAAAGTGTGGCCTAGGGCGCCAAAAGGGGTTAATCCGGGCCTGCACTCAAGGCAACGTCTATCAAACTAAAATTAATTGGGGGGGGGGCATAGCCTGAAAACTAAAGAAATGAAGCCGAACACCCTTATTAGGGTTTCTTACCCCCCTGCCCATTCGGAGCCCTTTGCTCCGTTCCAATATGCCACCAACCATTGGCTTCCATTGTTCCGTTCCTTCCTGGAGCATTGCCAGGGACTGGCAGCCAACCGCTCATGAGCCAGGGATTTGGAGTAGCACTCATTACCATTATTACGATCACACTTGTGAGCCATGATTATTATGCTATTATGATGCAGAGGTGGAAAATTCCCAGGACAAGGCATTGACGGCTTGCTTTTTGACGCCGTCGCCTTGCCTTTCTGACTGAGCTGAGAAAGGAATACAGGCGGAGGGTCCCGTCTCGGAAATGCTCGGGGGGCCAGAAGTGCTACAGATTCCAGCTATTAGAATGTTTGTTTACACATGTACACAATGAGATATCAATATAATATGATATCTTGTATATACTGTACATACTAGCAGGGGCGGTCTCACCTCTCCTGGGGGGGGTAGGCGAGCCTTATTTCTGCGCCGCCCCCATGGCTGCTGGACGTGGCAGCCCGCGGTGAGGTCACACGCAGCTGCGCAGGCGTCACGCACACCTGCGCATGCGCGGTGATGTCACGCGCAGCTGCGCGAGTGCGTCGCACACGCCTGCGCATGCGCAGTGGCGTCCGCCACGGCTGCATCACCGAATGCGCCGCCTGCACGCCTGCCCGGCTGCATCACCGAATCCCAGGCAGGAGCGCGGCGGAGCGCCGCCTGTGCTGCCGGCTGCATCACCGGATGCTAGCGCGGCAGGCATTGGCAGGGAGCACTGGCTCCCAGGCAGGAGGGACGCCCCTCCCAGGACCCTTACATGGCGGAATGCCAAAGGCCGGCACTGCATACTAGCTGTACCCGGCAGGCGTTGCTGTGCCCTATTTAGGAGATGCGAGACAGTCTGAGTATGTAAGGGTTGGAATTGATGTGACTTATGGTCTTGGTGGGGTCATGGCTGTGTCGTTGTGGGTTGTTCTGGTGGGTGGGATGTTGGAGTCCTGGGGAGTTGTCGGTGTGTGCAGGCCCGGATTAACACCTTCTTGCGCCCTAGGCCACACTTTGGAATTACGCCCCCTTTAAGCCAACCTCTACTGCACCCCCCCCCCCCACATCACTCATACCCACACTAAAATTAGATCATACCTCAAATTCACTCAGGTAGCCCAATACATCTCAGTTGATCAGTAATATCCAAATAAATCAACAACAACTCGTGCCAATCAGCGCAGGTGTATCCGCAGGGCTCGCAGGGTGCCTGGGCCGATCCCACCTGCCGCAGCGCAGTGCTCGGGCCCATTTTTAAAAATGCCATCCCAATGCAGTGGCAGGGAGTTCCACAGTCATGCTTTCTACCCGAAGCGGGACTCAAACTCAGAATGCTAAGACAGAAGCACCGCCCCCGAAGAGGAGTCAAGGGAAGCACTAGCCAATCACAGAAGCGCTTTCAAAAGGGGGGGAATTCAAATGAGAGAGTGACACCCGGCAGGGCCAATGAGGGGACGGGGTGGCACCGACGGGGCAGGGCCACCTAAGGCAAGGGACACGGGCACCCTGAGGGAGCGACTCCATCTCCGGCAGGGCCTTCCCGGTCCCCATCGCACGGCGCCCCGGTGCCCCGGCGCCTACCTGCTCAAAGCGTGGCCTGCCCAGCTGGAAGGGCGGACCCTCCTCGGCACCCTCCGCCATTCCCTCCATCTGCTCGCTCTCTCTCCGCTGCCCAGCCACGCCCACTGGCTCCGCCCTCGCCGCCTCCCATTGGCCCGGCCCCACCGCAGCCCCCGCGGGGCTTGCCAGGAGGCATAGTCTTTCTCCTGCGGGGAGGGAGGCGGAAGCGGAGAGAGGTGCATGACGGGAAGTGTAGTCTTCAGGACAGGGCCCGCTCTCATAGACATCTATGGGCGAGGCCAAGGGAGGGAGGGAAAAACGTGTTGCGTTTTTATTTGTTTCAACATTTTTTTTTGTTCCATGATCTGCGCCTCCCTCCTCGGCTTGCGCCCCTAGGCCATGGCCTAGGTTGGCCTTATGGGTAATCTGGGCCTGGGTGTGTGGTGTTGCTGGCGTTCTGCAGAGCTTGTGGATATACAATGTTTTGTGTCTTTCCGCCTGCTGTGTTGACGTAGAGGTTCTGTGGTGTCCCAACTCTGGAGCACGCTACGTAGAGTTGTCCGTGGGAGAAGCCTTCTGTGTCAAGGTCTATGCCACAGATGTGTAGTGTTTGTCCTTGAGCCTTGTTTATGGTGATGGCAAAAGCTAGTGTAGTGCAGTGTCTTTCTGTTCCGGCGTTTGTTCTGCCCTTTTTTGTGTGATGTATGTAGCGTTGCGAGTGTGTCGTCCGATGCTGTTCTTTTTAGGAGGCATGGCTTGTCTTTTGGGTCAGCTTATGCCTGTGTGGAAGGAAGGAATGGCATACAAATGGGTTGAGCAGTAGACGCAAGGTTGTGTTATGTGCGTATTGTGTTGTGTGTAGGTATTACTTTTGTGTTATTCTGGGGGTATGTGTTATCAGTGGTGCCTGTGTCCCTGGTGCCCTATTTGTCTCTATCCTAGATCTTGGCCTTGACAGTTTAACCCTCAAACACCAACTGTCTAAACTGAAATCACTCAGCATTCTAATCTAGCCTTGGCTGGCTTTGGCCACCGTTACTATGGTAAGTGATGTTGGTCAATGGGTTTCGCTGGCGGCCGCAGAGGATGCTGGGAAATGTAGTTTTTTTAATCGTTGTTTTGGGGGCCTTCTAGGATTTGGGGGGAAGGTTTTTTTTGCTAAAAACCTTCCTTGCCTGAGGCCTATTTTTGTTGCCAAATTTGGTGTCTCTGCCTTGTAAGGTTTCTCTGCCTAGGACGGTCGTTCAATGACGACTCGTCCTTTATATATATAGATAATATTGATAATATTACAATGTAATGCAATATAATACTACTAATAGTAATATGATATTATAATTACATATTTTATATTACATGTAATATTATTAATAATATTACAGTATAATGTTATGGTACAATGTAATCTATCTCTATCTCTATCTCTATACATTAATAAAGCTGAAAGTTTGTATGTGTATTTGTTTGTGGGTTTGTCGATATGTGCCAGTGTTCTGATTGGCTGCCACTTTCACAGGCCACAGCGACCAGAGCGGGTGATGGGCCTGCACCAAACTTGGGACACATAACCCCCCTGACCCCCTTTACATCCTGGTGCGGTTTGGGGGAGATGGAACACGGATTATGGGATTTGTAGTACTTTAAATCCCTTTGCTTCCCACGGATCACTGCGGCCCCAAACAAAGACCGATAAAGACCAAACTTGGCGCACAGAGCCCCCATCACCTACTCTACATCCTGCTGCAGTTTGAAGGAGGCCGGACCATGGATGATGGGACTTGAAGTACCTACACTCATTTCCCGAGACCGCTGCAACCCTCATCCAATGACTGATCAAGACCAAAGTTGGCACATAGAGCCCCCATGACCCACTCTACATCCTGCTGCAGTTTGCAGGAGGGTGGACCATGGAGGAAGGGACTTGAAATACTCATTTTCCGAGACCGCTGCAGCCCTCTTCCTCACCAAACCATAGAGCCCCCATGACCCCCTCATCCATTCAGGGTGGACCATGGATGACAGACCACTCAAAACCATGCAACCCTCATCCATTCACCACAGCCCACACTTGCCACACAGACCCCTCTACATCCTGCTACACTTCTCAAATGACCCGGGCACTGCCGGGTCCCCAAGCTAGTATATAATAAAGCGGAATGTTTGTTTGTTTGTATGTGGTGGGTGGGTTTGTATATATGTGCTGGCGTTCTGATTGGCTGCCACTTTCACAGGCCACAGCGACCAGCGCAGGTGATGGACCTGCACCAAACTTGGGACACATAACCCCCCTGACCCCTTTTACGTCCTGGTGCGGTTTGGGGGAGGTGGACCACGGATTATGGGATTTGTAGTACATTCAAACACTTTGGTTCCCACAGACCACTGCGACCACCTAAAAGGACCAAAACAGACCACACTTGGCACACACATCCCCCATTACCCACTCTACGTCCTGGGGCACTTTGGAGGAGGGCGGACCATGGATTATGGGACTTGAACTACCTCTACTCACTTCCTCAGTCCGCTGCGACCCTCATCCAATTCCTGAACGAGACCACACTTGGCACACATAACCCCCATGACTACCTTCACGTCCTGGTGAGGTTTTGGGGGGGAGCTGCCAATGGACAATGGGATTTGTAGTACTTTCACACCCCTCTTCTACCGCAGACCACTGCGGCCCCCAACAAACACCTATAAAACCACACTTGGCACACAGAGCCCCTGTGACCACTCTACATCCTACTGCAGTTTACAGTAGGGCAGACCATGGATAATGGGACTTGAAGTACCTTCCCTCACTTTCCAAGACTGCTGCAAACCTAATCCAATGATTGATCAACACCAAACCTGCCACACAGAGCCCTCATGACCCACTCTACATCCTGGTGCAGTTTTGTGTGAGATGGACCATGGCTGATGGGACTTGAAGTACCTTCACTCACTTCCTAACCCTCATCCATTCGCCAATACAGACCACACTTGGCACACACAGCTCCCATGACCCAATCTACATCCTACTGCAATTTGGAGGAGGGTGACCCACAGATGATGGGACTTGCAGTACCTTCAGAAATTTCATGATACCACAACAACTCCCAATAATGATCGATGAAGGCCAAACTTGGCAGACAGAGCCTCCATGACCCACTCTAAATCCTGCTGCACTTTCGAGGAGGGTACACCATGGATAATGGGACTCGCACTACCTTCACTAACTTCCTGAAACCACTACTAGCCACGGACATTTATAAGGACCAACCTTGACACACAATGCCTTTCTCAAATGACCCGGGCACCGCCGGGTCCCCAACCTAGTACATATAATAAAAGAGAATGTTTGTAGGTATGCGGAGGTGTTTGTGGATATGTGCCTGCTTTCTGATTGGTTGCCACTGTGGGATTATTTGCATAACGCCTCTGATTGGCCAACACCACCAACATTCCGACACTCTAAAGTGCCAAGGGGGGGGGGGGTAAGGAAAAGGCCTGAGGCAGTCAGGCATGGTGGGAGTTTAAGGCCAAAACACTTTGCGGCCCCCAACAATGAGACAACAAAACCAAACTTGGCACACAGAACCCCCAAGACCCACTCTACATTCTGGTGCAGTTTGAGGGAGGCTGGGCCATGGATGATGGGACTTGCAGTACTTTAACTCAATTCCTTAGAGCATTGTGGCCCACAGCAATGACAGATCAGGACCAAACTTGGCACACAGAGGCCCAATGGCCCACTTTACAACCTGGTGCGGTTTAGGGCAGGATGGGCAACAAATGATGGGATTTGCAGTACCATCACACGATTCACTTCCCACAGAAAACTGTAGCCCCTACAAATGACAGACCAGGCCCAAACTTACCACACAGAGTACTCATGACACACTCTACATCCTGCTGCAGTTCTAAGGGGGATGGACCATGGATGATGGGACTTGCAGTACCTTCTGTAATTTCATGACACCACTGCAACTCCCAATAATGATGGATCAAGGCCAAACTTGCCACGGAGAGCAAACAGAGGACAGACCAAAGATGATGGGACTTGCAGTACCCATTTCATTCTACCATGCAACTCCCTGGATGCCTTGGCACACAGAGCCCCATGTTACATCCTTACACTTGGGGGAGGGTGGACCACAGATGATGGGACTTCCAGTACCTTCAGTAATTCCTTTATGACACCAATAACTCCCAATAATGATGGCAAGCCAACTTCAAACAGAGTGCCATTCTACATCCTGGTGCCTTAGAATTCCTCCGGAGTCCTTTATGCAAACAATCCCACAGTGGCAACCAATCAAGACACTGCCACATATTCCTCCGCACCGCCGCAAACATTCTCTTTTATTATAGTTATAGATAGATAGATAGATTTATTAGATTTTGGGATATTCTTACCACTGTTACTACATTTGTAAACCTTGCCTTTATCACAAAAGAAGCCAAGGTGATGAGAATGCTGAAGTAAGGCAAGGAAAAATGTCTAAAAGGCAAAGTGAGGAAAAAATTACTAAGCACATAGAAGAACAGGCATTGCTGAAGGAAAATCAACATGGTTTCTGCAAAGGCAAATCATGTCTTACTAACTTGTTAGAATTCTTTGAGGGCGTAAATAAACACATAGATAAAGGGGACCCAGTCGATATTGTTTACCTTGACTTCCAAAAGGCTTTTGACCAAGTCCCTCACCAAAGGCTCCTAAACAAGCTCTTCAGCCATGGAATCAGGGGACAGGTCTTGTCCTGGATTGGAACCTGGCTAAACTGTAGGAAACAAAGGGTGGTAATAAACGGACACTTCTCTGGGTGGAAGAGGTGAAGTGGCGTACCCCCAGGTTCAGTTTTGGGTCCGTTACTTTTAATTTATTCATTAATGACCTGGGCGTAGGAGTGAATTCTGAGGTAGCAAAGTTTGCAGACGACACTAAACTGTTCAGGGTAGTTAAAAATGAAACTGATTGTAAAGAGCTCAGAAAGATCTCTGAAATTGAGTGAATGGGCAACAAAGTGGCAAATGCATTTTAACCTAAACAAGTGTAAAGTCATGCACATCGGGGCAAGAACCCCAACTACACCTACCAATTGATGGGGTCAAAGCTTTTTCTGAGACAAACCAGGAAAGGGATCTTGGGGTTTTGGTGGACAGCTCAAGGAAGATGTCAACCCAGTGCGCAGCAGCAGCGAAAAAAGCAAATTCTATGCTTGGCATGATCAGGAAGGGAATCGAAAATAGGTCGGCAAATGTTGTATTGCCTCTCTGCAAATCTATGGTGAGGCCACGTCTGGAGTACTGTGTACAATTCTGGTCTCCGCACCTGAAGAAGGATATAACGGAAGTGGAAAAGGTACAGAAAAGGGCAACAAGAATGACCCAAGGGATGGAGCGGCTCCCTTATGAAACCAGGTTGCAACGCCTTGGTCTTTTCAGCCTTGAAAGACGGCGTCTAAGAGGTGACTTGATCGAAGTGTATGAAATCATGCATGGGATAGAAAAGGTGAATAAGGAAAAATATTTTCTCTGTCACGCAACACTAGGACTAGGGGGCACTCCCTGAAGCTCCAAGGTAGGAAAGTTAGGACTAATAAAGGGAAATATTTCTTCACCCAGAGGGTCATTGGGTTATGGAACTCACTTCCAGAGGAGGTTGTGACAGCGGTCAGCCTGGACAGCTTCAAGGCAGGATGAGACAGATTCATGGACACCAATCAGTAGCTACTGAAATGGACATCCAAGGGCCACCTCTGTGTTGATGGAGGCAGGCAGGATTTCCCCGGGTACTGGTTGTGGGGGGTCGGGAGCAGGTGAGGGTTTTGCCCTCCCTTCTGCTCGAGATCCCCGTGTACAACTGGGGGCCACTGTGTGACACAGAATGCTGGACTAGCTGGCCTGAGGCCCGATTCAGCATGGCTCTTCTTATGTTCTTATGTTAAGAGATCGAGAGAAAGAATAAGAGACAGACGGAGAGAAAGAAAGACTGATTGAGAGAGAGGAGAAAGGAAGAGTGTGCTGCAGTATCAGGGGGCCAATTTTTGCAAAGTTGCTTGTCTGTCCAGAGCCACACTCAAAGCACAATCCCAACTGAGCCCCATTAATGTAATTGACTTTTAATGGCATCGTCAAAGTGATGATGTGAATGTTTTAACAGGGATCGGAGATAAAACTGAAGCGCAGCCTCACCCGGCCGTTTCCTCCTTTGGAATCAGAAAGGGCTTCTTGAAGGAGCAAAGCAGGGCTGCCCTCCATCAGGTATGCCATTGGTTCTCAACCTTCCTAATGCCGCGACCCCTGGACACGGTTCCTCATGTTGTGGTGACCCCCAACCATAACTTTTTGTTGCTACTCCAGAACTATCATTTTGCTATTGTTATGAATCGTCATATGAAAAACAGATATGCAGGATGTTGTTTCATTCACTGGACAAAATTTGGCACAAATACCAGATACACCCACATTTGAATACTAGTGGGGTTATCGATTTTGTCATTTGGGAGTTGTAGTTGCTGGGATTTATAGTTCACCTACAATCAAAGAGCATTCTGAACCCCACCAACGACGCAACTGGACCAAACTTGGCACACAGAACTCCCACGACCAACAGAAAATACTGGAAACGTTTGCTAGGCATTGACCTTGAGTTTGGGAGTTGTAGTTCACCTACATCCAGAGAGCAGTGTGGCTTCAAACAGGGATGGATCTGGACTAAACTTGGCACGGATACTCAATATGCCCAAATGTGAACAGTGGTGGAGTTTGTTGAAAATAGAGCTTGACATTTGGGAGTTGTAGTTGCTGGGATTTATAGTTCACCTACAATCAGAGCCTTCTGAACTTCACCAACGATGGAACTAGACCAAACATGGAACACGGAACTTCCATGACCAACAGAAAGTACTGGAAAAGTTTGGTAGGCATTGACCTTGAGTTTGGGAGTCGTAGTTCACCTACATCCAGAGAGTACTGTGGCCTCAAACAATGATGGATCTGGACCAAACTTGGCACGGATACTCAATATGCCCAAATGTGAACACTGGTGGAGTTTGTTGAAAATAGAGCTTGACATTTGGGAGATGTAGCCGCTGGGATTTATAGTTCACCTATAACCAAAGTGCATCAGAACCCCCACTGACGATAGAATTGGGACAAACTTCCCACACAGAGTCCCCCAGGAACACCTCAGCAAGCGAGAGTCCAAAAGTGGCAGGCTAAAGCCCAGCACCTCAATCAGTGACTGAGCTCGGATGAGAACGTTCCCTCCTGGGCACACAGAAGGCTGGGCTATTTGGAAGGCATTGAACAGGCAGCGCTCTGGCACCACGAGATGCAAAGCCAACCTTAGGCAGGCCCGGATTAACCCCTTTTGGCACCTTGGCCACACTTTGGAATTACGCCCCCTAACCAACCTCTACCGCACACCCACACCCCCCACATTCCTTCTTTCCGCCTGCCTCTCCTCTCTCACCGAGGGGCCGGAAAACACCACTTTTCCCAACAGTCCTCAGCCTGAATTGACAGTAAAGTTTCCTAGGCCTCAGCCTGAATTGACAGCACGGCTTCCTAGGCCTCCGCCTGAATGGACATTAAAGCTTCCTAGGCCTCAGCGTAAATTGACAGTACAACTTCCTAGGCCTCAGCCTAAATTGACAGTAAGGCTTCCTAGGGCCTCATTGCCTCCTGGCCCTCAGCCTCAATCGACAGTAAGGCTTCCTAGGCCTCAGCCTGCATTGACAGTAAGCTTCCTAGGCCTCAGCCTCAATCGACAGTAAGGCTTCCTAGGCCTCAGCCTCAACTGACAGTACGACTTCCTAGGCCTCAGCCTAAATTGACAGTAAGGCTTCCTAGGCCTCAGCCTAAATTGACATTAAGGCTCCCTAGGCCTCAGCCTGAATTGACAGTAAGGCTTCCTAGGCCTCAGCCTCAACTGACAGTACGACTTCCTAGGCCTCAGCCTCAACTGACAGTAAGGCTTCCTAGGCCTCAGCCTCAATTGACAGTAAGGCTTCTTAGGCCTCAGCCTCAACTGACAGTAAGGCTTCCTAGGCCTCAGCCTCAACTGACAGTAAGGCTTCCTAGGCCTCAGCCTCAACTGACAGTACGACTTCCTAGGCCTCAGCCTCAACTGAGAGTAAGGCTTCCTAGGCCTCAGCCTCAACTGACAGTAAGGCTTCCTAGGCCTCAGCCTCAACTGACAGTAAGGCTTCCTAGGCCTCAGCCTCAATTGACAGTAAGGCTTCCTAGGCCTCAGCCTCAACTGACAGTACGACTTCCTAGGCCTCAGCCTCAACTGACAGTAAGGCTTCCTAGGCCTCAGCCTCAACTGACAGTAAGGCTTCCTAGGCCTCAGCCTCAACTGACAGTAAGGCTTCCTAGGCCTCAGCCTGAATTGACAGTAAGGCTTCCTAGGCCTCAGCCTCAACTGACAGTAAGGCTTCCTAGGCCTCAGCCTGAATGGACAGTAAGGCTTCCTAGACCTCAGCCTGAATTGACAGTAAGGCTTTTTAGGCCTCAGCCTCAACTGACAGTAAGGCTTCCTAGGCCTCAGCCTGAATTGACAGTAAGGCTTCCTAGGCCTCAGCCTCAACTGACAGTACGACTTCCTAGGCCTCAGCCTCAACTGACAGTAAGGGTTCCTAGGCCTCAGCCTCAACTGACAGTAAGGCTTCCTAGGCCTCAGCCTCAACTGACAGTAAGGCTTCCTAGACCTCAGCCTGAATTGACAGTAAGGCTTCCTAGGCCTCAGCCTCAACTGACAGTAAGGCTTCCTAGACCTCAGCCTGAATTGACAGTAAGGCTTCCTAGGCCTCAGCCTGAATTGACAGTAAGGCTTCCTAGGCCTCAGCCTGAATGGACAGTAAGGCTTCCTAGACCTCAGCCTGCATTGACAGTAAGGCTTCCTAGGCCTCAGCCTCAACTGACAGTAAGGCTTCCTAGGCCTCAGCCTGAATTGACAGTAAGGCTTCCTAGGCCTCAGCCTGAATGGACAGTAAGGCTTCCTAGGCCTCAGCCCATTTCAAATAACCCGGGCACCGCCGGGTCCCAAAGCTAGTAACATATAAAAACACAATATATACACACAGTAAGACGTATTACATTTACAGCCTCTACACAGAGGGCAGGTTACACAGACCTGCATAGTCAGCGATGCAGTGCCTGCAGTTTAACAGCTAAACGGCTGTTTAAATAGCCGGGTCTTGCAGGCTTTCCTGAAGGCCAGCAGATTAGGCAAGGCGGGAATCTCCGAAGGAAGAGCGTAGCACAAAGTTGGAGCAATGACGCGGAACGCTCTCCTCCTTGTGGCGAAAGTTCTTACAACTCGGGATCTCCAGCAGATTGTGCGACTCTGAACGCAGTGGTCTGGAGGGGGCGATATAGGGCGAGGCGGTCCCTTAGGTATACTGGCCCCAGACCATTCAAGCCTTAAAGGTCAACACCAGCACTTTGAAGGTGATCCGGAATTCCACTGGAAGCCAGTGCCGTTCGCGCAGGATGGGAGTGATGTGGCAGCAGGTGGCAACGTTCTGCACCAGCTTAAGTTTCCGGATCACGGACAAAGGAAGGCCAATGTAGAGAGCATTACAGTAGTCTAGCCTCGATATGACCGTGGCTTGGACCACTGTAGCTAGGTCGTGACGGGACAGGTAGGAGGCCAACTTCCTCGCCTGGCGGAGATGGAAAAACGCTGCTCTACTGATGATGGAAATATGTGTCTCCATCGTCAGTTGAGAGTCCAGAGTGACACCAAGGCTCTTAACAGCTGACGACGGACATAGTGTCGCGCCGTCCAGGGTTGGAAGCTGAACCGTACCCGGACGACCCAGCCACAGGATCTCCGTCTTAGCCGGATTCACCTTCAACCTACTGGATCGCAGCCATCCAGTGACGGCCTCAAGGCAGCGATGGAAATTATCGGGTACGGATTCGGGCCGGCCCTCCATCCCCAGAATGAGCTGGGTGTCATCCGCATATTGGTGGCACTCAAGCCCGAAGCTACGTACCAGCCGAGCAAGTGGTTGTACATAGATGATAAATAATAGGCAGGCCCAGATTACCCATAAGGCCACCCTAGGCCATGGCCTAGGGCAGCCCACCCCGCGAGTTCCAGCACTTGATAGCATCGTCGATAACATGGACCGCCACCAGCAAGAGACCCTAACTGGCCCAGACCTTGACTGGGACCGGTCGTGGGACTTCCCAACAGGGGCACCTGAGACGGAGCCGAGGAAGGGTGGCTGCAAGGTAGACGACAACCAGATCGTCACCAGGGACGACTTAGAGACGATCCCCGGGGGAGGTGTGACCCCAAGGTTGGAGGATCTAGACGAGCCCCAAGCCCCCTGCCCACCCACACGGAACGAGCCGGCCACGAACCTTGAAGCCCTGCCACCGTTGGGGTCCCACCGCTGGAGGAGCTGAACATCTCGGCCATCCTTGCCGATGCCCCCAAACCCCGCCCCCGCCCGACATTGCATCGTGGGTGGCTGGGAAGTCAGGTCGAGCTGGAGCTGTTCAACATGGCGCCCGACCTTGCAGACGCCCAGCCAGACCAGGCTCACCAGGCTGGGGAGGAAGGGAGCCCCGGATGCAGTCCACAGTGGAAGTTCCCGCCCTTAGAGGACCCCAAAACCAGAAGCGACCCACAGAGGAAGCTCCCGCCCTTGGAGGACCCAGAAACCGGAAGTGGCCCACAGCGGAAGCTGCAAAACCCCCGGAGGAAGCGGAAACGTCGGCGGAAGCCCAGGCATGGGCCCAGCCCCTCCGACATACAGAACGAACACCGGACAAGTCTGGCCCCCCACCGAGGACATCGGCCCGTTAATGTGGCCAGGCAGTGGATGCTCCGCCCCAAGGGAAGAAGGTACAGACCGGTTGAGGCCAGGACTTATAGGGCCTCCTGGACCAGAACTTTCTGGAACTCATACTATGGGCAACCAGAGCCCCGACTGATGCGCTCTGGCCCTAGTAAGGACAGCAAAGACACTGCTGCGGCAAACCAGGGCAACCCCCCTGGACTGCCACAGGGCAGAAGGCTGGCCGCAGAATCTGCTGGTGGTAAGCCACCGGTGAGTCTGATCAGGCCGCCTAGTCTTCCGCCTTTTGACGGTTAGACAATGCCCTGTCGGGACTGTGTTGTCAGTCACTGTCTGTCATTGTTGTATTGTTTATATTGTTTATATGTTACCCTGTAAGTCGCCCGGAGCACTTTCCGTGGAGGGCGACTCACAAATAAATTATGGTTATGGTTATGGTTATACATGGGGGGTGGCAAGTCCGGACCCCCCAAAATGTAAAAAATAATAATTTTTTATTACATTTTTGGGCGCTTGCTTCTGCGCCTGCACAGTGAAGGAAGGAGGGGCGGGGCTGACGGGACCGAGGAGGAGGCGGAGGGAAGCCATGTCAGACGGCGCCGCTGTGGCACCCAGGAACATGGTGGAGGAAGCAGAGGCCGCAGCGGTCGCGAAGAGGCGCCGCAGCTTCCCTCCACCTCTTCCTCCTTGCCCTCGCTGCCGCGCCTGACGTCACTGCCGCGCCTGACGTCCTACGTGGCGGCCGCCCCTTTTCGGCGGGGCTGGGTGCCGTGCAGGACGTCAGGCGTGGCGGCGGTGGCGAGGAGGAAGAGGTGGAGGGAAGCCATGGCGCCTCGTCGCGAGCATAGCGGAGGAGGTAGAAAGGACGCTGCACCGCGGCTTCCGTCCACCTCTTCTTCCTCGCCGCCGCGCCTGACGTCGCCCAGCCCCACCGAAAAGAGGTGGGCGCCGCGTAGGACGGCAGGCGCGGCGGCGGTAAGGGCGAGGAGGAAAAGGCAGATGCCCGCATCAGCCCCGCCCCCTGAAAGCGGCTCCACCCCCTGCAAGCGGCCCCGCCCCGCCCCCAGGGGCGGCCCTTCCAGAGTGTGGCCTAGGGCGCCACACTCTGTTAATCCGGGCCTGATAATAGGGGGAGAGGATTGCCCCCGGGGGCACCCCACAAAGTAGGGGAGTGCCCCCGGAGACAACCTCGCCCCTCCTCACTCACTGGCGCCGGTTCTGAAGGAAGGAGGACACCCATTTAAGGACTGTCCCCCTCACTCCAGCCCCGGCAAGGCGGTGGGTCAATAGATCGTAATCGACAGCGTCAAACGCTGCCGTGAGGTCCAATAACACGAGCAGCGCCGACCCGCCCTGGTCGAGCTGGCAGCGTAGCTTATCTGTGTGGAGGAGAGCAAACCACAGGCCCGTTACTACAATGCGGCCTGAGCCCTGCCATATGCACAATGGAGAACCTTCTTGCAGCGACACCAGAGGCGCTCCACGTGGCCAGCTTCCGGTCAAACGAAGGACTCCTTGGCCAAGGAAACAAAGGACAGGAGCATCCAGCCTGCAAATCACATGGGTCCGACCCAACAAGCTAACTTGGCCTAAACCAGTTCCCGATATTCCAAAACGCAAGGTTGGGCAGGCAAGTGCGCATACACCGCCTGCAATAAGGCGTAGCAAAGCGGCCTGGCACCGACGAGGCTGGTCTCCCGTGTTTTAATGGCACCGAAATGTACAAAACCGATGACGCCTTGATTAATGAGTCTGCCTGATGCTCTGCAAAGGGCCCTGAGAGAAGGTTGGACCACCCCCCCCCCTCACTTTGGACCCCCAGGCGGCCCAACTGCAGGCTTTGCGGATAATACTCCGCAATGATGTCACAGGTGAAATGCCAGTAACTTCCCCCTGCTGAACATGAGCGGCAGAACACGGAAGGAGCTGTTTAAGTCGGCACCAAATGCAGAAAACAGCAGGAGACCGAGAGAGGGATTGAGAGAGAGAGAGGATGGAAAAATGTTCCCGTCACATGTTCTCCCCCGGCTTTCTTCTCCCAGGCATCGGCTGCTGTATCATGACCACTTGTTCCATTTCCCTCTCGCAGCCAGGGAGCAACCACGGCTTTGACATCTCTTTCTCGAATGCGTAGAGGAACAGCCCGACACTTTGGGCTCTCCGTTGGCTCCTTGCGCTTCAGACAATGGTGAGCTTCCATTCCAGAGCACATAAGGCTGTGGGGTATTGCCATTTGCAGGCCCGGATTACCCATAAGGCCAACCTAGGCCATGGCCTAGGGGTGCAAGCCAAGGGGGGCGCAATTCACGGACCCCCCCAAAAAAAGTTAATTAAAAAAACCCAAAAAAACCTCCCTGGCCAGCCCTTGGGAATGGCGGGAGTTGAAGCACAAAGGCCCCGGAGGGAGGGAGGGAGGGAGGGCCGAGCCTGGTCTCAAGGCAGAACACGCAGGGCGGGGAGCAGCAGCGGCGGCGGCAGCTTCCCTCCCTTCCTCCCTCCCTCCCAGGCCCGGATTACCCATAAGGCCACCCTAGGCCATGGCCTAGGGTGGCACATTTTGGGGGGGCAGCAGGTCGGACCCCAAAAATAGTTTTTAAAAATTCAAATTTTTCAAAAAGGGTGCATTGCAGCGGCATAAGCGCCATCTACAGCGCGCCCCCCTTAGCTCTGCTCTCCTCGGCTCTGCCCCTGCCCTCAGCTCCGCCCCAGCCCCGGCTCCGCCCCCGCCTCCTCACGCGCCCAGTCTGTTTCCCTCCCTCCCTTGTCCGGCTCGCGCGCCTCAGTCGCTCTGTGTTTGTGTTTCCCTGCCTCTCTCTCTCTCTCTTTCGCATGCGCTCCTACCTCCCTCCCTCAGCTCGTGCCCCCGCAGCCTGTGTTTCCCTGCTTCTCGCACGGGGGCGGAGGCGGGGCGGAGGCAGGGGTAGATTCAGAGCCTTTGGCCTAGGGCGCCAAAAGGGCCTGATCCAGGCCTGCTCTCTCTTTCTCTCTCTCGCGCGCTCTCTCTCTCTCTTGCACTCTCTCTTGCTCTCCCTCTCTCTCACACGCTCTCTCTCTCTCACACGCTCTCTCTCTCTCACGCGCGCTCTCTCTCTCACGCGCTTTCTCTCTCATGCGCGCGCTCTCTCTCTCTCACACGCCATAGGTTGCTCACCCCTGCTCTAGAGGCTAGAGTTCAAATCCACACTCAGCCATGAAACCTCACTGGGTGACCTGAAGCAGGTGACACTCTCTCGGCCTCAGAGGAAGGCAATGGCAAACCTCCTCTGAACAAATCTATTCAAGAAAACCCCATGACAGAGTTGCCTTGGGATTATCAGAGATTGGGGGCCTCTTGAAGGCACGCCCAGCAACAACAACGCC